>CM062820.1:1110966642-1111566642 GCA_031772625.1 Pinus tabuliformis | reverse complement strand
TGGTGCCTCGCTCGCTTGAGATGGAAGTTGACCGTGGCAGCTCTTCTGTGTGCAGTGGGTGGATCTTCTCTCCTTGCGATCCGTCATGTGACGACTTGGTTTCCATCTTCATGGTTGTCTCGCTGGGTGATGTGGGTGATGATATGTTGAAGTTTTAACCCACGATGGCTGTTTCTTTACTTCACCCTGCTGTGGTGCCTGTTGTGGTGTCTTCTTTTTCAATATGACTTCAACCACTGAGCCCTCCTCTGATGTATCATCACCTGTAACCTTTTCTTCTTCAGCCTCTGTTTGTGTTTGATTGTCGACCATCAACTGCTCATCATCTGATATGTCAGTCCCTGTAACATCTTCTGCTTCAACCTCCTTGGACTCTACCTGCTTATTAATGGAAATATCATGTAATGTAATTTTCTTCTTTTTATACCAGAGCTTCAGGAATTTCTTCTGCACATTAATATTTATAGTACCCACTAATTCCATCCAAGGGTATCCCAAAACAACATCCATGTTATCCATATCTGAAGCATAAAAATCACCATGAAACACATACTTATCCATAGAAAGTTTCAAATCCTTATAAATTTGAACAACCTCATCATCAACCTGTGTACTTTCAATTTGTTTCGCTGGAACTTGCAATTTTTTTACCAAATTAACATTGATAAAATTATGCTCGCAACTAGGATTTATAGAAACAATGATTTTCTCTTTCTGAATCAATCCCTGAACCTGCAATAAGGATATACCAGTAGGAATTAACCCCTTATGTGTCTCCTTCTCCTTTTTTCTAGCCCGAGACCATTGGTCCAAAAAGACTTTTTCAAATTCTGCGTCTGAAAGTTCGAGCATCTGCCGGTAGTCAAATGATGAAAACCATCTGTCAGCCTCGTCTGGCAAATGAACCCGTACTGCCATTTTCCAACATATCCCATATTTAGACTTTATTCTTTGTATGAATTCTTCAATAGTAGGGCCATCATCTTTTCCTATAAACTTTTCCATGAAGAGGGTTTGAGAAAAATTCACTAACTTGGCGAAAATTTGAAAATGACACAATTTCGTCAATATTTCTCAGAATCTCTATTATAACCTATTTTTGGAAATGGAACAACCATTCTGCATCTGCCCATGTGATAGAAATCCTAATCCAGGCACTAGAATTTCAGATCTGCGCTGCTACTCTCCCGCCGTCACCCAAAATTTCTGCAAAAAGAGCTGATTTTAAACCAGATATATCTCCCTCATCCGGACTCCGATTCGACTAATTTTTTTTTTGAAATCATGTGTGTTTTCACAAATATTCCAGATATACCATTATATCTTGTAGATCTGGCACCAGGACTTCTAGATCTGCGCCGCAAACTCGCTGTCCTGAAAATTGTCTGCAACCCCACTGATTTTTAAATCAGCGATATCTCCTTCATCCGGACTCTGATTCAACTGATTTTTTTTTTTAAATTCGACTATTTTTGCATAAAGAATCCAGATCTGTAATTATATTTTACAGATCTTGCACCAAAATGTACATATCTGACCTGCAAAGTCGCCGCCCCCAAAACCCTGCAAAAAATATAAAAAAAAATTCTCCACGGTTTGCCCAAGAAAGTGCTCTGATACCACTTGTTGTAGATCTAATATGAAAATGTAGCTTTGATACCACTTGTTATAGATCTAACCCAAAAATATATGAGAATAGAAATAACCCAAGAATAACAAGATAGAAATTCTTCTTTATTATCAAAACCCTTAAGGTAGGGCAACACCATACATTCACTCCTTAAGGAAGGAGAACACTCCACAAGCCATATGCTCGTTCATACAATATTACTTCCCTTCCTCTCCATGTGGAGTCTCTAGCCTCTATATAGGCCTCATACATACAATACCATGCATCATTACCATGGTTCGCTCATACCATCAACTAATACCATGGGCCCATTACATTATTATTAACTACTTGTGGTCCCTTACATGACATGGGTTAACCACCTTATTTATTACTATGGCCCATCCCATTATTACATTATTACCTTGGGTACCTCCCTTGGTACCCCATATTATCCCCCCTAGGTATATAACATGCCTACAGGGTGCAGACCGAAACACGAGTCCTCGACCCAAATGCAAGAATGGTGCACGCTCGATTTCAGGGGTGCGGTTGAGGTCGAGGTGGAATGGGACCAGGAAGAGGTCGCGAAAAACTAATTTGCTACAATTGCGGTGGGCCAGGGCAATAAGCCTGCAATTGTACAAACCCGACAAGGACATCATGTTTGTACTGTACTCATTTTGATCATGAGGTAGAAGAATGCCCTACATTGATAGCGAGACTGTGCGAAAAAGGGATACTTTATCCCCCTCCGACTCAGAGCAGATGATGAGGTCTGAGCAATGTGAAGAAGACCCGAATGTAAACATGATGCTCAGGAGTGATATGACCATTGGCGATGATAAAGGGAAGCAGTCAGAAGAAAGTGTGTGGGTTTGAAAGGCTCCTACAAAGGAACCCAAATTTGATTTAGAATGCGCAAAGGAGACATTCATGGAAGCTAAGAAGATAAATTCCAAGTACTATGACTAGCACCATCAACAAAGCCAATGTAATTATGAGAGGACGTCGACATCTAAAAATCAAGTGTAAAAACGAGATAAGTAGGAGAAGTAGTAGAAAATGTGAAAACACTAATTATCACACACTCGTAAAAAAACGGTAAATAATGTACAAATCTTCACCAAAATTTTATGCAAAATATTTCTTAAGGTAAAGACCATTTTTGGGCTTTCCAAAAGGAACACCTTCGTAATCAACCAACTCATAGGCACCTTTAGCTAATACACGTTTTATGATGTAAAGGCCATGCCACATGGGCTCGAATTTCCCTACACCTAACTTGTCATGAACTTGGTCATTAATCAAGGCTAGGTCACCTTTTGAATATGTATGAGGATTAATGTTTTGATCATATTGGGGTTTCACACATTTCTAGCAAGCTTCGCTAGCCAATACAACATTACCATGATTTTCATCTAAATGAGCTAAATGTACAAAGCGTTCTTCGTCCACAGAGGTAGCAGGTAATAATTCGATGGCTAGCTTAAGGGATGGAATTTCGCATTCAATAGGTAATACTACTTCCAAACCATAAACAAGTTGGAAAGGAGTAAAATTGGTTGATGTTTTTACAGTAGTATGATAAGCCCACAATGTTGAAAAGAGAATAGAATGCCAGTTCCTTTATGTGTATCAACTTTAATCATATTGGTTAAAACTTTATTGACATCTTCGACCTGATCATTAGCTTGTGGATAATACAAAGTAAAGCTATCATGGCAAAGGCCGAGTTGTGCGAATAGTTTGACCATCATAAAGTTACGAAAATGACTACCATTGTCTGTAAAAATAGCTTTTGGAACACCAAACCGAGCATTCACATGATTGAAAATGAAAATTGTTGTAGTTTCACCGTCATCTCTATATCTAGGCATCGCCTCAGCCCATTTTTTAAAGTAGTCGACTGCAAGGATAACATATCCATTCCCCCCAGCTGAGTGAGGGTTACAAGTCACGAAGTTGATGCCCCATTTGGCAAAAGGACCGACGACTATGATAGGGTGAAGAGGAGTTGGATGTGCTCGCATTTTGCGATCATAGATTTGGTAATTATGGCACTTGCAAACTGTAGTGATTCAGTTTTAAACATTGATAGATAAAAATAACTAGCACATAATATCTTTTGGGTAGTAGCATACCCAGACATGTGACTACCACATGCTCCAGAGTGGCAATCATTTAATTTTTTTTCGGCCTCTTGAAAAGTTAAAAAATGTCAGAATACAAAATCGAAACCACAAAAATAAAGAGTGTCACCAATAATATTGTCTTGTTGGGATTGGTATCAAATTCTCTGATGATCAGTTTTGGATAACTCAGGCCTAAAAATTTTTGTTTGGAGATATACAATGATGTCTCCATACCACAAATCTAACGTACTAATAAGAAAGAGAGATTTGTCAGCAAAAGAATATTCTACTACAGTTTCTATATAAGTATGGGGAAAGTCACATAAGAGTTCGACGAAAATCAAGGATTTTGTTGATTTGGATTTTTCAAATTCCAAATCGAACTCTTGTAAAATAACTATCCATTTCAAGTATTTTCCCCCTAGAAATTGTTTCGTGAGAATGTACATCATAGGGTCACAATCTGAAATGACAGTTGTTTTTCGAAGTAATATATAGTGACGGAATCGTTGAACATCTTTCACAGTTGCCAAGGCTAGCTTCTCCACATGTGCATATTTAATATCAGTTTTAGTGAGACTCCTACTCAAATAGTAAATCACATGTTCACTGCTAAAAGCATCCTCTTGTACTAACACCATGCCAGTGGTGCCATCGGATGCAGCTTAGTACAGAAAGTAGTCTTGATGATAATCAGGTGGATACAGTAATGACGCATTAGTTAGTGCATGCTTTAATGCATCGAAATATTTTTCAACAAGCTCATCCCAGAAAAATGGAATACCCTTTTTCAACAATCGAGTAAAATCCTAGGTTAGTTTAGCATAATTATGGATGAATCTACGCAAAAAAATTTCCTTCCCTTGCAAACTTTGGAGTTGAATAAGGCTAGAAGGAGCAGGCAAATTCAAAAATTTCCTCCACCTTGAGGGCATCAACACGAGTGCCTTCCTCTGAAACGATGAAACCTAGAAGCCAACCTGATTGTACACAAAAAACACATTTGTGCAGATTCAAGCAAATATTGTAATTCCTGCACCTAATGATAGTTTCTTTTACGTGCAATGGGTGATCATATCGTTTCATGGAATGAGACAGTAGGTCATCTAAATAAGGCTGAACAATATACTTGATATCATGGAATGCATAAAACATTGCTCGCTGAAAATTTGCGGCAGCATTTTTTAGGGCAAATGGGAGTTTGCGATAAGCAAAAGTTCCTCGTGGGCATATAAATGTGGTTTTATATTGATCAGCAGGGAGTATGTTTATCTGATTGTAGCCAGAAAATCCATCCATGAAGGAAAAAATTTCATTCCCGGCACAGTCATCGACAATTTGGTCAATATATAGAGTTGGATAATTGTCCTTGGGACAAGCTTTATTGGTATCTCGGTAATCAACACACACTCGAATATTTGCTTGCTTTTTATTAATGGGCACAATATTTGACACCAAATCAGTTAAAGGGACAGGGTAAATGAAACCTACTTTCAACAATTTTTCAACCTCAGTTTTGATAGTGGTAGCCTTTCTCAGATGTATAGGAAATAATGGTTGTCTAACTGGCTTAGCATCTAGATAATTTTTTATTTCATGTACAACAATGCTAGGGTCAATTCCTGGCATCTCTTCGTAGGACTAGGTAAAAATGTCGCGAAATTCCTGAAATAGGGCTTTGTAAGTTGAAATCTCTTCTAATGAAAAAGAAGCTCATATATGAATATTTTCAGTTATCCCAGGTTTCACTGAGATATCTATAGGTATCACTGCCAATATATTCCCTAAATTCTATTCAGAACTAGAAGAAAGGGTAGATATTGGACATTGAGAATCACTAAGGGTCTCAGATGAAAATAGTGATGAGAAATTATTCTCAATTTTGTCAAAGGATGGAAAGAAATTTGAATTATGATGAGTATCATTCCATGGCATTTCATCCAAGGTCATAACTTCCATAATCCCTTCATCAGTTAAAAAATATATGTTAAAAGGATCAATCATAGAGTTTGATTCCAAATGCGACAAATGTGAATATTCATCAATAATCATATTCATTCAATCATCATCAAATGTTGTGTTGGGTATGGAATCCCACCCACAGCATGTTTTTGGGCTCAAAGCCCGAGTTTTGGTCAAATGCATTGTAAAACTCCACAAACTGCGGGCACGGAGCGCGAAGTATAGGTTGAGTCATAGGGTTGTCTGCCCTAATTTTTGTAATGTAATGTCATGTCGGCCTACCCATGGTTTGTGGACCATGGGATTGTATAAATAGAGTGAGGCTCTAAGTTGTAAATCTCGCTAGCGAACTGGAAATAGATGAATACGAATGGTTCGAGCATAGAGTAAGATTCTAAGTGTATTGGGTTGTAATAGTAGGAAGAGGCTCTGCAGCTGAGTGTGTAGAGGCCTAGTAGATTCTGCAGCTGAGTGCGTGGACCCCTGCAGCTGAGTGCACAGGGCGGTGTCGAGTCTGTAACCTTGAGCGAAGAATAATAAAGAGAAGTTGGTTCCAATTTCTGTGCATCTGCTTGTATATTGCATTATATACATTTATACTATTTTGTTTATCGCGCGCACTTATATGATTGCTGGATATACTGTTAATTATCACTAGACTTACATAGATAAGTTAAGTAATCAGGTAATAACAGGTTAATAGTGAGGAACTTGGGTAATAACATGGATCGTACCCCAAGTAGGGCTACGCAAAGGCAGCATCACAGATTGCGAGGGACTAATAGATGCATGTAGCGACGTGCGCTTAGGGTCAAACCGCGGACTGCCAGAGCTCATCATACAACCCCAGGGTATGAAAAACCTCGTTCTAGCACCCTCCCATACTACCTCGGGTGAGACCTAATTCCGTGCTCCGCGAAAATTATGCTGAAAGGGCCAGTAGTACCATGATTTGTTTGGCTAAATCACCTCTGAACCTGGGTCAGGCCCATACAATCCAAAAATTGGTTCCGTTTCCAAGACCAGGATCTGCATAAGGGATGTCTGATGTCATGCCACTGGAATCCAATAAAGAAAGAAATTGAAGGGTGGTTGGATAAGAAGATTCATGAGTTCGCGGCGTAGGAAAACAAAAATCCGCAAGTATCTAAGGAACAGTGGTTGGAGCGCTACTTGTATATGGAAATCCAGAAAATTTTCTCAGCATCGTTTCCTTATGAGCTGTATGAGTGGATCGTGAAGCTAGCAGAAAGTCAGGGAAGGTGTAGGCTCGATAAACCAATCATGTGGACTCCGTAATTAGTGGACAGACTAGAAGTGTCACGAGATAAGATCTCACGAGCTATGGACCATTGGCTCGACTAAATTATAGGAGGATTTATCACTGAGTTCACAGTAGACACGACCATCAGCTACAGTGAGGCGAAGTGACGTTTCCTCAAGGGGCCACGTGGTAAGCATATCAAATCTTTGAACACTTGGATTAAGATGCTATTGTGTGAAAAGCAAGCTACGCAAATAAATTAATGTTTGGGAATATGCGAAGTGGGAAGATCTATAGAAGCAGAAATAGTGAAGAGTTGGAAACCAGTCCCTTAATTTCCCCCTCACAGGAAAGCGAGGAAAAGCTTGCAAAAGTCTCTCCAAGAAGTGCGGTTAGTCTCATAAGGCAGTGAATTCTGCGCTTACCACCTCCACCAACATTGCCACCCGCCTCACCCTCCTCACCTCCATCTCCACCCAACCCACTTCCGCGACCACCACAGTTCAGTATGGTGAGTGTGATCAAACTACCGGCATTCAGAGGAGTAGGGAATGAAGATCCAGACCAATTCTGGTTTATGGTAAGAGCAGTATGGGAAGCACAAGGAGTCATGCATGACAATATAAAAAAGGCTATGCTAGTAAGCGCATTGTATGATCGTGCATTAACATGGTACATCAAGCATTATAACGACCATCCAAATGCAGGAATCGCAGAAATCCAGACTGCACTAAACAGGGAATTTAGTAGGCCAAATTCAGAAACACAATCAATCATCAGGTTTAAGGAGATTGCGATGCTCTTGGGTGAGCCCCCTAGGGATTTGGACCAAAGACTAAGGGGTATGATTCATGAAGCCAACATGAAATTGATGGATGGATAGCACCGCGCATGGTTTGTAACATCACTAACACCGCACTTAAGGATGATGTTGTCACAGCAAAAGCATTCCACCCAGGTCGAAGCTTTGGAGATGGCAATGAGATTGCATGAGACCCTTATACAAGACCCTGGTCTTGGAGTCCAACAAATCCACACGCAACTACAAAATCTATGTCTGGAGATGTAGATTTTGAAATAGGACAAGACACCTTGGCCAGAGGCGCGCAAGGAGGTTTGGTGCATAAAATGCAAAGGCCAGGGGCATGACAAGGACCATTGTCTAGTGTTCACGAATTACTTGGCAAGAGGAGGGCTAATGCCGCTAAGACCTGAGGCACAGGTAGGACTAAGCACAACACCTGCATTATGGTGCACAATCTGTTAGATAGGAGGAATGCACACTACGGATAATTTTCATCTATTGCAGAAGTATAAACAAACGTCCCAACAATTGTTTTGTAATTTTTGCAGGTTGGTAGGCCATGACGAACGCACCTGCAGAAGCTATGAACTAATGATGGGTAGGACTCCTGCCTATAGGGTGTAGACTGAAACACGAGTCCTCGACCCAATTGCAAGAATGGTGCACGCTTGATTTCAGGGGTGCGGTTGAGGTCGAGGTGTAATGGGACCAAGAAGGGGTCGCGAACAACTAATTTGCTACAATTGCGGCGAGCCAGGGCAATATGCCCACAATTGTACAAACCCGACAAGGACATCATGTTTGTACTGTACTCATTTTGATCATGAGGTAGAAGGATTCCCTACAGTGATAGCAAGACTGTCTAAAAAAGGGATACTTTATCCCCCTCCGACTCAGAGAAGATGATGAGGTCTGAGCCATGCGAAGAAGACCCGAATGTAAACATGATGCTCAAGAGTGATATGACCATTGGCGATGATAAAGGGAAGCTGTTAGAATAAAGTGTGTGGGTTTGCAAGGCTCCTACAAAGGAACCCAAATTTCATTTAGAATGCACAAAGGAGACATTCATGGAAACTAAGAAGAGCTTCATGGAGGCATCCACTTCAGGAAGTAAGGATCAACGAGAACCAGGGATGTATCCTTCAATGCTCACTACCTTTCTAGAGACATGCATGAAACTACTACGTGACAGCAAGGTAGTAAAAGGACTACAGAAACTTATCACTAGGTGCGCAGGGTCAGGAGAACCACACGTGGTCTGAAAACCTGAAAAGCATGCATTGCGCACAGGAAGGGAAATGAGGTTGACTGCGCAAATCGGTGAGTATGAAATGGATCAGGTAATCCTAGATCTCTAATCGGACATGAATCTACTGCCAAAACAAACATGGGAATGCATGGGCAGACTCGCGCTAGAGTGATCTCCTATTCAGTTATGAATGGCGAACCAACAAAAGATCTTACACATGGGAAGATTGCAAGGGGTAACAGTAGATATTGAAGGTGCAAGCGCACAAGTGGATTTTGAAGTGATAGAGATTGTCGATGACAGTAATCCCTATCCCGCGCTACTAGGAATAGATTGGGCCACCGATATGAATGGAGTCATAAATCTGAAGAAGTGCAAAATGATATTTGAAAGAAGTAACTACGCGTAGTAGTACTGCTAGATCCAGCCGAAGGAGCACGATACATTGAACTGGTGAGCAACGATGATAGTGATGACGATCTCGATTGTATTTACAATATAGTCACATGAGAAGAGGATTGGATGAAGCTGACTACAGATGGAAGGATTTCGTGGGAGCACAAAAGCTCCTGCACTTCGTATTTAGACGAAGAGATAGAGTGATCGCAGAATCAGTTGCACAAAGTAACAACACTTAATTGAAACATGATGGTTAGATCACTACACTACGTGACAACAAAGGCAAGGTATTTGCATACATGTGATGGGTTAACAGTGGTGGATGAATTCCTGAAAAAATTTGAAAGCACAGTATCATAGCAATGGTTCGATGCTCTGAAGTGGGAACTACACGCAACTCCCGCATGATGGTGGGGTACGCATCAAGGAAATTTTGAGGACTGGCGCGAATGAAGAAGGATGATATGCCTATGCTTTGGAAAACCCTAGCTCAAAACGAGAGCCAGTCACCAGGGGTAGAACAACTTATGCGCCCACCTTTCCCGATGGGTATGAACATATGCTATACAGCTGCACAGACGTACACCACTCCCAAAATAGAGAATCGGAACAAAACGCAGCAACAGGAAAGGCGACGCATGCTACCAATTATCCATGGAGAAGCATTCGATAGGGTGTGTAAAGTATTGAATAGGGTTCACCAGGCGAGACGCACTGATTGGGACCTACGCGTACTAGCAGTTTGATGGGCCTATAGGACCACGTTCAAAACCCTGACCGCGAAAACGATTCCAAAGGTGCGGAACAGAGTAGAGACCGTAATTTTTGAAGAGAATGCAAAGAGGAATCCACACGTAATCGCGGCTGTAGATGTGACAGTGCACGTAGCCCAGGACGAAGAAATCACATAGCTACGCAAGGTCGAAAACATAAGGCTTTAGAAAGCAATTCAACAGGGAAACTATAGGCTTCGTGAGCTTGAATCAGACCGGGTACGGTTAAGGAAGAAAGGCATTTTAATGGACGCAGTGGTCAAGAGGCTGGAAAATGAAATAAAGGGAGAATTTCTCGTCAACAGACCAAGGATAGCGAGGCAAGGTGTGCACAATCATTCAAACAATTTAGAAGACTATCATCAAAAATTAATTAGTCTGCTGCCATGGCTAGGTCCGCATATCACCAAACGCAACATCCAAGGGGGCGCACTACGTAAAGAAAAGTGCACAACGCCGACTGTCACAGGGACAAATAAAGATCTTCTGTGGACTACACTGGAGGGCGAAATGAAGGCCCGCACAGGTGGTGCGACCACCTAACTAGCCGTAGGAAACATAGTCTTAGCACTCCAGGCAGTTGAAAGGAAGTGCGGGACTATAAAATATTCTGCCATAGGGTTGCATGATTTGGGAAGTGCACGTAGTAACATGATTTCACAGTGTTCACGATCATGCATGAGGGATAGTGCTACCGCACGGATAGGCTAGGAAGTGACTGTTGGTGTCACTGTTCATGACAAGATGTCCGATTTAAGGCCAAATGGAGTGCACGGTGGGCATTTAAGATGTGAACTATGGGCAAGATTTTGGAAAATATACTGCCAAGAAAGAATTGATGGCCCGGAATTGGGGGGAATGGTTGAATTTGAATTCAAAAGGTGCTATAAAACTCTAGGGGCTAGCCACGAGACAACACGTGTTCACTTGAGATTTGAGAAGTTGATTAGAGCATAGAGTGTTGAGCATCAAGTGATATTCGAGCCCCTAACTTCGCAAACAAAAACATAAACTTCAAACAAGATGGAGGCTACCAGGAGAGGTTTGGGCTTTGCAGAAAGAACCGTCGGTGAGGCCGCATAGAACCCTACATTACACGATGTCCCCGAAGGTACTAAGGTTTCGCTAGAAATCCCAAAATCACCTCAGACGTTGAGACCTAAAAAATATAAGCAGGCAGCGAGACCAGTCTGCATGTCCACGAGGAATCCGCGGTTTGGTAAGCTCTCAATGGAAGAAAAGGGTAAGGTTGTCACCATTGTGTCAGATGACGAGGAGTAGGACTTACAAGCTCTGATTTCCGAGGTTAAAGAGGAAGAAGAAGTGGAGGCGGACATCCAACCAATGCGCTCTGCAGCAAAATTGCCCGAGTATGTCCCTCCATGAAATGGGAAAGCTAAGGTACAAAAGGATCTAGATGCAACGAAGAGTGCGATCCAGACCCCACTCCTCCCTGATGGAATTACCTTTGCATCCGCTTCTAGGATGTGTACGTACCCTAAAATTTGAATATTTGGACCGATAGCAAGAAGTTCCTACACTTAGAGATGGACAGCCTAATGAAACAAACTACAGAGGCGCCAGTGATCACATTACAGCCACAAAAATGGTTGCACAGTGTGGAGAAGGCCGGATTGCTTCATCTATTATGGATACCACGCTTTCACCACTCACCCATCACTATTTTCGTCATTAGGAAGCTACTTTACCTAGTGCATGATGGGTACTTATGGCTGAAGGAGCCTATTCCCATCACGACAGATCTCATCCATAGAATTTCTCGGCTTCGCTGTAAGGGAAAGGACCCCATGACGATAGTAGGAAAAAGTAGCAATTTGGCTCTCACGGAAGCCATGAAGAAAAAATATAAGCTCGAGAAGAAAAAGAGGTGTTATGCCATCAGAAGTATCAAGGATAAAGGGGTGCGCGTAACCACCCAACTCCTGGCTAGGAAGGTAATGTGAAAATGCCACAGTGATGAAGTACCAATGCTGGTAGTTGCGTTGGCTGAACAATGCGTAGAGGGGGTCCAATTCAATAAGGGTCGAATTCCTCTGTGAGGAATTCTTGATCAACTACAAGGAAGCCCAGGAGCAAGGTAATACCTTCCACTACGCATGGTTTCTCTTGTCCATTTTGCTAGTAGCGGGAGAACTACTGGAGGACATTCAGTTCTCAAGTATTGAACGTGACTTACCAGAGGCTGCAAAGTATGCGTCGCTTTGGGCTACCAAGGATGTGAAGAGAAGTTGCAATACAAAGATCTTCTGGGTGCTCATGGAGGCGAGCATCCGGATGTGGATTAATAGGAGGTTGCGCCTGTCCCCCACAGTGCACAACAGTCTGCAGAGCTTTGTAGACTTAAAGGAAGACATGCACAATACTTTCATCAAGGTGCAAAAGGATCTGGTGCAATAGTGGACCAAGCTCCCCTTCATCACCACTAATGATGCAATTTTTACAGTGTTAGAATCATGGCCTCTCGAGTGGTGCACCCCAGATTTGGTGGAGTTGTATAGGAGAGCAACATGAAAATAAAGGATGAGGCCAAGATGCACATCACACAACTGGCTGAGAAGATGCACAATGAAAAAGCAGCAGTAGAGGTAAGGGCAGTTCGCGAGGTAGCACTAGCAGCCATGGAGTAGGCAAAGGCCACCAAAGCAGCAACAGCGCAGAAAATAGGGGCCACAACAACATAGGCAGAGGAGGGCGAGGAATTGTCTATAGGACAGGATGCAGAGGACACAGACCTTGCATAAGAAGGTGTGGACCTAAACAAAACTTCCACCCAACTCAAAAGGCTGCGTGTCACAGAGAGATCGGGTCCACGGAAAAATGTCAAGGCCTCCAAATTGGCCATCAACCCGATCATGTTAATAGAAGGTGACCTCTATGACATTTGCAAGACAATTCACAATGTCACCAAGGAAGCGCTCTAGGAATTCATGTCGGAGCAGCAGACTGTGTTGGGGGCCCTAAGGGTGCAACTACAGGAACTACAGGTGTGGCCCCCACAAGAAGGAACCGTAGCCACCTATGTCGCAATAGGCACATCAGCAGCAGAGCAAATGCTACGCACAAGGATGGCCAACACCATAGTTCTACTGGAAGGGGTGCTAACAGCAGAGAATGAGATCGACAAAGCCACGGTTGGCAGGATCAAGGGTCTTGGCCTTAATTTGACTGCCCTTCCGCAAGACACACTGTACCAACTCCAAGATGGAATAATAGTAGAGCTCCGCACTAGGGAGGGCCGCACAGTTTAGGTGATGAGTGAGAAAAAGATCAACATCGAATAGCTCAGCCTACAGTGTGATGGACTGGTGTCACAAAACCAACAGTTAGTACAGACAATGTATGAAGCGTGCTAGTGTGTCCTAGAATTGTCCATTGCTGCGGACCTGCCAACTGAAGTGTGTATCCATTGTTTGGCAAGTGGAGTCCAAAACAATGCAAGGAAACAACGCGAGTGCAGCTAGACTTGAATCTCCAGATTTCCAAGTAGCGGCTGAAGGCGCAACCTTCCACTCCTTTGAAAGTTAGAGAGCAGTGTGTTAGCACTATCCAAACAGGGTTGGAAGAAATTGACAGGCAGTGTCGGACTGTACTGGTATGTTGGACCAAGCCTTTGGCATCCTCACATCCTTGCATAAGGACCCCAACATACAATGCCTGGTGTTATCACAAAATCATGCCCCTGATAGGCTGCTGATCAGGAAGACTTTGAGTAACTATTTCAAACCAAACTTTTGGCTGAGGCTTAGCCTCCTCAGCCTGAGAGGGCTCTCTCAAAGGGTTAAAGATTTTGATTAAAGAATAAGATAGATGGCTAACTCTATGGTTTGTGATTGTATATGTTTATAGGTTGAAAGATGAAGGTTGGCTACCATTGGGCTATGGAGTCAAAGTATGTTCAGTACCACAGCAAGATCAGCTTAACATGAAGTCAGGGCATAGAGAGTTTTTATACATCAACAAAACAAAGATACAATGCAAGGAAACACAGTTTATAAATACATGAAGGAAGTTAGAGCATCATTGATGAATTCTAAGTAACATGTATTCATACCACTGCAAGTAAGTGAAAGAGGAAAGCCATGAGACAATAGGACATTAAAAACCCTCTTTGAATCCTGAGTAGTGAAGCCAAAACATTCTACCTAGCATGGAAGTCAAGGCATTATAGAGTTCAAGTGCAGAAATGCAAATATAAAACAGTGAAACACAGTTAGTTTATCTATGAAGGAAGTCATAGCATCATTGATGAATTCCGAGTATCATAAGTAAACCTCACTACAATGTAAGTATTGGAAGATGCCATCAAAACAAGAACATACAAGAACTCTTCATGAATCTTGAGTTGTCTAAGTAGAAATTCTGCATTAGGTTAAAAATATACACAGTCTGCACATAGAGCAGCAATTGAGCCAAAAAGTCTCCAACCCTTTGCTAATTCGACCTCTTGCTCTATATAAAGCATTTACAATTAGGATTCCATCATCCCTCATCAAGAGAATTCGAATTTGCCATCAGTGACACCTATTCTAACCATAAAACAAACCATTAATTAAAACTAGCTGTTAACTAGGAGTGCTAGTGACCTAATACAACTAGGAGTGTAACTCCTTATTATGATTACAACAACCTTATCTAGGCATTTAAAGCATTCTTGGACAGCTGCAACTTCATGAAGTCGAATTTGATGAAGCCTCCCACGTGGTTACCAAACTGCTGATGACAAACCCTAGAAATTAGGGAACATGTTTCCCTGTTTTTAGGTTTAGATCCTTGCAAATTGCAGAGCCTTTATCTCTTCATCCATGACACATTTTACGAAACTGAAGGAGGTTTTTGTATCCCATGTTGTCCAGAACAAAAAACTCTCCTGGTTTTTTAAAACATTTCTCCAGCTGTCCAGAAACTGTCCTTGAAAAACACGTGGCAAACAGGAAAAAATCCATTTTCTGAAAGTAGGGTCTCAATGAAAGCTTAGTATCTCCCAACTGAAAACACTTATGAAGAAATTGAGATAGGTTATTGTAGTAGAAGAGTCGATTAAGATAAACCTCCTTCCGAATTCCAAAATAGCCTTTCATGTGACCAGAAACTGATTTTGAAAAACACTGCTAAAACTAGTAGACAAAGCTTGACTTTCTGCAGTTTCGTAGCGCAAGTCTAACCATACATTTCTCCCACCTCAAAATGGAATTGAAGAAACTGAAAGAGGTTTTTGTAGTTTGGTATGTTAGGAATAAAAGCCTCTTTCAGTTTTCAAAATTAAGTTTTCATCTGCTCAAAATACCTTCTGGAAATATACTAGTAAACGTAGAAAACAGAGTTTTTTCTGCTGAAATAGGCTGCTACAGGGGTTTCGCAGCGCGCTACGAAATCACCTAAAAGATGTTTCACTGCGAAACTGCTAAAAAGGATTTATGTGCTTTACCATCAAACAAATGTAAGACATTTGGCATTGAAATTTTTTCAGTGATAACAGTGGCTCCACTTGGGATAGTGTGCCCTTGTGGTACACTAAGAACCTGCAGTTCCAGTGCCTTGTAAAATTTATTTGACAAACATCTTCTTTCAGCTTCTTGAGCCTTCACCTCGGGCTTAAGCTTGATGATGACTGTGGGAAAAAGAAATCTACCACTACTGAAAAAATGCTCAGTCAACCTTGAGCTTATTTGCACTTTCCTACCTACCTACCCTATCAGCTGTATTCTCCAATTGTAGCTCAAGGAACATGAAACTTCCAATGAAGCCAATCATCAATCTGATCTGAAACTTGGATCTCCTTACTGTGCTTGAAGCATAAATAAACTAGATACTGAAATAACCAAGGAAGCATGAGGTGCAACTGTTCTTCAAGATGAACATATAAGTGGAAGCCTGAACAGTAAATCTTTTCCATGTAGTCAGCTATAGGGTCAAAAAACACATGGTTAGTTTGATAATCATCATAACATTCTATCTCTTTAGACAAGTGATCCTTAGCCACACAAAATTCCTTTGATGTGCTATCCAACTGCCTTTCTGCATGATGCCCACAAACAATGGAATTTTCCTCATTATTATCATCATTCTTTGGTGTAAGCTGCTGCAAGAAATTACAAAAATGAACAATCTTTTCCTCTGCCTGAGGGTCATAAAAAATTTCTTCCAACATTTCTTCTTGGTGTTTGTAATCATGTTCATTTTGATAATGATCCGAAGACTGACAAGTCTGCTGCATCTCTACATCAATATCAGAGGATTGAACATGGTTTTCATAAGTAAACCCCTGCTGATCTTCATGGTGCATTTCATGAGATGTTGTACTTTCTTCTTGGTGCTGAAATGCATTGTTATGAAGAGCCTCTAAAATTTCTTCATCCATAAACTCATCATCATCATAACAATCCTCCAAGTACTGAATGAGATTTAAAGAATGTCTACAACAATCTTTGAGCAACAATAAGGAAGGATGACACTCTTTATACATGTCATAGAACACATTATGGAAATCAGCAAGAGAAGATAATGAACCATTTTCCAAAATTTTATACCAAGACCATGCTTTTCCTTCTAAAGTGGCCATAAACATCCTCATGAGACAATCCTTAGGAAAGTGAACCTTAAGACTGCGTACATGCATATGAAACCTAACCAAATGAAGAGCAGCATTGTCTTTCTTTTCATCTTTGAATATTGGAAGATCATCTAACCAATCAACCTTTGGCATAGGATTTGGAAAACCAGGGATATGAGACCGATTCATAGGAGCATACCTGGCATTCATTCTTGCAGTGGAACTCATTTTGAAACTTCATCAAGCTACTGATCTTCTAGCAGTGGAGTCACCTTCCAATTTCTTATTCGATGTGTGGAGTCGCCAAGGTAGTTGATCAAACAGAATTTTGAGAGATAACAGTTTACAAAATCAAGCACTGAAGGGCTGCTGATCAGGTAGACTCTGTGTAACTGTTTCAGACCAAGCTTTTGACTAAGGATTAGCCTCCCTAGCCTGAGAGGGCTCTCTCAAGAAAAAGTTATTGATTTTGAATGTTGATAAGAGGGCTAACTCTTGTACAATAGATTTAATGAACTTGCTGGCTGGACAAATATACAAATACATCCATTGGGCTTATGGAGTCTCACACATCTCAGCAAACCAAAATACTATTTTTCATGGAAGTCAGGGCTCTTTACATCTATGCTCAAACATAACTAACATAAAACACAGTCTGCCATAACATACAGGAAGTCAGAGCATGTGGGCATGAGTTCTGAGTGATTATGCAATAACAGAACTGTAAAAGAACACTAAAATAACAAGCCACCATACATTTGAACAATGAGATCTATTGAGAATCCTGAGTCAAAAACAACAGTCATTTGTATTCCTGAAACATGCTTTACATAAACCAAAATAGACTTCTTCTCTATCAAAGTATCCAACCCCAATTACATCCAAGTCTGATCCATATATAGGAATACACTATTAACCACCTAGAGCGAGCTCGAAGGCTGCTATTAACTACTCCTATCTGCTGTTTAACTATTTTATTAATTACATAAGAGCTGAACTGTAATTACAAAAGATTCTAATTAATTCAAAACTCAAATCTGTCCTCCTCGTAGCACAATGACTTTCTGATCCTTGACACCTGTATATTTTCTGTTTTGGCTGAGATATGTTGGAGGAGAATACACTGAACGAGCTGGCTTTGGATACTGGCTGCATAGATGGCTCATTAATCAATTAAAATAAGTGCCCTGTTTCCACGGTCCTTGTCTCCCATCATTCTTCACTACTTAAAGAACATGTTCCCAGCTCTTTAATAACCCTAGGTATGGAACGCTGCCATGTTTCTGATGTGATGTAGGTTGTATTGATGGACAGGTGTCTCTCTTTCAAAATTCCCGCTCACAGTATCACAATAGCTGCTCTGCGTTAAAATCACCACCTACAGCAGTTTCACAGCGCGCTACGAAACTGCTGTGTAATTAAAAAACATAGCTTCAACCCAAAATCTTTGTACATAATTTTTCTGCTTGTGTATAGTCTTTCAATTTTAGTTTACAAGCTGCATTGTTGAGATTACAAGTGACCTTCAAGGGCTTCGACTGCTTCTTCTCCAGCCATAAACTCAAATGGTTCTTCATCAGATCCCTTTTCCTCAAATATGGTGCCATTCTCTAACTTCCCCGTGTATTTCATTTTGACCACTGCCCTAAATGCATCCAACGCTTTAGGAATTTTAATGAATTGCTGCAGAAGGGTATACAGTGGAAAGAAGAATCATGGAAGTTACCAGATTCACGCCACATGCCTCCTGTTGCAGTACCAAATAATGGCCTAAGCCAAATTAAATTTTATAATCTACTTCCAATGTGGAAGCACACAAGTATCATGCTCAAATAGAGTTCAATAGCGAAGCACTGTGCTGGAAGAATCTTGATGACCAAAACTTCCCCTACCATAATCTACTTGAGAACTCAAATATTCTCCAACGGCAACCTCTTTCGGCTTGTTTTTGCAAAAATAATTCTTCTATTGAATGTAGCATCTAGCTGCTGATGGGAAATTGTCCAGCCTTTCACATCATGTCGGTTGCTAAGGTCTTATACTGTTGCTTCAAAATTTAGGAAGCGGGTCTTGCACTGCTGCTTGATAATTTAGTCACCGCTTCCTAGGAATAATGAACTCCCACTTTTCACCTACAGGTTCATGACAAGAATGGGCCAACTTTTGACTGGCTCAATGTTAAACTCTGTCTCCTTGTTCTCGCCCTTCGAATTGCTGCCAATGCCGCCAAATATTGCCAACTCCCACTCTGATTCTCTTTCATTTGAAAGTCATCCTCTTCATGCACTTCGTCTGCTACTGCTTCCTCTCTTGACTCCATGAGATTAGCTGGAGAACATAAATGCTGCCCTTCATTTCCAATGATAGCACTGCAAAGGACAAATTTTGATTCTTCAAGCTGCATAAAATATGGCGATGTTCTTAAAATCCTAGCCCCTTCAATTCTTGGAACCACCCCTCCTTCATGAAGGCCAGGTAGACCCCTTTCAAGAATTCTTGAAACCGCTTCTCGGGCTGTAAGTCCCGTTTTTTCAGCTTACAGAAATACTTGATAAATTGAGAATAGAAGTGTCTCCATTGGCTGATTTACAGGATGATCAGGAGAAAGGATAGTCTGAGGAGAAGCTTCCGATGATTCCTCTGTTGCTTGTCGCCCAGGTTCCGCAAGAGATGCATCTTCACAACAATCTGCAGACCCTGAATACGCGTGCCTCTTCCCTCATTCCATACATTTGGTAATATGGCAAGGGGGGTCCTCATAAAGACCACTTGCCACATGGCATTTAATCGTTGCATTCCGTAAGAGAAAATTCTAATACTAATGTTGTCCAACAGTTTACGTGCATTCTCCATGCTACTGCACATGGCATACATAATCACAAGATTGGGGATAATGTTTTAATCAAGTTCAATCTTCATCATGTGGGCATGGATCCATTCACGACATCGTAGAACCCCTAGGTGCGCACACACTGGCAATACGCTAACCATGATCAGATGGGTATGAATCTTTTTCCCCTCTAGAAGAACAAGGAGCTTAGTACATGTCTTGAATACAAACAGAAATATAGAATTATCCGGCTATCTGCCTGTACAATGATTCGGCTATAGAATGTGAGGGCTTCCTTGTACAGACCACTTGAGATGTAGCCTTTGACATTAACATTCCATAAGAACATATCTGGTTTATACATTTTACCAAACAGTAGGCATGCGTTCTCCATACTACTGCAAGTGGCATACTTGCTTACAAACTTGGTATCGAGATTAATATTCTAGCTAAGTCCATGTCTGCGCATGTGGTCATGGACTTGATTCACTACTTTTCTGTCGCCATATGCTTGCGACAGAGAACTATACGCATTGCATCTGAGCCAAGTTCATCTCTCAACATATAACAATGTACTTCCTTCATTCTTACCAAGGTCCTTCAAGTAGTCCCTGTATCTTGTTATATCTGCACCTTTGGGGATTAGGTTGTTTTGCGGCTACAACACTTCAGACTTTTCCCTTGTCTCTGCTTGGCAACAGTGGTGGATGCAAAGCATAAAAGTCACCATCCCACTCAAAACACTCCTTCACCCGTAATATTTCCCTTCAGATTCAGAACTGATGACAAGCATACATGCAGGAGCTTGAGAACATGCCACCTGTAAAATGTATCCACCCCAGAACTATTTTGAATGACAGCTACTATGGATTCGAACAAATCCCCAATTTCGTAGCATGCTACGAAATCACTAAAACAGGTTGCGCTGCAAAACTGCTAAAGGATTCATGCGCTGCGAAAACACTTTGTTTTTAAGCTAATCTGAGCAATTTTTTGGAAACAGAATTTTGAGAGATAACAGTGGCTCCACTTGGGATAGTGTGCCCTTGTGGTGCACTAAGAACCTGCAGTTCCAGTGCCTTATCTATTTATGACAACAGAAATTTTCTTGACAAGCATCCCTTTCCAGCTCCTTGGGCCTTCACCTCGGGCTTAAACTTGATGATCACTGTAAGAGAAGGAAATCTACATCTACTGAAAAATAAATGCTCAGTCAACCTTGAGCTTATTTTCATTTTCCTACCTACCTACCCTAACAATTCAAACTTCCCTCAGCTCAATCAATATGAAATTTCCAATGCAGCCAATCATTTGTCTCATCTGATATTTGATTTCTTTGACTGCATCGGAGTTTAGAGCCAATATGATAGTGTGATGACCGCTGCCACTGAAATTGTCTCTGACTGCATCGGAGTTCAGAGCCAATATGATAGTGTGATGACCGCTGCCACTGAAATTGTCTTTGATCTTTATAGGCAAACTGAAACACTGGAGTGTAAAACTCCTCCATGTAATCAGCTATAGGATCCCAGAATACATGATCAGCTTGATTTTTCTTGTAACTTTCCGGCTGTGCAAACTGATCTTCAAGAACAGTGTTCAGTTCCTCAATCGTGAAAGAGAAAGGAACCAGCATTCTCTCCTTGCGTTCTGCCATAGAAAACTTCTGAAAAATAATGATCATGATTATGAAAACTATATGCCTGAATTTGACCTTCTAAACCTTCAATTTCTTTCTCAATGTCCTCGGCAACTTCATCCAAAAATCTCATCTTATCCTCTGCCTTGCAGTCAAAGGATTTTATATATGAGGACAAGGGCAAAGAAAAAGATTCATTTGTTTCTTCATTAATATGATCATCATTCCATTGTTTGAAACCCTCAACTGAAGGAGAGTTTGCCACCACATCTGACCTATCTATCCATTCCTCCAAAAACATAAGCCATAAGTCTTGAAATGACTTAACGTATTTGATAGGAAAACTTTCAATCCATTGTTTGCATTTCCCTTGAAGTGAACCATAAAATAACATAATGCAAACATCCTCATGTTTAACTCTAAGAAGCTCAGCAAAATGACAGAAATTTGAGATATGCTTCAGAGTTAAACTCAAATCTTCTCCATTAAATTTGGGACCATTCCTTAGAAAATATGCATCCTTGGGAAAATGATTTGGGAAACCATGAATTCCTGAAAAATCTATGCATGCATACCTTGAACTAAGAATGGTGCGCTGCGAAACCAGAGATTCTGGGTTCGATCCCCAGTGGAGTCGCCAAGGTAGTTTTGCAG
This sequence comes from Pinus tabuliformis, assembly GCA_031772625.1. Lineage (NCBI taxonomy): Eukaryota > Viridiplantae > Streptophyta > Pinopsida > Pinales > Pinaceae > Pinus > Pinus tabuliformis. Next base: position 1,111,544,749 of record CM062820.1, on the reverse strand, counting down.
CCTCAAAAAGATGTCTGATCTCCTGCTACCTTCAGAAGTTCAACCATTGATTTCGGGAATGAATAGACTTCAGGCTCCCGGCAGACGCACCAAAATGTTATCACAAAATCATGCCCCTGATAGGCTGCTGATCAGGAAGACTTTGAGTAACTATTTCAAACCAAACTTTTGGCTGAGGCTTAGCCTCCTCAGCCTGAGAGGGCTCTCTCAAAGGGTTGGAGATTTTGATAAAGAACAAGTCTATTTTGGTTTATGTAAAAAAAGCAGATTTCAGTAATACAAACAGCTGTTGTTTCTTCTCAAGATTCTCAATAGATCTTATTGTTCAAATGTATGGTGGTTTATTCTCTTAGTGTTCTTTTACAGTCTTGTTACAGCATAATCACTCAGAATTCATGTTTCATGCTCTGACTTCCTGTATGCTTTGCAAGCTGTGTTTTATGTAAAGTATGTTTGAACATCTGATGTAAAGAGCCTTGATTTCCATGAAAAGATAGTGTTTTTGTTTGCTGAGATGTGTGAGACTCCATAAGCCCAATGGAGATTAATTTGATATTTGTCCAACCAGCTTATTTTTCATGTGTTGTTTAAAGAGTTAGTCATCTTTCCTTGTCATTAATCCATATTCATAATCTGTGAGAGAGCCCTCTCTGACTAAGGAGGCTAAGCCTTAGTCTAAAGCCTGGTTTGAAATAGTTACATAAGATCTTGCTAAGTTGCAGCCCTTAGTACCTGATTTTGTGATAACACCTGGAAACAGAGGCCTGCAAACTTTAGGAGTAGTACGACAGTGTCCAAGGAACTGTGCAAACAATCGTCCTCACTCAACGGCTCGCAAAGATGCAGCAAGAAAGGGCACTGAAAGAGTAGGTGGATGCCACAAGACAGAAAGAGGCACTCCTCAAAGCGCGCATCCAGCCATGGATTGACGAGGCCTTCGCCATTATAGCAGATATCAAGGGCAAGCTCGAACAGATGTAGGGGCTCTATGTGCTAAGGCAGGGATTTGATCCTCACAAAGAAGCATCGGAAGAGCACATGCTGCAGGTCTAGAAAACTGCAAAACAGTGCGTTGCGGACCTCCGAGCAGTACGGGACCAATTGAAGGGACTCCGCACCAACATCGTCGCACTGACAGAGTGACTTTGGGGCAAGTCACGATGTTTGTGTTGGGGGCCTATTGGGCATGGAATCCCCCCAGCATGTTTTGGGGCTCAAAGCCTAAGTTTTGGTCAAATGTATTGCAAAACTCTGTGAATTGCGTGCGCGGAGCGTGAATTATAGGTTGAGTCATAGGGCTGTCCACCCTAAGTTTTGTAATGTAATGTCATGTCGGCCTACCCATGGTCCGCGGACCATGGGATTGTATAAATAGAGCGAGGCTCTAAGTTGAAAAGCTAGCTAGTGAGCTAGAGATAGATGAATATGAATGGTTCGAGCATAGAGTAAGAGTCTAAGTGTATTGGGTCGTAGTAGTAGGAAGAGGCTCTGCAGCTAAGTGTGCAAAGGCCTAGTAGAGTCCGCAACTGAGTGTGCAGACCCCTGCAGCTAAGTGCGCAAGGCGGTGTCGAGTCTATAACCTTGAATGAAGAATAATAAAGAGAATTTGATTCCAATTTCTATGCATCTGCTTGTATATTTCATTCTATACATTTAAATACTATTTTGTTTATCGTGCGCACTTATATGATTGCTGGATATACCGTTAATTATCACTAGACTTACACAGATAAGTTAAGTAATCAGGTAATAACAAGTTAATAGTGAGGAACTTGGGTAATAACATAGATCGCACCCCGAGTAGGATTGCGCGAAGGCAACATCACAGGTTGCGAGGGAATAATAGATGCGCGTAGTGACGTGCACGCGGGGTCAAACTATGGACTGCCAGAGCTCATCAGACATCCCCAAGGTGCGGAAACCTAGTTCTAGCACCATCCCATACTGCTTCGGGTGAGACCTCTGTCCATGCTCCATGGAATGTTGCCAAAAGGGCCAGTAGTACCGAGATTTGTTTGGCTAAATCACCTCTGAACCTAGGTCAAGCCCATATAAGCCAACATGTTGATGGGTTGGAAAAAGACTGAATTTCCTCATAGGCTAATTCAAAAGGGCTACGATGCATTTAATCGCCATATAAGATCATTTTTTATTTTGAAGTTACTTTGCATGGATCTCCAGATTCAAAAGTAATTGATGTAATCATGTCAATCTGTGCTTCATTATGAAGAAAATTGGGTGGAGGGAATGCCAAATTTACCATCAAAGATGAGTCTTTGAGCAGGTCAACATCAACTTCGCCATATGGAGTGGTTTATTTTCAAACAAATGGGATACTACCGTGGAATTAGGGTCTGAGGTATAGTAAGATAATTGATCTACTTTCATAATTCTTCCTTTGTGAAGAAACATAATCATCCTAAAATATGATGAGACTACTACCGCCATGGCATAAGTCCAGCTCCGACCAAGAAAAAGGTTATGTTCAAGTTGAGCATCAACAACCTCAACATCTATTGCAACTGTTTTTCCCTCTAATTCGAATGGTAAATCTTTGAAAATTCCATACAGACGAAAACCTCTTCCATTGAAGGCTTTCAAAGTTGTCGGAGATTGATTGATTGTTAGAGAACCCAAGGCTTTCCAATAGGAAATGGACATAATGCATCTCAATTCTCCTTCATTAATCATTGTTCGAAAAACTCATCAAGTTTTGACATTTACTAGTATCTAAAAATCCAGTTGGTGCGGGAGATGTGGGACATGATTTTCGAGATTGAAAACAATCAAATTGAATTCCTGAGGATATACAACTCCTATGGTTGATAATAATAATTTCCTTTGTGCTAGACAAGTTTGTAGCACTTCAAGGGAATAAATGGATGAAGGTGACATGGCCAGATCTTTGATGATGTTATAATCCTGGGTAGCCCTCGCATGAGAATTAAAGGCTGACTTATGAAGCATACCCTTAGGAGGCGGACGAATTATCATATCACAGTTTGGTTTCTCAATATGTAATGGTTCAGAAGGAGGAGTAGACACAGAAGTTTGACCAAGTGAACTAGAGTCATCTCCATCTTCAACATGACTCTTCGATGTGTAATATTTGAATATCATTTCTACCATAACTCTGGAAGACATCATCATGATATCTGTCGATGGAGATGAGGAGGATTGGTCATGAGAAACCATTTTATTGTCTTGTAGAGGAAAAGGATCCTTCAAAACAGTGGGTGTGGGTGAACTTTTGACAAATTTGGAAACTTTTGCCTGATGATGGCACTCCTTAGTGTAATGATCTTCCTCACAAATTAAGCAAGGATAGTGAGGTTTCCTCTTTTCGTCAAACAATTTGTTCTTGTTTGATTTCTCCTTTAAATGGTTGTTTTGTTTAGTTTTTCCTTTTCTCTCTTTCTTATTTCCAGATTGCTTACCCTTGCCAGTAGATGACTCTACGATGTTAATTTCCGAAGTAATTTCGGGAGAAGGATCTTCGTCAGGTGAATCAGATAGAGCCAAAACCTGAACTTTCTTAGAATTTTTCTTTTTGTTCTTAGATTTCTAGCTCACATAACTAGTCATTCCATCTGCGGCATGTGATCCTGCAAGAGGTGGATTATTTGGTGTATATTGAGGTAAATCTGAGATATTTTCATGCAAAGTACGGGACTGAGTATAAACAAGATCAAGGTATTGAGCACGTAAATTACCTACTCTTCAGTTAGAACAACCTCTTTGGCCACATCTTCAGTTATTACTCATAAAAGAGATTTTATGAAGCATTCAGCCAAAATTTGGTCTGGAATGTAAACTTTAACTAGGTGGTGTCTCTGTCTCCATTCGTGAATGTGATCTGAGATAATATCATCTCTGGATGATATCACAAAAAAGAAAATCATCCCTAATAGTTCCATTCTTCCTAGAATTTATGGTGCTCCTAAAGTCCATAAACCTAACATACCTCTCAGACCTATAGTCAATACCATAGGTTCCCCTACTTACCTTCTAGTGAAACACCTGGCCAGAAAACTTAGACCCCTGTATGGTAATACCCCTTCTTATAGTAAAGACTCGTATTCTTTTGTTCAATGGATTAATAACATAGAAATGAAGGACAAGGATCTTATGGTTAGCTTTGATATTGTATCTCTTTATACTATGATTCCTATTGATGAAGCTATTAATATCATGAGAAACATCCCAGATAAAGAAACTATGGATCTTCTGGAGCTTTGCTTAAAATCCTCTTACTTCAGTTTCAAAGGTAAAATTTATGAACAAACCCATGGTGTGGCTATGAGCTCTCGTCTATCCCCCATAGTTGCCAACATCTTTATGGAGCACTTCAAACAGAAGGCTCTTAGGTCATTTCCATACACCCCTAAAGAATGGAAAAGGTTTTTCGATGACATATTTGCCAAAAGGAGTCATGGAAAAGAAAAACTTGACCTATTCCTCAATCACTTAAATAGCCTTTCTGACCATATAAAATTCACTATTGAAATTGAAAATAACAACCAGCTTCCCTTTCTTGATATCCTTCTAACCAAAAAAGAAGGGTCACTTGGTTTCCAAGTCTATAGAAAGAAAACCCATACAGAACGATATCTACATGCAACTTCTCATCACCACCCTAAACAGAAGATTGGCATCATTAGGATATTAACCACTAGGGTGGCTAGAATATCTGATCCGGACCATTTAAATGATGAACTCAACCATCTTCACAAAGTGTTTGAATTAAATGGCTATAATAGGAATACCATTAAGAAATCCATGCACCTATCCCTAAACAAGAATAATAATGATATCAAAGATCAAAATTTATCAACTCCTAAGGTCTCCCTTCCGTACGTAAAAGGCACCACTGATAAAATTACTAAAATTGTTAATAAATACAACATTAATGTAACCTTCACCCCTGCCAACACCATCAGACAATTATTCAACTCAGTCAGGAATCCCATAAACCCTAACCTTCAAAAAGGTGTTTACATTATTCCTTGCTCATGCAGAAAGGAATACATAGGTGAAACAGGTAGGTCTCTTAACATCAGAATTAAAGAACACACTGCCGACTTAAGAAGAGAAAGGACCTCAAAATCGGCCTTAGCAGAACATGTTCACTCTTCCTCTCATTACATCTGCATGGAAGAAGTCAAACTAGTTAGAAAAGAAGACCACTATCTTAAAAGGAAAATCAAAGAAGCCATTGAAATAGAAAAAAGGAAGAACAACTTGAACCGAGACGATGGATTAAAACTAAGCAACACCTGGAAACCTTTACTTGAAATCTTAAAGAATCAATAATTAACTCATATCTCTCATTAAAAAAAAAAAAATAACAAAATCAAAATCAAACAACAAGGAAACATTATTTAACATCCTCCTTAAACAATAAAACAAAAACAAATATAAACATATAAATAAATAATTGGTTATTTCATAGCTAATCTTTTGATAATATTAAAATAAACTAAAATCATACTTTATTAATTATAATATTATAGTAACATATGAATTTAAATTAAGCATATAGTCGTAATAACTCAAATTAAAACAATTAGAAATTAACAATAGGAATTATATATAAAATTATAGGGAATTAATTAAACAACTTAATTAATTAATTAAACAAATTAATTAAATTAATTAAATAAAATAAATAAATAATAAATAATTAAGATATATATATATATATATATATCTGAATATTAACAAACTAATTGGATAATGGCCGACCTAATTTCTTAGATTAATTCTTTCATATCCTATATATATACCCTAAAATATAGCTCATGGATACATCATTAATATCTTTAGAATATCTATTGATGCATCCCCTAATGATGGACTTACTTGGTAGTCTGAAACGTTGGGTTCATAAAACTCTATAACTAGTCATTCCTCCTCTATCTAAAACTATCCTCACCTGTATGGATTCATTATTTAACAAAAAATTATTTCTTCTTTGTATTGTTACATAATATATATATATATATAATGACATGAGTACTGTGACAATTATGAAGATCAAAACTAGTTACCTTTCCAACAAAATTTTCCCTTATATCTATTGCACCTGAAAAATCAATAGTAACCACTATAATCATTGCAATATCAATGGTCACATTAAAATAAAGTGTTTGAAGCTACATCTAGAGATGAGCCCTAAGAACTTTAAGAAGGATACTAGGAAGAAGAACCTTCTAGTCATGGAATCAATCAATTTGGTAGAGAGAATATTAGATGTGGATGAGAAAATTTCCTACAATTTAGTGTAGAATGAGGTCAATCTAAGTATCCTTCATCACCAAGAAGTTAAGGAGAAGGAAAATAATCATCCATATAAAGATCTACATCAAGATACCAAGGTAGATTATTTATTTGATTTTGGTTCATAAGATAATCTCATAACAACAAATCTAGTTAGAAAGATTGGATTGGAGGTTCATGGTCATATCAGCCCATACCCATTGGGGTGGGTGAAAAATGAGGTAGAAATGAAGGCTGAAAAATAGTGCATGTTCAATTTTTCTATAAATTCAATATTTATTGATGAAGTGGAATTAGATGGAATACCACTTAACATGTGTGGTGTAGTTTTTGAAAGACACTACATGTATATGAGGGATGGAATCTTCATGTATAAATCCAACTAATAGCAACTGATTAAGAATGGGAAGTCATATGTCATGGATGCACACAAGGGTAAATCATATTTCTCTCTAGTAAGTGTTAACCAAGAAAAAACATTGATGATTTCTAGTAATAAGTATGTGTTCCTTTTGTTATAAGAGAGTAAAGAAATCAATGGATCAGTAAAGGTAAATGAATCCTTGGAGGGATGCACTAAAGATAAAAAATAACATTTGTAGGGTTTGCTACAAGCATGTAGAGGAGTGTTGCAAGAGCTTAAATGGATACCACTTAAAAGGGAAGTGGAGTATGAGATACAATGGTTCCCTAACTCTCCATTGGAAAGCATTCAATTGTATAGATAGTATATTCTAAATAAAAATAAAGTGAAGTATTAGTTGTAACAAATGCTAGAGTAGGGAATGATTTAACCAAGTACCTTTCCTTACGGGTATTTTATCATCATTGTACCTAAGAGACCAAGAAAAATGTAGATTCTTTATTCAATTTTGGTTCACAGACCAATTTCATAACAACTAATCTAGTTAGAAGTCTTTGTTTGGAGGTTCATGATCATCCCAACCCATACCCATTGGGGTGGGTGAAAAAGGAGGAAGAAATCAAGGCCACAAAATAGTGCAAGATCATATTTTATATAAATCCAAAGTTTATTTATGAAGTGGAATTATATGTAGTACCCCTTTACATGTGTGGTGTAGTGTTTGAAAGCCCCTTCATGTATATTAATGATAGAATATTCATGCAGATAGCTAACGAGTGGAAATTAATTAAGGATGTGAATTCCTATATCATGGATGCACAAAAAGGTAAATCAAATTTCTCTCTTGTAAGTGTTATCCAATCAGAAAATTTTATTGTTTTCAATAATAAATATGTGTTTATTTTGTTAAGAGATAATCAAGCAAGAAATGGATCAGTAAAGTTAAAGGAATCCTTGGAAGGATGTATTAAAGAGAAAAAAAAAGCATTTGTAGGATTTTCTACAAGCATACATAGGAGTTTTCCAATATCTTAAATGGATACCACATAAGAGGGAAGTGGAGTATGAGATACAATGTTTGCCTAACTCCCCATTACCAAACATTAGGTTGTGTAGAAATTATATTCTAGATTCAAATGAAGTGAAGAAGTTGTAGTGGTAGTTATGAATCTCTGTATTGCAACAAGAATGTTGCAATCCCAAGGGGTCTCAACTTTAACAGTTAACTCAGGGTTCATATAAACTTAATAGGTGTTGCCACTGTGTGCAACATACAATGTGTTCTTCCATCACTAATCTTATGCAAGTGAAAGCAGGTGAAGGGAAACTAGGTTGCACATAGACCACTCTACTATCTATGTTACAAGAAATACTCAAAAATTGTAGAAGGGAAAAGGATAGCAAGTAAACCTATTCTAATTTCAAGAAAGGAAAGAAAATCACTTCAAGCAATGTGGAGAAAAATCAAATCTATTATAATATGCATGGTAAACAAACTTGCAACTGATTGAGAGCATTCAAACATTAAACCCTAATTTGCATAAAATAAAGAAATTTTGCTATAGCTGCTAGCATAAGGATTTTAGGGGGTCTCTGAACTTCCAAATTCCATCCTCGGGGTTTAGTTTGCATTGTAACATGCTAAGGAAGGATTATCATGCTTTGGGTGCAAATATGGAAGATTTTTAATGCAATGTGTTGGCTACTACAAGAGTCCCTATTTTGCTACAGGACCTGTGAGTAGGAAAATGAGTTATAGATGCAGTTTGAAGGATTGATAGGGTAAAGGAGCGCTAAGGAGAGGTCAAGAATTCCTTCCCAAGTCCTTATTCCTATGATGAATCATTATATTCCTAAAAAAGGTAAATTGGAGGTTCTTGTAGGTACACAAAACAATAACTTATTTTCTAATAGATTGTAGAAATATATGACAAGTAAAGACATTGTAATCTAAGTAAGCAAAATGCATGGAAAATAATGCTACTTCATCAACTAACTATTGTTAAAAGATAAAGCAATATGCATAAACAGTTTGATAAATAACATAACTTATTAACATATAGAAACTAATATTTATTAGTGGAATCACAGAAATGACTGGTTAAACAAATGCATAGAAAGTAAAATTGCAAGAAAGGGGGTTTGAGCACCTACGTTGTGCCCTAACGCAAGGAGACTCGGGTCCTTAAAGAAAGATCACGATAGGAACCAAAAATTCTTCTCATTGATGAGAAAATGTACTCATACATAAACGATTAAAAAACTAAAATATTAGGCAAAAGCCTTCACTAAATAATATTGATTTTAACCTCCAAAGTTTCAATTCCTTAATAGGCTACTCAAGCCCCTTATTTATACAAAAATAGCTAAGGGGAAGCCTCCTTGAAGAGAGGGATACTTCCATCAATACCCTAGAAAATAGGCTTTGGTTCCCTGATGACTTCGCAACTATAGGGGAGTGATAAATTGCCTTGAGCCGGTCGAGTTTTGACCATCCTTCAGTAGGGGAAAAGCCCCATATTATTCTCTTGACTAGATTCTTGTGTGATCTACATCAAATATTCTCAATATCTTGCATAATAGATGCATTAGTCACACAAGATATGAAAATCATCTCTAGCCTTCCTAAGAGCTTATTAAAGTTGAGCAATACGTTGTTAAGTGCAACAGGAGAGGTTAAATGTTCCTAGGAAAGGCTAGATGGGCCTTAAGTTGTATCTAATTGGGAGACCCATCAAACAACTACAGAGTAGGGAGTGATTTGACTAAGTACCTTCCCTTGGGGGTCACCTATCATCATTTTACCTAAGAAGGATGAGATTTGGTGGATGTGTATCGACTATAGGGAATTAGAAAACATTAAATTCAAGAATCATTACCATCTACCCAAGATCAATGATTTGTTAGACCAATTGTAACATGATGAGTACTTTGCTAAGCTATATCTGAAATTGAGATACCACCAGGTACATGTCAAAGAAAAATACACTTCAAAGATCAGATTCAAGACAAGAAAATGTTCATATGAATGAGTAGACATGCCATTTGATTTATGTAATGCAACAATTACATTAACATGATTGATTAGATTCATTTGTTAGAGTATACTGAGATGATATATTGGTTTATTTCTCTACTTGAGAGGAACACATTTCATATCTCATGTAGGTGTTAGAGACTTTGAAAAAGCACTAACTATTGACTAACCTCAAGAAATGTGAGTTTTCCTAGTAGTGTTTGGTGTATTTGTGTATGTGATTAGTGAATTCGGATTCAAGATAGTTCCTACAAATATGGAGGGCATCATGATATTTCTAGTTGCTACTAATGTCACAAAAGTTAGGGTATTTTTTTATAGAAATTGTAGCAATAAAGGATCAATTTGACTTGTACCTTAGTCAAATTGAGTAATTCGATTTTCCACATCAACAGGATGATTTGGATCATAGTTAGCTAGAGTGACATGGGCTTGTCTACTAGTTAATTCAGTAAATTCGAGTTATAGGCTTAGAGTAGAGTTGTGCATGTAGTGATTGCTAAAATTTAGCAATCTAGTTCATTTATTTTGAGTTGAACTCAGTTTACTGAAGTCAAGTAATTAATTGAGTCAGTTTAAGTTCATTTGTGTAGTAGAACTATTGTTAACTCACTGATCTCTCAGTTAAACTATTCATTCAGCTAAAAATATCCCATACATGCATGTAATTCGAATTGCCTAGCTAGAGTGGAGGAAAAGGGACATTGTAATCATCAATTATATATTAGTGGAGTGTACATGCTTGGCAGTTAAGTAGGTGATCTGGGAATTCCCTTATTATTTAGGAGCTCAATTTCTTCTTATTTGCATAAGGAAATAAGAGGAAGATGGAGCCTTGAATTGGCTAAGTGTTGGCTAGAGTAGGATAGTCAACAGGAGAACATGTTTACAATGCAACGTGTCCTTCAAAGTTGAAGCGAGGCAATGTAATAGTTTCTCATTCTCATATGAATAATGAAAAGCAGTGGGGGATTTTTTCTTAGTTGGTTTCCCATGTAAATATTTGTGTTCTTGTGGTTTTGATGATTGCATGTGTTTCTAAGTTGTGATTTTCATTCCACATAAATGTGAAGGAAATTTGTAATCTATTGCTTTCAATTCGAATTCATCAGTACTAGTAAATTTCTATTAATTTATACATGGTATCAGAGCTTGAAATAACAAAAGAAACTAATCGTTAGATATTTTCCTTTAAAGATTTCGATTTTCATATTTAGTGAAGAAGTTTTCTTCCATGTAGGAAAATGCCTTTCAATGGATTGAGATTGGAGTATGCAGTGGAGGGAGCCTTTAAATTCATAGCTTGGAAGGACAAGATGCAATTTTTACTTGATGACAATGAAGTGTTGGAGTACACCAAAAACTGACATTCCAAAACTAGTAGTGATGGATGCACAACAGTTAGCCCAATGGAAAAAGGATATTGAAAAATCTAGGAGGATCATCCTAGAGGGTGTGAGAGATCACATAGTATTGAATTTACATGGCAAGGAAACTCTATTTTTTATGTGGAATACCCTTGCTAATTTAGTCTAAAATAGTAGTGATGCCAGGAAATTGGCATAGAGGGACAATCTCAGAAACAATAGTTTGCAAAAAAATGAAACCATTCCACATTACCTCTTTAGTTTCACTTAGGTTCAATATTAAATTGGAGGAGTAGGAGGAAATGTTACCTCATCCAAACTTGTGAGCCTAACTCTCCTAAGCCTTCCAAAATCCTAGAATAGTTACTAGGAATCTGTAAATAGAAGGTTTAAATTGCCAAATTGGGAGAGACTTTGGTCTAATTTGGTGTAGGAAGAATTTTAAGGAACACCAAAGATGGAGTAACATCCAAATCTAAGGAGGAAGATAATTTTTCCTTGGTTGGGAAGGGAAATAAGGTAAAAAGCAAGATATATTCCATCCAAAACAATGGCAAGAATAAGGACCTAAGCAAGATAAAATGTTTCCACTACCACAAATATGGGCTCTATGCAACAAAGTGTCCACATAAGAAGTCTAACAAGAAGCCTTCAGGTGCAATAGGAGGTGAAAAACTTGCCTCACAATTTGAATTTAACTTCACCTTGATTGCATGCATGGAAAGCACTATAATGGGGAGTGTGTGGTATCTTGATTCTGGTGCCTCATTCCATATGACACGATGAAAAGAATTCTTCAGTAGCCTATAGGAGAAGGATATCCAAATGCACATAGAACTTGGGGATGATGGGAGGTATAGTACCAAAGGAATTGGAATGATAACCTTTGAGAGGGAGTTAGGAACCCATCTTGATCTGAAAGATGTTATGTATGTACCTGGGGTGAAGAATAATTTGATCTTTGTAGCTGTATTGGAGGATAAAGGCTATGATTTTTTTTTAGTAAGGGGAAATCCTTTTTGAGACATGTACCTACCAGGAAGTGAAACAGATTGGAGTTAGAGTGAAAAATATCTACAAACTTTAGGTGGAAGCTTGCACTGCACTAAGTAGAAAGGAACAAAAGGTGAAAATTCGAGATGTTAGAGAACTCTCACACAGGCACATGGAACACTTACACCATGGGGCCTTAAAAATCATGCATCATATTACCACTGATCTACCAAAATGTAGCATTGAATAGCATGATGTATGCAAGGGATGCACATTGAGGAAACATGTCAAATCCACCTTCTAGGCACGACATAGCAGAGTAGGAGAAATCTTGGAGTGAGTCCACTTTCATGTATGTGGACCATTTTCTACAGCCTCTGCAACAAAACATAGGTATTATGTCATTTTTGTTGATGAATTTTCTAGAAAATGTTGGATTTTCTTCATAAGGAAAAAGGATGAAGTTTTTTCAAAATTTGTTGAATTCAAAGCATTGTTTGAAAAGGAGACTGGTCAAAAATTGAAAAGCGTTGAGAAGTGACAATGGAGGAGAATTTTCTTCTAACAGATTCAATGAGTTTTTTGCTAAGGAGGGTTTTGGAAGAGAATTGATAGCACCTCATAACCCATAGCCAATGGGGTGGTTGAAAGAAAGAACATAAGAATAGTGGGAGATGCAAAAGCCATGTTACATGATCAAGGGCTTCCATTGCATCTATGGGGAGAAGAATGCAGCACCTCAATTTATTTGTAGAACAGGAACCCACACAAAATACTTGCCATGATCACACTTGAAGAATATTTCTCTGGGAGGAAGCCAGATATATCTCATTTTTTAATTTTTGGAGCTACTATGTATTGTGATGTCTCTAAGGATAGCAGGAAGAAATTGGAGCCGATAACTAAGATGAGAGTCTTTATAGTATACACAGAGACTCCACATAACTATCTGGTGTATTTTCCATCCCTCAGGGTGACAATGGTGAGGAGATATGTCAAATTTAATGATGAGAAGGTTATGAGATGCTCTCTAGAGCGAGAGCTAAGTATCCCACTAGAGGAGGAGATTCTAACTCCAAATTAGGATCCTAACACAAAGCTTCAGGATGTTTTGGAGCAACCACATGTAGAGGAGCAAACAAGAGGCAGAGTGGAGGCACACACTCAACCAAAAGCTTTCAAAGAGGGGAGGAAGAGAACCAAAGAAGCTGATAGGTTGGTGCAAGATGCTAGGGAGATTGCGGGAGCTCTGACATATTTTCACAGGAAGAAGAGGTCACCAAACATATACACTAGTTTTATGGCTCTCATGATGGAACTCATTGAGTTAGAGCCTTCTTCATTTTAGGAAGAAGTTTCTCAACCAGTATGGGTTGATGCCATGGTGGAGGATTATGACTCTGTCATGAAAAACAATGTATTGGAGGTGGTGTCGAGACCATAGAATAAGTCAGTGGTTGGTTCCATATGGATCTACAAAGTGAAGCATGCAATTGTGGGAGCATCGAGAAGTAAAAGGTTATATTTGTGGAAAATGTATTCTCACAGGTAGAGGGAGTGGAATATGAGGAAAATTTTTCCCCAATGGTAAGATATTCCTCAATCAGAACCATTCTAGCATTAGCTACACAGATGGGGTGGAATATCCACCAAATGGATGTGAAGACCACCTTCCTCAATGGTGTTGTTGAGGAATAAATTTACATAGAGCAGCCAAAGGGATTTGAGACATATGACAGGGAGACACATGTGTGTAGACTTAGGAGAGCCCTGTATGGTCTCAAGCAGGCACCTCAAGCATGGTACACTCGGATTGACACATATCTCAATGGATTGGGCTTCACCAAAAGTGAAGCAGATGCCAATCTCTATCACATTTTGGTAGATGGCAAGTTTCTTATCTTGGTATTGTATGTTGATGACTTGATACTTATAGGGGATGAGTAGTTGATCCTCCCTTGGAAGGAGGACTTTTCAAGGGAATCCGAGGTGAAAGACATGGGATTGATGTGTTACGTCCTTGGGTTGGAAGTATGGCAGGGTGATGGTGAGTTGTTTGTGAGTTAGGGGAAGTATTCCTCTGAAATACTAAAGAGATTACACATAGATAAATGCAAGCCTATGGACACTCCTCTAGCTAAAAACTATAGGAAGGAGCATGGTTCTTCAAGAGAGGCAATAGATGCTACCATCTACGGACAACTTGTGGGATCCTTGATGTATCTTGTGAACAAAAGTCTCGATATATGCTATGCATTTAATTAGTTGAGTCAAACCATGGTAAGCCATGGTGAAGCCTACCAAGATGTATTGGAAGGCAACAAAGGATGTGTTAAGATACCTCATTGGCACATCTGAGTATGGGTTATGGTATAGGAAGACAGAGGGAGTGAAGCTCCAAGGCTTCACTGATGCAAATTTGGAAAGGATTCCATCGGACATGAAAATTACTTCAAGTGCTATCTTTAGTTTTGGCTCTGCAGTTATTTCCGGGTATAGCAAGAAATAAAGGTTTGTGGCACTCAGCTTAAAAGAGGTTGAATACATGCTTTCAATTCAAGCAGCATGTGAGGCCATTTGGATGAGGAAAATACTTGTGGATCTTTTCAGTCATGAGATGGATCCGACCGTGATTTATTGTGATAATGAGAGTTTTATTAAACTATCTGAGAATCCAATATTTCATGATAGGTCCAAGCACATTGATATCAGGTATCATCACTTGTGGGATTGTGTGCAGAGGAGAATTATGATACTAAAACACATTCCAACTAAGGATCAGGATGAAAATATCTTGATAAAGGAATTGTAAAGCAGAAAATTTGAATTCCATTGGTGCAGGATATAGGGGCGGTGCAAAATTCATTTCTTGCTAAGAGGGAGTGTTAAAAATTATAGCAAGAAAGGATCAATTTGACTTGTACCATAGTCAAATTGATTAATTTGATTTTCCATATCAGTAGGATGACTTGGATTGCAGTTAGCTAGAGTGACATGCCCTTGTCTACTAGTTAAGTCAATAAATTTGGGTTATAATCTTGGAGTAGATTTGTGTATGTAGTGATTGCTATAATTTAGCAATCTAGTTCATTTATTTTAAGTTGAACTTAGTTAAGTAAAATCAAGTAATTTATTGAGTTAGTTGAAGGTTAGTTGAGTATTAGAACTATTATTAACTCCCTAATCTCTCAGTTAAACTAGTCAATTAGCTAAAAATAGCCCATACATGTATAGAATTCGAATTTCCTAGATGGAGTGGAGGAAAAGGTGCATTGTAATCATCAATTTCATACTAGTTGAGTGTATAGGCTTGGAAGTTAAGCAGGTGATCTATTACTTGGGAATTGTGAAAGGAAATAGGGAATTCCCCTATTATTTAGGAGCTTAATTTCTCTTGAATTGCGCAAGGAAATAGGAGGAATCTAGAGCCTTGAATTGGCTAAATGTTGGCTAGAGTAGGAAAACCAACAGGAGAATAGGTTTACAGTGCAGAGTTTGCTTCAAAGTTGAAGAAAGACATTTTAATAATTTTTCATTCTCATTTGATTAATGAAAAGAAATGGAGGGGTTTTTTCCCAATTGGGTTCCCCTGTAAATATTTGTGTTCTTGTGGTTTTGATGGTTGCATGTCATTGCATGTGTTTATAAATTGTGATTTTAATTCCACAAAATTGTAGAGGAAATTTGTAATCTCTTGCTTCCAGCTCGAATTCATCAGTAGTAGAAAATTTCTATTAATTTCTATATTTTTAGTGTACCAAAATACCCAAAAATTTTCATAGAAACCTTTTTAGTGGTCGCTGCACCATTCCATGGCATAACAACAAGTAGGTAAGAGCTTCTAATGGGGAAAGAAACAGTAAAATGATTTTGATGAGATAAAATAAAATATTATTAAAGCACCAATTCTTACATTTCTAAACTTGCATAATCCTTCAATAGTGGAGATAGATGCAATTGGGTATGCCATGGGAGAAGTATTAATGCAATAAGGTAAGGTTGTATGTTATCATTTGGAATTTTTTCATGGGGGATTCTTAAACTACCCGACTTATGATAAGGAAATTTATGTCCTAGTGCAAGTTGTTAAGAAGTGGATTTTTATGGGAAAGGAGACCATTATCCACACAAATCACTAGAAATTGCAATTTTTTAGGTCTAGAGGAAGCTTCAACAAACCAAACATTACAAGTGGATAGTGTTTTGACAACAATTTCATCTAGTAATCAAGTATAATAAGGGAAGCAATGATAGGCTGGTAGAGATAATATCAAGGTCACACACATCTAAAATTATAGTTTTGGGAACTCTTATGCACATGGAGCTATTGTATCCTTTGTTTTTGTGACCAATTTTGGTGAAAAAGACTTGTGGAAACAAGAAATGTAAGCTAGAAAAGAAAATGGTTAAACTAGCTGGAAAGAAACACCATAAAAGAAGAAAGTGATAGGAACGAAGAATTAAGAAGTTACATTGGAACTTGCCAAGCCCACGAAAGAAGGATCGAGTCACTAAAGTTGAAGAGATCAAGTAAATGTGGACCAAGCAAATAGATCTTGTCAAGTTGGTTAAGTTGGACCAGCTCAAGTGAGTGTGGAGAAGATCCAAGAGGCCCAAACTTATATATAGCCACACATAGCAATTTTCAAAGAGAGAAATTGGAATGCGAACATGCTCTTTGAAAAACATTTTGTTTTAATTTTGTCATATGTTAAGTCTGTAATGAGAGTTTGAATGGAGTTCTGAAAAGATCCTACAAAGTATTTATGGATTTGTATCGTAATGTTTGAACTGGATTGAATCAATATAAAATGAGATTATTGTGGGGATCCACATATGTGTATTTATGAGTGAAAATGATTGTATTACATTGCTACTTTAATTTTTATTTTTTATTTTTAAATTTCTTTGTTAAATTTCCTGTAATGCATCTATTTACTTTCGCGTAGTTGTTTAGTAGATGTGTGGATAATTATGAGTTTAATGTGTAATTAAATTAAGGAAATGAATCATATCACTTTTTAAAACCACAAACATCACTTATAAGTCTTGGCACGCCTTGACTGATACCTTCTTCCCTTGCGGAAGATTGAAAATGTCGACAACATGCTAGACTACCATGGTCCCTTTGTTGGCACCCTACGCTCAAACCTTGGGTCCTCACAGTCAAAAATTTCACCAACAGGAGCCTTTTACCCATGATTCATATAAAGAGGCATATGTAGAAGATGATGACTTCAAGGAGGTGTTTCAATAGCTATAGGGCCAAATTCATGTAGAAGAAGGTGACAATGAGGTTGACTATCATCTCCAAAATGGGTTACTCTATAAATTAGATAACCTTTATGTTCTTAAAGATGAAATATTGTAGCCCATAGGGTGTAGTTCAATTGGTGATCATCGTGATATGAATTATTATGTAAAAATATGAGATTCAAGATTCAAATTCCCATGGTTCAAGCTAACAAAAAAGATGAAATATTGCAACTTAATAAGGAGGTTCACACATCCAAGGTTGTAGGACATTTTGGTGTTGGGAAGATAGTTCCTAACTTACAAAGGTGTGTGTACTACAAAAAAATGCAATATGTAGCACAATATATGTAGGATGCATATTTCTTGTATCATCAAACTCGGTAATAGAAATAAAGGTCAATTCCATCCCATACCTATACCCACATGACCTTAGGAAAGAATTCCCATGGATTTTGTGGGTCATTTACCAATGACTTAGAAGGGATGTGATTATTTATTTGTGGTAGTTGATAGGTTCAACAAGATGTACATTCTTATGCCCTATAAAAGAAGATAAAATTATAGGATGGAAAAACATGTTATTTGGATAGGTTTAGGTGCAATTTGGGATACCAAGGAGCATCATCTCAAATGGGGATACTGAATTTCTCATTTTCGTTTAGAATACATGTTGGAAGAAAGTGCGCATTAAGTTGAAGATATCTACAACATTCCATCCACAAATAGATATTTGGTAGACATAAGTAGTTAATATGATATATGGTGCAATTTTTGAGGGGTTATAATAAGAAGAATCCAAAGTCTTAGGATGAAAATTTGATATATGTTCAATACTCTTGTAATAGAATAGTCCACACTTCTACTAGTAAGTCTAATTTTGAAACTTGTTTTATGTATTTGTTTCCTTCACCCTTAGATGTTTTACATGGAGAATAGGGAAGAATGTGGAGAGACATCATAGGAGAAACATTGAGAGTAGAGAAGTTTGTTGAAAATATTAGCCAAATCAATTTGCAAGTATAAGAGACATTGAAGAAGTCATATAAAAAGTATAAGGCCAAATATGATTAACAAAGAACTAATAAGTCATTCAAAGTAGGAGCCAAAGTTTGGTTACAATAATAAGGAAAGCCTACAAGGTCTTTGTAGAAAGATCAAGGATTTGTGGTACGGCCTTTTCAAATTAATGGAGAAGGGGGGAGAGAACACCTATAGAATTAACATACCCCATAAATTCACATTTACTTAGTAGTGAATGCAAATAATTTGAAACTCCATCATCCTTCCATGATGGATTAGGAGGAGGAGTAGGTTCTACATACAATAGAGGACTTGCCACTAGCTGCTCAACAAAAGTTAGCAGAAGACATAATTTTATAGAGGAAGCTCAAAACTACAAGACATGGATAATATGACATTTGGAATATTTGATTGAAATGACAACTTCCAAGAAAAGTAAAAAACTACTCTAGATAGAAGGAAGATAAAAAATTTACTCACCTCATTTAGTAAATCTTTTGGGGACCAAAAACCTCCCTAAATGGGGAAGTATAATCTAAATTGGACCATAATACAATATTTCATCTATCTTATTACTTTTTGAGTGAAAAAAATTGGACCAACAAGCTTGCAAGGACATTTTAATGGCGAATCCAAATTTAGAAAATTTGGGTTGGAAATACGTCAAACAACATTTTTTGTCAAAAATATCCCTAAATATCGCCAAAAGTATTTTATGCATCAATACCTTTCAAATGATGTAATAATTGACTTAATAAAATATCTTATGTGAGAGTTGGGCATCTTGTAAGTTGACCTACCTAGTTGACAACTTTGGTACAAGTAGATGCCATGTCAACGCCCATTACTAAAACATGTGGGGCTAGTCACACATGTACTTTTAAGAAGATTCTAGAAGTTTCAAATCCTTATCACTATTTGAGGATTGAGGAAGTCAAAAGCCTAATCCTAGATGACTGAAAAGATATGTTAAATACCAAACCACTAGGAGTAGAGGGAGTTCCATGATTTAGCATGGTACTCATTCCATATATGAGAAAAAACATCTAATAGTGGTATTTTGAGTTCCATGATTTAGCATGGTACTCATTCCATATATGAGAAAAAACATCTAATAGTGGTATTTTGAGAGCATAATAGAGAAGGAGTAGGATTTTGTAGAAGTCATTTAGGCCATAGTGTCAAGAGCTAACCCCATCATGGGTGCCCATGAAGGAGAATTTTATGGATGGAAATTTATCTTAAACTATAGAAACCTTAGCAAATATTAGTAGTCCCTCCCATGCAAAATATGAAATTTTTGACCATATTTTTTTAAAAATATCCAAATTTCTATTAATTTTATATAGTTTCTATTTCAGGGTAACATAATTTTAACCCATAAAATTTGGAAAAAATATTTTTATAAATAATGGAAAATCCGTGAATGTTTTTTTTGGAAAAAGAATGGAAAATCAATGACCCATCTACTAAATTTAGCCCTTAAAATTTTCCCTTAGTTTACATTCTTGTGTATGTGCCTTTTAATAATTGAAGAAAAGAGAGGATAACCTTCTAGTTGGGTTTTCTCCCATATTGGATTTCTTAGGATATGTCTTATGTTCATTTGTGTGGAGGGTGTGTATTTTGTGTTTTTTTTTTTCAGTTTCATATTTAATTATTTCTTAAATTCAAGCAATAAGCTACACATACCTAATTTCAAATATAAGGAGATAAACCTTCATAATCTAAGATATCAAAATATTATACAGTTTGTTGTGAAAATTTGTTCCACTAGATTATCCATTGCAATTTATAGATGGAATATCCATAGGAATTTATAGATAATTTATGTATACAAGAGATATTAAATTTAATTTTAATATAATTTTTGTTTTTGTTTTTTTTGTAAAATTAAAAGTTTATTCATCATTAAGAGTAATACATATTTTTGTGTCTTGATCTACCATAGTCTGCCAGTAGGGAAACCAAACCAATGGAAAAACCATAATTTGTTAACTATTTGAGTTTGATGGCCAAATTGGAAACCAAAAAGTCCAAAGACATATACTATCCAATGAAGTAGCTTAACATATTGATAAACAAAAAACCAAGAAAATACACTAGGAAAATGGTAAATCTCATGGAGACTACCATGATTCAAAGGATTCCATCTCAATTGGATCTTTGTCATGTTTTTGAGAGCTTCCTAGGTTTGGTGGGAGGCCTAGATGGTCTTCAATCCTCTGCATGCAATGATCTAATTTCTTCAAGTAGAGCTATATCTAATCAAGCATTAGTAGAGTATCCTCCTTAGCCTCATTCTTATCCACCAAAACTCTTCCCAATAGGGTCTTGATATGCTAATATAAGTCCATTGTGTACATGTATTTATTTTGCCTACCTCTATAATGGTTCATATCGAGTATCCAGGTGGCCAGCTCTGCAACAACATTAGTATTGAATAAATAATTGTGTTACCAACCATATCTTTTTATGTGTTGTTTAGCTCAACTTGAATTACTTGTGGAGTTTTTTCATGATAATGACCAGTAGAGGATTTTTCATAATGATAGGCCGATGCCCCTCCTATAGCCTCGTAATACATACCCCATGCCTACAATGTGCCAATTGGTAGGGTATCCTCACCACCTCAAATATGAGACAAGACTCAGAGTAGGATAATACTATTATGAAGGTGATGGAAACACCATAAGAAGAGCATGGATTGAGAGTAAAGCAAAAATAAGCTCCTAATGGATATGAAAAAAAGATTGGGATGCGAAGGAGTGAAGGCAAGCTAAAGAAGGTTGAAACCAGAAATATACCACTAAAAATTTGACTAGAGAACATGTAAGGAAAGGAAATAACCAGGAAAAATAGCGTAGCCTCTAGAGAAACTTGACAAATGCATAGAGAAGGAAAATTATGCCAATTGTAGAAAAATTGGAGAGCTAATGCCCATAAAAACCCAAAAAAAAAAATGACATAATGACCACATTTTGGATCTGATCACTCTTACTCCCAAGTGCATGATTATAGCATGAGTACTTCAGTGACCACATAATCAAATAATGAACAAGCATGGAAAAATCACTAAAAATTTGGAATCTTAAAAAAATCTGGGATTGAAGGCTTGGTACATTCTCCCCCATAATTGATTGGTAAGATGATTGAGTCACTCACCTCCACCTATCCCATCTCGTCTTATCCCTTGTGGGGATTAAAATTATTATTTTATATTATATGAGAATGCCATTTTAGTATTATATGTTGAAATATTATTTTATATTATATGAGAATGTCATTTTAGTATTATAGGTTGATAAAATTATATATTATAAATATGTAATTAAACTATATTTCTAATAATATTTTAACATTTAAAATAGGAGAAGAGCGATGGTGAATTCAGGAAAGAGCAGCGGAAAGGGCGGGCGACTCGGAACAGGCTCCAGGAAGCAGCCTGCGCGCAAAACAACAAAGGTAGGATTGCAGATCCCAGCTAGGAGAAACGCTAGGCACTTCAAGAAGGGACGCAATGATAAGGGGGTTAGAGGCGGTGCAGCCGGCTGCGTTGCTGCTGCCCTGGGAGAACTGGCTGCCGTAAGGTCGACTCTGGACGGAACAAGCTGCCGTCGGACTGCATGCATAGCCCATTGCATGGATCTCTCAGCAGAGGGCACACAGGCCCGTATTGGAGCTTGGAAAGAGGAGATCTACCTTGCAACCGGCCACATCATAGATCTCAGTCAAACCGCATGGATTTTCCATGAGCACACCAACGAGCGCTGGAAAGTAGCACGCGAGGAGCCAGCCATGGAATATAGCCCAGATCTGGGTCTTCAAATAACTGAGGCAGCCATGGCAAAGATGGAAAAGGTCACGGAAAATGGCAGTGCTATTGTTGCTGCTCTCGAAGGCACCGAAAGACAATTCGGAGACGCTTTGGTCAATGCTCAAAGACTGGCGAAACTGGACTTGGATCTGTCTGTTGTTGGTTGGAAGCGGCTTCCTCTCTTGAACCAGCCAGATCTGCCTGAAGAAACACATGCATTTCAGATCCAAGTCAATCTCTCGGGCAAAACGACAATGCTATGGGTACGCGCAACAGATCTCATGCAGGATCTTTTGCAAAAACTCGAACACTAGCTGGGGATCCCCGCCTCTTACCTCAGATTGCTATATAAGGGTAAGCAACTTATGAATCCCCTTCCTCTCTCCTCTTACAGCATTCATAAGGACACTTCTATTATGGCTACCTTTCATTTAAGAGGTGGTTCCTTTAGGTAGACCTCTTCTGCCCCTTCTTTCTCTTATAAAGATGCAATCCGCAAAGAGGATGCCCAACCGCAGCCCTCTGCGAAAGCAGCCCAACCATCTGGGGCTCCAAAGCCATTTTTGGTAGACAAATCAGAGGAAATTCCTTCCATCAATCTCTCTCATTATGGGATTGACAATCGCTATCAGCTTTTTGCAGAATCCGCACTCATATGCAGATTTAATGGGCTCTATCCTCGCACATCAGATCTACACCAATGGATCCATGCCAATTGGACTAAAAGAAAGGAGATCTACTTATGTTCAAAAGGATTTTTCATTGTGGCTTTTGACTTAAATGAAGATTACCAGAAGGCCTTAACGGGAGGCCCTTGGTTCTGGGGCTCGGCTGGGCTTTTTCTCACCCCCTGGTTTCCAGACTTCGACCCTTCTACAGTTGTCATCACCAAGATTCCCATTTGGGTCAGGCTCCCAAATCTTCCGGCGCATCTATGGCATACCTCTGTCTTCTTAGCCATTGCAGACACTTTAGGACGCTACCTAGCTGTAGATTCTTCACGAAAAGGAAATGGACCCTACACCTATGGCAGAATTTGTGCAGAAATAGATATTAGCAAAGGACTGTCGGATCAGATTAATCTCAAGTATGGCGATTTCCACTGGACTCAAACCTTGGATTACGAGAATACAGCCTTCTGTTGCCGCCATTGTCATCAAACAGGGCACCTCCAGAGTTCCTGTACCCACTTCCTCGACAAAAAGAAGAATCTGAATCGCAAGCCCAAATCCAAAAGCTGGAATCCATGTGTGCCTCCCCCTCCTATGGACGATACAGATTCCTCTAGTTCGGATGAGGAAGAAATTGTAGCAGATGGGCAGAATGATGAGATTCCACTGGACGCTCCCTCGGTCGGTCCGGCAAACCCCTCCGGCCCTCAGATCTCTCAGAAACGTTCTCATTTATCTTCGTCCTCAGACTCTGATAAGGATATTCCGCCGCCAGGGCAGAATAGTATACAACTTGTAACGGCTCAGCCAAACTCCTCTGGATGGGTCAAAGTAAGCAAGACAAAAGGCAAAAAATGTCGTAAGGCAGTAACTGCCCTCTCAGGGTAGATCTCTCTGCTTCGTTCTAGCTTTTTGTATTCCCATGTTCTCTATGGCCCTTTCCTTGTTTGTCTATTTGGAGCGAGGTGGATAGCCTTTCACCTTCGGCTCCCTTGCTTTTCTGCTTAGCTTGCATGCAAGCTTGATTGTACTATACTTTCTAATCTTAATAGAATTAGTCTTTATTCAAAAAAAACAAAAACAAAAACAAACATTTAAAATAGATTTTTTTAATAATATTAATAAAAAACATTTATTTAGAAAAAAATAATAAAAATATTTATAAATTTGAAAATAATAAATATATATTTATTAAATATTATTAATCATTAATTAATTATTAATTAATTATAATTAATAAAACACTAGTAAAAAAGAATTAAAATATATTTATGTTAATTGAGCACATATAAACACAAAACATATAAAACTATGTTATTGATGATTACTTTATGCGGAGACTAACTTAATGTATCAATTTTTTAGAAAATTGATAAATAATTAATTGATTTGTTAACCCCATACATACATATTAAAAATATGATTGGTAGTGTTACGTACATGTCATGTCTTTTCTCAATTTAATACATAATTCTTCTTTCTCCACATATATATATATATATATATACATATATATATATGGGGGTTTGGTTTAAAGAAACGTTAGAAATTACTCGAGTTTTTAGAATATAATTATGGTAGTTTCGATGATTTAAGAATGATGGTAGTTTTGATGATTTAGACCTAGCTTTAACGACCCTAGATTATGGATTTACCTAATATAACTAATTTCTAGAAATATTAATGGTTTAACAATTTGTTTGATAATATTAATTATTAGTAGATATAGATGATTTAATAAACATATATTTTTTATAATTATTTTTATATAACTTATCATTTTAATGGACCATTTAATTTAAACAATAAATATGATATATTCTAAAGAACAAGATCTATCTTACCAAGGACCATTAAATAATTATGACTCAATTACCTAGGATAACTAAATTCTAAAAATATTAGTAATGGATTATCTTTACTTGTAATTTATATTGGAATAATAATTGATTATAGATTAATTAATATATATTATGACCATTATAATTATAATATTAATTTCTCTTAAAATTTGGGATAATAATAATAATATACTTATTTTTAAATTAACAATTGAATTTCCTTGATTTACCTAATTTAGCTTTCTTCGAGAAATATTAACTAACTAATTTAGTGGTTTGACCTGGTCAAAATTAGCCGTTAAGATTTAGCTGTTGGAATCTCTGCACACTCTATTTATTCTCGCTAAGCCAGATCAGTTCTTCAACTTGTCCTGACGATGAACCACACTGGTTGGTTCGAAACGCGTCGACAAAAGATTGGTTATGTGATTTTGCCGAAGATATCTAAACAATGATTTAAGAAGTTAGAGAAATAAATATTTAAAAAAAAAAAGTTAATTTTTTAAAATTAAATTTTAATTTAAATGATAATGATGATGATGATTAATGTTTATTAAGATTAATGTGGTTTATCAGATTTTAATAAAATAAGAATTTAATTGTGATTTTTCAAAATCTTATTTATATGATAAAAATAAAGGGAAAGAAGCGCTCTAAGATCATTATAGTTGGGCTCACTTCATAAGTCAATAAGATTGTAAGTGTGCCAGATGTTAGGGAAATGAAAGCAAATGTGAGTAAGAGTCAAGCAATCTAAGAGGGAATGTTTTTTATCTTCCACCCTCTTAGTATCACAAAGTTGACAGATTTTATCATCCCATTGAGTTTTGGGGGAGTAGGCCATCACCCAGTTTCACTTCGAAGCTCATGAGAATTAGTTCTTATCCTAGCAATGTTCATTTTTTTGTTAGTGCCCGACAAAATAGAGAGGTAATTCTGCTTATCAAGGGTGGGGTTGATCACTTCCTTATAATATCTTAGCTTCCTTTTTCCTTCCATCTCCTTATCATCCCACAATTTATCCTTAATTTTGGAGGTAATAGTATCTTTGACACTATCATTGTTTCCTAGGATGATCTCCTCCTTTATCCCTCGAGTGGTTGAGCTAAGACAGAGCATCCTTATGCCACCCATGCTTGAGGTGGAGGTGGGGATTATAACTAGAGTTAGAAGCAAAATTGGGAATCCTCTTGGATTCCATGTTGTAAAGCTTCTTCTTATACATCACATTCCTAAACATAGCCATGTTATCAATGGGGTAAAGGCCTTCCTCGATTAGGAGGATAGGATAGGAAATATTTCCCTTGATCTTGAGATTGAAGGTTATGAATTGCTTTTGAATCATCTTAATGTTTCTCCATGACTCTCTGGATATACTGCAACCCCAAAATTCACATTTGTTTAACATACTAGGGGTGACGAGAGTCTTAAAAAGGAACCTTTTTTAATCCAAATACAAAGATCAACCAACTTACAATTACTTTCCATCTCATAATAAGCATTCCAACCTCCAATAATCCTTTTCCTAATGCTATAATTCCATTTGAGCTGATGAGGAATGCCAATGCCTAAATATTTATAAGAAGAAACTTGTTCTAAGTAATTGTATCATAGACGAAATTATCATGGGTGATATTTTTGGATTTAATTATCATGACTTTAGTATTGTTGGTATTAACTATCATACCCATCTTGGAGCAATAATCATGAAGAGTCTTAAGCTGCTTATCTAGGTCATCATGACTTCTCACAAGAAGAACGATATCATCGGCATAAAGGAGAAGATTAATGATTATTCCAACAAGCTTGGTGCCCTTTTAGCTCGCTATTTGCAAACACTCCTCAAGCTTATCGATGTAAATGCCAACATTAGAGAAATTTTGAGGTAAAAAATTGGGCCTCAAAACATAAATGTACCACAAAAATAAACTTTATAAGAAGTAATAGGATTCAATATGATGATGTCAACCATGGGGGATAATAATATAATGCACTGCGTAAATCCCCCATACTTAAATAGAAAATATTTTTTCAACTTGTACTTTCAACTTATCTCCCTATGATTTTACTCGAATTTCAAGTAGGAGCACCCATTAGATGTAAAATTGAATTTTGCATCCAAAGAGTACCCATGTTCTAGAGTTTGGATGGACCCTACTACACAAAAATGTGAAATACATTAAAAACATGATTGCAATCACGTTTTTTCATGTATTTCACATTTTTTTATGTCGTAGAGTCCATCGAAAGTGTGCAACATGGGTACTCCTTGGATGCAAAATTAACTTTCTCGTCCAATGAGTGCTCTGACTCGAAATTTGAGTAAAATCATAGGGAGATAAATTGAAAATACAAGTTAAAAAAGTAGTTTTTTCTTATTTCCCCCCAAAATTTGATGAGGTAATCTAATCTTAATTTATTATTTCCACTATTACTTTATAATATTTCTTAGGAGGCCCATTTTAGACCTCAAAATTTCTCTAATGAAAGGGTAAGGGATAGGTGACACCCTTGCTTAACCCTGATGTTGCATTTAATATCTTTAGACCATCTTCCGTTGGCCTTAAGCTTGGCAACAACAATCTCGTAAAGGTGGATCAAAATAATACTCAACTGAGGAGGAACCATTATTTATTCAAGTCTTTTCCAAATCTTATCCCGAGGAGTAGTTCGAAAACTTTTCTAAAGTCTACAAAACAATAGAAGATATCAATTTTAATGTTGTAACATTCCTCGACAATGATCCTAAGAGTGACAAGATGGTTGATAGTCTAGTGATGTCTCCTAAAACTAGATTTCCCTTTAGCTCTTTTACCATGGTTTTCAAGCCAAAGGCAATTTTTTTTTTTCCAAAATGAGCCCATATAGTTTGGCTAAAATGTTGTTAATCATAATGGTCCTATAGTTAGAGGGAATGTTTCTGTCCCCACTTTTAAAGATAGGCACAATAAGGCTTTTCATCCAAGGCTTAGGGAAGCCATGCTTTACCACCAAATTGAGAAGCTTGTGGAGATGAGGGATGAGGATAAACCTTTCCATTTTAAAGATTTCAGTTTGGTATCTTTCAATATCTCTAGCTTTCCCATTAGCGAGCTTATTATCCCAGACTCAACATCTTCTAAAAAATAGATATCCTCCTTAATAGGAGTGTTTAAGATGGTTCCCATGGTGTCGAGAGAGTCATACAACTTCTTAAGATAGATGCCCCAATTCTTTAAGGGGATCAAATGATTATCTTTTGTTTTACGAAAAATCACATTTCGCTAAAAAATTTCAAGTGCAACTTCAGAGAGGTGAAGAAGATGCTCTTGTCTCTTATTAATATAGGACCTCTTATTCCTTTTGATAAGAGCTTTGTATATACTTATATTTTAGAGTTTTATAGGTTCGTTAGGAGTGTCTCTATTCACTTCCCTCGTAATTTTATAATCATTGTCATACCAATGGTTGGAAGTTCTGTTATTCTTTTATACGAAACCTCAGTAGAGAACTTGTTAATGGTAGTGGAAAGGGTAGTAGTAAAACTGTAATAAATTTGATCAATGTTGTTATTATAATTCAGGAAGATTAAATACATTTTTAACTCCTTTAAAAAAAGATCTACATTACTTCTTTCAAAATGAGTGTGTCTTTGACTTTTGTTGGTCTCTTGCATGTAGTTAGTATGCTTTTGGTGCTTCATCTCCTAGGGTTAGGATTTTGGATGTTTAGGCTTTTCCATTGTTTCTTCATGATAAAAATTCCACCAAGCCTCATTGTAACACAATTCAGAAGGCATGTAGCCACCACATCTCTTCTTAGAGACAAGCTACCATTGCATGAGCTAGTTTATTTCCATTCTACATGTAACAATTTTCAATACATTGTTATTAATGAATTGCAGTTTTGTTCTCATTGTATCTTTGTGTTTTTGTTCAAATTTGCATTTCATTTCGTTCCTTCATAAATCTGGATCAATTAGCTAAGTCACCATCTTCATCAAGCCACAAGCGTTTAGGGTTAGAGTTGTTACTTAACATAATAACTTGGTTAGTAGCAGTTCTAGCATTGAATTCCCCAAAAAAAAGGATATTACCTTCATTCCTTAGGTTATGGATGTCTTTCTCTAAGGTATTGAAAGGGAAATTATTATCCAATTGTTTTTCTTATAGGAGGTGGACTTGATAGGAGCAAAATAACAAATTGCAAGAAAAACCCTATTGCTGGTAGAATCAGACATCTTGATCCAAATGCACTGATTGAAGGGGTCTATTTTATGAAGTCAAATGTGAGAAGAAATAATGTTCTTTACATAAATTCTATAGCACCAATACCCTTACGACAATATTTCCTATTCCAGGATGAGAAAAGAAGGAATTCTTTAAGGTGAGGGACCCTAATTTAGTCATGCTCCCAAGTTTCAACTAAAAAAATAAGATCATTATCACTTAGGATCTAACTTAACATAGACCTTTACACCATGGAAAACCACAACAGTTCTAGAAGAGGACCAGGTGTGATCCTAGTCCCTATTTATTACTCTTATTTTAGACTTTATCTCTAATAATAACTTTTCTATTCTTAATGATAGCCCATTTCCCTTCTTTTCTTACCTCCTAGACCTTTTGGAATTCTTTCCTAATTTCATATTAGCATTTTGGAATAACATCTTCATTTATAAAGATTCTTGCTCTTTTTAGGCTTGGGGAATTTATGGTCATTATAGCTTATCTTAACACGGATTTGTTTGTGTTTATGCTCAAGTATCTCACCCACTCTTATTGCTTTTTGTGAAATACGTCGTTTGAATTTGAGATTTTATTTTTAATTGTTCTTTTACTATTTCTAATGTGATCTCGTTGTTTTGCTCTTCGATACCAACAATTATAAGATTTAAGGCTCCTTTATGACACTCATAGTCGAATTCAACTAATTTGTCAATTTCCTCTTTATGAATTTAATATCTAATTTATTCTATAATTTATTATCTAATATATATAGATAATAATTTATGAAAATTATTTTCCATCTATAAATTTTTACACTTAACTATATTTATTTTAAAAATATCATCTCATCCTAATAAATTAAAATAAAATTATTTTAAATAATAAAGATATTTATAATAAAGTTAATATAAATTTACCTCTATAAGTTATAGCTAGCATATTGTTAGTAGTACTAAGAAACTTAAAAGTCAAGAAAAACATCAATCAAGTTCAACAAAAAAAGAGAACAACAATGCCACATGTCTCTATAACAGTGGACTAGTTTGATTGAACTCGTTCAAATCAACGTCAATTCGATTTTACAATCATGGAGAACATCATAATAGAGGAAATAGTCTTATGTTGCATCATTGTCTCCCATTTTCAAAATATATAAGGTTGTGTGTTCTAATTATATAGTTAATATTGTTTTTTAACAATATTGTTAGTATAGTCAGATATTCATATTATTTGTATTAATCTTATAAGATATATGAATGGATAGGGAATAAATGTATTCTAATAAAATATGTTTAAGTAAATTATAAAATATAAAATATAATAAAATCTGATATAAAAGAATTTTGTTTAATAAAATTATATATAAAAAATAAATTATATAATTTAAATATAGAAAGGAAAAAAAAAATAATTAGAAGTTATATTGTGATGTAATGGTATTTAATATTATGTTTAAAATTAAAGTTAAATGTTATTTTTAAAATATGATTTTATTGAAAATAATTTTATATTTTTATTTTGCAATATAGTTTTTAAAAGTTTAATTTAATTATTAGTAATTAAGAGATGTATAGTAGGGATTTATTGTTTATAAAATATTCACAAAATATTCTTAGTAGTAGTCAAAATAAAGAATTGAGATTTATTTCAAAAGTAGTTTATGCATTTATTTATTTATTTTTATTTTAATTTAAAAATGTTATAAAATTAAATTCAACTAAAATTTATATAAAATATTTTGATTATGAAATTGATTATGTTTTTTTGGGCATGTGGTATTGATAACCCATTTTATTTTAACAAATCCTATTTACAAATTAAGAATCTCTATTATAAAGTGGAGGTGAAACTTCATGGTTAAGTATCTTTTTCTTTTGCTAAAGCAAGAGACGGTCCTTCTATTAACTTAGGAAAAAAATGATTTACACAGGTTACAACAGACGCACAAAGGCGCAAACTCCCACAAAGGGAGAGGGAAATTACCCAAAGTACCCATAAAACCCTCCATTAGTCAAACAGAAACAATGCCTAGACTGCCCTGGAACCGAAAGCGGGCAAGTGGATCCAAAGTCTGCTCCCCAAAAACCATCGTTGATCTGTCTCCTTCCTATCCAGCAGTCAAAAATCATCGCGCGCGGAGGTGAAGCCCGCAGAAAAACTCTTAAGTTGCCCGGTCAACGCTGACCATTGATCTTTTCCTTCTGATCCAACGGCTGGTGTCCATATCGCGCAGCTTAAAAGCTTGCTGAATACCGTGCGATGAAGGCGGTTTGCTTTTCCCATCCTCTGCCACGTGTTGCTTCCTGAGTGGAATCGCTGGCTTTTCATAAAAACCGTCTTTGGTTTGGATGGCGCCCAATGAAGGTGGTAAACCATTAGTAGTTTTATCCTTTCGGGCCCACCAACTTGCATGCCAAAAGGTGGCCGTTGATCTTCCCCCTCCGGATCTGACGGCCACAATCCAAATCGGACCGCACATCCGCTCGTGGATTACCCAGCGATGAAGGTGGTAATCACTTTTCATCCACCACCACGCGTCACTTGCTAAATGGCATCGCTTGTCCTCCGAGAAAACCACTCCCGGGTCAGAGGGCGCCCGATGCAGGTGGTATATCTCGAGCAGTTTTTGACCCCGGTTTTCTTTTCCTTTGACCTCCAACGCATTGCACGAGGAAGACATATCCAGAAGGGTGGCCTCCTGCATGGAATGCCTTAGGATTGGTGTTGGCGCTCTGTGGCATTCGTCTCGGTAGCACATTCTCTCATCGCTTCTCCCTTTGAGTAGATATCTCCTGTCTCGATTTCTGCCTTTGTTCCTGCTTCCAGAAGCACCCTTAGAGAACCGACAATGCATATCCTCTGATAAATTGTCTGATGTGATCTTATTCTTCATTGACATGAAGTAAAATTCTGTCTCTTGATTTGTTCTGATACTGCTGTCTGTCAATGAGGGCCTGAGATGAGCATTCCTCCTTCATCCTGTCATCCGTTACCTCCTCCCACCAGCAGCACAAGTCGATATGCTTGTTTCAAACCCCCTCATTGGCTAGCCAGTCTGCTACTTTGTTGGCTTCCCTGCGGACATGCACCAACCTAAGAGTTCTTAGAACTCTTAGGTGTGATTGGATTCTTTGGTAGACTTGCAGAAGCCGCCAGTGTCCTGAGATTTTCTCTGGTGTTGTGCCAGCGTTTATCCTCTTCACCGAATTAATGACTAATTCCAAGTCAGCCTCAATGATGACATTATGTATGTTGTACTTGAGCAGTATTTCCAAGCATAATTCCATCACCATGAGCTCAACCATATTGTTGGTTGCTTTTCCTAGATAACTATGGAAGATGACCTGTATGTTTCCTTCCTCATCCCTCATGACCCCTCCATAACCTGCTTCTCCTGGATTTCCTTTTGAGGCTCCATCTATGTTAAATTTTAAAAAACCTTGTGAAGGGGGTTGCCAGAAAGCCTTTTCTGCTGAGGTATTCTTGTTGATTTGCATAGAACATCGTGGGAGATGAACCTTAAGCTCTAACTTCTCCAGGATTCTGGCCTCTCTTTTTCCTATGAGTTTTCTGGTAGTGACACCTCCCAGGATGTGAACAGTCTCTTTGAGTTGCTTAAGGATTAGCTTTAGGATGCTACTCTTTGAGCTCTCTTATCCTTGAAAATCCTGTTATTGCATTCCTTCCAAACATTCCAGATTAAGAACCCTGGGGTCAATGCCCAAGCGAAGTTTATTATCTCATTATCCGAAAAAAATTTATGCCAGTTTTTCAGTGTAGCAATGATGTCATTTACATGTCTGTCTATCTGCTCGAAGACATCTCCAACCCAGTTCCATAGTGTTGTAGTGAATGAGCATCTATTCAGGAGATGATTAGTGGTTTCTTCCTGTTGTCCACACAGGTGACATCTTGAGGGGCCAACAAAGCCTCTTTTTCTTAGGTTGTCCCATGTCAGAATCTTTCCCTATTGAACCATCCACTTGAACAGTTTGGCTTTCATCCAATGAGGATTATCCCAGAGTTCTTTCCACATCTTATCAGTGTTTGGAAAGTTAAGCCCTGTGTCTATCCTTTTGGCCTCCTTAAGGGTGAAGAGACCTGCCTTGTTCTTTCCCCATCTTAATTGATCGTCCAAGGTTGAGGTTAAGATTTGCCTCTTTTCCAAAAGACCGTTAAGGGCTATAGCTTGAGTATTCATCATGCCCATTTCACTGTAATCTGGAAGTTTCCATATTCGCCATTTCCCATTGTTCCTTGATTGATCCCAATAGTCACTTACCCTCCTTAATCCTTTGTTGATGGTATCTGTGTGAATGTCTGCTAATTCTTCATTGTGGAGATTATTCTCCTGCTGCTAATTATCCTCCCAGAACCAGGCCAGATTTCTGTTTCTGATCTCCCAGAAACTATGTTTTTGGACAAGGGCCCTGTTCTCCCAAGCCCTATTCCAAATTGGTGAACCTTTTACTTGTCCTGTCATTCTTATGAGGTTCTTCTCCTACCAATCCCTTGCATATTTTTTCTTCCATAGTTTTTCCCAGGGGGCTTGTATTTCCTTTAGCCATCTCCACCAGACTTTGGCTCCTAGAACTCTATTAAGAACTCCTGTGTCATGAAGACGAAGCCACCATGGGATTTTGGTTTTCATACCTTGTCCCATGCCACTAGGGCCCATTTCTTCTTTTCTTCACCTTTCCCCAAGAGAAAGTCTCTCTGAGTGTTTCTTATTTCAGTAATTACACCAGTTGGTGCCAGAATGGCTGATAACATATGGATAGCGATGGTTTGTAGGATAGCTTAGTTAGAATCAACCTCCCTGCTAGATTTAGGCCTCTATTTGTCCATTTGCTAATCTTATCTTTTGGCTGATTTTGAACAGGCTCCCAAATTTCCTTGTGTAATGGTTTGTCAGTGAGAGGAACTCCTAGGTACTTCGAGGGCAATGACTCTCTTTGAAAGCCCAAAATTCTGGAAAGATTTCTTTGAATCGAAATATCCGTGTTGAAAAAGAAAATATTTGATTTAGTAAAACTTACCTCTGTGCCCGCTGCCATAGTGAACTCGCTCAAAATCTGCTTAAATGCTTTGGCTACCTTGACTGTGGGTGTGCCTTGAAGCATAGTATCATCCACAAATTGTTGATGTGTCACCAAGTCCCCACCTTGAGTGAATCTCAGACCCTGAATTCTCCCTTCCTCCTTAGCAGCTCTGATTGCTCTCCCTAACCCTTCCATCATTAGAATGAAAAGGAAAGGAGAAAGAGGATCACCTTACCTGAGACCTCTAGTAGGCTTGAAGGTTTTGGAGGGAGAGCCATTGAGAAGAATTGAACAATTGGCAGTGGTAACTAGCACCATGACCCACTTAATCCAATTGTAATCAAAGCCATAGGCTTTGAGTACTGCTCTTATGTACGACCAGCTAAGTTTATCATAGGCCTTTGCTATGTCGAGCTGAATTATCATCCCTGCCTGTTTATTGGTAATGAGTGAATGAACCACTTCATGTGCTTGAATTATGTTATTAAGAATTTGTCTTCCTTCCACATAGCCTGTTTTCTCCTCTGACACTAGGGTAGGGAGGAGTGGTTTGAGACGGTTGGCAATTACTTTGGATATTATTTTGTACACCACATTGCATAATGCTATAGGTCTAAATCTGTCTGGAGAGGTGGCCTTTTCCTGTTTGGGGATTAAGGCTATGAAAGATTCATTGAGCGCCTTCAAGACTGTTTTAAATCTTCGAGAGTCTTCCACTACCTCCAGAATATCCTGTTTTACTATCCTCCAACATGTTTTGAAAAAGTCCACATTGAAGCCATCCGGGCTTGGTGCTTTCCCGTTGTGCATCTCTGTAATGACTTCCTCAATCTCTTCCTATGTTACTGGTCTGTTGAGATTGTAATTATCTTCCCTAGATACCAATTTAGGAATGTACTGAGTAAATATTTTCGTAAACTGATATCTATCTACCGTGGTTTCCTCAGCAATTCTCTGAAAATGCTGGACTAGGACCTCTTCCATCTCTTCATGAGTGTTTCTTTCTATTCCATGTTGATCAGTAAGTTTCACAATTCTGTTATTGTTTCTGTGAGCTATGGTGGATTTGTGAAAGAATTTGGTGTTTCTCTCCCCTTCCTTAATCCATTGTACTCTAGATTTCTGTCTCCAGAATATTTCCTCTTGTAGACATCTATTTTCCCATTCATGCTGAAGTGACTCTGCCATCTCTTTCCTTTCATTTGTATAGCCTTCTGTGATAAGAATTTGGTTTATTTCCTTTAGTTTCTTTTCCACTTCTCCTTTAGCTTTGAAGATATTGCCAAATTCCTTTTTATTCCACTCTTTGAGTTTGTCTTTAATGTGTTTGAGCTTGCAGTGTAGAATCTTTGTACCTTGAAGGTGTAGCTCTTCCTTCCACCATTTTTCAATGTTTGTGAGGAAATCTGAATGTGTGAGCCAAGCATTTTCAAACCTAAAGGGGTTGTTCCTTGGTTTACCAAATAGAGAAGCTTCCAATTGAATGGGCTAGTGATCTAAACCTCCAAAAGGTAGGATGAGCACAGTCAGGCTACTTCCCATGAGAAGAAGTTCCTCTGAGATAAGAAATCTGTCTACTTGGGTAGAGCCCCCCCTTTTGTTATTCCAAGTGAAGATTCCATTGCTGGTTTCCATATCTACCAGTTTCATGTTGGTGAGGAAGTTCTGGAAGGCAACTGAATCCCTACCAAGTGTTCTAGTTCCTCCTTTCTTCTCCGTGAGTGATTTTATCATGTTAAAATCGTCTCCTAGAATCCAAGGTAGAGCTGGGTATCTCTTCTTCATATCTTCCAGTGTTGTGAGGAGTCGAAGTTTGTTCTCCATTGGTTGAGGACCATAGACATTGGTGATCATGTAACATTGCCTTTCACGCACCAGTTGGATAATCAAAGAAAGGTGGTGTCTGGACACCTCTGCATCAATCACACCAATTTTCAATGGATCCCATAGAGTGAGAATTCCACTAGCAGATTTATTTGCCTTAACCTCAAGGTATTCATATCTATTTAACCATTTGCTATGTTTTTCTCTGATCTTCTCAACAGAGCATTTTTTTTCCTGAATGAACACTATGTCAGATTTGTCCTCTCTAATCCTATTACCTAAATTCCTCTGTTTTCTTCACTCCCTAGTCCTCTAATGTTCCAGGTTGTGATTTTCATTGAGGTGGGGTTTTGAAGGAGTAATTGGAAAGGTCTTTCATCCTTCCTGAGTCAATCATGAGTTTTCCACACTCCAACAACAATTCTTTCTATCTTTTCCTTCCCCTCTTCTTGCCTGGGTTTTTTTATTAATTTTCCTGTTATTAATCCTATTGAGGAAGTCCCTTTATTTTCCTGGTTATCATGTCCTCTTTTGACTCCTGCAACTGTTTGATCTAACTTGTTAAGGAATATCTGTTATACCTTGTCAACATCCTCCTAAGGTATGGATTTTATTCCCAAGTTTCCTCCTTGTTCGAGAAACTTTTCCAGCTCTAGGTTCTCCCTTTCCAGGATCTCCTGTAAGTCTTGGTCCTCTGTGCCACTTTCACTTTGAGTCATTTCATGGTCTTTTTCTATTTCCATGGTACTTAAAGGGTCCATCGTGTGTTCATTCTGTTCCTGTGTGAACTCCATGTTGGTCTCTTTTCCTTTCCCCCTTGCTGCCTGATTCTCTGTACTCTTTTGATCACCTCCATCTACTTCTTTTTCTCGTAAGGTCTCAAAACTGTTGCAACTTCTTGTTTTGTTATCCTTCTCGGTAGGGTTCTTTTGTGCCTTCCTTCCCCCTCCTATTCCTTTTCCTCCTACTTTGGTGAAACTTGTCTGATCTTTCCCTTTGCTGGTGTTTAGGTATTCCTCCCTTTTATTAAGAGGACAATCTCTAGATAGGTGCCCATGCTCATGACATTTGTGACATTTGAACGGGATATGCTCATAGTCAACTGTTTGAACCCATTCATCATCATAGACTTCTAGAATGACCTCATCTAGAAGGGCTCCTGATAGGTCCATCTCCACACATATATAGGCATAGGAGGTATATTTTCCTCGTAGAGTTGTCTCTGAAATCTTTAAGAAATGACCTAATTTATCGCCTATAGCTTTTAAAGACTCTGGCATCTAGTAATCTAAAGGTAAGGAGTAGAGTCTGATCCATACCGGTACTAAAGTGAAGGTTTCTCATTCTGGCACAAAGTTCATCGTCCAAGGCCGCATATAGAGACCAGCAGCTGCAAAGAAGTATGGCCCTCCTTCAAAAATCCTGTCTCTATCCTCCATGTTCGTGAACACCACTGTAAAAAAACCTTTAGATCCAAGATGTATATTTAACTCCCCCTTTGGTTTCTAGTTGTATTTTATCCAAGTGTACAACGCTTTCTCTGACGGCCAGATTCCCATAAACTTGCATATAATGGCATAGTTTGCCATGTGATCCCTGTGCTCTTGCAGAGCTGGATCATTCAATATAACCCGCAGTTTAGTTATGGTCTTGGGTTTACAGGGCCCCATCTTGGTTCTATTCTCTGTTCCCTGACCTCTGTCTTCCGCTTTCTCCTCCTGTCGGTCTTCCTCGTGGGTCCCTTGTTCTGCATGGGTTTTGTTGCCTTCCGCCTTCTGAGTTTCAGTGTTTTTTGTCTTGACCTCCAAGGGTTGTGGAGGCTTGTTCTTATTCCCTGTTCTTCCTCTGTTTGAAACCACATTACTGTAGGAGGGAGTGGAGCTCCCTCCTCCTTGTGCCTCCATGGTTACCTGTTACCCTCTGTTGCTCTCTTTGTTGAACCCTAGAACCTCGGTCGCATCCCCCTAGCGTTTTCAACTTCATGGTTAAGTATCATGTTACATGTTATATATTAATTTTTTTTTATAATTATTATTTATAATTTAATTATTTTATTGTTTTTTTAATTTTGATAATATTGAATGTATTATGAAATAATTATTTTGATGTTTATCATAAATTGATATGTATAACTAATTATTTTATTTAGGCATTTTTTCCGGTTAAATTTAACTAAAATCTGAAGACATTTTTAAAAACTTGAGTTTAAGATATTTAATCTATAGAATATAAATACCTCGTGAGTTTTTCAAGGTGAAAAAGTCTATTTTGTCTATAGCTTAGACTAGGTTTTTAATTTATATAACTACACTAGTTATATGGAATATCTCACCTTTTAAAAATATGATTTAAAATGAATTTTTCAAAAATAGAATAAGGTAATTTTATTTAAATATTAAAAACAAATTGTCCCCAAAACAACTCAATTAGTGATCTAAGTAATGTAAAATCTATGATAACTAAAACATTCAAAATTCAAATACCCCAATTATAAACCCAATAATAATTACATATTAAACCCTGAAAACAAATTAATATTAAAAATAAAGATAAAATGAAAATATACATTTTTGAAAACCAATAAACACGTTTGATGCATAGCAGATAGTGATCAAACACATTTGATGCATAACGAGTAGTCATCATTAAAACATGATTAATTAAACAAATTGTGATAAATTTGGGTCCAACAAAAAATCGTTGAAATCATTTGTACACTGAAAGTCTGCAAATACAGATGATTGATTCCGAAAATTTACTTGCCCACCAAATATATCTCGCCAAATTTTGAAGAAAACCAATGAAAAGGGGGGCCAGTTTATCCACCAAATCCAGTGACAACAAATTAGAAAAGGGCCGCATGGCATTATAACTTCACGTCCGTGATATGTAATGCAATGGATTGACTTTTGGCCATCGTTTTGGATCTTGAGCCACTGTGTGCCAATAATAATTGCAGCGCGCAGGTCTCATCAGTACAGTAGAAAAAAGTTCTTTCGACATTAGCTGTCGGGACAATAAGGAGTTGTCACTTCGGCGGAGGAGGAGAGGAGGGAAAAGCCCAGAAGTCGCAGGGAACCGACAGTAAGTAGGTAGTGAAATAGATAGATCTTCTCTAGGATTTTAAGGGCGAGACGTGTGATGTACAGGTTGTTTTGATGGCCATTCAAGTACGTCATGCATGTTTCTTAGGTTTTTTTTGGTCGTTGTTTATGGAGGGACAATTTCATTTTTAGTTAGAATTTAGCGATTTTTTTGGAAATTGTTAGTTAAAATTTGGTGATTTTTTTACGATAGTAAATGTTTAAATATTTTATTGTATAGTAAAAATAGATTCAGCACTATCAATAATTTAAGCTCAACAAATATAACTCATATTTAAAAAAAAATTGCAGGACCATACACCTGTTATTTTCATGGCAATATTGTAACCTAGTACCCCTCTTTTTTTCTTTTTAAATTTGAAATCAGAGGCGACGGAAAGCGCGTGAGGACTGAGGAGGTCAATTAATGACAGGAATTGTGATAATGTTCATGACGTCACAACGCGGAAGATTTGATGATGATGGAAGATGATTGGATGGTAGTCGCCTTCCGGACCGAACAGTTCCTCGTGCTTTGCATGTGAATTGGATCAGATCGGCTGAAAGGACAGCCAAAAAACAACAGCCTGTAATCTATCTCACTCCCATTTCCTTGAAACGTTGCGAAATCAGCGCAATGTATAGCTTGAGAGTGAGACACAATGGCCCTTGGAATATGATGAGAATAAGCAGCAGGACGCTACAAAGTCTGCTGGATCATACCCACCACCAAACCGAATCACCAGTTTTCCATCATCGCCGGACGCCACCAGCCTTTCGCCACAGCCATCACCAGTGAGCCATGATCAACCATTTTCTCTGGGGAAATGGGGGAGGCGGCGCCTGTCCTAATCTGGTCGAACATAAAGTTGGTTGTGAAAAATTGCTTGGGCTGATTTTAAGACTTTTATGTTTGGAGACACTTTAGGTCATAATTTTTGGTGAGATTTCATTTTTCATATTTTCATTATTCAAAATGTAATTTTGTAACATTTCCATTTTATAATTCTCATTTTATAAACATAATAATTGAAACGTACAATTTTAATAAATTTAAATTAGATTTTTAAACATAATTTTAACTAGCATTTGCACCATATGTTGCAAAGGAAACGCCGTAAGGCATAGGAAATAGTAGCATAGAAGAAAAAAGATGTGATATGTTAAACAAATTTAATTAAATATTTAAATTATAAATATGAATTAAGAATAAAAATAAGGATTGTCCCTCTAAATATGAATTAAGAATAACAATAAGGATTGTTCCCACATGAGCATAGGAAATAGTAGCATAGAAGAAAAAATATGTGATATGTTATGCAAATTTAATTAAATATTTAAATTATAAATATGGATTAAGAATAACAATAAAGATTGTTTCCACATGTCTAAGACGAAAACTAATCAAATTCGCATGCATCATACAAATAAATTCAAATCCTTTCAAAATTTTAAATGAAATCCACATGCATCATACATATCTTTAACAATAAGGATTGTTCCCACATGTCTAAGACGGAGACTAATCAAATTCACATGCATCATACAAAATAAATTCAAATCCTTTCAAAATTTTAAATGAAATCCACATGCATCATACATATCTTTAACAATAAGGATTGTTCCCACATGTCTAAGACGGAGACTAATCAAATTCACATGCATCATACAAATAAGTTCAAATCCTTGCAAAATTTTAAATGAAATCCATATGCATCATAAAAATTACTATTGTATTAATCATATCTACTTACTACCAAAGCCAAATGTAATTACATGTACATCAAAAGAATAATAATCTAAATGGATGCAGATAAGTTAAAGAGCTATTTGAAAAATTCACGATTTTATGAGAATTTAAGTAAAGTTAAAAGTTGTAAAATCATGTGAAATGTCCCGAAGTGCAGTGAAGGGTCATCAGTATCCTTGGGTCAGCAGGTCTTCCATCTTATTAGCAGCCTATAGGGTCTAAAGTTTGTTGTTTTCCATAGTGGTAGAGGGCTGTAAAGTGAATCTCAAGGTTTGAACTAAGTCTCTTATTTCGTTGAGAACTAGTAGTGCATGAAATAATGTTTCTATTTTAACTTTCAAGATTTTGAAATCAGTGATATTTTTCAGCATACCATAATCATGCACACTGCGCCATAGCTGCTTACATGGTCATTCGTATCTTTGTGATCCTCAATTTTGGTCTAGGTTTGTGATCCCAATTTTGGTCACAGGGAGAAATTTGAATTCAAGTTAGAAAACCCAATTTAAACCCATGAGTTGTACATCAGTTGGTTTATTTGGAGTTTAGTCCCATCTGGTCTCAGGTTCAAATCTTATGGAGAAGGGTTTGAGGTAGCTAGCTGTAGTGATAAAAACTGTCCCTTAAGGGGTTCAGGCCTACCGGAGTCTCACATAATAATGGTGGCAGCTTCATACAATAGCTCAAATCCTTCTTTCTAACATTGAGCTGGGGCCAACCAAAAAAATGTAAAACCCAATTTAGGTTTACAGTAACACCAAACAGGTATATTTAGAGGATTTGAAATTTCTAGTTTCGAGTTTAACTGTCCGAAAAGCTAGTTATGGACGGAATTAAAGCATTAAACGAATGTGCAATCAAGGTACACACCCCATCCTTTATTTGCAAAAGCTAAATTTCATTCGAAATTCATAATTGAAGCGAAAGAAACAACAACAGAACTTTTGATACTTACGCTCGAGCTCTGCTAATGCATTGTTACCATAATCCCGAACCATCCAGGCTAACAAATTTGTCGGGAGGAAGATGAACCCGTAGACATTTCGTGCCATATGAGGGCAAAGATTCAATTCTGGGCAATCACAAACCCACAACTTCTTCAAGCTGCTCAGGTGACCAAGAGAACAGGGCAGCATTTCCAACAAAGCATTTCCCAAAGAAAATTCTTCCAAACTGCTTAGGTTTCCAATATCCACAGGCAATTCTTTTAAATTTGTCTCTGACAGGATTAATATTTCCAGGGACAGTTGATGTGCAACTTGGCGAGGCAACACTTCCACACTCTTGCAGTCTGAAAGGTTTAGATATTCAAGCGTCCTCATATTTGCAAATGTTTCCTCCAACAAGGTCAAATCGGAGCAATATTCCAAATTCAGATATTTAAGTCAAATTAAATTCCCGAAGGAATTTGGAAGCCCATGCAAACTCCGACAGCGAGAGAGATTAAGGTGCGACCCAAAAGAATCAAGCAGCGACTTCATATCTGGGCATCTTAGGTGCAAGTATTGCAGTGAGGACAAATGACAGAATTCCTCCGGTAAAGTTTTGAGATGAATCAAATCTGACATACAAGGAATTTTTTGTCCAATCTAGGGATGGCTTCAGCTGGATGAAACTGAGGGTAAAAAAATCTCCCAAACAAATTTTGGATTCAAACTTCAATTTTTTAACATATCCATCTTCCTTGAAGTTAAAAGAAAAAAAACGGTGAACATGAGGGGAAAGAGTTGTACCATCGTTCAACATTTTTCTCCAATACCCAATATAATCATTCCCCCGGCGATGAAATTGATCACACTCAAAAGTTGTATGATGAGAAATATCCTACCAAAAAAAGAGACAAATTTTGGCCCTGGTTAGTATTCCTTAACAAGCAATTAATTTTAGCCTATAAGATAGAAACCATAATATCCATTTAGTGATTGATCAAACTATATCACCCAAATGTAACCAATGTAATCCTGAATTTACCATGGACAAATAGCATAGCATATACATATTCTCTTTTGGAAGACAAAGGTTATCTAGTCGTAGTATTTAGGTTAAAATTGCAAAAGACATTTTGATGACGTAGGTGATTGCTGTACGGGGGATCTGTTAGATATCACTGAACTAGTGAATTGCGTGAAAATATCACCAACCCCCACCCCTGGATTTGTCATCAACTGTTTTCTACAAATCAGCAAATGTAAAATTGATTCTCCAGAAGTTAATTTATCCAAGCAGATTGTTTGTGTACTTAAAAGGCACATTGTATCCAAAAAACGTGAAATGTAAAATTGATTCTCCAGAAGTTAATTTATCCAAGCAGATTGTTTGTGTACTTAAAAGGCACATTGTATCAAAAAAACGTGAAAGAAGAGAAGCATACCCGGCACCAAATCTAGCAACTTCACCTGCATCAATAGTTACAAAGACGTTAGTTTATGATACGTATTTTATGAAGTCCATGTTTGGACAATTTTGATGTCTAATTGCAATTTGCCACAAAGTCATGAAACCTGTCTAATTTAAATAGAAACAGAGTAAAAATTGGTAATTTGAACCAGATTTGGTATTGAAATAGATTTCTGAGAATCATTTTAAGTAAACTCACCATAGAATTGAATAAAAGCAGATGGAATAAAAAAGGGGATCACCATCAGAACAATCCACATAAGGCTCTTCAAGGGCCACCATCCTGAATGCCACGAGTCACGACATTCATGCAACTTCGTAGTTCCAACTGTTGTAAGAAACATAGTGAAATAAAATATCTGAGGTGATGTTAAGGTAAACAGTTCAGACTCCAGAGGCCTATCGCTATGGTCCAATACTGTTGGGGAAAATAACGTGCTTGACATCGCACGAAGTGCCCGAGACGCATGTGCCACTTATAGTCAAATGGCATCGATGCGCGGATATGATTTTATGTAAGTTATGTTGCCATGGTCATGCATTTGAAAATTGCCAAGGCCACTTGCATGTTAAAGCCCCCAGAAATAATCTGGTTTGTAACCAATGGGTGGTTAGTTCTGCATGAAAATTCAGACCTTGATACTGATCTGGATTTACCTTCTGTGAAAGACATGA
Source organism: Pinus tabuliformis (assembly GCA_031772625.1). Taxonomy (NCBI): domain Eukaryota; kingdom Viridiplantae; phylum Streptophyta; class Pinopsida; order Pinales; family Pinaceae; genus Pinus; species Pinus tabuliformis. The sequence continues at coordinate 1,111,501,125 of CM062820.1, read as the reverse complement.
TGCCACTTCAAACTTAAAAAGCTCATGACAAGAAATTAGAATCCGGTATCCAACGTGTTTAAAAGCCAAACAACTTGTAAGGCATATAAATTTTGAAATTGGATACAAAGCAGCCCAGGCAGAAGATCCAGATGTCAGTCAGAGAATGAAAGTGTACACAACTATGTTCATTCAATGAATTCGTGATATTAATGCATAGTTCGAATTATCACATATTTCATGCACATTATATATATTCATATACCAATAAGAATGTATACTGAAACATGAGATACAAAATAGCAAGTGGTATAGAGGCTTGAAACCTTACAACAATTGTCATCCAGTCTCCTCTCCCTGTTGTCTGTGGCCTTGTATTACATATCTCCGTTGCTGGTTCACTTGTAAACATAGGGGGGCAATATGAATGGAAAACAAAAGCAACAAACTGGTCCACTTATCTACTTCATGTGATATAAGCTTCATACCTAGAGTAATTAGCCTATGGAAACTGAACTACCTAGTAATATAAAATCTTCCTCATACCTAGAGGCTAGAGTGGTTAACATATGGGGGTATCTGTGGTCCCATGGGTGATATAAGTATTTTAGAATATACCAGATAAAATAGTTCAATTATAGTGGCTCTGAAAGTTTTGACGTTGATAAAAATATAAATAGAAAAAGACTATTATATAATGTGGTTACCTCCTAACAGCAGACCAGCAAAGGAATACAACATAAAGCCCCATAAGTCCTGATGTCATAAGTCCTGATGTCATAAGGCCTGCATTAACCTGCATTTTGCAAAGAAAAACAATTCTCCCATATTAGAAATTTATCGTTTAAGAATTACACTGAGGAGCAGATACAACTCTTCAACTAAACGAACTTGTGATAAGGAATCACCAACTTACTAATAACTACATGTGAATTACGTCGTTGGAACTTACTTTTGAATGTAGGGAGATGCTAGTCATTACTTGAAGAAGAAGTAGTGTCCATGTGATGAAAAATATGTTCAGGATGCATGATGCTTTTGGAGCATACCAAATGTACATCAGTATGATTCCAGCCAGGGAAGCAGCATAGGCCATCGTTGACATTGTAATGGATCCAACTGTGTGAAATTAAATTTTCTTTGTTCATCAGTGTTATGCCATATACGAAAACTGGGCGATAAAATAAATGTCATGATAAGGAGAAAATGGATCTCAATTAAAGAACAAAAAACTCTTAGATTTATATCTTTTCAACAGGGGAGGTGGAAATTTGAATATGTTTTTGGATGCATTATAATCGATGTTTCCATGAGTTATAAAATTCAGATTTAGTACATTGGCATGTCAATTCAATATATAGAGTTGTGTTGAGCTGTGGAACAGATAAGGCAAGTTCTGTATTTTTAAGTTGGGATTTCAAGTAACAAAGTAAACGTCCATCTTCTGCATTACTCAAATTTTCTTCACTTTCTTCACTTACTAAGGATGCTTCTCGTATTCGTCGATATTGTCATGAGGCAAATATGTGTGTATATCTGTAGATAGACAGGGATTTATTTTTCTAATCCTACTTAAATGTTCTTGATTCTGTTATCTCCTGATTTTTGACAAGATCCAAGAAAGCAAACTCTAAACCAAATCTACATATTGGAACTAAATGATAAATGGCCATATGAATCTCAATTTAGGTATTAATAGCCATATGCCTTATCTGCATCTCGACTATTTCTATGTTTTTGAATTTCCTTATAGGTTATTTTACCTATTAACATAATTAATACCAGTTCGTCATCCAGTAATTTTCCTTTTCTTTTCACTCTGTAAAAGGAATTTTTTGTCCAATCTAGGGATGGCTTCAGCTGGATGAAACTGATGGTAAAAAAATCTCCCAAACAAATTTTGGATTCAAACTTCAATTTTTTAACATATCCATCTTCCTTGAAGTTAAAAGAAAAAAATGGTGAACATGAGGGGAAAGAGTTGTACCATCGTTCAACATTTTTCTCCAATACCCAATATAATCATTCCCCGAGGGGAAAGAGTTGTACCATCGTTCAACATTTTTCTCCAATACCCAATATAATCATTCCCCCCGGTGATGAAATTGATCACACTGAAAAGTTGTATGATGAGAAATATCCTACCAAAAAAAGAGACAAATTTTGGCCCTGGTTAGTATTCCTTAACAAGCAATTAATTTTAGCCTATAAGATAGAAACCATAATATCCATTTAGTGATTGATCAAACTATATCACCCAAATGTAACCAATGTAATCCTGAATTTACCATGGACAAATAGCATAGCATATACATATTCTCTTTTGGAAGACAAAGGTTATCTAGTCGTAGTATTTAGGTTAAAATTGCAAAAGACATTTTGATGACGTAGGTGATTGCTGTACGGGGGATCTGTTAGATATCACTGAACTAGTGAAACATTGCGTGAAAATATCACCAACCCCCACCCCTGGATTTGTCATCAACTGTTTTCTACAAATCAGCAAATGTAAAATTGATTCTCCAGAAGTTAATTTATCCAAGCAGATTGTTTGTGTACTTAAAAGGCACATTGTATCCAAAAAACGTGAAATGTAAAATTGATTCTCCAGAAGTTAATTTATCCAAGCAGATTGTTTGTGTACTTAAAAGGCACATTGTATCAAAAAAACGTGAAAGAAGAGAAGCATACCCGGCACCAAATCTAGCAACTTCACCTGCATCAATAGTTACAAAGACGTTAGTTTATGATACGCATTTTATGAAGTCCATGTTTGGACAATTTTGATGTCTAATTGCAATTTGCCACAAAGTCATGAAACCTGTCTAATTTAAACAGAAACAGAGTAAAAACTGGTAATTTGAACCAGATTTGGTATTGAAATAGATTGCTGAGAATCATTTTAAGTAAACTCACCATAGAGTTGAATAAAAGCAGATGGAATAAAAAATGGGATCACCATCAGAGCAATCCACATAAGGCTCTTCAAGGGCCACCATCCTGAATGCCACGAGTCACGACATTCATGCAACTTCGTAGTTCCAACTGTTGTAAGAAACATAGCGAAATAAAATATTTGAGGTGATGTTAAGGTAAACAGTTCAGACTCCAAAGGCCTATCGCTATGGTCCAATACTGTTGGGGAAAATAACGTGCTTGACATCGCACGAAGTACCCGAGACGCATGTGCCACTTATAGTCAAATGGCATCGATGTTCGGATATGATTTTATGTAAGTTATGTTGCCATGGTCATGCATTTGAAAATTGCCAAGGCCACTTTCATGTTAAAGGCCCCAGAAATAATCTGGTTTGTAACCAATGGGTGGTTAGTTCTGCATGAAAATTCAGACCTTGATACTGATCCGGATTTACCTTCTGTAAAACCCAATTTAGGTTTACAGTAACACCAAACAGGTATATTTAGAGGATTTGAAATTTCTAGTTCCGAGTTTAATGGTCTTAAAAGCTAGTAATGGACGGAATTAAAGCATTAAACTGAAAATTAAAGCCCCCAGAAATAATTTGGTTTGTAACCAATGGGTGGTTAGTTTTGCATGAAAATTTAGACCTTGATACTAATCCGGATTTACCTTCTGTGAAAGACATGATGCCACTTCAAACTTAAAAAGCTCATGACAAGAAATTAGAATCCGGTATCAAACGTGTTTAAAAGCCAAGAAACTTGTAAGGCATATAAATTTTGAAATTGGATACAAAGCAGCCCAGGCTTACTCGAAGCACACCTTCTGTACTTAACCAGTCATGACCTCCTTGACAGCCTTTCAAATCTGTAAAAATGAAGATCTCAAATTCATATATATATAACGAAGAAAACATCATACAATGTAAATTAGGTTCATTTTCCAAAGCCAAATGTAATTACATGTACATCAAAAGAATAATAATCTAAATGGATGCAGATAAGTTAAAGAGCTATTTGAAAAATTCACAATTTTATGAGAATTTAAGTAAAGTTAAAAGTTGTAAAATCATGTTAAATGTCCCGAAGTGCAATGAAGGGTCATCACTATATAATAATGGTGGCAGCTTCATAAAATAGCTCAAATCCTTCCTTCTAACATTGAGCTAGGGCCAACCAAAAAAATGTAAAACCCAATTTAGGTTTACAGTAACACCAAACAGGTATATTTAGAGGATTTGAAATTTCTAGTTCCGAGTTTAACGGTCCGAAAAGCTAGTAATGGACGGAATTAAAGCATTAAACTGATCGCCAAAAGCTAGTAATGGACGGAATTAAAGCATTAAACTGATGTGCAATCAAGGTACACACCCAATCCTTTATTTGCAAAAGCTAAATTTCATTCAAAATTCATAATTGAAGTGAAAGAAACAACAACAGAACTTTTGATACTTACGCTCGAGCTCTGCTAATGCATTGTTACCATAATCCCGAACCATCCAGGCTAACAAATTTGTCGGGAGGAAGATGAACCCGTAGACATTTCGTGCCATATGAGGGTTTGGACCGTCGCATAGCTGGCTAACAGAACCCAAATGGAGTGGGTAACGATATAGAGGACGAATGGAGGCAATGCTGCTTTGTGAATGGTGCAATAGGCCAAGGGATTGAGAGGTATTTATACAGGAATTTAGACAAAGGGATTCACGAGGTACCGCTTTCGGTTTCATTACCGCCCAGAGGAGGTCATGGCATGTGTAAGCGACGTGGAAATAAGGAATGGTGGCCACGGGCTCTGCAGGATACAGAGCAGAAGGAGCCTCCATGTAACTGTATCGATCTTCGCCGGAGTTAGTAACCACGTGGAGGTATCCATCTTCGCTGTATAGTTGCTGGTTAATCTGACGGTAGAAGATGCTTCTATCGTCTAACATAGATAATCGATGGTCCATAATCGCCCACGGTAGCAGCTGGGGGTGTTGATTCCAGAGGGAACGCCTTACGGCGTAATAAATTTAAACTAAATTTTTAAACATAATTGGTTAAAAATAACAACACAAAAACTAAAACCTAAAACATTCCATAATTTTTTAAAATTTTAAAAGGATTCATCAGGGACTTTGTTTAAATTATTGCATAGATTCATTAGGGACTTTGTTTAAATTCTTGGCCGGATTCATCACAAACTTTGTTTAAATTCTCAAAACAAGCTAGTGGAATTGGAGTTTTGAGCAAATTTGTGATGAAATGTATGTATCTAACCTCAATCATAAAGCTCTATTCATGTTAAAAGTTATTGTTAAATATTTGGTCAAATTATTGAGTGGAAAGAAATCATTTTGACACATGATAGTTTACTTTTCACTATCATTATTACGAGCATAGATTCATCTTAAAAGCAGATCTAATATGAGCCAAGCGGGATCCAATTTCTTCAAGTGCAATTTTTTTTATGAGTCTATCTTATTTCAATATTTTGTATAGTTATTTAAATTTTTTAATTTTTAGATTTTTTATTTTATTTGACATATATGAACAAAATTTCAACTTTGATGAGAGAGGGACAACCTTACACATCATACTGAACTATAGAATGAGTCTCTTTGCCTCTCTCTGCTCAATTATCACTATTACCACTTTACTAACAAGACTAGTTTATTTTAGTGAAGTTTAGAGTTAATAAAGTTTGAAAATCACTTTAGAGTAAAGTTTAGAAGGAATAAAGTTCAAGGGGTTAGGCTTAGTGGGGAGTAAACTTTAATTATGTAGTAAAATGATCTTTTTCGGCTAATAAGTTTGACATGAATGTAACAAAACTTTAGGGATGATCACAACTCCATTATAATGATGCCTAAGTGATATTTATCTAAATCTATTAAAACACTAATATTTAAACTTTGATCACAATTTTAAATTAATAAAAATTCTTAATATTTTATTTGTTATCACATATCACATTTCTATGAGCTAAGAAAAATTTGTTACAAGATTAGAAAATGTTGATGAGTAGGGAGCTAATATTCACCAACAACTTGAACCACCAATTTCCATCTTTATGAGCCACCACCACAACACTATATAATAACTTGACAAACTTTGGTTTTAAATAAATGTCTTTCAGATTAATCACATCATTAGGATTTGATAGAACCTTTCGAACCAACTAATGTGGTTCATCCTTAGGACAAGGTGAAAAAATCAATCCATCTTCAAAAATAAATAGCATGGATGCATCATTAGAGTCAATGATGCATCCATGTTATTTATTCTTGAAGATCCATTGATTTTTTCACTTTGTGGTGAGGATAAACCAAATTAGTTAGTTCTAGACTTCTACCAAATCTTGGCAAATCCTAATGATGTGATTGATCAGACAGAAATATATTTACAATATGGATCACAAAGTCTTAGATCTAAACTTTGATTTATCAATAATAATTCGATGACACTAAAAAATACAACTTTCATCCATTAAATTTTTTATTAAACTTTTTGAGTTTATTCACAATATGCAAAACCCTTGGGTAAATTGTCCTATTATGCATTGAACTTGAACAATGTGGAACTTGATCATCTCTATATTATTGTTAGATTTTTATTAAATTTATAATAAAAAATACATTTTTTTACTTTAAAAAAAATGTGTTACTCCATAGTCTCTACATTTTTAGGGAATAAACTCTTTTGGGCGCAAAATGGTCTTCTTTCCAACAACAAATCTTACAAATTTCAAACGTATTGAGAGTTCCATGATGAACCAAGTTCTAGCACATGGAGGAACAATAGCCAATAATATTTGCCCAATTTTGAGATAACTTAGAATTTCAAAAATTTTGATCAAAGTTTCAAATTGATAAAAAAATTAACTTCTTATCTTATCTAATGACAATGAGTAAAGGGAAGTTTGCTAAAATGATTAAACACCATGAATGATTTTTTTTGAAAATTTTTACAAAACAACATTTTTTCAATTATAAATCAAACCGGAATTTAATAATTTTCATTCAATAAAATTTTGAAGTACAATTGAAATCCCGCTCTAATCCAAATTCCATAACGTATTTACGCTGATAAACATAAATATTACGTGACAATTCTGATAACAATCAAAATTCAGAAATTAGAAAATTTACTCCACCATTAAACAGCTCTGATGTTCAGTCTCGTGACATTGAAATGCATTGCACGGCAATCAATGTTTTCCAGTTACTGCTCCTGCTGCCCTGCTCTGCCCTGCCCACCCCCGCTGGCTTTACAAAGACAAAATGATCCTTCAGGCCAGAGAGACTTTCCACGTCCACCACCTTTTCAAGAACAGAAGAACTCTACTGTAACATCACCCCCCACTCGTGAAAAACTTTACAGCTACTACGCGACACTGCGCAAGTCAAACGCCGACACCATCATTATCATGGTTTGGAAAATAGTTATCCCCATTCAGAAGCAAAGCAATTTTCATTCCCATTTCGGCTCTCCCTTTACTTTACTAAAGCAACTGTAACAGGCATAGGTCCTGTTCGTGGGACAGATGGGCCAAAAAAAACTTTGAAACGGCCTCACCCTCACCGACCCGGCCTCATTCGGTCGGACTCGGGCTTTACGTTAGGTCACTTCCCAGCTGCAGCTCTGAGAATTATTAGTACTTAAAAAGTTGAAAAGGATTGACTTTGTGCAAGTATTCATGATTTGTCGCTTCAAAACCCGAGATCAGAAATAGATGCTTTCTTCGCACTGTAAGTGGAAATGGTGGAGCTTTTATATTTGTCCTTATAAGTTTCCAACTTTTACTTTCATAACAGAGACAGCATTAGATACAAACAAAGCACGGTTGCACAGTCAAGGGTTGGTCGGTTGCATTGGCTCTCCTGAGATGATAAAATGTCACATTGAGGAGAATATTGACACCCGTGTCTCACCAATCAACCACCGCCATTGTAGAGAAATTTCTGTGTATTTATGAAAAATAAACGATCTTTTTTTTCTTTTGGCCTAGCAAGCTTCAATGTTTAATGTTCCTGTTTTAATATATATTTTTTTAAACCTTAGGATTTTTTTTTCCAGATTAAAGCTAAGTTAAATTTAACTTCAATGTTCAATAGAAAAATGATTTGTCAAAGTCTAGCATTTACTTCAAACACTTTTTATTTTTTTTTCCAGATTAAAGCTAAGTTAAATTTAACTTCAATGTTCAATAGAAAAATGATTTGTCAAGGTCTAGCATTTACTTCAAGTAAAACACTTTTTATCCTATGAATAACTCTTATCCTTCACTCTTTCCTTTAATCTAAACTTCATAATTTGTTTGGAAACTAATTTATATTTCACAAAATATCAATATAATTAAACAAAACAAATTTCAATATGGTTTTGGAAGGATGTCAAAGTGAAAGAAAATACGAAAAGAAATATTAACCTCTGAAAGTTTCCAACCAGCCCAGTAATTGTAGATAAATTTATTAAAAAAAACATAAAATTTTAAAAATCATAAAATATCTGAAGATCATAGAAAGATATATTACTTTTAAAGATGCTAAATTGATGAGAGTGTTACAATCCATAATTTACTAACCATGTTTATGTGAGCAAATTTATGAAAAATAAAGACAAACTCAAAGAAAAAACAAAAAACAAAAAACAAAAGATTACACTAAAAAAACCAAGAGGTCTATTTATAAAATTTTACAAAATTATAGGCTATATATAACACTAACAATTATGGTGGTCTTTTTTGTTAAAAGTATTTGTGATTAAAAAAAAAAATATTTTTCATGGACTATGTCAAACTTCAACAAAATATTTGAACATCCAAAGTCTTGCTATATATAAAATTAGGCACACCTAACAATGAAAATGTATTTATTAGACATATTTGTCTATGGACCCTATAACCCATGATAGTAAAAGAAAGAGAACATAATAGATCGTCGTTGGGACATTAGGCTAAGGGAGGAGTCACCATTACAAGAGCATTGCCTAGAATGTCGATGGGGCTGCCCATAGAGTTGGCACCAACATCCAAGGCCAAAACCCCCCTTGATTTTTTTTCTGGCCATTTGTATAGGGTAGTGAGAACCGTCCCTTGTTTTTCCACATGATCCATATCATCCCTCATCTCCTCTTGCTTAGTTTCGTGACTCACAAAGGTGTGTGCAACTACTAATAGCTTGGTGTGCCATCCAAGGCCAAAACCCCCCCTTGATTTTTTTCCTGGCCATTTGTATAGGGTAGTGAGAACCCTCCCTTGTTTTTCCACATGATCCATATCATCCCTCATCTCCTCTTGCTTAGTTTCGTGACTCGCAAAGGTGTGTGCAACTACTAATAGCTTGGTGTGCCAATACCATTCCAAAGTGTGGAAATACCTCATATCATAGGTGCAACTAGTCTTTGTGTCAAGGAGAAATTTTGCCACTTTAGCCAAAAGCTACTCATTATTTATCCCAAGGCATTCAAATTTGACTTTTGTTTCTAGAAGCTATATTTGTGTGTTACAAGAGAGGTTGCATAGGGGAAAGCTCGTTTAACTGCACTTGTGAGTAAATTTGTTTCTAGAAGCTATATTTGTGTGTTACAAGAGAGGTTGCATAGTGGAAAGCTTGTTTAACTACACTTGTGAGTAAGACGAGGCGTCATAAGGATGAGAACAACCCAATAGCTATGGAATATAACACTAAGGAAGGGAATGATCTCGGAGGGAAAAAATGTCATCTTGGCACTTGGGAGTCGTTGAGTGTAAAACTAGAGGCATGCAACCTAAAAGAATGGACAAGTCATATACTTATTCCCCTGTTAGTTCCAATAGAATAATGCTAATTATCAGGGGATTGGATTGTTGCTACAATGAAGTAACTATCAATTATATAGTTAGAATTGTCATTAAAAAAATTGTTTGATACATATAATGGGGACAAATGGCTTTGTAGTGCTAACTGCAATCAATATACACTATTTCATGTCTTGCCACAATTATAACTACTAAATCTAAAGATTAAAAATTAATATATAATATTATAAAAATTTAATTTTAAAAATATAACTTAATAACCTACTTAATTAATATATATAAAAAAAATTATATAATTATATAACTTCTCACTTTTTTAATATAAGAAGTATAAATCGTCTTTATTATAATTAACATTATCTTTTGCGAATATAAATTAATTTTGAATTTTTTTTACTTATTATTTATCAAAATATTAATATTTTTTTTCAAAGTATAAATAATTTTTTTCCAAAGTATAAATAATAAATAAATGCTTTTTTTGATATTTTTTTTTATCTTTAATTAAAATAGTATTCTTAAAAAGTTTAATATTCAATCATTTTACGGAAAGTATAAGCAATTAATGTGAACTCTACTTTTAATTACTTTAAATGATATAAATATTCCCGTAAAACTCCTTATGTTTAAATAATTTTTTTTTTCATTTTATTAAATATTAAAAAAATATTTTTGTTAAATATTAAAAAAAAAGTTTTATGGTTTCTATGTTTCTTACGTTTCTCTTTTTAAAAAGATTTCCAGTGTTTTTACTTTAAATATCCTAAAATCATAAAGTAAAAATCATAAAGATAGTCTTTCTTTAAAGTTAAAAAAATAGGAGATGGTAAGAAAAAAACATGTTTGTGGTTTTTACTTGAAATATCTTAAAACCATAATAAAATATAAAATAACATAAATATAAAATGGTCTTCTTTTAAAGTTTACTAAAAATGGAATGGTCTTCCTTTAAAATTTAATAAAAATAAAATAGAAAATATGTTTTTATATACTCCTAAAATTACTTTATTATACCCGGATGCGGGTGCCACGCAGGGGAGGAAGGTACGCCACATGGTCAGCATGGGCGGGCTCAAGCTCAAACAAGTAATTAAATGCTCTACGTCGCCTTGGTTGGCAAGCGTGAGAGCAAGAGACCGAGGGGACGGCCATTTATGGACGCAGCTGCGCTCCATATACTGTGGCAGAGACGAGTTATGGCTCACCAGAACCAATGCAAACCATTGCAGCATAAGAATGGCGAGAATGGGGAATGTTTTAGTGTCCGAATTGTGGAGGTGGGTCTCTGTGCATCAAGGCTCAGAGCGCAAGCACGAGGACTCCCTCTGGCTTACGGAAGCGGTGAAAGGGCATCAAAAAGGATTGCAGGTAGTCTTGCGCCCTCATCGAACCACAAGGAAATCATGCCGCCGAGACAGAGGCCCTTCAGTCGTCGCGGTACAGGACGAGGCGGAACTTCACACCCCCCGGTTGCCAATCCGTCTTCAAATTGTTGCCGCTGTCTGTGCCACAGGGTGGAGGAAGCCAATCCCATCCAGTCGCAGCAATTTATGGATGCTAGGCCGTAGGATTCAAGAGCTGCCCCGCTACCTGCGTTTGGCACAACGGTTTTCTCTTTCAGTAATGCCCAAGGTAATTCCAGCATTCAAGCTCATGTTTCAGTCTTATTCATGGAAGAAGCGAAAGAAGAAGGGGGGGAGCAACCCAGTGCCCAAGCTCATCCTGCAGAGAGCTCCAAAGTTGCTGAGGAAAAAGCAGGGGCACAATCTGAGCCAGGGGCTGCTCCACCAGCCTCTCAACCAGCATCCGCGAAAGGCAAAGCCAAGTATGACTGGGGTCCCCCACCAGAAGGCGAATACTGGATTTATCCGGAAGATTCGGAGGAAGATTCGGATGAATAGATGCTGGCTCGACCAAGCTTCGGTCCTCAACCCGAGCTCAGGTTTTTTTGTGAACTGTTTCCCCTATCACCAATGTTTAATGTATGGCGTGAATAGTTATGTTTGGCTTGACAACTATGTTGTTCAGTGCATGTCCATTCCCCTGCGAGGGATTCTGATGAAATTCTTCCTTTTCTCTCTTTTGCCCTTGCGTGGGATAGACATTTTTGCTTTTTTTGGTCTCCAAAGCTCCACAGCCTCTGCGTGGGCTTCCAGTTTCAGTCTTGGTCACAATGATATCACCCCTGCGTGGGTTCTCAGTCACAAGGAGAATGCCCCTGCGCGGGTAGTTGTTTTAGTGAATCTCTATGATCCAGAGTGCCACCCCAGGCCTCTGGCGACTTGTAATCCTGGATGTAATTGTTCGCTGCTGTTACTGTAAATAATAGAATTAGTGTAGTTTCAACGATAAAAAAAAAAATTACTTTATTATATTTAAATTTACAAATATTAAACAGTTTTATAAATATATTAATAATAATAATAATATTTTTTAATATTCACAATAAAAAATATTATAACATTAAAATAATGTAAATATAAAATAACTTTTATTATAATATATGATAGTAATTTTTTATATATTTATATTTTATTATTATTATTTTTAATTAATTATAATAAATATTCTTAATATTTTTATTAAAATCATAATTTTACATTATAAATTTTAGATAATATTTATTATATATTTTAAATTTTAGATAATATTTATTATATATTTTAATTTTTAGTAATAAAATTTCTAATATTCTCATGAGATTTATAATATGTATTGTAAATTTATAAAATATTTATTATATTTTTAATTTTTAGTTATACATTTTGGAAGTATTATTAATTTATAATTGAAATCATACAAAAATTTAGATGGAATAATTTAGACAAGTTTTTATTTTTTTTATTTATGTATTTGTGAACCATATATTATATAACATATGAGTTGTTTTTATATTATTCTTTTTTAATAAACATTTTTTTTAATTGTTTTTTTATATCATTATTTTTTATAATTTTTTATGAAAAGTTGATTTTGTTTTAAATATTTTAACATGATCTTTCTTTCTTTCTTCTTTCTTCTTTTTCTTTTTCTCCTTTTCTTTTTTAATCTCAAATTTAAAAATTATGGAGAATATGTCGGCTTGGGTTCTTAACCCTAGGCATGTTAAGGACACAAAGAAATAATACCTAAATTATGTGACTCTTCATTGGAAAATGAAGACCTTGCTAGGCTTGGTCTTAAGTGACAAACAAGTGGAGAAATACAATGGTTTTGCATCCCTGGAAGACCTCAAGAGAATGCTAAAGACTAATTTGTTTTGTTTGGATAGAATTGACTCTTGTCTAACTCATGTAGAAAGCCACATAACATGTTATTTAGATGGGGGCACCTGATGGACCCTCCTAGTTCTAGCGCGAGGGCTCCTACAAATATCTCTTCTTCTGACAATGATTAGAGATTTTAGTGGGTTGAGGTGCACTTCGATGGCTTTTAGCGAAGGTGTTGGACTTGTCTGGAGGTGCGCTCAACATCTCTTATGGTTTCCTTATTGGATGTCGGTATGCATGGTTGTTCATGGCACAATTTGTTGGGCATGTGTCAGCTATTCTAGCTCACTTGTTATATGTTCTATTGATCCAAGTCTGAATGTGACAGAGGACCCTTCCAAGACCTTTTACTTTCGTGATGTGTTAAATTGCATTTAAAAAAAAACATAAATGAATACATTTGCATGTTGTAAAGAAGAGGAACATGACAATCATCAGCACATGAAAACATAAGCCGTTGATAACGGAGTTCGTCCAGGAGGCACTACATCTCTGGGCCTCGGTGTTAAGATGGTGTAGGCCGTTGCATTAAGTGTTGTCAATAGTGGTGATGTACATAAGAGGTGATGTCGCTATCATACAAGGAAAATGCCCTCACGTAGGAGTGGCTCCAATGGATGTTCCGCTACAAAATCTCTCAGTAAAAAGACTCCTATTAGTATGACACAAAACTCATGCATGATGATCATCCCGCCAACATGGCATAAGAGGGATCCCAATGCAAACATACACGGCGGCAACATGAGTATCCTATCAACATGACGACAAAGGGATCTCGAACAAAACATGATGGATCATGACAACAAGTACATCACGCAGATGATTCTGCATCACATCAAGCAGGAATCATGAAATTAAGTAAGAAATGGGATCCCACATCAAACATCAAACCGGGATCCGTGCAGCACAATTCATAACAAAATAAGTACATGAACATACTTCATATACCTCACATCCTGGGGCCATCTGAAGAAGTGGATGTCAAACTGCTGAAGTTGGCTGCACCATCAATCTCACGGTGTCGAATCTCATGGAATGACAGCTCGCACACTGAATGCTGACACCTACAATCCACTTAGAAAAGTGGCCAAAAAATAGAATGAGAAAATGGAAAATATGAACACACCATTAGATTGGTGGCATCGAATAGTGCAAAATCGACTGTCAAATTCCTGAATTTTGAGAAAATGAAAATTTGGGGCTCAAGGAATCGTTTAGATTCCCCCTAGATTCCTCAGAGATTCCCTCCTCCGGGTCCTCTGCAAATCTACTGCTCAAATTCAGGAAACTGACTGCGCCATCGGGTTCGTGTCGTTGAAAGGTGTAAAATCAACATAAAATTTGTCTAATTTGGACACTGCAGAAATTTCACCCTCTTGGAAATTTCGCTCAATCATGGTTCCACCTGCAATAAATTAATTAAAAAAATATCGCCTCAAATTCCATGCCTGCTCCTGGTTCCTCCATGCTGCCTAGGCGCACTGTGCAAATGAGGTTAATATACATTTTCGGGCAGATATTCCAAATAATTTGTTTGGCATATTGGTAAGGCAATCAATTATGTGGAGGAGGCCGGGTGGTCAAACCCCAACCCCTCCATATTAACCCAAAACCCATTTTAATAAAACTGCATATTCATTTTGTTGGGGGTCGGGTCCGCCTTGGGCGGCCCGCCCCATAACTCCTGCTAGTCGCCATCGTATCTGGTAGGGGGTTGTTTGGTGGTTGATTATTTATGTTTTGGCACGTTTGTTTGGTGTATGGTACGATGGTTACCACATGGGGTCGCCTGATGGGGGCCGACCCACGTGGGCTGAGCGGGTTCAATCCCTGCTAGCCTAACCTTAACTGTTTTTGTGTTTAGTGTTATGGAGAGGCGTGGGGTGGTGGGGGTGGTGGCCCACCACCCCCCTTTATATATATATATATATATATATATATATATATATATATATATATATATATAAAGAATGTGGTTTTGAAAATTCTCGAATTTTGACTGAAGGAGTCTTTTTAACAAGGTGACAATTTTTCCTAGAATCCGGTCGGAGTTGGCCGGATTCTGTCCGCCGGAAAAATTCTAAATTGTGTCTCCATTAAGCCTGCCCAGTGAGTGAAAGTTAACCAAAACTTTGACTGCCTCTATCTTCCTCATCCGAACTCGGATTAATGAACCGTTCACACCACTGCGATCAAGATGATGAGATCTACACTCTGGTCCTAGTTTTAAAGCATTCGGATCACTTTGATTTTCGAGTTTCCATAAGCCTTCTTTGTCCTGTGTGTGTCTCTGGAGCCACTTGGATCATCTATGGCTGGTTGTGGTGCTTAAGTCCTGGTTGTTTGTCTTGGTCCGACTATTTTGTAAATGGGCCGTGGAAAATTATGTCTAGTTTTTCATGTCTTTTGGGTAGATCGTTTGTGGTGTATAAGTCATCAGTGTCGATGTTTTTTTAGAAAATATGTGTTATCTTTGTGCGGGTCTGTGGGGTAATCTTTCAAGCCGGTTATAGCCTTGGCTCTAATAAAGTCTGGGGTATGGAGTTTCTAATCTTTGTAGGATTCGAGTAATCATTCAAGTCGGTCATGGCCTTAGCTCTAATGAAGTCTTGGGTATGGAGTCTGTGATCTTTGTGGGATTCAAGATTCTTCTGGTCTGAATGAATGATGGAATTTTCTAAGGAGAAATACATCCTCCATGGTCACTTTGGAATTGCTGATTTTGATTAATATAAAGTTTTAGTTTACAAAAAAATATATATTATTGTTTATTTTATTTTAAATTATCTTTTTAGTCAAAAGTTTTAATTTCCTTGCCATTAAAATTTTACTTTCAAGAAACATATTAATTTGTGCGGAAAAAAATTAAACACACTCAAAATCATAAGGAATAATTCTTATAAACTCAATAAAAAAATGAAATAACAAGAATAAAAAAATCTCAATATCCAAATGAATAATAACAAGCATTGTGATTTGATTTTAAATCTAATCCAAAATAATCCCCAACATTATTAAAATTATTATTAATTCAAGATAATTTAATAAAATTTAACTTAAGTGATTTGAAAAGCAACGTTCTATTAGATTTTTTTCTTACTCTTTAATCACGATATGTGATTTGAAAAGCAACATTTCTATTAAATTTTATTCTTTCTCCTCTTTAATCACGATATGTTGCAGCGAAAAAACTTGATAAAAGTAATCACGATATGTTGCAGCTAAATAACTTAATAAAAACCAACTATCTTCTCAAAACGCAAAAGCAACTACTACGAACTCTACTCTTGCTTGCTTTCAGCAATATGGAAAATCCTCTTAGTGTCTTCAAACGTAAAGCCTATGTTGTTTGGAATTATGGCTTGGAATTATGGCTTAGTATAATTATATTAAAAATATTAATACGATTAATATAGTTGAAGGTTTCATAAACATAACGATTTTTTATTAAATATAACAAAAAAATTATTGTAACAGTAAAGCTTATCAATGCACACATTTATTTTGGAAGGAGAGAAACAGCCGTATATTCAAGGGAAAAGCCTCTAACCCTGAGGATTTATGGGAGATGACCTTAAAGCAAGTCAGGGAATCAATCTTAGCAGAGAACTGGAATGAGGAAGATTGGAAAACTTCCGAATCTGAGATGACAGTTTTAAAGAGATTGAACTTAGAGCAAGGGATGATTTATCCGCAAACAAAGCAACCACAACAACATATGGCGACTCAGAGCCCAGTTAAGTACCAAAAACCTTCGGAGGGATTTATGAAACTAAATTTCGATGGGGCTGCTAAGGGAAACCCAGGTCCAGCGGGTTATGGCGGTATTTTTCGAAATGGACAGGGAGGAGCAGAATGGATATACGCGGAATATGGGGGTACAATGACCAACAACGAGGCCGAGTTTATGGCGGCTTACCAAGGGATTAAAATTGCCAGAAGACTTGGCTACAGGAAGCTAGAAATTGAAGGGGACTCCACCCTAGTTGTGGATACGTTAAAAAAACTAATTCAAGGGAAGAATTGGGACAAGGTTGCCACAAGCTGGAGAAGTGCAAGTATAATCCAGGATATAGCTGAACTACTAAAAGAAATTGACTATAAAATAGTTTCGCATATCAGAAGGGAAGGAAATCAACCTGCTGACTGCCTAGCGAACTGGGGGTGTAAAGAAACCACAGAACGCATTGATGACGGCTGGCAAACTCAGGCGGAGCTGGCGAAATGGGACGGTCTCAAGCAGTTGATTGTTAATGATAATCATCATGAGGAACAGAGGTAATTACATTCACGCGTGGAGAAGCAACAGGCGAGATAGGCTCGCTACGACGGCAAGTAAGAAAGGTCAGGAGATAGGTGATCGTAGTACCATGTCAGGAGTAATTATTGTTTTGAAGGTATGGCAAGGACGAGGCCCAAAGCAAAAATTGATTTCCCAATTAATTCGTAATAGTGGGAGGCGACGTGACAAGAGATGTGGACGGTTAACCCATCATCAAACCAAAGGAGATGAGAGGGATACAAGTCGATGCGGAGGAGGAATAACCAGAAGTAGAAAAGACGAGAGGGCAGAGCCAATTTGGCAAAGAATCAGGAATCAGAGATTTCAAAGTGCAAGCATGACCGAGAGTCGGGGCAATTCTGGCTTTCAGGGGAAAGGGACAGCGCAAGAGCGCAATATGGCTCAAGGTAGAGTAGAAATTGAAATTGAGAGTTCTGAGGAAATGGATTACAGTCAGGCAAAGGGAAACAGAGGGAAACGCAGCGAAAAAGGGCAGTGTAGCCGTCACCCGCAGCAAGGAAGGGAGAACGAGAATCAGAATAGGAAGAAGAAGAGGGGAAGAGGGAGGCCCAGAAAATCCGCTGACAATGAGGAAGGAACTAGTAGCCAGACGAGGAAGAAACGCAGACAGCGCACCATCGACTCGGCACTGAATGAAGCCGAGCAAGCTTACAACTATGACTCAAATCCGCACATTCGGAATATCATAGAGGCTATGGAGGATCAGGTTCGAGAGGAGCCGTCAGATCCCGAAATGAACGACTGGTCGTTACAGCTTCCTGACCCTGGGAACACAAGAGGGAGGCTCACCTTGTACCGCCGTGCTCTCCATACGTATTGGGTGCTGAAACATCTCCTGGCCAAGGCTATGGAGCAGGTGGCGGCAGAAATGGTCGAGATGGCTCAGGAAACGGCTGCGGCGAAGCAGGAGACAGCCAAGGTAGAAGATCTGGTTAAACAACAGAACATTCATCTCATGGAGATTAAGGACATGCTGAAAGCGATGCAGACCAGCAAAGCTGACCACGCTGGTAAAGCTCATGCCGAAATATAAAAGTCCAGGTTCCTCTGTCTTCTTTTGTTTTGTCTTGTTAGTTTTTGAAAGAATTAGTGAGACGGGCCCAAGGAAACACTACTCTAGGATGTTAATATATAGTGCTGAGGGGTTGATAGATGGGTGGAACAATTTTGGTAAAAACAGGTTGCTAAAGTATGTTAGTAAACTCTATTCAGACTGTTATGATTTTGAACTTGTGGATCACAGGAGTCAACAGATCTGGTTTCCCTCCGGGGCAGGTTGAGACTCCTGAGTTTTGTATTAGTACTTCTTGTTTGTAAATAATAGATCTACCGCAGCTTACAAAAAAAAAAAAATGCACACATTTATTTAATTAATTATATATAGAAATATTATGTGTTAACTTTAACTTGAGGAAAAAAAGAATTACACATCTTATTGTAAAATGGGTCATTTTACTAAATAAAATTTGATTATATCTTAATTTCCCTTTCTAATTAGAAGTAGAATTAGAATAATCTCAAATCATTAGGAAATTGGTGGGCAGGAGCCACATGACACAAATTTAATTTAACTTGAGAAAAAAAAATAAAAAATCACAGACACAAATATAATTTTTTAAATTTATTAAAAATCAATGCAACCTAACAAACTTTGTAACAACCATTGATAAGCATTCAAACGAAGCATATGCTGAGAATATTCCCTCCAGAATCAAGTTGAGCATATTCCCTTCAAAATCAATCTTGGCAGTAAATAAAAAAAGAAATAAAAAATCAATAGATTCTCATCCACCTTAAGTTGAAATAAGAAGCTTTCAACAATTACATAAAAGGAAAATATTAAGATTATTACTTTCTATTTTTATATTTTTTCTCAATTTAATTTTAGATTTTTATCTTAACATAATTTTAGGTTTTGGTTTATAAATTTATTGATTTAATTTAAAAGTTTTTTTAAAAATATAAAAAGTTATTTAATAAAAATGGTTGAAAATTTATATGAATACATTTTTTCTTACCAGGTGAAAATTATATGAACACAAAATCATAAGTTTACATTAAAAAAGGGATTGAACCATAACTAAAAATGAGTTCTTTGGAGAGTCATATGTGTATGATAGCATCTAGTATAATTATATACAAACATAGAAACTACAGTCGGAGAATGATCATACATATCTACAACATCACTATAAGCATGGATAACACCAAAATCTACATAATTAGACATCATGATATCAAGGAATTGAGTCAAATTCTGAGCCATCAACATGGATAGGATTCACTGGTGTTGTCGGAGGCCTGGGAGTAGCTGGAGGAATACCCAAGTGTCTTTCAATCCGCGCCAACCTCCTATCCATTGTATCCATTATGCACTTGTAGCGTGTATGGTGGCCATGCAAATGCTCTAAGGCTTGTTGTAAATCTCTTCTTTCTTCTTAAATATTGAGGAGAACCATTCCAAGGAGATACTTCATATACTAGTAAATGTTAATTGTATGCATGTACTCAGGAGTTCTACTCCTAGAATGGTTTGTATATGGAATCCATCCTTCCCATTATGATCTAACTTCTGTTGGGTTGTGTTATATTCTTTCCACGACTAACCCACGTAGTGAACCTGGGGGTTAGAAGGGGGGTGGAGCCCCCCCTTTGTTGTGCCGATTGTGCAGCGGGGGGGTGGGTAGCCCCCCTCTACGGGGTCCGGGGCAGCGCCCCGGGAAATTTTTTTTTGGACCCTATATTAGGTTGGGCGAACCTACCTATGGTTTTCGGTCCATGGTTTTGGACGCGATGTTTTTGGTCCATGGTATTGGATGCTTCGACATGTATAAATATGTATTGTAACATTGAAAGGAATATAATGAAAAATCAAGCTAGTAGTCCCGGTTTTGGGATCCAGGGGAAAATCTCTGTGTATATGTGTTTTATGTGTTATGCTCTCGCATTGTTTATTTTCTGTGTTTTAGAATTCGTATGCAGGTAATTTCTGTACAGGGTAAAAACCTACATTTGGTATCAGAGCTGTTTTGGCTTCAAGGGGATGCCTTTGTTGCTGAGGGGTTTCGCTCGGGCCTATGGAAGACCTTGTTCAGTGGGAGATCTGCGAGATCGATTTTGGTGGTGAAAGAAGACGGCGAGCAGCGGAAAGATAGAGATCGAGAAGTTCAATGGTCAGAGTTTTGAGTTGTGGAAACTCAAGATGGAGGATCTCTTGGTGGATAAAGATCAGTGGATCGCGATAGATCCAGGTACTAAACCAACGGGAGTGACTGATGAAGAATGGAAGAAGTTGGATCGGAAGGCAAAGAGCAAAATCCGATTGTGTGTCTCAGATTCAGTATTGTTGAATGTATCAGGGGAAGCTACGACAAAGGCTTTGTGGGACAAGTTAGGGACTTTGTACCAATCTAAGTCTGTGGTGAATAAACTGTTCCTGCGGAAAAAGTTGTATAACCTGAGGATGAAAGATGGAGACTCGGTGACAGAGCATCTGAATGCATTTAATACTGTGGTAAGTCAGTTAGCGTCTGTTGATATTAAAATTTCAGATGAAGATAAGTGCATCAATTTGTTGTGTTCTCTACCAGATTCGTGGGATAGTCTGGTTATTGCAATAGGTAGCAATGCAACTGCTTTGCAGTTTGATGAAATAGTCTCAGCCTTGCTGATGGAGGAGATGAGACGGAAAAATATGGAGAGCCAGAATGGTGATGCCTTGTCTGTACGAGGACGGTCCCAGAATAGAAACAAAAATAAGTCAGCGAGTGGGAGATCTAAATCTAGAGGGAGATCTAAATCTCCAGGAAAACCTGTAAAGGTGGTATGCTGGAAATGTGGAAAGGAAGGGCACTTCAAAAGGGACTGTCAATCTAAAGCTCCTAATAAAGGAAAGGGATCGGATGATGCTCCTTCTGCAGAGGCGAAAACCACCTCAGATGAAGGTGGGGATGTGTACTTGGCTTCTTCAAGTACACATGTAGATCATGAGGCATGGTTGATTGACTCAGGTGCATCCTTTCACTTCACTCCCCATAGAGAGTGGTTCTGCGAGTATGAGAAATACGATGTTGGTGATGTCTTCTTAGGAGATGATAGGAAGGCTAGAATCATTGGTCGCGGAAAAGTAAAGTTGAAGTTGCAAGGTGGAAGGGTTAGAACACTTCCACGTGTTCTGCATTTTCCTGCATTGGCCAGAAATCTGATTTCTATAAGCAAGTTGGATGATGCAGGTGTAAAAACAGTGTTCGAGAAGGATACCTGCAAGATGGTTCGGGGAGCACTGGTATTGATGCAGGGAGTTCGGACTGGAACTCTGTACAAGCTACAAGGTAGCACTGTTGTTGATGGGTGCAACAGTTTTGTGGTTCCTGAAAGTGGAGCTGAAAATCTAGTGGCCTTTGGAGAGAAGACCATGCTGTGGCATCAAAGGATTGGACATATTGGAGAGAAGGGCCTTCGAATACTTCATGGCAAAGGTATGGTAGAAGGTATGAGTAATAGCTCTCTGGATTTTTATTTTTGCGAAAATTGTGTATATGGGAAGCAGAATAGGGTGAGTTTCCCCTCTGGTGCTAAGAGGGAGAAACAGATATTAGAGCTTGTGCACAGTGATGTGTTTGGACCTGTGAAGGTTCCATCACTGGGTAAGTCTATGTACTATGTATCATTTATAGATGACTTCTCAAGGAATACATGGATATATTTCCTTAAGAAGAAATCTGAAGTCTTTGATAGGTTTAAAGAATTTAAGGCTCTGGTGGAAAATCAGACATAGAAGAAGATAAAGGTGCTGAGGACAGATAATGGTGGAGAGTTTTGCAGCAAGGAATTTGGAGAATTCTGTAAGAAGTGTGGTATAGAACGGCAGAAGACTACTCCATATACACCTCAGCAAAATGGAGTCACAGAAAGAATGAACAAGACGTTGATGGAAAGGGCAAGAAGCATGCTTAGTGGTACCAGGTTAGGACAGGAATTCTGCGCAGAGGCGGTGGATACTGCATGTTACTTGGTCAACAGGTCACCTTCATCAATGTTGGAGGATAAGACTCCACAAGAAGTATGGACTAGTAAGAAACCCTCTCTTTCACATCTGAGGGTATTTGGATGTGATGCATATGTACATGTTCCAAAGGAGAAACGAACCAAGTTGGATAGTAAATCTGAAAAGTGCATCTTTATTGGGTATAAGGATGGTTTAAAGGGTTATAAGCTTTGGAACCTAGTCACACGAAAGGTTGTGTACAGCCGAGATGTGGTGTTCAGAGAGGTAAAAGATGTTATTAAACATGAAGTCCAACCAAAGGAACCTGAGAAGATAGAGTTTGAGCTAAAGGAGGAAGAATCAGACTCTGCAGCAGAGGAGGAATCAGAAGATGAAGAGCCACAAACTCCGGCTGTGAGAAGATCAGTTCGAGAAAGAAGGCAGCCAGAAAGGTATAGTCCTTCTGCTTTTTGTTCAAATTTTTCTTTGTCTATTACTGATGATGATCCCAGAACTTTGAAGGAAGCAGTAGATTCAGAGGATGGAAAACTCTGGAAAGAGGCCATGGTTGATGAAATGGAATCTTTGCACAAAAATGAGGCTTGGGATCTGGTAGGGTTGTCGGCTGGAAGGAAACCCATTGGCAGCAAATGGGTGTTCAAAAAGAAGACAAATGCAGAAGGGAAGGTGGAGAAATACAAAGCTCGGTTGGTAGCAAAAGGTTATTCCCTGGT
This sequence comes from Pinus tabuliformis, assembly GCA_031772625.1. Lineage (NCBI taxonomy): Eukaryota > Viridiplantae > Streptophyta > Pinopsida > Pinales > Pinaceae > Pinus > Pinus tabuliformis. The sequence goes on along the minus strand of CM062820.1, from coordinate 1,111,478,147 downwards.
GTCGGGAATTGATTTTGGTGATATCTTTTCTCCTGTTGCCAAGGTAACTTCTATTAGGTTACTTTTATCTGTTGCTGCTGCTTTTGATTTTGAGGTAGAACAGATGGATGTGAAGACAACATTTCTTCATGGGGATTTGGAAGAGGAAATCTACATGAAGCAACCTCAAGGCTTTGCGGTGAAGGGTAAGAGAGAACTAGTATGTGAGTTAAAGAAGTCTCTGTATGGGTTAAAACAGTCACCAAGGATGTGGTATCAGAAATTTGGTACATTTATACGGGGACTTGGCTTCACCAGAAGCAAAGCAGATCACTGTGTGTATTTTAAATTAATTGGTGACCGTGTTATTTATCTGGTCTTGTATGTGGATGATATGTTGCTGGTTGGAAATGACAAAGAAATTATCTAGGATTTGAAGACCCAATTGTCCTCCAAATTCGACATGAAAGATCTTGGTGCTGCAAACTATATTTTGGGCATGAAAATTAAAAGAGATCGGGAAAAGAGGAAGCTCTGGTTAAACCAGAGGAAGTATGTCGAGACAATACTGCAGAGGTTTAATATGCAGGATAGTAAACCATGAAGGTTCCTATTCCTGTAGGTGTGAGGTTATCTGCTGAACAGTGTCCCAAGACACAAGAAGAGGAAGAGGACATGTCCTGTGTTCCATATGCGAGTGCAGTCGGTAGCCTGATGTATGCAATGGTCTATACTAGACCAGACATTGCACATGCAGTGGGAGTATTGAGCAGGTTTATGTCAAAACTAGGGAAGGAGCACTGGACAACATTGAAGCGGGTTTTCAGGTATTTGCGTGGCACTAGTGATTATGGTTTGTGCTACCAAGGAAGACCAGGATTGGATAGAGTGTTGGATATTCGTGGCTTTGTTGATGCAGACTGGGCTGGAGATCTAGATCAGAGAAGATCTACAAGTGGGTATGTGTTTAACCTATTTGGAGGTGCAGTCAGTTGGATAAGTAAGAAACAATTTGTAGTGGCACTATCAACTACAGAGGCAGAATACATGGCAGCCACTCATGCAAGCAAGGAAGCAGTTTGGTTGCAGAGATTGTGTTCAAGTATGGGGTTAGTACAGTGAGCTATAAGAATAGACTGTGATAGCCAAAGTGCAATTTTCTTGGCAAAGAACCTTGCTTATCATTCAAAGACAAAGCATATTGATGTTCAGTATCACTTTGTGAGGGATATGATAGAAGACAAAAAGGTGTTGCTGGTAAAGGTGGACACTTTGAAGAATATTGCAGATGCATTGACAAAATCTGTGAGCTCTGAGAAGTTCTCTTGGTGTAGAGAAACAATGGGCATTTCAGGGTTGGAAAAATGACTAAGCTCTCTCGTGGCCCCTGTGGAAAGAAAACAACAAGTGGGAGATTATTGGGTTGTGTTATATTCTTTCCACGACTAACCCACGTTGTGAACCGGGGGGGCGGAGCCCCCCCTTCATTGCGTCGATTGCGCAGTGAGGGGGTCACATGGGTGTTTGAGGGAGGCGAGTAACCCCCCTCTATGGGGTCCGGGGCAGCGCCCCGGGAAAATTTTTTTTGGACCCTATATTAGGTTGGGCGAACCTACCTATGGTTTTCGGTCCATGGTTTTGGACGCGATGGTTTTCGGTCCATGGTATTGGATGCTTCGGCATGTATAAATATGTATTGTAACATTGAAAGGAATATAATGAAAAATCAAGCTGGTAGTCCCGGTTTTGGGATCCAGGGGAAAATATCTGTGTATATGTGTTATGCTCTCGCATTGTTTATTTTCTGTGTTTTAGAATTCGTATGCAGGTAATTTCTGTACAGGGTTAAAACCTACAACTTCAACATTAGATAATGATGTTCTCTGTGAGGATGCCTCTATTTCTGATCTTTAAAACTCCTTATGAACATGTATGGGAATTTTTTCATGAAACCTTCCCGCAAAACCTTCAACTCAATTTTGAAGACATGAAATCCCCCTACGACCTCTCTCTGCATACTCGACGACTCCTCTTCACAACCTACCTCTCTCTCCTAGCATGGTGCCAAATCCTTCTACTTCTAGACAAAGTAGATATCGAAGGATCTGATTCCTGAGCTTGATACCAGCTTGCACACTACTCAAGAATGATATCAACACCCCATGTACCCTGCCCTCCACTGTACCTTTGATTCCTTAAGAGTATGTTATTCCAGGGTCTTAAGAAATTCACCACGAGCATTTTTAATTCAAAAATAACCATACCTCCACTTTTGGAAGTCGAACCTAACCTCTCTGCTTCACCAGAACCAACCTCTAGGATATTAAGATTCCTCTTGTATGTCTCCTCGCAGGAGGCTTTACCTTTACCCTATTCCTAGGAATAAATCTAGAAGAACTCCTATTCTTGCTTCCAGTTAATTCCTTTGACTTAGGATTTCTCTGTCTTTTCACAGAGAGCTGATTACCCCTGAGCTCTGTTTGCCTAGAATCAAATTCAAAAGGAAATTTTGTTTTCACAGTACACACTTCCCCCTTTCCTCTCTATTCCTCCTCCTTGCAAGGACCAATCCCTACCATTCACCAAAAGGAGTGTCCTCTCTATTCCAATTCCTCCTCAGAAAAATAGACAGAGTGGTAATTGAAAGAGAATTACCATAACCATTTTGACTAACAACCCATTTAAAAAGAATTTGTCTACCTATAAACCAGGGTTTCTAACTATGACCCTTCACTACTAAGAAACATAAAATAGATAATATAATACTTGTAAACAATGATATGACTCTATACTTGAACAACCCAAGACTCTTGATACTTGTCCCCGATTCCTCCTATTTCCCCTACACCTCCAATATATAAATTTTTCCCTAACAGCTATCTAATTAAGGCTTTTGAGCTTTGTCTATCTGAGCTTTACCTTCCTTCTCTCCTCTAACAACTAGCAGTGTTCCTCAAGCAGATACATGAGCAAGATGCAATAGTTTCTCAGCCTCCCTTTCTCGCATTCTGCTTCTTTAATTACTCACTATTAACAACAAGTAAATTAGTACCAACTTGTTGATATTAATTCAAATCTCTGTAGGAGAGGAGAGCTTTGTACAGAACACCATTCCTAAACATATCACTTAGAGCATAATTTTGCATCCTTAAGCCATGAAGCTACCACCCTCATTTTGCACCTACAAACCTCGGCCCATAATGAATTCCATTCATTCTTCATTCACGATAAATATGATCCTTAGGATCCTGTAATGCCACTTGTGAGGAGCATGTGGCCATGTCTCTTGCCTAATGGTCAAGGAGGATACTAACATACCATATGCGATAAAAACTTATCTTATTAATAATCATTTTATAAATATAAGATTAATATATTAAAGAAAATATAATATATTAATAAATGCAAATAAAAAATTAATATAAATATAAAATACAAAATATTAATCTTTTTAACTTTTAGTTATTTAAAAACATAAATATTTTTAACCATTAATCAATCTAAACAAAAGTTGACTTTTCTTTCATTTCTTAATTCTTCATCTTTAATCAAGTGGCACACAAAAAAGTGATAAAGCCCAACCATCTCGTGAGAAGCAGAAACGCAAATGTATATGTGTATATATTACTTTGCTTAGTGATATAGAGGTCCCTTTAAACTTCCTAAAGCTTAGACCTATTTTTCTTCCAATTTCCAAATGTTCTAAACGAAAAAGGATTAATTTGCAAATGTTCTAAAAGAAAAAGGATTAAGGTTAATAAATTTTCATAAATTTATTGTTTTTAATTTTATTTTTTTAATTTAATTTAGTTATTTGTAATTGTGTAATTTAATTTTTAAATTTAGTTTTTTTTAATATAAATTTATTAAAATCTTTAATGAGGGATTTGGTGATTTAGTTGTCTTGTTTATTTAAATTTACTTGAAATAAAAGGTTATCTAATTACAAAAAATTAAACATGTATTAATGTAAAATTTTAACCAGTATAAGTTTTAAATAATAAAAAGTTATAAAAATAAAAGAATACATTTCCATATAACTTCACATATCCTCAATTATTTACCATATACCAAAATGTTCATTATGTAGGGAAGAAAATGATTACCCCTATATAAACTCAAGTAGTATTTTTCAAACATCTAGAGTGACCTTCTTGTTATTACACCATCGACCTTAAGTTTTAAATAATAAAAAGTTATAAAAATAAAAGAATACATTTCCATATAACTTCACATATCCTCAATTATTTACCATATACCAAAATTTATTTACCATATACCAAAATATTCGTTATGTAGGGAAGAAAATGATTACCCCTATATAAACTCAAGTAGTATTTTTCAAACATCTAGAGTGACCTTCTTGTTATTACACCATCGACCTTAAGTTTTAAATAATAAAAAGTTATAAAAATAAAAGAATACATTTCCATATAACTTCACATATCCTCAATTATTTACCATATACCAAAATTTATTTACCATATACCAAAATGTTCGTTATGTAGGGAAGAAAATGATTATCCCTATATAAACTCAAGTGGTATTTTTCAAACATCTAGAGTGACCTTCTTGTTATTACACCATCGACCTTTTTTGGTTTTGACACAAATGCGATGGTATTAAGTAAACCTACAGAGAAAACGAATGTCCTCATACTTTGAATGTGTTGCAATGTCGTTTACGACAAGGAAGATTTATTCATTAAGGAAGATAGTGCATTATATTATTAATTAATTAATTTAAAGGACATCAAGAATGAGCCTATAATATTCCTTACATTTGAAAAAATGGAATTATGTAAATGGAATTAAGAACCACTATTGGTTTTAGCTGTAACCACCGCAAGCCAAGCAGGGCAGAGAAGCAAGGCATGAGCAGTTGTGTCGGGATGATACGAATGGAATGATGCATCTAACGGTGTTTGACTGTCTATAGGGCATCGAGGAACATGGCGTGGCTCCAACAAAAAGAGGGCATGGTCGTGGCAGTAAAGGCCCGAACCCCCGGGCAGCCAAGAGATCGAGCACGACGGAAGGCCGCAAGGGCCGCAAGCCTACTGAACACCTCATAGCAGAGGCAGTCGTGGCTTACAGGGATGAAATAGATGAAGGTATCCATAAGTTGATTGATGACTGGCAAGCTGAGATAAAATACGAAAGGGAACCGGATGAGGAGATAAAATACTGGAGGTCGATGGTTCTAGACCCAGGTGATACACGAGGAAGAATTATGCAATTCAAACACACCCTATACTTGTACTTCTTGATGAAAAGTCTACTTGGTAAAGCGATGTAACAAATTTCTATTGGGATGGCAGTCACACTGTAGGGCCTGCCCAGTTATAAAAAAGACATGGAGAAAATCCTATTTTAGTTGCACAAATAGGGCATCAGGATAGATCGTATTGACCATCACATCCCCTGCATCGTGGAGCTATATGGAATGCCAGAACCAACTACTGAAGATCCCGCCCCTTTAGCCTCAGAATTCGAGGAGCAGAATGTCAAGAAAGATTAGCTTCATTATGCTTAGTTTTTATGCGGGTAGCTTTTAAATTTTCTATTATTTATGTCAGTTGTTATAGTTATGTAGTATATGGAAATGAGAATGAGACTTACCTAGCCTTGCTAGAAAGACTGAAGAAATTTTGTTTTTGGATGGCGTATAATGTTGACCAGTGGCCAACAGACTCGGTTTCCCCTCGGGGTGAGTTGAGGCCACTTGGTAAAATTGTGTGGTGTAAATTTGCCTTATATATATATATATATATAGAAAATAGAAAATGGATGGTCCTGCTAAGCTTTACAAAAAAATAAATAAAAAAATTACAAAATCATGGGCTGAACTACCATTGTTAGGTCCCTGTAATACTGGTGTAGCCCCATGTGAGGTCCCTACAATACTAGTGTAGCCCCTATATTGTTATTGTTGTGCCCTTACATTATTATTCTTATGTAGGCCCTAATTATAGTTTTACCCTTTAGACTCCTATATATACCAAGGAGGTCTTGTCATTTGAATCATCTAAGAATTGTTCATTTATGTGATATAAAAGGAGGTATCCCCCTCGAAGTGGCTTATTATCAAGGCATTGATCTATCTCTACTTATGTTTTTTTGTTTTGTTTTGATTTTTTTTTAATCTAAGTACATAACATTTAGTATCAGAGCAAACAAATATTGAGATTGTCTTCCTTAAAACTAACCATCTTGGAAATTTTGCTATAAATTATTTTTGGCTTGGGTAAAGGTCTGAACCTTTTATAGTATAGATATTATAGGTCGAAGTACTTTGGGTTCAAGATTCAATAAAATATTCACTATGGTTTGGATTTTATGATTAGTGCAAGTTAGATTTTTTTCAAGCCTTAAATTCAGTCTTAAATAAGTGTCCCAGGGAAAATCATCATAACTTCCTCTTCAGGCATCTGATTTGAATTCTGTAAAAAGTTGTTGAAATTGCACAAAATTTTGTTTTTTCTGGTATCCATTTTAGGGTCGAAGATTAAAACAATAACCTTGGTTGTTTATGGAGGGTTTTTTCCCATGATATCCCATATTCATGCTTGGAATATGACACAAAGGTGATTGTCTGAAAGAAATATTTGCTTCAACCCAATCTATGATGGGGTGGTATGTGGAAGTCCTTGACTTGGTTGGATTTTGCATATGGTTAATAAGAGCTAAGTTTCTCTTGCATTTGATGAGTAAAGTGTGTACAAGTTTTCTATACTGAATTAGTCCATAATCAAGTCATCATGAGAGATTTGGTATAAATTTATCTTGAAGAATCCAATCTTGGTCTAACTTGGGGGGTTGGAAAGAGGACATAATAAGCTACCTTAGAATGACATTTTAGATCTTGGGAGGATGAAATAAAAAATAAAAAATAGTTTCAGGGTTAGATAGATCAACAAGCTCAAAATCGAGCTCTTAAAAACAAAAAAGGTGTGTATTTTTAAAATTGCATGACATTTATTTGAAAAATCAGTTTGAAATGATTTAAAGGGCATAGTGAAGCATATATATCATTATTTGGTTCCAAAATTCCTCACAAACAAAAAATTGCTACACCCATTAAGACCTGAGAATGGTTTACTATGATGCATGAAGAGGAAGACATGCAACATGATATATCAAAATTACGGGACCAAGTGTAACAAATTTCCCCCTCACAAAGAGAAACCAAAGATGAAATGGAAGCGATGATGAATGTTGATATGGATGGTTTAAAAGTAGACATAATTTCATACATAAAGGGGAGATGGAAGGTTTAAAAGTAAACATAAAAGGGGACATGGATGGTTTGAAGGAATGTTTGCTTGCTATAAGAAATGCTTCCATGTGGTGAAAAGGTACTCCATGAAACTCATGATGAGAACAAAAGGAATTTGAATCATGATTTTAGAGACTCCAAATTTGGGTGGAAGACTAACATCATTCTAAATATTGATATGATTAATTTTGATGGCAAGGATCCGGTAACCATGGATACTACAGATGGAGCATGATGTGCAACACACACAAAAGGTACACATTCCATCTTTTTATTCAGAGCCCAATCAGTTTCTGTTGTATCAATGGATTTATTATCATAGATCACTTATCACTTAGACCATTTTTATAGAGGAATTGATAGCACATTATAAGTATACAAAGAAATATATTCTTTAGCCAATTGATAAATCTCAAACAAAGGGGTTTAGTTGTGGACAACATTGAGAACTTCCAAAGGTTGAATATCAAGATAATTGATATTTTAGAGGAGCATCTAATCGATGTATTCATAGGTACTTTAATGGATAACATCCAACATGAGGTTCACCTCTGGAAATCTAAGTCATTCAAGAATGCGTTCATGGTGGTGAGAAAAATTGAAAGCAAATTTATGGGAAAAAGGAGGTACACCACTCACAAATATAAAGATGGAAGTGTTGTCGCTCTTAGCTTCCCAAAACCTACAAGGTTGAAATCACCAAAACTAGAGGAAAAGAGAGCAAAAGGGCTTTGTTACAGTTGTGATTCAAAAAAAGTAAAGTTCATAAGTGCGTTGAGAAGAAATTATTTTACATAAGATTGTGAAGTGGAGGAATAAAAGGAACAAGAAACATCAAAAGAAGAATATATACACTAGGAATCATCTCTAGGGGTTGAAATAGAAGAAATCAATATGATCATATCTTGTAATGTATTTGCTTGAATTAACACTCCTCAAAATCTTAAGATAGAAAGATATATCAAGAAGAAAAAGGTAATATTTTTTATTGATTCAGGTAGTATGCATAATTTATTCATTGTGAGATAGCTAAGGATTTGAGTTGATTTATATATCCAACAACATGGATTTAAGTAATGGCTACAAATATAGGAATTAGAAATTGCATAGGGGAGTGCCATAATATCAATGTAACCATGGGGGAATATGTATTGAATAGTCCAATGATTTCCATTCTAATGGGTGGTGCTGATGTTGTATTATGATTCCTTACAATCTTCAGGGATGATAGCTTTTAATTTTCATGAACTTTTGTTGAATATTTTCTGGGAAGGAAAGGAATATAAATTAATGGGTATCACAGGGAGACCTGGTAAGATAATCATCTCTAATGACATGACAAATATTTTGAAGAAATAACAACGAGGTGTAATTGCATAATTATGCTCATTAGATTTTCAAACATCTAAGTCATCCATTTCTCCGAATCCCCAAAGATTCATCGAAAATCATTCCAAGATATTTGATAATATGAAAGATATCCCACCTAGTAAAGATCGTGATCATGCTATTCACTTGATTCCAGGAAGTGTTCCTCCAAACATTGGACCTTACAGATATCCCAATGCCTAGAAGTGTGAAATTGAATGTATGGTTGAAGAAATTCTAGAGGTTGGTATAATTCAACTTAGCAAAAGTTTTTTCACTTCTCCAATAGTATTTGTGCACAAGAAGGATGGATCATGTTGTATGTGTTTGGGTTATAGAGATATCAACAAGCCCACTATTAAAGATAAATTTCCCATTCCTACTATTGATGAATTGTTGGATGAACTACATGGAGAAATTTACTTCACCACGTTGGATCTTCATTCAGGATATCCTCAAATTAGAATGAATATAGAAGACATTCTGAAAAAGAAACATTCAGAACTCATGAAGGTCATTATGAATTTTTGGTCATGCCTTTTGGTCTTACTAATGCACCTTCCACATTTCAATATCATGTTAACCATGTTGAGAGGGTGCTCCAACTATTGGAAGAGAAACAATTATATGCAAAAACCTTCAAATATTTCTTTGGGTTATAGGAGGTGGAATGTTTGGGTCATATTGTATCTCATGACAGTGTTAAGGTAGACCCTAAAAAAATTAAATCCATCAAGGAATGGAAAATCCCCACAACCTTACGACATCTTCGAGGATTTCTCAAGTTGCAACAGGGTATTATCACAATTTTGTTAAGAATCATGGGAAGATAGTAGCACCTATAACAACATTATTGAATAAATATGCATTTTATTGGACTATATAAGTAACTAAGGCCTTTGAACATCTTAAAGATGAAATGTGTCAAGCTCCGATCTTAGATAGACCGGACTTCACAAAAACCTTTATTGTGGAATGTGATGCCTCAAGAAATGACATTGGTGTTGTTTTAATGTAGGAAGGAAGACCCATTGCCTTTGAAATTCGTCCAATCAAAGGAAATAGTTTTCACAAACCTTTTTATGAGAATGAAATTCTAGAAATATGTATTAGACATTACCTAAAAATATATAACAATGGAAAATATGCCCAAGAAATCACACAAGAGATGATAGAACTGAAATATTGTGTTAATGAAAAAACCCTTGAGGTAGGTAACATCATACAATCACTAATTAAGGAATGAGAATACTCCAAAAGCCATATGCTTGCCAATACAAAAATCCTTGGCATCCCTCAATGGGGAGTCTCTAGCCTCTATATAGGCTTCATACATACAATACCATGGGTAATTACCATGGGTCTCTCAAAACCATACTTCCATTACCATGGGATTATCAAATTATTTCCTAACTACTTTGGTCCCTTGCATAATGCGGGTTAACCACTTTATTTATTAACTATGACCCATTTATCATTATATTATCATATGACTCCCTTGGGTACCTCCCTTTGTACCCCATATTATCCCCCTAAGGTATACTACACAATATTACATGACTTGAAGCAATGCTCCCATTACTTAGTGGGAAGACACTTCAAGGTAAAAATAGATCATGGTTGTCCTAAATAATTCTCAGAACAAATATTATCTTCAAAAGAGTAGCAAAAATGGGTCACAAATATGTTGGGTTATGACTTTTATTCGTCTACAAAAAGGGGAAGAAAAATGTTGTTGTAGATGCATTCTCAAGAAAGGATGAGGATGTAGAGGCATTTCTCTATGGCATTTCTATTATCCAACCTAATTGGATAGCTAAAGCGAGGGATGAATGGAAGAATGACGAAGAGGTGTGCACACTCATTCAAAGGTTGTAGCAGTATCCCAATGATTTTGATACATTTATCTAGAAATTCAAATAATTCATCATGGTACAAAGATCACTTGTATTTATGTAAGAAATCCTGACTCAAACAAAAGGTTCTTTTGGGACACCTATCTTATAGGAGGGCACTTAGGATTTTTAAAAACTTACCACAAGGTCAAGACGGATTTTTTTTTTGTTAGCCTTAAATCTTGTATTTATAAATTTGTGACAAAACATTTTGTTTTCCAACAAAATAAGGTTGACATAATTAAGACCTCGAGTCTTATACAACCAATAGCCATTCCAAGTTAACATTGGGAGGAAGTCTCCATTGATTTTATCAAAGGTCTACCCAATTCTAAAGGAAAGAGTGCCATCATGGTGGTAGTTGATAGGATTACTAAGTATGCACACCATTGTGCACTATCTCATCCTTTCAAAACTGGTACAGTTGCTCTTGCATTTGTGGAGATGGTTCAAAAGCTACATGGAAACCCAAATATTATTGTAAGCGATAGAGATCCAATTTTCGCTGGAAATTTTTGGATGGAATTATTTTCTTATCTCAGTGATTAATTGCAGCATAACTCATCTTAATGTCCTCAATCTGATGGAAAAATTGAGATAGTGAACAAAAGTTTGGAAGGATATCTTCGTTTCTTTGTATATGATAAAGAAACACAATGGTTCAAGTGGTTACCTCTAGAATAATGGTGGTATACCACTTTATTCCATATCATAAAAAATGACCCAATTTATGGTTATTTATGGATATCATCCATCGTCCATTACATTGTATCTAAGATACAAATATACAGTTCAAGCTGTGGAATATCACATCAAGCATCAACAACAATTTCTCACCTGAATTTGGTGCATAATGGAATAAAAAAACAAGCATATCAACATTGTAGTGAGAGACGTTTTGACATGGGAAATTGTGTATTTTTACAAATACTACCATACAAACAAATGTACGTCATGCAAGCTAAGATTGATAATAAATTATCACCTCAGTAATATGGCCCTTATAAGGTGTTGCCAAAGATTGGTACTATGGTATTCAAATTGGAGCTACCTACATCTTCATGAGTACACCCGATTTTCCATGTTTCATTCTTAAATAAGATTATAGGTGACAAGATCCCAACAAGATCCCAGTTCAAACTATTTTTCTAGAACTTGATGAGGAAGAAAAAACCATATTGGCGCCTAAATCAATTTCGTAGTGAGGATTGTGAAAAAAATATCCAATGTGAATTCATTAAGAAATGATAGATATTTATTACATGGAGGATACGTATAGGTTGTTACTTTTTCCCAACCAATTATCCATTATTAGACCTAATCTTCATACTAATTAATTTTACCATAATCCCAAAGGATTATGTTGTTTAACATCCCCCCCTTTGATATGAAGGGGTGTTTGTGAGTCCAAGCATCGTTCTAAACTTTTCAATTTTTTCTCTTCCAAGTGCTTTGGTGAAGATATCTGCAATTTTCTCAGTTGTGGAACAATGTCTTAGATGAATAGTTTTTGCCTCTACATGATATCGAATAAAATGATATTTTGTATTGATGTGTTTGGTTTGATCAAGGAATATGGGATTCTTGGCCAGCTTGATTGTAGAAGTATTGTCAACAAGTAAAGGAGTTTAGTTCACTTGTTTCTTCTACAAGTCTTCAAGTATTTCCTGAGCCACACAATTTCCTTTTTCACTTCTACAATTACCACATATTCTGCCTCTGTTGTCGAATTTTCCGAAACTGAGTGTTTGCGTGGCCTAGACAACTACTGATCATAGATTTATGATATATTTTGAAGTTGATACTCCCTTTTCCTTGTACCCCTCGAAGTATGAATCAGAATGTGCAATAAGACTAAAGTCATCCACCTTTGTGTACTTATGTCCATAATCTTGAGTTCCATTTAAGTATCTCAAGAGTCTTTTTGCAGGAGACCAATGACCCTCACATGGTTTATGCATAAATCTGGAAATAATGCTCATAACATATGAGATATCTGGTTTGGTCATGTAGTTAAGACTTCCTACAAGTTGCATGTACTTGGTTGCATCCTCAAATTCATTTCCTTTTTTTGACATAAGCTTCAAATTCTGATCCATTGGAGTGGAGAGAGAGCTGCAATCTACCATGCAAAATTTGTTCAGCAGTCCTCCAATGTACTTCTTTTGGAAAATTAATATGTGTTTTGGATTTTGATTGACTTCAATGTCCAAGGAGTAATGAATATATCCCAAATATTTTATTGCAAAAACTTTCTTCAAATATTTATTCATGGATGCAATATAAGTTTCCTTTTTTCCTATTATTAACATATCATTTACATACACTACAAGATACAAAATTGTCTTGCCAACATTTTTAACAAACAAAGTTGCATCATCAAGATTGTAATGTTTGAAATTTAGCTTTAGAATATGCTCAGTTAGATTTTCATACCATGCATGTGGTGTATGTTTTAGACCATATAAGGATTTGATAAGCTTGCATACCTTTTTCTCTTGTCCTTTCACAAAAAAACCTTCGGACTGAGACATAAAAACATTTTTTTTCAAACCTCCATTAAATAAATTTTCCTTCACGTCCATCTAATGAATTTTCCATCCTTTTGGTGTTGCCATTATGGTTCGTATAGTCACCCATTTTTGTTTGGGGATCAAAGGTTTCCTCATAGTCAATAACTTCCTTTTGTGCAAATCCTTTTGCCACGAGCCTTGCTTTGTGCTTGTCAAGTGAGCCATTTGCTTTATACTTATTTCTGAAGACCCACTTGTAGCCAATTGATTTGGTTCCATATGGAGGGACCACCAAATTCCAAGTATCATTTTTATGAGAGCATCATATTCTTTCTACATGGCTACTTTCCATTCATCATGTGAAGCAAATTCTTCGAAGGAAGTATGTTCAATGCCAACAAAAAAATTCAATTCAAAATTATACAAATTATTTATGTCATATACATCACCTGAATTTGTACTTCCATTGTCTTCTCTTATAGAACTCCTGGTTCTAGTCTTTCCAATATCATAAGGATGGACACTTTCAAGTGTCTTGTTCAACCACTTTTGTTGTTTCAGAGAAGGATTGAATGAATCCTCTGAGGGTGTAGCATCATCGATGTTCAATTTCTCAATTCTGCTTATAACATCATCCAATATGATGAGGTTTTTGGAACTTCTTCATGAGGAGGAGTTGGTTCTGGTTCTATAGAGGGAGGTTCCGAATATTGAACCAAAATTGAGTCCCCCCTTCAACATTTGGAATCTCATTGTCAAATTCACGATAATTCTTCATTGAAGAAATCATTTCTAGACGATCAAGTTATCTTTCAACAAAGTCATCACTTTTGGTGGACTCAAGGAATACGATATCTCTATAAAGTGTGAGTTTCTTATTTTCCTCATCATAAATATGATAGGCCTTAGTGGTATCCAAGTACCCAAATAAAATACACTTACCACTCCTTGCATCCAGTTTCTTCTTTTGTTGTTTTCGAATCAAGGGTGGAACCAAAAACCTTGAGATGCTTGATGGAGGGGGTGCAAACATACCACATTTCACAAGGAGCCCCATTTTTAATAACATGTGATGGATATATGTTCTTTACATAGACTGCACACAAAAAAACTTCAAACCAAAACATTAGTTTTACATTCTTAAAGAAAATCATGGAACAAACCATATTCAATGACTTTTTATTCATCCTCTCAGCTACACCATTTTGTTGAGGATAATATGAAGTTGTTGTTTGATTTTGGATACCACGTTGTCGAAGGTAGGATTGAAAATAATTACTAGTATAGTCTTTTCCATTATTAGTAAGAAGGACACCAATCTTAGTTTGTGCCTAATTTTCAATCCATACATGAAAGTTTTTAAATGCTTCAACTTATTTAGACTTATCTTTTGACAAAGATACCCAACACATTTTGGTTTAGTCATCAATAAATGTCATGATATATTCATTTCCATTTGTAGAAGGTACAGACATATGACCACATAAATCTAAATGAATCAATCCAAATTTTCTAGATTCTGTAGAATTGGAGTCATAAAATGGTTGTTTGCTATGTTTTCCAAGAATACAAGCAGAACATTGCTTTAAGTTTCCAGGAATTGTTGGGAGACCTGAAACACCATTCTTCTTTATCAAATGAAAGCTATAGTAATTAATATGTTCAAATATACCATGCCATAGGAGTCTTGAAGACATTGATCCTTCATAATGTTGAGCGAGATGGCCTAAATGTTTTGAAATATGCAGATGTCCCCTTCAACTTTAGTAACATGTCTTCTTTCTCTCCAATCATCACGATTTTGTTGTTGGAATAAATCCTTATCTCAACATTTCCATAAATAATGTGGATATAATGACCTTGTTGACGTACATGCACAAGGGATAACAACTTCCTTCATAACTGAAGAAGATAGAGAACATCATGTAGGATAAAATCTTAAAGTCTGAGAAGATTCGGTCTAATTTTTCCAATCCCCAAAGGCTTGAGACTAGACCTCTTATCAAAGCACACTACAACATCTATGTTTTCATCAAATTGTCTGAAAGCTTCTCACTAAAATGTCATGTGGTAGGTGGCAACTGTGTTAAGTAGCCATGTGTCTCTCCAAGAAGTAGATGTGATGTTAAATACATCACCATGCAATCCAATATTACAATTAGCAACAACATAATGAGAATATTCTAGTGCATTACCTTTCGCTTGTTCTAGATCTTCATGTTAACTTTCCACTATTCTATGTTGTTACACTCACTTTAGCCCAATTATTATATTCAATTAGAAATATTCAAACAAAATAAAATATTCCAATGATTAATAGAAATTTTATATAGAAGAGTAAATACAATGAATAATAAGAGAAAAATAAGAGACACCATGTTTGGTCAAAGACCACAGAAAAACCATTTCAAATTCTTCTTCTTATTAGATTGTCATAAAATGTTCAATAATGAGAGAGTACAATGTTCCAATTAATTAATAGTAATACTATCCATCTAAATAACTGAGCAATATCCAAGAGATGAGACAAACAACAACACTGATCATAATTAAAGTTCACAAGCATGTGGTCAATGGTCAAAGTCTATAGTCAACTGTCAAAATACCCTAGGTCCTAGTCACACAAAGCTAGTGACCATGTGTGTGGCTGTAACACTATAGCCGCGGGGAGCACCCTAGCTCAGACCCTACAATTTTGGACTTGTACAAACAACCTTCGCGAACAAATATCAAACCCGTGCAAGCCAAACCAAAGAAGAGAGAAGAAGAAGATGCTTGATGATGATTTCCAAATGAGGGTCACATGACTTGTATTTATATGCTTCCAAGGCTGCCCATTTCTCTTTAAAGTTGACTTGTACTTTTGTGCACATGTGGGTTTCCATATTAAAAATATATTTTTCCTTAACCAAATTAAATTCTTCCAAGGGATAGGAGAGGTCTTTCTTGATGAGGAAGACTATTCAAAGGAGGGAATTATCCCCTGATTTTCCAAATTAACACTCCCTCTCAGATAGGGAGAAATTACCGACTGCAACATGTGTCCCATCTCAAATATTAAATCAAAATTCATCTTTGCTCATATGTTGAACACTCTCGAAACTAAAAAAAGAATAATTTGACATCAGAGGGGAGCTAAGGCTACCACCATCTATTCATCAGGAACTTATATTACCACCCATAATCATCATCGGGGAGCTTATGATACCACACAAAATCCTCTACCAACGGGGAGCTTATGCTACTACCCGAGAAAACTGCCAACGGGGAGATAATACTACTACTCGGGAATCATCTGTTAACTGGGAGACAATGCTACAACTCAAAAATCATTTACCATTCGGGAGCTAATGTTACTACCTAGGAAAATTTCCAGCGAGGATCTAATGCTACTACGTGAGAATCATCTTCCAGTGGGGAGTTGATGCTACAACCTAGGAATCATATGCCAGTAGGGAGACAATGTTATTACCCAAGAACCTCATCATCAGGGAGCCAATGCTTCCACCCATAATCAAAATACAATAGGATGGATGTCACTAACCTTATGAGGTAAGGATTGTACCTATCCTACCACTTGGGGATAATAAGAGGGATACCAATTACCATAAATAATAAGGATTGTGTCTATCCTATTATTTGTTGATCTTCCCAACATGACCCTAAAGAGTCAAGTGGTAGAACGCCTGCATATCTAGCTTGATCAGGATGCCACTTACCATAAATGGTAAGGATCATGCCTAACTCAAGAAACCAACACCCAATTTCCAAATGGGTGGAAAACTAGATTCCAACTAGGGTATACTCGACAATGCACAAGTTCTCGTAAGCCCAAGAGATATAAGGCTCAATTCCTCACGCTAGGAACTCAGACAGGTGTTGCACAAAATATTGTCACCATGACATTCTGCAATCAGTGTGAGTCTATCACCACTTACACTTTCCTCCTTTGCAAGTCTTAAACCTCAGCTCTTCATGTCAAGCCTTGAAAAATGAGAAAAATCCCTTAAAAATCTTTAAAACTCTGGTTCCGCACTTTCTCTTAGCATTACCTGCGGTCCCGCACCCCCTGGTCATGTCCCTTGCGGACCTCCCCGCTCAGTTTCTATGTAATGGGTGCGGACCCCTGTAAAATTCAAAAAGGCGCAAGTATATTCTTAAAAACTCACTTTGGGTTATTTCTGGAAGCTTCTAGAGGGAATCTTGAGGTGGCAAGTTCGCTCCTTTGAGGTTCATGCATCCCATACCTAAAGGAGCTAACCCCTTGATGTGAGGAGCTTATCCCTTTGAAGGAGGACTCTATCCCTTCATAGGTGGACCTGTAACTTCCTTCCTCTGCATTATAAAATGAGGCATTGGGCTGGTTACTAAGGAGGTTGAAAGCTGAATATTTTTGAGGGTAAATGCTGTTGGAATTTAGAATTCCTAATTGAGCTTGAGAGGAGAGATTACATACCTTTTGATCTCATTAGGAAGAGTGTGAGGCTTGTCAAAGTAGAGGAGATTCTTGCTTGGACCCTGGAAGGAGCTTGTACAACATCAAGGCACCAAGGTTGTAAAGTTCTTCTTTGTTCAAAGTTAATACAATCAAGTTTATTTTTCTCAATAAGTTGTCTTTTATAGTTTATTTCATGGATTCCTTGATCACCATGATGAATATGATTTATTATATTAGCTATGCAGGTGTTATTTGATGTGTGCTTGTTTATGCTTGCAGGTTCTTAAAAGGAAACTCATTCGGACGGTCGAAGCGTGGCTGTCACAAACTAGCATTTGACTTAAGGTAGGGTCTAAAACACCTCTTGTTTTTTATTTATAAATCGCAATATTTAGAGACAGGTAGATTTTCTTGTTCTGCTTGTCGCTAGATATCAGTTGATACTAGGGAGATCGGTCTTGTCCGCAAGAACGATTTATCCGGCCGACAAAATGGCGACTCAATTAGGGACTTGAATTTTGGTTTTTGATTTTACTTTTACTTTGACTTGAGAAACTTTTTCTCTGTTTCTGGTTTTTTCTTGATGTGTGTGGGATTGGGTAGTTTTTTAGATTCTAATTTTTTTTTTTGTTTTTTCATGTTTTTGAAAGAGGACTGCACGTTTTGTTTGTAACACAGTGCGGACATCCCCGCACTGTTGCTTTACTACACAGAGCGGTACCACATCTGGTTATACCAGAGGCCTGCGGACCCTGTCAAATTTTTGAAAAAACCTAAAAATTTTTCATCCAGTTAAGCTTAGGATTTGTTTACGTTTTTTAGCCTCTGCCTAGATCTGCATGTGCCCTGTCAGAAACTTCTTGTAAGTGAGTTCCATTGGCATTTTGGTTTTAGGTGATTTTCTAGAAGTTTTGCATGCCTGATTTGATTTTCGCTTGGTCTTTGTAGTAACTCAGAGATTAGAAGCCTAAGAAACCTCAGATTACCTTAGTCTTTTTGGTCTTCTTGATGATTCTGACCAATTTGTGAAATCTGCCCTTGGTGAGAAATATATCTCGTTTTCTCTTTGTAAAGCTTTGAATGAACTTGTTGGAAAGTTTTAAATTTCATTTAAAAAAAAAAAACATAGCTGGGTGTTTTTTGATTAATTTGTTATTCTGAACGAATTAGTCCTTAGTTTGC
Source organism: Pinus tabuliformis (assembly GCA_031772625.1). Taxonomy (NCBI): domain Eukaryota; kingdom Viridiplantae; phylum Streptophyta; class Pinopsida; order Pinales; family Pinaceae; genus Pinus; species Pinus tabuliformis. The sequence continues at coordinate 1,111,459,494 of CM062820.1, read as the reverse complement.
TGAATAACTAAGTAAAACATCCTCAAAAAGAAATTTTGTAAGTTTTTACTTCAACTAGGTTTTTAGAAATTTTTAGATCTCAAGCATAGTTTTTTATAATTTTGAGTGTTTTCTAGAAATTTTAGAATCTCTTTTGAAAGAAATTGTTTTTTGTAGTTTTTGAGTGTTGAAAAAGAAAAGGATTTTTTTTTTTTCGTAAGCATAATTAGTAGTCTCATTTTTGAGTTTATTGAAAAAGACAAAAAATATTTTATTTTCTTTTATATGTTGAAGAAAGATTTGTTTTTCAAAGAAATGCATTCTCAACTCTTTCTTTGGCTAGAAATTCATTGAAGAAAAAGAATTGTTTATCATCTTAGGTGCAATTTTAGTATTTTGGAGTCGAGTCTTCACACCATAAAGTTTCATCTCCATACCTTTTGACTTAAGAAACAACCATAAAAATAACGCTTAAAGTAAAATTGATCTAGCAATCTTTTTATTTCTAGGGCTCTTATCACCAACATAGCTTAGGCTAGTATCTTGGAGTAGGGAGTAATTAACTCTCCAAGATAGTTAAAACAAACAAGTAGCTATATCTTGCGGTAGGAGATAAATTCCAATTGTTACATCTATGCTCTGGGAAGCTCCTCTTAAAGGAGTCAAGCACGAGATCATATCTGAACCAATGGGGTAATCAATCCTTCCTCATTGGGAACGATAGAAGATATACACATATTAAAAATAGTAAACCTCGGATTGACCATTGTCGAGGAGCCTGGGGTCACTTGTTGGTAAACCTTGGATTATGTCAAGGAGCCTTCAAGGGGATTGAGCTTTGTTACTCTGCCCTTGCGTGTGTATCGGATCGTAGACTGTTCCCCCAGGTATATTTATTTCTGTTGGTAACCATAGTGACCATAATCCATAGGATTCTTTCCTAAGGTGATGGTGGAGGGAAGATCCCACTATACCTGGAGCAGACGTCGACTAGACTCACTTGGACTCTCTGGGGGGTTCTCTTCACTCGAGATGGTTTAGTGAAGAAAATTGTGCTAGTCTGTTTCATTAAGCAGGTTGTCGGGGTAACTGTTCCAACCGCCCTTTCTGTATTGAATTCTGTGACGTTGGATTTCATCACCAACTAGTGTTTTTGGTATGGAAAGTTATTGTTTGTGTGTGGTATGAACTACTAGATTTTTTAGGCGTGTGACTCAAATTGTTTGGTTCTTTAGAGACTTTAGGTGGTTTTATTGAGATTTTTCTTTGTTTGTGTGTGAAGTAATTAAATTTTTTAATCGTGGCTGAATTACCGAGACAATCCCGTAGACTTCAAGGGAAACCTCCCGAGTATTCACCAAGCCAGCTTGAAGGGCTACGAGCTCTTGTAACTCCTAGTGACAGTAGAGTTGGGTCACCGGAAGAAAGAGAATCTTCTTTAGTCGTTCATCCTGATTATCAAGTTCAAGCAATAGAGTATATTTCCGAACCAATTTCATTTTCCGAAGTTACTATAGTGCTTCTTCTACTAGTGAATTAGCTGAAGAACCTGAAATTTCTGAGCCTGAAACTGAACCTGCTGCTACTCCATCCTCAAGATTTGCTTCTCCAACTTCTAGTGGTCCTGGTTCTACCAGGGTAGGAAGGATCATTACCCAAAATCTTCCTTCGGGACTCATTTCTATTGAAGAACTTGTTAGTCCAGAAGAAGATATAAGTCTCCCTGAAAATCAACCAACTTTAGAACTTAGGGAGCGTGGATCAATTTTTTATAGTCCACCTAGGAGGGACGCTTGGTACCTCTCATTGACCAACTTTTTAGAAAATCTGGGTCTTAGTTTTTCACCACCTCGAATTCCTTTTCATTCAACACCTAGAGGTTACTATCCTCCTTTGAATATGTCGAGACAGTCATCCATGTTTTCCCAATCTCTGGAAACATTTTTGTATGGCGGTCCTTCTATTCCTTTTGGGTATCAGTCACTCACTGGTACTTTTTCAGGAGCATCTCCTCAACCCATTGAACATGGGCTATCGCCTGGAAATAACGGAACTAAATCGTTGAGCGTAGAAGAAATTCTTATGATGTTTGGTACTATTCCAAATCCGTAACCTCAAGGTATTCAGTTACCACCTGGGGGGCAACCTCAAGGTACTCAATTATCACCTCGGGGGCAACCTCAAGGTAGTCAGTTATCGCCTGGGGAGAAACCTCAAGGACAATACATTCCTCAAGGTCAACCCCACACTCAATATATACCTCAAGGTCAACCCCAGTATCAATATATGCCTCAAGGTCAACCCCAGTTTCAGTACGTGCCTCAAGGTTATCAACCTCAAGGTCAGTACCCAACCCAAGGTTTCCAACCACCCTCTGGTCAATCATTTGTACAAGGAGCTGGAAATGTACCTTTGAATTATTAACCCTACGCTCAACCCGGTTACGGTCCTCAATATGTTCAACCTTCTATGGGTCCATACCCCGGAATGAAAATGGTGTGGGATCCATCTCAATCTTAACAAATTTTGCAACCGAATGTGCAGTTGTCATCTCAATCTGGACAACCTTTGGTTTCTGGTTCAACCCAACAACCTGTCCAGCCTACTATTCAAACTTCTACGTCTAGTGTAGCTCATCAGTCTAGGCCTAGTTCGCCTTGAACTCCGCCTCAAACGACTGCTGCAACTACTGCAGCTTCTGTTAAATCTACCCCACCTACTTTGGGAGTATCGACAGCTTCGATTTCTACTGTTCCTGCATCAACTCCTCAAGCATCTTTACCTCAGTTCGGACCCACAATTCGAACTTCGGTTCAGATGCCTGCAGGACAACCTGGTTCAAGTACGGTTGTTACAAGTCAACTACTATTCACTTATCAACTGTACCAGGGATAGTACCAATTCGGTCCTGCTGTGCAAAGCCCAGTTTACCAATATCAACTGTACCCTGGATATACTTATCAGCAACCTCAACAACCCCAGTACGGTCCGGTTAATCCTGGTTTTCTGGGAGGATATAATATCCCAAATGCAATTCCAATTCCAAGTTATCTTGGATATCCTCCTCCTGGGGCTGGTCTTATGACCCAGGGTTTTCGTGACCCTAATTGTCAGTTTCCGTTTAGAGCAACTTTGGACTTGCCTAATTTGTCGTGCCTTACGAACGATCCGATTAATTATCTTTCGTCTTGGCTGCCAATGCTGAATAAGTTGCCAGTGATATCCCAAAGTTTGAAGGTAAATCAGGAGAGGACCCGTCAAACCATGTGATGACTTATCAACTCTGCTGTGCATCTAACTCCATTACAGATGATTCAATTCGTTTACATCTTTTTCAATGCACTCTGATTGGTCTTGCGGCCAAGTGGTACATTGAGTTACCGCGAGCCTCTTTTTATAATTTTAGTCAGTTAGCCACTTTGTTCTTAACTCATTTTCAGTTGCCTGTCAGATATGACAATGGCACGGAATTATTAACTTCATTAAAACAGTCGACGTCCACATATATTTCAGATCATATTCATGAATGGCGACGTCGACGACATTTAGTGAAAGTTTTTATTCCAGATCAAATTTTAGCAGAATGGTTTGTTAAATCATTATTACCTAAAATCACTGAGGATGTAGCTAAGGCAGGAGTTGTTACTGAAGAGCAAGTAATTGCTCAAGCTCAATACCTTGACCTCGTTTATACGCAGTCAGGTACTTTACACGAAAAAATCCCCGACCTTCCGAAACAAAATCAAATAACTGCAGCTCCTTCAGGGTCTCATGCCGCTGACGGTATGATTGGTTCAGTTAATACCAAAAGTAAGAAGAAATCTTCAAAGAATTCTTCTCCTATCATAAATTTACCAGATTCCCCGACAGGAGACTCTTCCGCTGAAATTCCTGCTGATATTAATGTCGTAGAATCATCTACGACCAAATCAAAATCTGGCGGTAAAAAGCAAGGGAAGAAGGAAAATAAGCAAAATTTGAAAGAGAAATCAGATAAAACAGAATCTACTGACGAGAAACGTAAACCTCGCTATCCTTGTCTCGTTTTTGATGAAGAGCATTTTACAAGAGACTGCCCTCATCGCGCAGAGGTTGCGAAAATCATCAAAGGTTCTCAAATGCCTGTTGTCTTGAAGGATCCTTTTCCTAGTCAAGATAGTAAGATGATTGGTTCTTCCTCAAATGCCTCCGAAGAACCCATAATGATGATGTCCCATGTTAGTATTGTGACACGGTTGCAAGATTATGGAAGTAAAAGTCCTATTGGTGGTAAGGAAGCAGAATCTTCTAATTCAAACCCATCAACTTCAACTCCTGGTTCTGATCCGCTACAGATCGAGAAACCTAACCCAGACTTAGTAATCAAACCGCCTGCTAAAGGTATACTTCGAAAGTCAGCTTTCAATCCGCATGCGAGAGCTGCTCAGAATTATAACATTGTTGAAGACTTAGCTATTTCCCCTTTAGCAATGTCGGCTTTGGAGGTGCTGCAATCATGCCCAGCACAGCGTAAATTGCTATTGTCGGCTATAGGAGCTGTTGATATTCAGGACTCGAACCTTATAACCTTTGATTTAGAAAATAGTACACCTCGCTTACCTCATCAAATGGATTTCCAGATTCCAGTGTTAATAAAAAACAGACCTTGCTTTAGGACTATAATTGATGAGGGAGCTTCCACGTGTATTATGTCGATCCAGTGTTGGAGATCGCTTAGTTCTCCTACACTCAATCAATCCCCGATGATTCTAAAGGCTTTTGGTGGCCGTGGGTTCCATCCTTTTGGCATTCTACAGGATTTACCTATAGGGGCTGAAGGCAAAACTGTCAATCTAGATGTGGAAGTGGTTGATGCCCCTCTAGATTACAACCTTCTTTTGGGTCGCAGCTGGTCTTACGCCATGACTGTTGTTGTTTCATCGGTCTTTCGGCTTATAAAGTTTCCTCATAATGGAAAGATCGTAACCATAGACCAGCTAACTTACTTTTCATCCTACCTAGCCTCTTCTGAAAGTATCCAGCATGTCGGTAAAACAACTATCCCTTAAAGATTCTGGTTTACTAGGAACTTTTACCTTTCCTCTTAACATATCGCCTTCTACTACAACCATTCATATGATTTCATTAAACATCATTGTTTATGATGATCCTTGGATCGTACCTTCCGAATCTGAGGTGGATTCATTTGGTGATGCTATGCCTTTGAGTCCCTATGAAATTGCGTATCAGGCTGTACAGTTGTTTTCCGACCCTTGTTCAACCAAAATTGATCTAATGAATGTGGTCCATGGAGAATCAATTTCAATATCAAACTCAGATTCAACAATTTTTTCCGAGCTTGTTCACACTAATGAGTAGATTCGTGAAATTTTTTCTGTTGGTGATTTACCATGGGAAGATCTTTATCATTGATCTTCATTTTTACCTGATATTGACCATTTTGAGAATGATTTTTCATCTATTTTTACTACTGATTATGTCAAAGAACCTCATAATCCATTGCAATATCCTGATTCTGAATTGGATTTGGGAAATATTTCTCGAACAGTTCCTATTGATATTTCAGTTAAACCTGGAATTGTTGAAAACATTCATATAGGTGCTTCCTATACGGAAAATGAACTCCAAACTTATCAAGCCCTATTTCAAGAATTCCCTGATGTGTTTGCCTGGTCATATGAAGAAATGCTAGGAATTAATCTTGCAATTGTTGTTCATGAAATCAAAACTTACCCGGATGCTAAACCCATTCGGCAATTTTTGCGTTAGATACATCCGCGAAAAGCTACTGCTATTAAAGCAGAAGTTGAGAAATTACTTAAAGCAGGTTTCATTTATCCAATTCCCTTAATGGATTAGGTATCGAATATTGTTCCTGTTAACAAAAAGCAAGGAACGATAAGAATATATATCGATTATAGGGATATTAATCGAGCTTGTCCCAAAGACAATTACCCAACTCCCTATATCGATCAAATCGTTGATGATTGTGCCGGCAGTGGAATTTTCTCCTTTATGGATGGTTTTTCCGGTTACAATCAAATCAACATACTCCCTGCTGATCAACCAAAAACGACTTTCATTTGCCCATGGGGGACATTTGCTTATTGCAAATTACCTTTTGGATTAAAGAACACCGAAGAAACTTTTCAAAGAGCTATTTCTTACGCGTTTCATGACATCAAGCACATTGTGCAACCTTATCTCGATGATTTACCTCCCCATTCATTACGTAGAGCCAATCATCTCTCTCATTTACGAGCAATCTTTATGAGATGTAGGCATTATCGAATTAGGTTGAATCCACACAAATGTGTTTTTTGTATAGAAACGGGTCATTTACTGGGGTTTGTTGTTTCAAAAGCCGGCATTCGTGTTGATCCCTCGAAGGTTGAAGCTATTGTCAAATTGCCTCCTCCTTTGACTCTTCGCCAACTCCAAAGTTTGCAAGGGAAAGCAAACTTTTTACGTCGATTCATTCCTAACTATGCTGAGATAACAAAGGGTTTTACCAGGTTGTTGAAACAAAATACTCCATTCTTTTGGGATGAGATAGCTGACAAATCTTTTGATGCACTTAAACGCGCGTTAACCCATGCACCGTTATTGCATCCTCCCAACTACAACCAGGATTACTTCTTGTATCTCGCCGCTTCTCATTCCACCATCGGGATGATTTTAGTTCAGGAAGATGAATTCGGTAGTGAACATGTGATTTACAATCTTAGTCGAACTTTAAATTCGACTGAGCTTAAATATTCACATGTGGAGAAATTGGCCTTGGAAGTTGTTCAAGCTGTCCAAAGATTTCGTCATTACATATTACTACGCAAAACTACCGTAATTTCTGATTGTAACCCTATGATCTATATTTTGAACAAACAATTGCTAGGGGGAAAGTATTCCAAATGGATTGTTATCCTGTAAGAATTTGACTTGGAATTTGAAAAATCTAAGTCAAAGAAATCTTTGGTATTTGCGGAACTGATGTGTGACTTCCCGCATGCTGATACTGAAACTATGGTGGAAGAGACCATTGCGGACAAATCCTTGTTTCTTATCAACACTCTTGATCCATGGTATGGAGATATCATTGTTTATATCCAAACCCAATCTTTTCAGCTTGAAATTTCACGATCTCAACGACAGAAAATACGATTCCAATCCCAACAATACAAAATCATTGGAGATACACTTTATCGTCATGGGGTAGATTCTGTTTTCCGATGTTGTTTAACTCATGAAGAAGCTGAGAAGGTTTTAAATGACTGTCACTCTGGGGCATGTGGCGGTCATATGTCTGGGTATGCCACAACCCAAAAGATATTGCGCGGTGGTTATTTATGGCCGTATTTATTTAAAGATTGTATTTACGCGGTCCAAAAATGCCACAATTGTCAAATTTTTGATCGAAAGATGCGTGCTCCACCTGCTCCTCTCCACCATATAATTTCCGTCGGCCCCCTTGCAAAGTGGGGTATCGACTTTATTACATGTAACCCTCACTTGGCCGGGGGACATGTGTATATCATCCTTGCGGTAGATTATTTTACCAAGTGGGCCGAGGCGATGCCTACATTTTCGACAGACGGCAAAATTGCTACAATTTTCGTTTTCAATCATATAATTACTAGATTTGGTGTTCCCCAAGTGATTATTACTAATCATGGGAGTAATTTTCGAAACATCATGATGACTGAACTAACAGATCAACTTGGCCTGCGTCACGATAGTTCTACTCCATATTACCCACAGGCTAATGGTATGGTTGAAGCCATCAAAAAAGTTCTAGTCATTATGATCAGATGAATCATTGGTATTCATAGGTCGAATTGGCAAAACATGTTATTCTCAGTGCTTTGGGCGTATCAAACCTCAGTAAAAACATCAACTGGTTTCACTCCTTTTCAACTGGTTTATGGTTTGGAAGCTGTGTTACCCATTGAATGCGAAATTCCATCATTACAAATAGCCATAGAGTTACTCCCAGCCACTTCCGAAGAGGAGAAACGTCTGTTGTACTTAGATCAGCTAGATGAGAATCGACATGATGCTGCATTAGCAATCGAAACTCATGCCAAACGAATTAAAGCTCAGTACGATCGAAATGTTACACCTCGTAATTTTTCGGAAGGAGACCTAGTCTTACTATACGATCAAGCAAACGATAAGCTAGGTGCTGGAAAATTTGTACCGATGTGGCATGGTCCTTATGTTGTTCAACGAAAGCTGGCGAAAGGGGCCTATGAATTGGTATATTTTGACGGTGTCTCTTTAGGTAAACCCAGAAATGGTCTTTATCTGAAGAGATATTATGCTTAAATCTGGGTGTGGAGATTTTAGTTAGATTAGTTTCTTTCTAGCTGGTGTGTTTTAGATTAGAAAAGTGTGCTTAGTTTAGAGAGTGTTTTTTATCATTATTCCTGCTTATCTTGATTTTACTCTTGATATTGCAGATGTCAACGTCTCTTCAAACATACATTGGTTTCATTGATGGTGCTTGTAGTAATACACGGAACATTTCTTCTGCAGCTTGGGTTATTTATTCACCCTCTGATGAGTTGGTATCTATGCATGGGGTAAGCCCCGGTCTAACAACAAACAAAATTGCAGAGTATAGTGCAGTGATTGAGTTATTATCTAAATCCATTTCATTTGGGATTCAGAGGTTGATTGTGAGGTTAGATTTTGAACTTGTTGTATTGCAGCTTAACAGAGTTTATGCCATTAGAAATCCAGTGTTATTAAGATTATTTTTGAGAGTTCGTCTCTTGGAACGTGAATTTGAATACATTGAATATCAGCATATTCCAAGATATTTAAATACATTAGCATATGCAATTGCTTCTCAAATGTTAAATAAACATTTGCAATAATCAAACAGTAAATTTAAAAACATTCCATAACATATTTTACAAGATATCCAGTAATAGTGATATAGCATAGCATAGAAGTGTGTCAAATATACATCGTCTTCGATCATAGGTTGAAAAACACCTTATGATCAGAAAAAATGATAGTACAAAAAGAAAAATGTCGTATCAAGTCTACAAAAGCAATCATCCTATCACTGGTGATGATCACGATAAGAAACCACTGCTCGGGTCACCCTACAAAGGAACCTCCTGAAAGGTCTTGGGACCCCAATCACATAGCACTGTAACCTAAGGGGAATGTCATCTATGCTAGTCTCTGGAATATCTGCTGTCAAATGCTCTAGATGATTTTCCAATTTGGTCAGGGTCTCTGTAGATTCGTCCCGTGGGGCTAGTACTGCTGCAGCTGGGTGTCTCCTCTCATAGGGCCGGAGAGTGGCTGGTCGCCGTGGACCCACATCTGCATTTGAAACTTTTACTATCAGTTTTGGACGATTTAAAAACAAAAAAAAAATAAAACTTAGAAAATGTTGAGAATGATTTTACTTGAGTCATCCCACTGCTCTCCTGGTGGAAGAGTCATGTCTGGATCACCACGATAATCCATCCCAGCATAAGGAAAATCCTGAATCGCGAAAAGTTGGTTCTCCAACCAACGGAAATAATCAGGAGGAAATCGAACAACCTCTGAACCCTCCTCAGAATGACGGGCCATAACTACAACCCAACGCATCAGCTTGGGCTCTCGGGGAAGTCCAGCTCCAACGGAAAGATGTTGTGGGACCAACATCGGGGCCCTCTTTAGACCAAAGCTCACAACTAAGAAACCATATCCAAAGTTTTTTAGTTGTCCATTCTTTGCTCTAGTCAGTTGGCCTTTTACATTCGCCAACACAGCTTCACACCAGTTGAAGATGGTGCCTCGATAATAGTCTACTTCCATTCGCATTTGGGATCCGGTAGCTACATGCAGTGCTGCTCTTCCGCAGAGTTTGGTGACAGTAAATGCAATCACTTTGAGTTAAGGACGGGAGATAGTTTTGATATCAATCCCTTTGTCCTTTGTTTGGTCATTAAAAAGCTCTAGTCGGAGACTATTGACAGACTGGCCACCTGGCCTAGTCCCGAATAGAGATAATCATTCACCTCTCTTGCGAAAACCAGTCAAGAAGTAAATGTCCTCTAGCTCCATTTCGAGCTGGTGGCCACCAATAATGAAACACTGGTCCTATATATTCTATCTGTCCACCAGCCACTGCAAAAAGTCTACTTGAGCCCTCATGCTAGGTATGGCCCAGAATTTAAATAGCCAGCATGCCCTCAATGCATCTATTGAGGGTTGATGATTAATTGCGGCAAGGTTCACATCTCATGCTCCTGTTCCCGCCAAATGAGTATTGTGTATATCCTACATTGTAAAAAAGGCGGATTAGAACATTTTAGTTCAAAATTTTTGGGTGGAAATTGAAAAATTTGCAGTTTTTAAAACCTATTTCGCGGGGTCCGCACTCGCTTGTTAGGGACAATGCGTAGGTCCGCACTCTGTGCAAGCAGCAGGTCCGGGTCCTTGGCTCTTTCCTTTGTAGGAAAAAGTCGGTGTAGGTTTCACATGTTGCGCCTGTGGACCCCCGCGAGCGGTCTTTTAAACTAAATTTTTCCTAAAAAATCAAAATGGAAGCCTAAAAACTAAATTCAAACGATTGAAATGCAAGATTAAAGCGATGTGGATTACCTGGAGGTGACGGTTTTCGATTTCAATAGACGGATTTTCCACAATCTTCACAGGAAGTTTCTTACCCAAAAGCTCTCTTTTCTCACTCTGAAGTCAAACGGTAAAAATGAATTTACAAAAGCCCTTTTTATAAGCTTTTTTGAATAAATGAATTTTTAATTTGTTTATACGAATGGATAATGTTTTTATTAACTGAGCTAACTAATTATATCTCAATTATAATTCATCCTTATCTCTTTAATTAAGGGATAATGTCCTTAATTTAAGAGATAATTGTTGCATGACTTCACAAAGACTTCTAGCTTGAATTTCTCCAACTAATTAACTCAAGATTAATTAATTAATTATTTTTCAAGAAGCTAGTGTGACTAAATTCAAATTTAATTCACAATTTTAATTCAAGGACAAATTAAAATTGGAATATTTTGGATTCTATTTTTATCATTTCTTGTTGCTATTTTCAACACATGGCGCATGTGTCCAGATTATAGGGAGCTCAACAAGCTCACTATTAAAGATAAATTTCCCATTCCTTTCATTGATGAATTATTGGATGAATTGCATGGATTAATTTACTTCACTAAGTTGGATCTTCATTTAGGATATCATCAAATCAGAATGAAGACTGAAGACATTCTGAAAATAACATTTAGTACTCATGAGGGTCATTATGAATTTTTGTTCATGCCTCTTGGCCTTACCAATGCACCTTCTACATTTCAAGGTTTGATGAATTTCATTTTCAAACTCTTCCTTAGAAAATTTGTGTTAGTATTGTTTGATGATATACTAATCTACAACAAGTCTTGGAAGGATCATGTTCAACATGTTGACAGGGTGCTCAAACTATTGGAGGAGAAAACATTATATGCAAAAAGCTGTTTCTTTGGAGTACAAGAGGTGGAATATTTGGGTCATATTGTATCTCATGAAGCTGTTAAGATAGACCCTAGCAAAATTAAATCCATTAAGGAATGGAAAATCCCCACATCCATAAAGCATCTGTGAGGATTTCTCGAGTTGACAGGGTATTATTGCAAGTTTGTTAAGAATTATGGGAGAATAGCAGCACCTCTAACAACATTATTGAAGAAAGATGCATTTTCATGAAATCTAGAAGCAATGAAGGCCTTTGAACATCTTAAAGAGGCAATGTGCCAACCATCGTCTTAGCTACACCGAACTTCATAAAAACCTCTATTGTGGAATCTGATGCCTCATGAAATGGAATTGGTACTCTTTTAATGCAAGAAGAAAGACCCATTGCTTTCGAAAGTCATCCAATCAAAGGAAAGTATTTACACAAAGCTATTTATGATAAGGAAATGTTAGAAATACTACATGCACTTAAAAAATGGTGACCCTACCTAATTATGGGAAGAAACTTCAAGGTAAAAATGGATCATGATAGCCTTAAATATTTTTTAGAACAAAGATTATATTTAGAAGAGTAGCAAAAATGGGTCACAAAGATGTTGGGTTATGAATTTGAAATCATCTACAGAAAATGGAAGAAAAATGTTGTGGTAGATGCACTCTCAAGAAAGGATGAGGATGTGGAAGCATTGTTTTGCACCATTTCTATTATCCAACCAAATTAGATAAATGAAGCAAGGGATGAATGGAAGAATGAAGAAGAAGTGGGGGCACTCAATCAAAAGCTCCAACAAGATCCCAGTACATCTGATACATTTAGTTGGAGAAATGACTCATTATGGTACAAAGATCACTTATACCTATGTAAGAATTCCCAACTCAAACAAAATATTCTTATGTAATTGCACACCTCTCCCTTAGGAGGGCACTTGGGATTTTTAAAAACTTACAACAGGGTTAAGAAGGAATTCTTTTGGGATGGCCTTAAATCGGATATTCAAAAGTTTGTGGCAGAATGTTTGGTTTTCCAACAAAATAAAGTTGAAACAATTAAGACCCTGGTTCTATTACAACCTTTATCCATTCCAAGCCAACTTTGGGAGGATGTTTCAATGGATTTTATCACATGTTTACCTATGTCCAAAGGAAAGAGTGTTATCATGGTGGTAGTTGACAGACTTACGAATTATGCACAATTTTTTGCATTATCACATCCATTAAAATCTAGTACAATTTATACTGCATTTATGGAAACAATTCAAAAGCTACATGGAAACCCAAGGATTATTGTAAGTGATAGAGGTCCCATTTCCACTGGAAATTTTTGGACAAAATTATTTTCTTGTCTTGGTACTCAGTTAGCTCATAGCTCATCTTATCATCCTCAATTTGATGGGCAAATTGAGATATTAAACAAATTTTTTGAAGGATCTATTCGTTTCTTTGTATCTGATAAACAGACACAATGTGTCAAATGGTTGCCTCTGGCTGAATGGTGGTATAACACTTCCTTCCATACTGCAACAAAAATGACCCCATTTATGGCACTTTATGGATATCATCCACCATCCATCACATCATATTTAAGAGAGAATTCTAAGGTTCAAGCAGTGGAAGATCACATCGAGCATCAACAACAAGTTCTCCAACTCTTAAAGGATAACCTCACTTTGGTGCAGAATAGAATGAAATAATAGGCATATCAACATCGTAGTGAAATAAGTTTTGATGTAGCCGACTGGGTATTCCTATGACTACAACCATATAAAAAAATGTCCCTCAAGTAAGATAAGAAGGATAATAAATTATCACCAAAGTATTATGGTCTATACAAGGTGTTGCAAAATATTGGTACTATGGCATACAAATTGCAGCCTCCTGCAACTTCACAAGTGCACCCAGTTTTCCATGTTTCATGCTTAAAGAAGGTTATAGGTGACAAACTCCCAGTTCATACAATATCGCCAAAACTTAACGAGGAAGGAAAAATCATATTGGAACCTGAAGCAGTCACAGAAACAAGAACTCGACATCTACGAAATCGATCAATTTCAGAGTATCTCATCAAGTGGAAGAACTTACCCACCGAAGATTACACATGGGAGGGTGAGAATTTTATGCAGAAGCATCCAAAACTACTCAAGCATTGAGGACAACACTTTTTTGAAGGAGAGGGGTATGTTAGGTCCCTATAATACTAGTGATTCCCTGATTACTATTGTCATTGTAGCCCTTATTGTTATTGTTGTGCCCCTATTGTCCCCATATTATTATTATTGTGCCCAACATAAGCCCACTATTGTTATTGTTGTGCCCTTATATTATTATTGTTATGTTGGCTTTGATTATTTTGGTACCCATTAGACTCCTATATATAGAAATGAGGTTTTTTCATTTGTATCATCCAATAATTGTTCATTTGTGTAATGTAAAGAAGGTTTCCCCCTCAAAGAGGTTGATTTTGAAGTCATTGATCTATCTTTTCTTCTATTTTGTGAGCTAGTTACATAACACACACACACACACACACACACATATATATATACTGGAAAGAAAGTGTGCGCATGACCTTACCTCAAGTAGGGATAACTCAAGGTTCATCCTGTGCCCAATGCTCAAAATTAATGAACACAAAATGTAATAGGTCAAGTGCGCATCTATGGGAAATTTCAGTGTTAAGCAAAAATGTAACAAAGCTTTAACAACAATGTGTTATTACAAGTTTATGCATACATATTTATATATAATAGAGGAATATATGTCACAAAAACTAGCTAATTTTAGAGGCTACATTATCGAGACAGACCACCCCAATTTCTAAAATCAGACCATACATGTTGACATAAGTTACATATGAAATGCGATATTGAACCTCAGTGATGCAACAACTATTATGCACCAAGGTATATTGATTTTTAATACATTAATTCACAAGACATGAAATGCCTCTTTCAAGCTTTGGAAAGGATCTAGGAAATAACAAAACCATCCATTTGGTTTATGAGAACAGCTAAAGAATACTCACAACTGAGATGCCAACACCTTGGAAAGATGCTCATTTGTCTATTTCTTTCTTATAACATTATGTCAGCATGAATATGCCAAATATCCCCTGAATAGTAGGTGTTTGTATCAATTATCCATCTGCATAGCTCGAACAATCGACATGAGTGCCTCATATTTATTTAAAACATGTTACCCTTTAACTAATTCCTAGTTCTAATCTTTAGCGTGAAATAGAAAACTAATAAAACATGTATCATACCTTAGCAAACCATATTAAATATTGGATCAAAGGTCTTTAATAAACGAAAATAGGAAAAAATAGAGGAATGATTTTGTAGTAGAAAAGTTCCATTTTGTAGCTCATCAAATGGGTTAATCTTTGAATTCCCTTGACAGTTGGGGTGGAGGTCTACTCCTTAGATTCCGAGTGAGGAGTGTGCTAAGGTTTTCGTTGCTTTTTTTATAGTTTTATCACAGTGCATTCTAGACTCCCAGGCTTGGTTAGAACCAATGTGCTCAATATCTCTAAGGGTGGAGGTGAAAATCCTATGGATCCATATATCCATGTTTGGTTGTTGGGTGGAGATAGCAAGATCCCTAGACCCCAAATGGTGTTGAAGGTGTGAAGAACACCTTTGAGAAATTTTCCTCAAGCTCTAAAATCTAGCTTGGGAGTGACAGTTGCAAGAAATATTGGTTGTAGCTTGTCTAAGCTTGGGTGGAAAGTTAGAGTCCCCATCTCAGTTTCTTAGATTTCTTCATGACTAGTTAATTGCTCATGTAACTATGTATGTGAGTTGATCTTATATGACTACTTCCAAATTGTTGACATGGAATTATAAGTATTTCTTACACCTTAAGTGCCATTGAATTTTATATGAATGTTTAATGTCTTGTTTAAACACCATGTTGAATGCATAGGATGGTTTGTTTACTGTAAGAGTGGGAATGTTTGCTTCCTGTGTTTATTCAATGCCTTTGTTATGTTGAGGAATGATGATTCCTATGTGAATGGATAATTCTAAATGCCACGGAATTTTTAAATATTGGTTTATCCATGAATGGTTGGTATGATAATACTTAATCAAGCTCCTTTGAGTTTAATAATGCACATTTGCCACTATGCTACTAAATTTCTCATATTACCATTACACAATGAGATTTCTTATATGAAGTTGAGAGGCTGATCCCATGAATATTTTCTAAGGAATGGGTTTAATCTGTGTTCATCATGAGTATGTATTATGGTGCAAATGGCCTCAGTATGGTTCAGATGGACAATCCCTGATAATGGAATAAATGTCTTAATGAAATGATTTGGATACTACACCTTTATTTTAAAACTGGTAAACTAGGGAAGAACAACTTTGCTTATATCTATTAAGAACAACTTTATATATATATATATATATACAGAGTATATATATATATATTTCATAGATACAGAGTGAGCCAAGATCATATAAGCTCAAGCAGGGATAGTTTCATCTATAGTTGAGCATATATATATATATTTTATATATATATATATATATATATATAATATATATTATATATTATATATATAATATATATATATATATATATATATATATATATATATATATATATATATATATATGCCACGATGGGTGAAGGGCCTTGTTTATGTTTCGAGGTGGAATTAAGGGGCCAACAATAGATGGATGCTAATTTTCATGATGAGAACTTAGAGCTTGGGACCCTAGGCATTTACCACTGGGAGCTTAATGTTTTGGCCCTGTGAGATATTTGATTAATTGAGGCCATTGATTGCATGGAATCCCAGGGTCGTTGGATGGACCCTGGAGATTTTTCTATGAGTGTTCTTTAAGTTAAAGCAAGGGAAAGTGGATTGTGAAGGCCAAAGCCCCCTTAACACCAAAATTGGCCCAAATATAGACTAAGATGCAAAGTAAGCCAAAAAGACAAATTTCAATTAAAAAAAAAAATTGATTTTGCAATGGGCCGAGAGGCTAATGTGGCCAAGTCTACATGGTAGATGATGTGGAAAGAGGGGGTGACCTGATGCCCTAATGTTGTGACACATAACACTTGAAATTGGCCTTTTGGCATGGCCAAGTGGACCTAAATTTAGTGACACATGAAACTCGTAGAGAAGGCACATGGAGGTTTAGATGTCAGTTTGAGGTGGGTATGTTGTCACATCAGGTAGATGTATCACTGGAGGGCTTTGAAGGAACACTAGTGGTGTAGGTTAATATAAAGATAACGACAAATGGAGATTTAACTGATAAATGATGGAAAAATTTTGTCCTAGAGCACTGGACCACCAGGCCATTGAGCGATGTGTAGGTGTGCCAAGTGTCATGAAGGTTGACAGACAGAGGGAGTAATTAGAAGTAAACGAAAATGTTGTTGTGTCGAATTATTGAGCACTAGGCCTGGAGCATATCTTTGAAGTATACGGGTGTCAAAAGTCCGATGTTGACAACCTTCGATAGATGGAGATCCCTTCATTGATTAACGTGAAGTTTACTGTCCTAAACATCCTAGGATATTAATAATATATGAGTAGAAAATGCATTATAATAAGGAATGGCATGCCTACATGTTATGGAGGGGTCCATTGGCAAGCACTCAACCAAGACTACATGATAGGTGAGGGCATAGCCATAGTGGTAGAGACGTGGATATGACTTGGCAATGAAGTGGAAAACCATGTGGGCACCATGTGATGTCCACATTTGTGCCACGTGTCAATGCCTAGTGAGAAGTGATGGGCCCAAAAATTGTATAATTTATTAGGCCCATTCTGTTGTTTCTAAACACTTGAAATATGTATTTGGCCCCCTTACTTGCACATTATGGAGTTAATTCATAGTATTAATGTGTCCTTAGGAATTTGATTTCCCCTTTCTTATTATGTGCCTAATATTATTATTTTTCACATAATATTGAGAGAATATTGAGAAAAATCTAAAAGATCTGCAAAATATGAGAATATAAGGACTTGTTCCCTAGTAATAAATGAATGGAATATTATGAAGTTATTGAGTAGATATTGGAGCTCCATTTTTTGAGAAAATGTAGGGATTTGTTCCCCACCAAAAGAGGATCTTGAGCTTGGCTGGCTTACATAGGATCTATCCTCCTTGAAATTCAAATTCAATGAGGAAACCAGATGCACAATTTTAGGGAACTGGAGGGAAATAATCCCCCTCTTCAAGGAGGCTACCCCTCAAGTCGTTTTGAGGAGTAGCTAACTTCTTTGCCTAGTATTTTGTTACGTATTATTTTGACAATGAATGAAAGATATTGTATTTTCAGTTTGGTCCATCTATAGAGGGTTGAGTCGTCTTGGGTTAAGGCCCAACCTAGAGTTTCTAGTCTATCTCCTTTATGGATTTTATTCATGTATATTCTTTCTTATATCTAGCTAGCAGTATTTCCTTTCTTTTCTATTAGAATTTGATTACGAGAAAGTTGCTTGTGCAGGTTTTTCGATCACCTCTCTTGTGGGAAGTGTGGTTGTATATATTTTGTTAGCAAGACAAAAATATAGTTAATTTATTGTTTGCAATAGTTAGATCTTGAATTAGTTACCTTTTTCATCTATGCTTTCTATCATTAAATCATTTGTTTAACATTATTTTCAAGCATCAAAAGAGAAATCTATCTTATGTACAAGTCAAGGTATGAGTTTACAAGGTTGAGCATCATCATTTACACTTGTCATTCCATCGCCATCACTTTCCTTCTTTCCCCAACAGCTTCTTCGAGCGGGATGTTTACAAAGATCGCTTTTTAGATTTGGTAGAGGCTACGATGTGCATCTCTCCTTGTGCAAGATGGGATCCTTAGGATCAATAGGATTGGAAAGGGATTCATACACCCTTACCTGACCTTATCCCACCATATATTTCCTTTAGAAAACCTTCATACCCCATAAATTGCTCCCGGATCTAATCCTATAGCAAAACATGACAACCCTGTAGCACTCTATCCCAATCTTGCAACATTATGAGAAAAGCATCCAAATAAATTTCAATTTTCCCCAAAATACTCTTGACCACCCTTAGGCACTTCATAATGATACAAATACCATGAAAATTAATAAAATGGATTCATATACCTAGTAGGAACTTTTGTTTGGTTAATAAAGTAGATAGACATTCATTCCTAGCAATCTTGTAGCGAAATAATAGTAATTTTAGAATTTACACTTTTGTGATCCATATTAATTGTAACAAAATTTTTGGTAAAAATCACAAAATAAAATTCCGTCGAGGTATTTTGAACCAACCAGTGTGGTTCATCTTCAGTGCAAGTTTGAGGAATCAGATCTAGGACATGGAATAAATAGACGATGAGACAACTAACTAGCTGTTAGAAATAATAGCTAGTTTGACTAAAAAAATGAAATAACAAATTAAGCCTTTGACCCAAAATTAAAAAGAATTTTAATTTAATAATTAATATTATTTTTGAATTAGGAAATAAATAAAATAATTTCATTTAATATTAAATAATATTCATATTATTAAATTATATTAAGATATAATATCAATAAAAATTTTTAGATACAAAGACTATAATAATAATAATTAATTAATTAATTAACTAACTTTTAATCAAAATTTTAAATTAATAACTAATATTATTTTTGAATTAAGAAATAAATAGAATCAATAAAATAATTTTATTTTAATATTAAGTAATATCAATTTCAATAAGAATTTTGAGATAATAATAATTAATTAAATTAATTAACTAATTTTAACTTTATTATAAAAAAAAAAGATAACTAGGAAAACAAGAAAAATCTAGGAAGAAAGAGCAGGGATCCAACACCTGCTAATACTCCAACCATTGTCTCTGTTCAGATTGACGGGCCTTTGTTCGATCTCTAAGGCCTCTCTGAATTTCTGATGATGAAAGTGGTCAATCCTAGCGATGACCTTTGCCTCTTCTATGCAAATGTGATGATTGGTTTTTTTCTGCATGTTCAACCAATGCAGAGGAGCGAGACCTTCCATGCTTTATGTCTGCAGCATGCTCACAAATCCTTTGATTTATTGACCGACTAGTCTCACCAATATAAGGAGTCCCACATGAACAAGGAATCATATAAACACCCTTCCCATCCTTAGGGTTAATAGGGTCCTTGGCTGAACGAAGAGAATTTCGAATAGTACGAAGGGGTCTAAAAGGAGGAATATTATGCTTTTTCAGGATCCTCACAATTTTATCCGTGGTCCCTTGAATAAAAGGAAGATGAACCTTGGGATCAATCCTCTTCTTAGGAGCTCTTTCCGCATTAAGGAAAGCTTTATGACCCTAGGATTTACTATAACCATTATTAATGAAGACCTTAAGGAGGTTAACTTTTTCATTATCAAGATGATATTCATCAGAAACTCTCAACACCCGAGTGGCTAAGGTGTTGAGAACACCTAGCTTCTGAGTAGGGAAATGATGGGAATTAGCATGAAGGTATTTCTCTGTGTGAGTTTTCTTCTGAAAAACTTGATGAGAGAAAGAATCGTCATCCTTTTTTGAATTGAGAACATCGAGGAAAGGAAGACTGCCACTAACTTCAACATCCATGGTGAGCTTTATGGAATTTGATTGATTATTAAGATGCTGGTAAAACAACTCTAACTTCTCTTTCCCATGAGACCAGACGACACAAGTGTCATCCACAAACCTTTTCCACAACTTAGGTTGAAAAAGAGCTGAAGATAAGGCCTTAGATTCAAAGAACTCCATAAAGAGATTGGCAACAACAGGGGAAAGGGGAGATCCCATGGCAACACCACAGGTTTTCTCGTAAAATTCGCCTTCGAAACTAAAGAAGGTGGAGGTGAGGCAAATCTTAACCAAGAGAGTAGTATCAGGATCCATAATATGATTAATAACATCAATGGCCTCATTAATCGAGATATTCATGAATAATGAGACCACATCAAAACTAACCAGCATGTCTTTTGGATCAATTCTGATATCCTTTAACTCATTAACAAAGGAGGATGAATCTTTAACAAAGGATTTGGTTCGACCAACAAGAGGCTTGAGCTTGTTAGCAAGATATTTAGCAAGAAGATAAGTCAGCCCTCCTATAGTGTTGACTATGGGGCGAAGGGGGGCCCCTTCCTTATGGATCTTAGGGAGACCATAAATCCTAGGAGTGAGAGGGTTGCTCTCAATAAGCTTCTTACTCAGGGAGCTAACAGTGCTACTAGATTTTATGGCTAGCGCAACTATTTTAGAAATCTTTTTTAAGGGATTCTTATCAAGCTTTTTGTAGCTTCTACTATTACAAAGGTGATCCAACATCTTATTCCGGTAATCCTCCCTATTAAGAATAACAACTGCACCTCCTTTATCAGCTTTAAGAACAATAATGTCCTTGTTATTGTTCAAGGATTTTAGAGCTTCAAACTCAAGATTGCTAAGGTTTTTCTTAGGGGGTTTAGCTTTCCTTAAGATAACCGAGCAATCTTGCCTAATAATATCTTTAGAGGCCTCTGGTAAATCCCTTATCCCAAATTCAATGTCACAAATAATATCATGAACGTGGATTCTTCTTGGAGCAACCGCAAAATTTAAACCTTTTTCTAAAAGACTGAAAACATGAGGATCAAAAGAGAATTTGGAGAGATTAACCACCCTATTGCTAGATGAGGAAAAGGAAGCTTTAGAACCATTAGCTACATTACCCACAGAAAGAAAATTAATGTTGTTAATATGACTAGAAGAATAGCTATTATTATTATTATTATTATTATTATTATTATTATGATTAATATTATTATTGTTATAATTTTTATTATGGTTGTTAATATTATTATAGTTATTTAAATTATTATTTTTATAGTTATTTCTGTTATAATCATTATTAATAATAGAGTTAAATTCAACATTATTACAATTTTCTTTAAACTTAATACCAAATATACCATTCAAATCAAGGGAAGGAGGTGTATCCGAAAGGTGATTGACCGAGTATCAGTCAACAGTCACCTTTCATGGAGAGGAAGAGGGTCTTGGTTGGAAGAGGCAGGATTGATGAAAACCAAGGGGGTTGAAACCGGGCAAGAATGGGAGGGATCAAGGGAAACCAAGGGGAATGGATCCAGGTTGGGAGCAGAGGGAACAGGGGAAATGGAAGGGGATCCATCGCACAGGATCGAGGCCAAATCAGGAAGGGACGAGGAGGCCTCCGCTTGAACCAGAGGGGAGCGAATTCTAGTTGAGACGTTGGAACATAGGACGGACGGGGATACATCATCCCTGGGTGATCTGCTCGAACCTAATGGAGAGGAGGGTTGACCTTTCTCTGCGGTAAATTCAGAGTTTTCTAAAGTTAAATCCCGATCAAAATTATGATTGAAATTACCAGCGGAGGGAAGCCTGTTCGAAGGTATGGAACCTGGGACACACGGTGCATCCACATTCAGAAACTCTGAGCTAATAATATTAAATGAAGACCTGACATCATTCACCTGAGCGTTAAGGATTGAGGTCGAGCTGGAGAAATGAAGGCCCAGCGAGTCTGATTCTGAAGGAACACCACCGGTTGGAAAAGGGCATGAGGGACGACCAGCAGAGACTAAGCTGCGATGAATCATGCGATTAGAAGACTGTGAAAGAGCTCCACTCAAAGGATCTTTAGAGGAATCAACCTTCGAATAGCGAGAAATATGCACTCCGATTGACTTGGCTGATCTGCTCGAATCTGAAGGAAGAGAAGAGCCAAGAACCCAAGAATGAAGAGCGGCGACCTGATCATTACTTACTCTACTGCTGGAAGGAGAAGGAGAACCAACCAATCGGTTAATGAGGGGAATGGGAGAACCCTTCGAGGAAAAATTGGACAGCCTAAGAAATTTTGAGGTCTGTCTTCCCTTCCTACTATCTTCCAAACGTAAAGCCTTCAAAGCAGAACATGCATCTATTCTTACCCAAAGCTCAGTCGAAATTGAATTAGAGAGCTCCAAATGAAGAGAAAGCAGTCTTCTGGAGACAAGATCTAGAGATTTCCTCAACTTGGAAATCTTAGAACGAACCAGCACAAGGCTCGCTGCCAAAAATATCCTATTATTCCTAGAATTGTTAAGATGATGCTTAATCTTGGCAAATGAGGGAATAATGGATGAGTCTCTACATCTCTTTAGGAACACTAGATCTAATTTCATCTTTGCGACCTGCAAACGTGCCTTTTCAAAATGATTAACCTTCATCGCAAAGGCCCTCCCGTGCAGGGTTATAATTGTAGAATTTAGACTTCTGTGATCCATATTAATTGTAACAACATTTTCAATAAAAATGACATAAAATAAAATCCTGTCAACACGTTTTGAACCAACCAGTGTGGTTCATCTTCAACCTAAGATGTGGAAAAGGTTTGTGGATGACACTTGTGCCATCTGGTCTCATGGGAAAGAGAAGTTAGAGTTGTTTTACCAGCATCTTAGTAATCAATCAAATTCCATAAAGTTCACCATGGAAGTTGAAGTTAATGGCAGCCTTCCTTTCCTCGATGTTCTCATTTCAAAAAAGGATGACGGTTCTTTCTCTCATCAAGTTTTTCAGAAGAAAACTCACACAGAGCAATACCTTCATGCTAATTCCCATCATTTCCCTGCTCAGAAGCTAGGTGTTCTCAATACCTTAGCCACTCGGGCACTGAGAGTTTATAATGAATATAATCTTGATAATGAAAAAGCTCACCTCCTTGAGGTCTTCATTAATAATGGTTATAGTAAATCCCAGGGTCATAAAGCTTTCCTTAATGCAGAAAGAGGTCCTAAGAAGAGGATTGATCCCAAGGATCGATCTTCCAGGGTTCATATTCCTTTTATTCAAGGAACCACGGATAAAATCGCGAGGATCTTGAAAAAGAATAATATTCCTTCTTCTTTTAGACCCCTTTGTACTATTCGAAATTATCTTCGTTCAGTCAAGGACCCTATTAACCCTAAGGATGGGAAGGGTGTTTATATGATTCCTTGTTCATGTGGAACTCCTTATATTGGTGAGACTGGTCGGTTAATAAATCAAAGGATTTGTGAGCATGTTGTAGACATAAAGCATGGAAGGTCTCGCTCCTCCGCATTGGCTGAACATGCGGAAAAAACCAATCATCACATTTGCATAGAAGAGGCAAAGGTCATCGCTAGGATTGACCACTTTCATCATCGGAAATTTAGAGAGGCCTTAGAGATCGAACAAAGGCCCGTCAATCTAAACAAAGACGATGGTTGGAGTATTAGCAGGTGTTGGATCCTTGCTCTTTCTTCCTAGATTTTTCTTATTTTCTTTTTTTATAATAAAGTTAAAATTAGTTAATTATTTATTTAATTAATTAAATAATTATTATTATCTCAAAATTCTTATTGAAATTGATATTACTTAATATTAAAATAAAATTATTTTATTGATTCTATTTATTTCTTAATTCAAAAATAATATTAGTTACTAATTTAAAATTCTGATTAAAAGTTAGTTATTTAATTCATTAATTAATTATTATTATTATAGTCTTTGTATCTAAAAATTCTTATTGATATTATATCTGTAATATAATTTAATAATAGTAATATTATTTAATATTAAATGAAAATATTTTATTTATTTCTTAATTCAAAAATAATATTAATTATTAAATTAAAATTCCTTTTAATTCTGGGTCAAAGGCTTAATTTGTTATTTCAAGCTCTTAGTCAAACTAGCTGTTATTTCTAATGGCTAGTTAGCTTCTCTCATCATCTATTTATTCCATGTCCTAGATCTGATTCCTCATCTTGTCCTAAATATGAACCACACTGGTTGGTTCGAAACGCGTCGACGGGATTTTATCTTATGTGATTTTTACCGAAAATGTTGTTACAAATAATAGTAATTTTCTGCTATTTTTTAGCACATGTTAATGAGGCTCTTTGAGTTGATTCCATTTGGATGGAGTCCTAAGAAAATTGTATTTAACATCAAAATACAACATTTTCACATTTTTTTCCGGTTATGCATTTGGTAGCTTAACTAGCTCACTAATTCTAGAATTTCTAGTTTCTAGAGTAGTAATTTCCTGCTATTTTTTGGTACATATTAACAAGGGTGTTTTTGAATTATTCCACTTGGATTGGATTCGTAGGTAATCCTACTTAATAAAAATTTTTAACCCATCTCATTTTCATTTTATTTTCTTCGGAAATTTCAATTTAACTCGAGCAACAGACATCTTGTAGCAATCCTCTAGCAATCCTGTAGCAAGCTTCTAGCAAGCCTCAATTGAACTTGTTTCATTGCCTTCTTTCACTTGCATCAAATGGAGTCAGACTAGGAAGAGGAAGGTGTATGTTGCACATACAGTGTCAGCCCCTCTTAAGTGTGTATGAACCCTGGGTTGATAATTTAAGTCGATAACCTCAGGAGTTGCAACATTCTTTTTACAATATTGCATCTAATCAATTTTGGTCATCATTTTTAGGGAGGGTGTCAAAGAAAGCACTCTCTTTTTATTGGACTAAATCCCTCTTTCTTTTCTGCAAAAGCAAAAAAAAATACATTTGACATCTTTCATTTCATTTCATTAGCATTCTCATTCAAACAATTTTAGAAAAACAAAAAATATTTCTTCAATACCACAAAAACCCCCCCCTGCCCGCCACACTTGATCATGTGCAAGTAGAAGAATAAGTTGTGGAAGAGAATTTATAAGGAGGCATGGACAAGCCCTACTTTTTAAAGTCATATCATCAAGATATGAACTATCCATCCTCTTTCAATACAAGCTATAATCCACAATTTAAACCTTGGTATCCACCTAGCACCTCACCTTGGTCTCCATGGTCTTATCCTTCCTAATGGGGTGATCCATATTCATGGTATTATCCTCATCAATATGTCATTCCTCCTTTTCGTTCATATCAACACCAACCTCCTCAATGGGGTGATCCATATTTCCCTCAACACCCTCAATATCCTCCATACTAAACTCAATATTATCCATCCCATCAACCTCCATCACAACCACATCCTCAACCACAACCATTTCAAATACCCACTCCCACTCAAACACTTGCACAACTATTTCCAAACCTAAGAAGTAAAGTAACTTAGCCCACCTACAATGTTGAGATACAAAATATCCAAACAAATCCTCTTGATATAAATGATATTCATCTTGGATCGGAAAGAGTATTTGTAACAACCCTCGTGAAAATTTCATGTAATAAAAGATAAAAATAATAACAACGGTTGATGGGAAACTTATTCCAAGCTGAATTTTGGGCAATACATCCTAGGGGGTGTTCATTTGGTTGTTTATGGCTAAGAAAATTGGCAAAGGCAATGGCTAAGGCTTTGGAAAGGAAAAATGGCATTTTTGACACAATTATTTATGAAAATAATGGAAATTAGGAGAAAGTGGAGGTGAAAGGTCACAGGTTTCATGTGAGGAGGAAAATGAAGGAAAATAATGGAAAATGAAGAAAATAGAGGCCTCACACATAAAAAGGCTTTTGAGGATCGCTTGGTAACCTTTTGTCAATTTATTTTTGGAGCTCTCTCATTATTCTCTCTCCCTCTCTCTCTCTCTCTCTCTCACTCACTCTTAGACACTTGGATTTTTCTTAGAGCACTTGGACATTGGATCAAGAAAGGAAAAGAAGGCAAGAGGAAGAAAAGATCAAGCAAGGGAAAGAAGAATCAAACAGCTAGAATGGGATTCTTTGTAGGTCTTGATTTGCATGTGTGATTTCATTGCTAGATTTGGCATGCATGGTATTACATGTGGTTATTTTGTTGTTATGGCATGATTTGTTCCATGTGTGACAATGTTTTCAACTTAGCCTTTCCATTTCTTGATAGCCTTTATGAGATGGGTTCTCATACTTCGGTTGAGCTGGATTACTGGATGGATTCGAATCTGAGTGGGGTGGATATCCAAAATGATAAATGCATGGGCTAGTGATAAATCCATTCGCCTAGTAACCTGTAATCCAGACTGTGGGTTGCAGTAAAGCCAAGATTGTGTTCCTCATTGGTCCTAGGAATCCTTGCCAGTGAATGAAGATATATATAATAAAGCCAAGAGGTGGATTTCTCTCCGTTGGGCCTAGTAGTCCCAAGATGGGATGTATAATAAAGTCTGGAGAGTGGGTCTCAGTGTAGGGCCTAGTGATCCCTAGATCAGATTGTGGACTATGGTAAAGCCTGAGAGCCTAAGAGGGACGTGAATTCCTCACGGTGTAGGTGGAGAACTCCAGTAACATCCATGCTTGTTTGGTTCTTTTCGGTTGGTTATGAGTCCCATATTAATGCTTGGAATATGGCACGGGGGGATTGGTTGAAGAGAGATTTGGCTCATCCAAACTATGGTCGGGTGGAACATGGTAGTCTCATCCCTGGTTGGTTTCTACACTCATTGATGAGAAATTCCTCTCTTTGGTTTTCATGTGTAAATGTATTGGTTTATATGTGGATTTTATGGCTAATGTATTTATGGTATTTCTGTTGTTACTATGATGGTTATGTATATGTTTTATGACAAAAACTATGTATGGATCTCATCATGTTTTTACTTGTAAATGAATGGAAAATGTATCTATGACCTAATAGATGATAATGTAACAAATGACATGAGGGAACAATGGTTCTTAGAAATCCTCAGATAAGTACGAGATCCCTATGCTTAAATCTGTTATTTACACCTATAGATTATATGTTTGTGATATGTTTGACAAAATGTTTTTCATGGATAGTAGGGGTTTAGTTAAGGGCTTGTTCAACTATTTAATTTTGCATCATTGTTTCCTTGTTATTTTACTTCTTTGAATATGTCATTCCATTGTGAGAAGTGATAGGCCTGAAAAAATGGCTCAAATCTCAGGGATCTTGGCAAAGAACTGGACAAAATGGTCCCTATATGCTCACTTGCAAGCCTATGAGAGCGTCCAAAGTTCCGTGGATGCTAGCATGCCTATAGTATGAGAGCGTGCAGGGGTCAAGTGATCAAAATCTTTAGTGGGACCCAGGGGTTGGTTACCATAACTGACGGGATGGTTCTTAAGGGCTCTGTAGCTGATGTGGAGGGTTTGTATGATGTTTTTTAGTTGATTCCATTTCTTTAAGGTCACCTAGGAGGTTGAATCCAATCTTAGTAGCCTCTCGTCTCATGTTTACCTCGTTTGGCCAGTTACTTGCGTAGATGTGGGAGGTGGGTGTTACAGTATCATAAAAAGAAATTATCTTTCTTTTGTTGAAGAGAAACATCCAAAATAAGAATATCTATAGGAGAATAAAGAATCAAGGACCACATTTGATGGAGAGTAGCCATTGGAGCCTGAGATTCAAGAATTTCTACTATGCTTACCATCAACTCCTTTATGTTTTGAAGGGACTAATCAGAAAATACTAGAAGATTTGAATGGAGTGGAAAAAGAAGACATGAATAATGATCCAAATGAAAAAGAAAACCAAGGGCATCATATTTATATTGAACTTTGGTTCCTGATAATTACTAAGTAGGAGCACCACTCTCTTCAACAATGTTGGCATCATCAAAGTCAAAGTAGTTGGTATATTCAGGTACATGTCAAAGAAGATGTTTCGAGCCTACACATGATTTTATCTATCATCTTGCTATGCACATGACTCCATTGGAAGTATTCCTACACTTTAAATAGATTTTCGTTTAATTTTTCATGTAGAGTAAGATAGAGGAATAAAAGAAAAAGAGGAAAAGAAAATAGGAGAAAAAAAATAAAATATTAGGTAAAAACCTCCTTTGAGGTGCTTGAGATTAGATCACTGAATAAAAACATCCTTCAAGCAATCAGTGGGTTGGAAAGAAAAAATATAAAAATAGGGAAAAAAACGATCCTAAGTGAAAACCTCCTTTGGGGTACCTAGGCAGACCTGCTAGTTGAAAACCTCATTGAGGTAGCTATTGGGCCTAAAGAAAAAAAAGAAAAAAAACAAGACAATATTTTTTTTCTAGTTGAATCTATGTGTTTGCATGAAGGTACTCTTCCACCTGCATAAGGAAAAGAAACAAATGAGCAGTGAGGCAAGAAGAAAGCCAAAAAAAATCAACCTTGGGCTTCTTACCTCTTGTTAAAATTTCTCAGGAAGGGTCAAGGAAAGGTCAATTCACTTCTCCTCATCCTCCTAACATGAGTCCATACCATTTCCCTTTCCATTTCATCAATTTCTAGCTCATTTGGAGCATGGTCCTAAAATTCTACGTGATTTTCTTATAATGCTACATAATACAGACAATCTTGTTAAAAATACATAACAGGGCTAATTTTTCGATTTCTAAAGGGGAGGAAGGCATCTTAGAACTTAGAAAAATATTCCTACCTGTCCCAACTGCCAAAACTCCACTCAAGCTATCCTACAACATCATTTCGAGCTCATTTATAGGCACGTATTTACAAACAACTACAACATTTCTTTCCAATTTGAGTTAGGGAAGGAATCATTGGCCATGGATACATATATCATCATGTTACCTAATCTCCATTAAGTTCCACAATAATAAGATCTCCACGAAATGGTGATTTTATGGAGTATTTGTGACTGCTACAAGAAACTCTCTTTCTTGTAGAAACCTTCAAAAGCCCAATAAAACCATCACTACTTAACAAGAATTGAAGAGAAGAGGCCATGAGGGCCTTGACATCATCAATTTCATTTGAAGAAGACCCCAACAATAGGAAAAGGAAGGTTGGACAACCATGCAAGAAGGACAAAAATATCTAGACATGAAGCCAATCAACTAGCAATGAAGAAACAAACCCCTAACAACAATCATCTATGAAGAATCATGCCTCCATGCAATATCTACAACATAGTCTTTGGCTCCAACAACACCTGTAAAACAAGTCTTCAATCCAAAGCATCGACACCATCATGAAGCTCCACAGGTAGGAAAGGTATGTAATTGAATCCTTTTGGCTTCATGAGTACTACGTAATTTCTCCTCTATGTGTTTAAGTATTGGGCATCGATAAAGACAACTATCCACAAGTTAAATTATTGGCCAAACTCAACCTTTACCTAGTCTTGTTTTCATCACCATTAGCCTTGTTTTAATATAACCTTGCTTTCATCACCACAAACCTCATTTTCATCACCACTAGCCTCATTTCCATCACCCCTATCCATTTTCAACTTTGATCCATCATATCGAAGCCTTTCCCATTATTTTTTTTGCTGCCTTATAGCTGCTATAGGAAAGTTATGAGTCGCTACAAGATTGGAAAAAAACACAGAACATAAATTGCTTTTACCATATCTTTAATTGCATCCATCCATTGGGCAAGTTGTTTTATGGGGAGATGCATATGTATGATGGAAACATGCTCGAAACATTTTAGGTGATTCCAATGCACACTTTTCGAGATATTGGTTGCTATCACCTACAACCATTTTTCATTCTTCTCAAAATTCGTGCATCCATTGTCCAATATTTTTATGGGAAGCTACATAAAGATGATGGAAACATGCTTGAAAAAATTCAGGTGAATCCAATTTATCATTTGAGAGATATGAATTAAACATGTTTGCAAAAAGATTGTCCTGTATTGCTATAGAATTGTCTCGATTTGCTATAGGATTGTGATCAATATAGAAAGAGGGTTTAGATCTTGTGTTTTTCATCTAGGAAAAAGAGGATGGGTCCACCACACCTTCATCATCCATTTTCCACACCACTTTGTCTCTCCTCCACCCAAATCTCCACTTTTCTCCATGAAAAATGCTCCTTTTCACCCCTTCCATCCCTTCCACCACAGAAAAATCCTCTGACCCTTGAAAACATGATGCTCTTGAATTATAAGCATTTTTAGAGGCATTTCCACAAGGTATTATGATCCTAGAAGGATTTGTGTGATTGCTACCAGAAGAAACATAGTCCTGTAACAGTTTGCACAAACCCTACAGGACCACTACTAGAACAACAGATTGAGAAACCAACGATCACAAAGGCATTGCAGAGTCATTTATTTAATATTTAGCACCACAAGAGGCTAATTTTACCCAAAACTTTGAAAAACAAAGGAATCCATCAAGATAGAGGGTAAGTTGCATCTCTCCTCATCACTATTTGCCATAAAAATTAAAGGAAACCTCTCAATTGTCAGGAGAAAGAACTCTGTAAATTCTATAATCTGAGTTTCTATAAAACAACAATGAATATTATGTGGTAAATGAGGCATTGGATGAGAATTTGTTTAAAGTAATGGTGTGTTGAGTACAAATAAGTGGATGCACAGATTGTAGAGTAATAGAGAAGTATACAGGGAAACCAATGACACCACAACAAAAAAGGAAAGTGGAGGATAGTCATAAGGAGAAGGGTAAGCAACAATTTTAGTAGGGGGGAGATAATGGGCCTAAAAATTGTATAATTTATTAGGCCCATTTGATTTTTTCTAGACACTTGGAATATGTATTTGACCCCCTTACTTGCACATTATGGAGTTAATTCATAGTATTAATGTGTCCTTAGGAATTTGATTTCCCCTTACTTATTGTGTGCCTAATATTATTACTTTTTGCATAATATTGAGAGCATATTGAGTGAACTCCAAAAGATATGCAGAACGAGAGAAACTAGGGAATTGTTCCCTACCAATAAATGAATGGAATATTATGAAGTTATTGAACATATTTTGGATCTTCATTATTGGGAGAATGTAAGGATGTGTTCCCACCCAAAAGAGGATCTTGAGCTTGGCTGACTTATAGAGGACCTATCCTCCTTGGAATTCAAATTCAACGAGGGAATCAAAACCATATCCACAATTTTATGCAATTGAAGGGAAATAGTCCCCCTCTTAATGGAGGCTACCCCTCAAGTCTTTTGTATAAATAAAGGGACCAAACATCCCAATAGGGAGTTCGAATTAGTGGAGAATAGATTTTAAGGAGTAGCTAGCTTCTTTGCCTAGTATTTTGTTATGTATTATTTTGGTAGTGAATGAAAGCTATCTTTTTTTTCGTCTGATCCATATTTAGAGAGTTGAGTCCTCTTGGGTTAGGGTCCAACCTAAAGGTTCTAGTATCTCTCCTTCAGGTGTTTTATTCATGCATATTTTTTCTTGTATCTAGCTAACAATATTTCCTTTATTTTCTAGTAGAATTTGTTTATGAGAAAGTTGCTTGTGCAGGTCTATCGATCACCTCTCTTGTGGAAAGCGTAGTTGTAGATATTGTGTTGGCAAGCCAAAAAGATAGTTAATTTATTGTTTTCAATAGTTGGATCTTTAATTAGTTTCCTTTTTCATCTATGTTTTCTGCCATTAAATCATTTGGTTAGGGTATGGGTTTGTAGGGTTGAGCATCATCATTTACACTTGTCATTCCATAACCATCACTTTCCTTCGTTCCCCAGCAACCTCTTTGAGCAGACTATTTATAGAGATTGTTTTCATATTTGTTAGAGGCTATCGTGTGCATCTCTCCTTGTGCAAGATGGGCTCCTAAGGAGCATTAGGCTTGCCAATGGATTTATACACCCTTCCCCTACCTTATCCCGCCATCTCTTTCCTCCACAACATCTTCTAAGCCCACATATTACTCTAGGATATGATTTTGTAGCAAAATAGGATAATTATGTAGCACTTTGTCTTGATCTTGTAGCACTCTGTCCTAATCCTGTTACACTATGAAAAAAGCCTCCAAATGCGTTCTGATTTTCCCCCAAACACTCCTAAGTACCACTAGGCACTCCATAATGATAATAATACCATAAAAAAGGAATAAAATGGATTCATAGACCTAGCAGGAACTTTGTTTTGGTTAATAAAGTAGATAGACAGTCATTCCCAACAATCTTGTAGCAAAACAATAGTAATTGTCTGTTGTTTTTTTATCACATGTTAATGAGGGTATTTTGATTTGATTCCACTTGGATCGATTCCTAAACAATTTCTATTTAATAAAAACATATACCCCATAGCATTTTCACATGATCAGGTTATGCATTTGGTAGGCTAACTAGGTCATTAGTTCTTAAATTTCTGGTTTTTAGAGTAGTAATGTTCTGCTATTTTTAGCACATCTTAACATGGGTATTTTTGAATGATTCCACTTGGATTGGAGTCCTAGTACATCCTACTTAATAGAAAAATGTAACCCATCTCATTTTCATTTGATTTTATTGGGAATTTATCAAGTTAACTTGAGCAACAAACATCCTATAGCAATTTGTTTTTGAGATCTTCCTTGCCTAGATTCATTCCAAATTCATAGTAGAATTAGATTTATAGCCTATGAATTCTCTGAGGCCACTTTGGTTGAGACGAGGTTTGGTTAAGCCAACATTTAGCTCTTATATTGCTTGCTTCTTGAATGTTGATTTCTACAATTAGTCTAGATTTCATTTCCCCAATTTACTTCGTGCAAAGTGTGATTTCCTTTTTGCAAGAGTAATCTAGGTCTTTCGTTTCTTGCAAAATAGAATATATTTTCTTTCATTCCATTTCCTTTCTAGAAAGATAGATTATATTTTTTTAGTTTTCGTTATGCTTTACATTTTTGCAAATAGAATAGATTTCCTTCCTGCCATTTACTTTCTAAGTAGAATAGATTTGTAACCTGTTGCAACTTAGGATTGGTGGTTTACCTAGATCTTTGTTCACTTGAAGTTGTTTCATTGTCTTCTTTCACTTGCATCAAAGGGATTCATACGAGTAAGTGGAAGGTGTATGTTTTAGGTACAGTGTTGGTCCCTCTTAACTTTGTATGAACCACGGGTTGATAATTTAAGTCAATAGCCTCATGAGTTACAACATTCTTGTTGCAATACTAGGGTTCATCAACAAGGCAAGAGGTTATTGAGCATAAATTTGGATGTGAATGTTGGATTGAGGTAAAATTTATATTGTCAGAATGGTCGTGATGAAACGAGTGCAATGGCGATGTTTATCTTGTGTTTCGAAATGTTTGAAAAACAAAGTAAAAAAATGTAAACTTCATTTCCATAACAAGACCATGGAAGTCAGATTATCATAGTAACTACCTCCTCTATCTTTAATGTGGTCTAGGGGTGGTAAGGGAGTGTGTTACCTTCACTAAATAGACCATCAAAATATGAAGATTAAGTATTAAATATTTTCTTATAAATTATGCATGTTAAAAGCTAAAGGAACATATTATCAATTAATTGGTAGTGCTTCTACACAAATTGCCACGCTAACTAAGAAACTATGTTTCCATCATGCAAAATTTGCAAAAATTGATTGGATGTTTTTATATTCATGAGGTAAAAGGAAATTCATACAGAAACATATATAGAGGAATGGCTAATTCCATGTTCTAGTCATTGCATGGTTAAATTCAACCCAACATGTTTAGAAGCTTGGAGAAAGAAAGTAATTTTCTTGCTAGGACAAAATATTACCTACAAATCTATCTACTGGTGAGTAAAGGTTAGCTGTACTAAGAAGCCTGACCTTATGTACATCTTCGGTGAACAACGCCTTATGTAAATCTTCCATGAACAATGCCTTGCTTTGAAACCTCAAGTAAGCTAGTTAACGCCTTTGTAAAAATTAACACTATAAGTTATTTTATAAAATTATATATAAAAATAACGTGCACACATTTTAAAATGTTCCAGTTATAAAATACCACTCGGGAGGATTACAAATATATTCAATATGAGTGCATATTGAATAATACCACTCAAGCATCTTCCAAATGTCATAATATTTAGCGTCAACTACTATGGTTATTTAAATTGTAGTTATAACATATTACCATTGGGTTTATATACTACAAAAACCATAAGATATTTATGGTTTTAATGGTAATTTTTAATATAAGAGATATATGTTTTTATAGTATTATAGATATTTATAAATTTTAATATATAAAATAAAATATATATATCTATATATATATATATATTATTTTTATATTTTATTATGATATTTGCAATTGGAAGGTAGAATTAGAAGGTAGAATTAGAAAATAATATATCCATTATGTCATGGATGTTTCAAATGTAAAAAGATATTTATCATCAAGACCACTTTGTGGAGAAGGAGCTTCCTAATTGAAAGAATAAGTTCAAATTGATAGGAGAGCAATCAAAAGTTCATCTTAGTGAGAGAAATATAAAAGCCTAAAATAAACCCTAGAGAAAGTCTTATAGAGATAATATGTTGCAATAATATTAAATGTTATATAAAATTACCATATTATATATATATATATATATATATAATTAATATATTATCTAATAATTAATTATAAGATATATTAGAAAATAAATTAAATTTTTAATTCCACAGCTCTAAAGATTTATTACTACAATGTAGCAATAAATACATTAAACAAACTACAATTTTAAGCCATTGCTTCACTCATAATGCAACATGCTTTGCCGTCTCTATCTTCTCTTTTCTTATTTTCCTTTTCTTTCTTTTTTAGGTCATATTCTTTCCCTTCTCATTTTTTCTTCCTTTTTGGCTTTTTCTTTGTTAAATACACACATGGAATGGACAACAGATAACATAATCATGTGATGCATTTATTATTCACAAGATATACATTTATAATACATATTTATGACCCTTGGCTTTCATATACCAAGTGGTCTCTTGGACTCCTTTTGACTGTTCAAATTCCACACCATAACCCTTAGCAGATTAGGTGTCCAACATTCCCCCCCTTAATTTGAAGGGGTATATACGAGTCCAAGAAAAGATATTTAACACAAAAATACAATGATGCCCGACAACAATAGGTTGAATTTGCTTTTTGAGATGATGGTATAAGGTGGTAGAAATCGAGATCTCAATCAATGATGATTTAAGGATGACCACCAACACCAGAACGCTTAGTGCAATTCCTCGAACTCTTCCAAATATGGAAATATGTTCAAATCTTCTGCAAGAGGAAGCACACCCAATTTTTTTGTGAAAAGGGATACGTTTGAGGTCTCAACTTGGAACGCTTATTTTGTTTCCCATAACTCTTCCAAATCTAGAAATAAGATGGAGTCTTTTGCTAGAGGAAGTGCTTCTTAATGCTTTGAAGAGAGAGATCATCAAATTGGAAAAAGGAGGTCTTCAACCTATGGGAAAATAGGGAGAACCTCAACCTAAAAAAGGGAGGCCTCAACGTGTGGTGGTTTAAGGAATTCCACCAACAAAAAGAATGCTTAGGGGATTCTCTATCTCTGCCTACAACTCTGAATCTAGGTATGGATATCTCTGGTTGTAGGCTTAGGCAGCGAGTTTAGGTTGTGGCTCAATCTCGCTTTATTTATATTTGAAACTTGTAGATAACCATCAATTCACCACTTGTCAAATACTAGGTGAGAAGATGAAGATATCTCAACTGCAAATATTTTCAATATTCGAGAACAAATCTTGTGGTATGATTTAAATATCTTCTTGGTTGTTGAAGCCCATTACTAAGAAGCCATCCATCCAAGATGAATCTTTCTTCTTGCAGGAGGCTTGTTTTTAAATCATTTGTTTGAATGATGAGTGTGATGACCACAATGCTTATAAGGATGAAGATAAAAAAATCATCTTTCACATGGACAACTCGATTACAAAGTTGGCATTTTATAATTTGTAGCTGCGAATGAGAAGTAGGAACAGGTGATGATGAATTGTTTTGAAGAAATTTGGTACTATGAAATTGAATAGGCTTAGAGTTTTCTAGAGTATGAATGGACACCTCCTTGTCATATCCAATACATGTTATGTGCTTATTGCTAACAAGCTCTTCCCAAGGTCTAATTATAGGCTTGGGAGGTGGGACCTAAACTTCTACATCTATATGTAAAATTTCTCCTAACATGGTCACATGATGGGAGTTAACCTTAATGTCACCACTTTTATCAATTTCTGACGGCTGATGGGAGCCAACTTTAGACTCAAAAAGAGGATTGTTTTAAATATTAACAATTTCAAAATGGTGATTGTGTTATTGTAGCTAAGATTTAAGCTACAAAAAGTCAATTTTGTCATGTGCATTTTGCAGACAGGTCTCAATGTTAGAGAGAGTGTATTTGCCAATTACAATGATATCATGAACAATGGAGTGTATTAAAGTATTTATAAACTCTAATAACTCAGTAATTTTGACCATTTTCTCAAGCTCAACCAATAAGTGCAAGTAAAAACTCTCACCTCAAAGATAGAAAATGAAACCAACAAAGAGTTTTTAGTTGTATAATTTAACACAACAAAGATGTAAGAGGGGCATATTACTACGTTGTACAGGTCATGAGACCAAAATTTTTTGCTAAGGAGGATTTTAAAAAATAATATTGATAATAAAACTCACAACCAACACTTCAAATTCCACCCTCTTACACCAATACAAGCTCAACTAGTGTGGTCAAATTTGAACATCTCAAAATGAGGCACCACTTCAAATTTTTTGAGATTTTCTCGATTTCCTTGGAGAAATTTGAGTTTTGACCTCCTTCCTTTTGAATCAATATCAACTCAATGTGACACATTAATTAAATATAAGGATTTATTCTCCATGTGGATAGTTTTTTCGTCTTTGCTGCTTCTGAGCCTAGTGCACTTGAATGTGAGAAATATAAAGTGCATCAACATCAATCTGATCTGCCTCATCATTATTCTTTTTACATAGTATTTTATCACACTTCCCATCCCATACCCAAAAGCATCAAAATGATGAACATTTTCAGTGTATTCACCATGAAACACATATAGAAAAATCCCTGAAGAACAGAAGAAAAGTTGCCCTGAGAGAGTTCTGAAGGCATTTTTCCTAAAAACCTAACTTTTAGGATCAATTCTTTTTGCACCACTGCTAGACCGTGATGATGGCTTGTTGCAACATACTGACCTAGCATTGTCAGCATGGATTTTGATAGCAAAACCTGCATTGAACATCTTCTCGCAATTTTTCCTAAAGTGGAGGAGAAACTTCTCTTACTTGAAGCCTCGAGAACAGTGAGCTGGATATTATTGAATAATGATATGGTTGAGTTCTCCCATTTTGAGTCCTTGATCCTACCCTTAGGGATCTTCCCCTTAATATGTGGACCTTCTTGCCCCTTTTGTAGATCCCTAACTCCCTTTCCTTTCCTATAAATGAAATCACTTCTATCCCCAACTTGTTCGCCATTGTGTGGTTGTGTTCCTATGTTGAAATTATTCCTAAATGTTGCCCATCTTACTAAGGGGAAGGAGTGCTTGAAGGTCTTGGCTTGAAATTGGAAACTCATCCAAAGGAGGCTTCCAACATAAAGGATCATATGGTTGTATGCTTCCCTCATTTTCTATTAATAAATACATCATGTGTTTACTTTCCATAAGTTTATAAATCATTATTGATTTAGTATGATATTCCTTGATCCAACATATAGTTTATGTTAGAATGAATTATGCTATGTATGCTCTTGTATATTTTGTTTGATCTTCCTTGTAGGTAATCATCCACAATGCCATAAAGAGTATTGAACTTGGAAATGAGAAGATCGAGGACAACATCAACAGGCATTTAGCATCAGAGTGAGGTAGGTCATCTATCATATTTTGTATTTTCTGATATAAACTAGGAAAGCCTGCACGTGTTTGTCTAGTTTGTTGCTAGCTCTTCTTATAGGACTAGAGAGATTGCTTATGTACACATAAGGGATTTTCTTCACAACAAAATGATGAAGCTATTGGGGAGCCTATAGCCCTTTCAACAGAGTCTATTTTGTGTTTGGTCTATTTGATCAATTTGGTCAACTGTTTAGTCATCAGTCATTTTGTATAGGTCTCCATATTGAGTAATTAGTCCTTTAAAGTGTTAAGTATAGACTTATTTTTGAAATTATTTTTATTTTTCCAAGTTTCTCTCATCCAACGTGGTTTATCCTAGAACAGTCACGTTGCTAGCGTGGTTTTTTCAATAATAGTAGCGCGGAAAGCCTTGTCAACACGGGTTTTGATTGTCACAATCGCTCTGATCCCTGAAACTTGAGGAATTTTAGGGTTTTGTTAGTAGGGTCTAGTGCGTCTTGAGCTATGAAGTATCCTCCTGTTCTGTATGCTTTGGATTTGTCAGTATTTTCACTGATTTTCTTGTTGATTTTGAAAATCCATCTCGTTTCTTTGGAGTAGTGGAAGTGAAGTTTGATTGAGTCCTTAGGGTTTTAGGTCAATTGGATTTATTTCTTACTGCTTGTTTGTGCCATTGGGATACTGATTTTGCTGTTGATTAAGCATTTTTTCTTCTTTTGGAAATCATAAAGAAACAACATTTGCATTTGTTTTATCTTTTACTTCAAAATTTACTTTTCGAATTGCATTAGGTTAATTTGCAGAAAAGTCATTTTTGGTTTATAATTGAGCATAGATCACATTTCTTGATTCTGAAAGCTGAAAGGAGTGCATTATCATTGAAAAGGAAAGTGAAAAAAATCATGTAGGTGCATTTGAATCGAATTCCATTTTACTTTGGTGAGTGCATTGAAAAGAAAAGTGAACGATTCATATAGCTGCATGTTAATGAATTAAATCTCATTTTGCTTTGGTTGGGTTCATTGAAATAGTGAAGGTGAAAGCTCTAGTTAGGAGAATTTGTTTGTTGCATACTTGATTGTTGCATTAGTGTGTGAACCTCTTCCCTATGTTAGATAACTTTCATTGAATCGAAAAGAATCATTTTTTCATGCTAGTTGCATCATAGGTGTTCAGGTGACATCGATCTTTGAGACTTAAAACTGAAACTTAATTGAAGATCAACTTAAAATTTACCTCAATTAACCTAAGGATCATTTGTCATTAACGAAAAAACATTTAGAGGCCTAGGCTAGAGATGTGTTCCGACGTTGTTCAACATAGGAGCTACCCTTGTTTTCCAGCGTTGTATCTTGGGGGTGAAATCTTGTTCCATGTACGGAAGTGTATAGGACCGCTATCCAATACTTTCGGGTATATTAGAGGTGCTCCACACATGGTAACTATATGGGAACGCTCTCATCGAACGGTTACGCAATAAACAACACTACTACATATTGAACTACCACGTACCATGGTGTATATTTTGGGAGCCACCTATGGGTTGTTATCTAGCCATAGGTAACTGAGTTTGTCACCCTATATACCATGATACACCAAACAAAGCATTCGGGGAGATTTGTTGTTGTACGTTAAGTCCTTGGTTTCTCTAAGGTGTATATTGCAATTCATGGTTGCTTAGTAAATCCTCATGCCTAGTTTTACCCCTTTTTGATTTATTTCTTTTTTGATAATAAAATTAATCGACCATGGAATCACCAATTACCCGTGAAACGAAAACCTCCTTTTGTCCTCAACATTAATGGTTAATTGAAAAATTGGATTTAAGCCCAAAGCATTCACCAACACACATTTCTGATTCATTTTCTGGAAATACATCGTGGCAGAACCACCAAGAGTTCCAAACAAGACCCCGAATATCTATGGAAATACTAATGCACCCGATTCACCTAGAGTTGTAAGTTTCGATAACGTTGAGCCTGAATCCCTTGAAAACCAAGGAGTTGAACTTGGTCTTGTCCTAAGCATCCAACCCCTTGCTTCCTGACCACCTCCAGAGTTGGTAGGCTCATCCCAGGACTCTCCTCCGTATAGTCCTCAACCTATTTCAGATTTCTTGCTTTTTCCTCCTAATCCACTCTTTGAATTGGATTCTCTTGTGTATTTATCGCCTCCACATCCGTATAGTTCATTTGATACTCCCAACATACCTCTGAGTCCTTCTCCTAGAATGACTCGGGTTCCCAACCAAGAACTGTTTCCAATCATGGCAATAGAAGGTGATAACCCACCTGTAGGGTCAACACCCCAAGGTATTCCAATGGAAACTTCTAGAACTCACATTCCCAGTATGGAGATTGATCCTTTGTCACTTCTTCCTCCTAAAGGCTTTCCTTATGTTTCCACTCCCTACATGATGACAGGGCCAAGTACACCTCCTCCTTATAGTATGCCCTTGGTTCCACTGGGTTATAACTCTCTTGGCAATTCTTTTTCATATAATTTTGACGCCACTTCACTGTTTCACAATCCCATTTGGTCCTCTGGTGTCATGCCTACTACTAGCTCGTTTGTCCCAAACATGCTGGTAACTACCCAGACCCCTACCCAACCTACAATGTCGGTAAGTGAAACACATGTTCCTCTTAATCTTTCTTCTCCTCCTACTGTAGCCACAATAACTGTGGTTCCTAATGTGAGTGGACAACATACAAATTCATATGTTCAATGTCTGGGGGGCAATATCCTCTGCCCTATGTGCCTCCTACTTCTAGTGGAAGTTATACACCCCCTCCGAGGGAAAGTCAACCCATTGGCATTGTTTCTAACCCAGGTGGAACATCAATTCCATCTGTATCAGGAAACATTATAGGGACCCCTTTACAAGGTCATCAAGTCCCTTTGACTCAACCTTCCTACCAGCAGCCTTATACTCCTATAGGCTCTCAACAGCTCCAAACTCCTTATCAGCAGGCAAGTCCTCAAATGCAGTATGGTCCTCAAATGAAATATGCTTATGGGACTAATAATCCTCCTCTTCGGCCACAGATTCCTATTCAATAGTAGTAGGGATCCTACCTGCATCCATAGCAGCATGTGTCCTACTCGCACCCACAGTCGCATGTTTCCTACCCGGAGCCATAGTCGTAGGTTTCTTACCAATCCCAACAGGGACCTTACCAACAATCATGATAACAAGTTCTTATTCAACCCCAGAAAGGACCTTACTCACAGCCGCAACAACAGATTCCCCACCAAACCCAACAGGGAACTTATGAACAACCGTTGCCACAGTAACAACATATGCAACAAGAACCTTACCAATAGTAATATGGTCAATTTTATTCACAAACTCCATACATCCAATATGGTCAACCTCTTTATAGTCAGACTCCTTATGGTCAAGCTCTATATAAACAACCTCCATATGGTCAACCTCCATACAGTTAGCCTCCATATGGCCAACCGCCATATGGAAAAAATCCACCACAGTGGGGGTAGACCCAAACTCAGCAAGGTTGGAATACTCAGTTTGGTACATGCCAGAGACCCTATAATCCATACAACCCACAACTACCTTTTTTGGCAATGCTAGAATTGTCAGATGTGTTAAGCCTCACGAATGACCCAATAGTTTACTCATCGTATTTGCCTCTGGTATTAGCCAAAATACCTAGTGATTGCCCCAAATTCGAAGGTAAATCTAGAGAAGACCCCCAAGTGCAAGTTATGACTTACCACCACCTATGGTGTTTCTCTACCTCTTGGGGTCGATGATTCTATCCGATTAAATTTTTTCCAGTGCACTTTAACAGGTAATACCGCCAAATGGTATATAGAGTTCCCTCGTGGTGCTTTTCAAGACTTCAATACCTTAGCCATGGATTTCCTTTCTCACTTTCAATTGCATGTTCGGTATGATACTAGAACACATCTCCTAACGTCTTTGCAATAGAAGACTTTTACTCACATCTCTGATCATATCCATGAATGGAGGGGTAGGTGTCATCTCATCAAATTCAATATCCTGGACTAGATTTTGACTGAATGGTTCACTAAATCATTCATCCCTCCTATTGCTAAAGACATAACCATGGGTGGCTGTGTGACTAAAGAAAAAGCCATCGCCCATGCCCAGTATTTGGATTTTGTTTATTCACAATATGACACATTATATGAACTCTTACCTGGTTCCCAACGACCTTCGACTGGTCCTGCATCTTCCAAACCCGTAGATTCACCACCTATCAATGGCATTATTGGATTTGTGACTCAACGATATAGTAGTACTATGACTACTTCTTTGAAACCTAAATCTACTTTGGCCACTGCAATTTCCACTATTGTTGAAAATCCTAAGAATCCTGATAAAGCCTCCGAGGTAAATGTTGTCTAATCTACCGCAGCAGATAAATCCTCAAAAGAAAAGAAGAAGGGTAAAGGAAAATATAAACAAGATACCCCTAAACAGGATTCCCAAAAACCGTCAGCTGACGATACACCCAAACAAAAGCCTAAATATCCTTGCCTTATTTGTGATGAACAACATTACAGTAAGGATTTCCCTCGACATGCTGAAGTAAGTCATCTTCCTAAAGGCACTGCAAGGATTCCAATTGTGATGAAGGAACCTTTCCCATCTCAGTAGATGAAATTGGTAGACCAACCTCGTGATCAAACCTCTGGATTCTCTCAAGTGTTTATGAGTGGCTCAGAATAGATTTTTGTAGCCACGAGATCAAAATATTATCTTCCTCCTGAAAAACTTGTGGTGGAGAAAAATACCACTGATGTACCCTCTTCCTCCACTCCACCTAGTTCTGGTCCTCTCCATATTGAGAAACCTAGCACTGACTCCATAATCTGACCACCCCTTGAAGGTGTTCTTCGAAAATCATCCTATAATATGAATGCGTGAGCTGCCCAACACTATAGCATTGTAGAATACTTGGCTCAATCACCCTTGATGATCCCAACCTTGGAAGTCCTTCAAACGTGCCCATCACAAATAAATTCTTTTCTATCTGCTATTAGAGGAATTGATCCTGTAGATTCTAGTTTGATTAATTTTGATCTTGAAAACCATGTTCCTCGCTTGCCACCTCAACCTGCTTTTCTCATACAAGTTGTTGTTATGGTGAAGACTATCCAATAGATTGTTCTTGATAAAGGAGCCTCAACATGTATCATGTGCATATCGTGTTGGAAAGCCATTGGTTCCCTTCCTCTCAACCAGTCTCCAAAAACTTTAGAAGCTTTCGATGGTCGAGGTTTCCACCCATATGGTATTCTCAACTCCTTACCCATTCAGTTGGAGGGAAAGATGGTCAACTTAGAAGTCGAGGTTGTTGACATTAATCTCAATTACAACCTTTTACTTGGTCAGAGTTGGACTCATGTAATGTTTTTTGTGGTCTCATCTCTTTTCCATGTACTTTGTTTTCCTCACCAAGGGAAAATTGTCACTATTGATCAATTGGATTTCTTTTCCTTTGATTCTTCCATGGGTAATGTGCCTTATGTTGGGAAAACCAACATTCCTTATGAAAGTGTCGGAGCAGATCTTTTCAAAAACACTGGTTTAATGTGAACTTTTTCCCTTCCTCCTCCCTCCAATGTTTCCTCAATTAATATGATCTCATCTAAGTATGACCCATGGTTCATCCCTTGTACTGACTAGATTGATAATTTTGGTGATGCCATGCCACTTAGCCCAGTTGAGAAAGATTATCAAACTATCATTTTGG
Organism: Pinus tabuliformis; assembly: GCA_031772625.1. Lineage (NCBI taxonomy): Eukaryota > Viridiplantae > Streptophyta > Pinopsida > Pinales > Pinaceae > Pinus > Pinus tabuliformis. Next base: position 1,111,415,774 of record CM062820.1, on the reverse strand, counting down.
CTTCCGAAATTGCATATACAACTCATGATCGATTGAGATTTTCCCTAGACTTGTATCTACAAACTCCTTGGCTTGGTTCTTCTGATTCTGAAGATCCTTTGAATAAGATGTTCCTTACTGATGAAATAATTTCTGAAAACATGTCTCTAGAGGAAACCACTTGGAATGATATTCATCATCATTCCTCTTTTCTTCCTAGCACTGGGTCAATTTCTACTTGTCTAGGTGCTTTACTTTCTCTTGAAACGACTACTCCATTTCAAACACCTATCTTGGTTCATGAGGTGTTGTCTAAAGGTAATTTAGGAAACATTTCAGCAACCATGCCCATTGATATCTTGGTTAAACCTAGGATTTTCAAAGACATTAACATAGGGGTTGCTTGTTCTCCTGATGAGAACAAGATTTAGACAACCATCTTCAAAGAATTTTGTGATTTCTTTGCTTGGTCTTACGAAGAGAGGCCTGGCATTGATCCCAGTATCATGGTACATGAGATCCCCACCTATCTGGACGTGAAACCTGTGCGACAACGTCTTCGTCTGGTGCACCCGAGGAAGTCATCTGCCATTAAAGAAGAAGTTGAAATTTCTCTCAAAGCTGGATTTATTTATCCTATTGCACTGACAGTTTGGGTCTCCAACTTTGTTCCAGTAACTAAGAAATAGGGAACCATACAAGTCTCTCTTCACTATCAGGATATCAATTGAGTCTGTCGAAAGGATAATTACCCTACTCCCTTTATCGACCATATTATCAATGAATGTACCGAGAGTGAAATTTTCTCCTTCATGGATGGATTCTATGGATATAATCAGATTAATATCCTTCTTGTTGATCAACACAAAACTGCCTTTATCTGTCCTTGGGGGACTTTTGCCTAAAAATAGTTTACTTTTGGCCTGAAAAATGTTGGTGCAACCTTCGAACGAGCCATGTATTATGCCTTCCATGATATTAAAAATATCGTTCAGCCATATCTTGATGATTTACCTGCACACTCGCTTAAATGTCAAGACCATCCAGCTCACCTTCAAGTGATTTTTCTTCATTCTCGACACTAAAATATTCGATTGAATCCTCATAAGTGTGTCTTTTGCATTGAATCGGGTCATCTCTTAGGATTCATAGTCTCTAAAGAGGTCATCTACATTGATCCTCTCAAGGTGGAGGCCATTGTCAATTTTCCACCTCCATCTTCCTTACATCAACTCCAGAGTTTGTAGGGAAAGGCAAACTTTTTTCGTCGTTTCATCCCTAATTATGTTGAGCTTTCCAATGGTTTTACTCACCTTTTGAAGAAAGAAGTCCCATTCATTTGGGATGACATTTCTCAGAAGTCATTTGATTCTTTAAAGGTCGCACTCATTAGTGCACCTTTGTTGCATCCTCTGAATTATCATCATGATTATCTCCTATACTTATCCGCCACTGACAATACCATTGGTATGGTGTTGGTTCAAGATGATGATGATGGAAATGAGCATGTTATATATTACTTGATTCGTAACCTTTTTGATGTTGAGACTCGATATGCTCATGTAGAAAAGTTGGCATTGGTAGCAGTTCATGTTGTCCAACATTTTCGTCACTATATTCTCTTACGCAAAATTGTAGTGATATCTGATTGCAACCCCATGACCTATATTTTGTCTCGTCAGTTGCTTGGGGGAAAATACTCCAACTAGATTGTCATCCTGCAGGAGTTTTACTTAGATGTCACCAAGGTTAAGTCGAAGAAATCACTTCTTTTTACTAAATTAATTTGTGACTTTCCCTCTACAAACATGACTGTTGAATCTGATGAGATGATTCCTAATGAATCTTTATTCCTTATTAGCACCCATGATCCATATTTAAAGATTGATTTCTTATTGTCCAAAACTGTCATGCTTCCTAGATTTACAACCAGAAACAATGATCCCCACCTGCTCCTTTACACCCAGTTATCACCATTGGCCCATTTTCCAAATGGCACATTGATTTTATGACTTGTAACCCTCACTCGACTGGGGGGCATGGATACATCATCATTATTATTGATTATTTTACAAAATGGGTTGAGGCGATGCCTACCTACAAAGTTGACAATGAAACTGTAACTTTGTTTCTGTTCAACCATGTTATAGCTCGGTTCGGTGTACCGCAAGCTACAGTCATCGATCATGGCTCCCATTTTTGAAATCACATCATGATAGAACTCACTTCTTAGTTGGGCTTATGATATGATAGCTCAAATCCTTACTACCCATAGGATAATGGCCAAGTTGAAGTTGTTAACAAAGTTTTGGTCACAATGCTTCAGCGAACGATTGGGATGCACAAAAATAATTGGTACCTCATGCTTTTTTCAGCATTATGGGCTTATCGAATTGATATCAAAACACTGACTGGATTCACACCTTTTCAATTGGTTCATGGTCTGGAAGCCACCATACCTATCGAATGCGAAATCCCACCATTAAAATTAGATATAATTACTTAGTACTTCACCTGAGGAAGAAAAATTACTTTATTTAGAATGTCTTGACGAGACTCGTCAAATTGTTGCATTAGTAACTGAGTCTTAGATGAAACGAGTTAAAATTTAGTATGACAAAACTATAACCCCTCTTGCATATGCAGAAGGTGACTTACTCTTGTTATATGATCAAGCTAATGACAAATTAGGAACTGGGAAATTCGAACCTATGTGGCATGGACCCTATATCATTAAACATGTATTACAAAAGGGTGCATACGAGTTAGTTGACTATGATGGCAATTAGTTGTCTGAGCCTCGTAATGGGCTCTACCTCAAAAAATATTATGCCTAGATTTTGCATAGATACCTTGTACATTAGTGTGTGTTTCATTAGTGTGCAATTTTTGGTGTGAATGTTTGCATTTTTGTGAACATGTTTTCCCTTCTTACCACGTGTTCCACTTGGTTTGCAGATGTCAATGAACCTTCTTCCTCATATCGGTTTCGCTGATGGCACTTGCTGTAGTACACAAAATCTCTCTTCTGTTGTATGGGCACTCTATGCTCCTAATGGTGAGTTAGTGAGTTTACAGGGCATATGTCTAGGTCATACAACTAACAATATTGTCAAATATAGTGTGGTTGTCAAACTATTGTCGGAAGCTATTGCTCTTGGTATTAGGGTGTTAGTTGTTAAACCTGACTCGCAACTCATTGTATTACAGTTAAATGAGCATTATTCCATCAATAATCCTAATATTTTAAGGATGTACTTACGTGTTTGTCTTTTCAAAATACATTTTGATCACATTACCTATCAACATATTCAAAGACATCTAAATACATTAACAGACACATTGAAAAATCATGTTTTAGATAGACATTTGCGACGCATGTAAAAATAAAACCATCACATAGTAGGAACAATAGATAAAATAGGAAAAACACACACACACACACACACACATATATATATATATATATATAAAGAGAAAGAGTTTTCAAAATGTCAGTTACATCAAAATATCAAAATATGTGCTATGAGACACATGGCTATTCGAGCTGACATAAGTGCAAAAAATGAAAACTAGAGATATGGCTATCTGCTGACATGGTGCTCATGGTAGCACGAAATAACTCTAATAACTCTGTTCAACAACTGATGCAGTCTGGCTGACACTCCTACAGTGTGCCTCTGATACCGCAATGGAACCTCATCAATAAACACATACTTTGGAATACCTCTTGTCAAGGCTTCCAGCTGTTGAAGCCTTGAAATTCACTGCAACAACATTGGGGGTGAGCACCCAGTCTGGACCTTAAAGAAGCTCCTTTTCCATTTGGAATGGTGGTTCCAACTGGTTTAACTAGGTCCAATTACCTTCTCTCAATGTCCAATCACTTAAAATATGACTTTCATCCACCAATGGGGAAGAAACATCAAGCCAACTCTCTTGCTAATCAGGCAAGAAAGTGATCCTTAAGCTAATATGGGGCTCAACCAAGCCACAACTAAAGTTGTCATCTTTCTGAAGAGGACTTTTAGGAATGTAGAATTAAATCTATATGAAAAATTATTCTAAAATGCAAGCAAAAGGAACTAAATCCTAATCCTATCTCAATTAGGTAGATATAGATCTAACCCAACCGAGAGCAAGATATTTAAATGATTTGGATTTAAATATGTCTAGCTTATAATGAATATCAAGCTAACAAAGTAGATCAATTAACTGACATTATGAATACCTAAACACATTATATTCAGAGACCTCTTAAATAAAATAATAAACCAACACATTTAGGAAGTAGTTCACAAAATGATATTGATTGTTAAATTAGTAATTCGAATAATTAAACAATAATATGAGGAAATAGTTCACAACATATCATTATTTTTTAAATCAATATTAAAATACATATTTATGAGTAAATAGTTACTCAGAAATTAGAATTCAACCCATAAGAGCAGCGATAAATAATAACATATAATTGAGACAAATTGCTCATATCGACAATAGTGCAAAAATATGAATAAAATGACACATTCTTTCCATCATAAAATGAAACTGGTATTTAAAATAATGGTATTAGAAAAACCAATTTATTGAGTCTGTTTCTCTTTCTCTGATCTCCAACAGTCTTATATAATGATTTGAACTTCTGCTTTTAAAACAAGCGCTGCATTAGTGCAAGCTCTGCCCATCATACATAATTCAGAATGCAAAAGAAAAATCCTCAATAATCCGCAGATATGAGATTTTCTCTCCTCTCACCTATAATTCTAAATCCCTATTACAAGAGTGCTTTAATAATTCCATAATTGCAGAGAAGAGAAGCCATTCATCCATTGTACAATCTGTTATTTATAATATTTACAAAAGTATTCCAAAAAAGAAAGTTGGTTGAAGAAGAAATATGCTCCATTAATTTTAATTGGCCCAAAATTCCATTCTTCTATTTCTGTAGCATTCTCATTGATTGAGATCTTCTTCTCCTCATCTCTTCAACTGTTTTCCTCCAAAAACAAATCAAAACTAAATTTAAATTAAAAAATAAAATCAAAATGTCAAATCTAGAATTAAAACAAATCCAATCAAAACTTAATTACATAATTAAAATAAAATAAATCTAAGCTTTCTATTGATGCTTGTGAAGATTTAATTGGCCAAGGAGAACATAGGTGAATGGACCCACACTCAGAAGAAGTTGTGAGCAAATGAAAATGTAGAAATTTAAGCTCAGAAATTACTTTTGTTAAAAAATTTGGAGCTTGATTTTCTGTTGGATTTTAGGCCCAATAAATGATAAACTCTGGAAATGAAACTACTTTAGAAATATTCTCCATAATTTTATTTTTCCAATGCGCTGTCTTGGGCCTCATTTAGTCAAGCAAAGACTCTATTTATGAGCTTCCAAAGTTGATGAATCAAAATTGCCAAAATTCTGAAAATTTTGTTACTTAGACTAAGACATAGATTTTTTAATTAATATTAATTAATTATAATTAGAAACGTTAATTAATCAATTAATTAAAAATTATTAATTAGTGAAGATTTTCGGAAAAAAAATCACATTGCCAATATTTGGTCGACGCGTTTTGAACCAACCAATGTGGTTCATCTTCAAGGCAAGATCTTATTAAAAACAAAATCTAATTGATAAAAACACAATTTAATAATTAATTATATATTACATATTAACTAATTTAAAAATAAAATTTGCCCATGGGGTTTTGGATTGACGGTGAATGGGTGCACTGTTAAGGCACTCCTTGCGATAGGTCACTGGTTCAAATCCCCCGTGGGTACTTAGGTTAGTCTTAACTAGAAAAAAAAAATTAAATTTTTTTTTTTAATTTAATCAAATTATTAAAACTTTAATATATTAAAGTTTAATTATTCATGATCGTCCATTTAAATGAACTCAACATTCGTTTCTTTAACGTGTGACTTGAAGACCATAAACGAAAGAGAAGGTTAATTGCATATTGGAGAAAAACAATGATCGGGTTTTTATAAATGTGCACTTTATTATTTTTTAAATGTGCACTTTATTATTTTTGCGATATCGGGAAGTTCTGATATAGAGCCAACCTCATATTGGTTTAAGAATTTTTTTTAAGTTTTTTACATTGGGTCCAAAACAATATTAATAATTGAAGATCAGAGGAACTTTTAAGAGCGTTATGAGAGTTTTTTTTGGGCTATAAGAATTTCCAAGGATCTTGGTTCCAGAGGCTATCAAATTAATGAAGACGAGGTAAAGTGGGACTCTCTCATTATAAACTACAACCACTTTGGTAATTAACAATTCTACAAAATGAACTACAATAATTTTGCAATTTTGAGATTTTTGGTTTGTTAATTTGTTTTAAAATAACAAATTGGAGTAAATTACCGAGATCCCGAAATACATTTTTCAATTGTTCTATAATTTAGCTGGGTCATTTTGTCAGACCATTAGTGAAAAATGAAAAATTAGTAAAAATTAACCAAGATTTAATATCTACAATGAATTACTATTTTAATTGCAAAAATTGAAATATCATACATTCTATACATTTTTTTAACCCTCGCAACAAAAATGATCAAACTTCAAAGGAGTTTCATTTTCAAACCTGTTGACCAAATGAAGCGAAACAAGTATCAATAGAAAGCTGGTGAAATTTTGAATTAAATGAAACAATCAAAATAGATATTTGACGAAAACGAATAAGATTGACAAAATTGTAAGACAATCAATTTAAATGAAAATCATTAGAAATTCTTAGCCAAAAAAAATAATGGAAAGGGTCCCCATTATTTTGAGTAATGGGGGGTGTTGGGTTTTCCCTACAACACCAGGTTGTGTTCCACCTATACTATCGGATCAACCCCCTCCTCATAGGGTGCTTCCTCGATCTACTAAGCCACCCTTCTAGATATTAGAGAAACCCGTGGAGGTCTCTCTATTCCAACATCTACAAAAATCATAAGTCTCAAATCTAAGTTCACATAAAACAGAAACATCAAAAAATTTGAAAACTTAAAAAATAGTTTTTACCTGCATGAGACCACTATGTGCCAGATGGAAGTGTGAGGTCAAGATCTCCCTAGAAATATGTACCGGCGTACGCCCAATCATCTACTATGATGAGCTGTTGTCGCATCCATCCAAACAATGTTCAGGAAAGACATTCGCTGACCACCTCCATGACGATACATCACCTCACCCCACCTCAACAATCATTGATCCCTAGGTCCTGGAGCCTCCACCTTTATCAACTAATACCTGAATAATGGTACACGTTCTAAGAACATCAAGATAGCTCCATAGTTGAATTGCTTCAATTTCCCTATCTTGCATTTAGTGAGTTGGTCTTTCATGTTGATCAACAACCCTTCACACAAGTTAAAAACAGTGGGGCTAAGGCAGTTTATGGCATATTGGAAGTGAGACTTATTCACTTCGTGTAGGGCCTATGCTCTACCTATTGAATCCATGGTACGAAGAATTGTTCTTAGCAGGATATTTGTTATAGCTTTTATGTCTATTTTCCTACTCTTTGTTTTTCGAGAGCCCAGGCAATGTCTCACTATCATCATATATGTACTCTCTCCCCCAGTACAAGAACCAGAAAATTGAATTCGTTGTCCCCTTCTAGAAAAACCTGTAATGAAATAGATGTTTGCAATATCTATCTCGAGTTCTTGGTCTCCTATGATAAACAGTTGGCAGTCTACATCCCACCATCCAACTAAATGTTGCAGTAATTCCAACTAGGTCCTAATCCTAGGGATACAGAATAATTTGAGTAGTCCACAATCCCGAAGATCCCTTATGCAATTTGGATCTTGGGCTGCCTCATGATCTTCTACTTCATGCCCTCTTTCCTTCCATTCAATCACCATTTTTCAGTGAATAACCTATGGAACATCCATAAACAAATATTTTATTAGCTTCTATGGAAGAAAATTTGAGAAACAATCATTAATCTTGGAGGATTTTTAAAAACATTTATGACTCAGTGGCAATGCAATTGTTTCCGAATTTTTCCATGCTTTCAAGGCAATGGCACAGTTGAGCTCAGGGTGAGGTATGCAGGTCCGATGGGTAAAAACCATGTTGATCGCCCTCGGCATAAAAAAAATTCCAGCCCTCCTTACCATCTACTTTATGGATGAAAACACTTAAAAACACAATCAAAATGTAGAGGAAGGATAAATATCTTACTTTCAGCAAACAGATCGTCAAACAGTGTCCTGGATTGGTCGTACTCCTCGCCTGAAGATTGAGGAAAATGGGGGTAAAAAGTTCTCTCTAAATTATAAAATATCAAATGGTAAATGCGTTTTTACTTTTTGAGTTTTTATAAGTATTTTGAAATATTTTTACCATTTAGGGCACATTTTTTCTTATATTTTAATATTGTTCTCGAACACAGGTAACATGTGTCCACTTGTGTAGTGACATGTCATGGATAAATGGTGATAGTGATTAATTTTGAATGAACTAAGGAGTTTCATTTTATCACTTTTTCAAACTCATAAAAAATAAAAGAAAAGGGAACCCCCCTCAAGTCATCTTTAAGCGCTTTTCTGACTCTTGAAATATGAAAATATTGTTGAGTACTTGTCATTTCGAACTCGTTAAAGTAAATTAAATGACATCTAATCAGCGTAAGTTTAACCTTTTTCCAGACCGAGATAGACTATTGTACGAAAAAGGAAAACCTTGTGTTATCACTCAGGTTGTTCCCTTTGACTCCTAAGGGAATACAGCAGAGGTAACCACAGACCAATCTTTGGATCACAGGTCCTAGCCTACCTGCAATTAGAGAGGGCTCTCTCTTTAGGATTTAGCTTTGTTTTGATAATGTTTAGGCTAGTTATGATGCATTGAATTTTGTTTAAAGTTTTGGTTGAATAATGTCTTCTAGCAGTTGAGATGTGATCTTCAAGAGTTTCAGTCCATTGGGCAATGGAGTCTGTGATTGTGGGTCGATTGAGGTATTGAGTATGAGTGATGAAACTACAGGGCCATATAGATACTCGTGAAACAAACTTCAAATTATAAAATATGAAACATTTCCAGCCAGTGACAGGCAACTAAGAATCTTTCACTAAGCTGGTGATATAGAGAAAGGAAATATCACTCAGGAGCAGATTTGAATTCCTGAACAGTATTTACTATGAAAGATTTAGTATGAAGGTGAGCAACTAAGAATTACACATTCATAAATAATTCTGAAGAAAACAATCATAACAACATAGATTGAGTTTAGGGTGTTCTATGAACAAATCCTGAACTATTCCTTTTCTGTGCTATTAAACCTGTGAAATATAGAGCATGAGTGGATTATGAAAGAACGAAATACATAACAAGATGGTTCAAAAAACTTATTGTGACATGAAATAGCGTAGGAATACTATAGCAGCAAGCAATCACACCACAACACATCAAAACAACTCAGAACTTTAGAAATTCCATTAGCTCCCTGTATTAAAAGTCTGAAATTACAGCATAGCTCCTCTGGAAGAAAAATCAACAACCCCAATAAGATTATGCGTGGGGATATATATACAATCGTTTTTACAAAATATCTTAACGCTGAGTCATTTGCTCAATAACTGTCTTCACCAACTTTAAAAAATAGCAGATACAAAAGTTATTGTTACTTTAAATGGACAACGAATGACTTTTCAGCTTTGTCAGAAATTCTTTGACTTTTGGAGGCAACTGAGTCGGTTGGGTGCCTCGTATTAATGAGTAATACGCCCTTTGCTGCTTTGTCGTGGTGCGGCTATCTCAGCCCCATCATCTGCCTTGGCAGTCAAACTAGATTGCTGAGTTGGCCTTTTTCTTAATCTCTCTCCCAGTCAGAGCAAATATGTATTAAATTTCTGAAAATGCTGACTTTGTGATGAAAATACAAAAATATGGTGAACAATCTGTTTTTTACAGCAGTGTTTGTATCATTCCCGTCCACCATTCCTGAGTAGGCAACTGGTGTCTTAAGATTATGCCTAAAGTTTCATCTGCCTCAGTATATTTGTAGTAGTTTGGAGGAACTTCAAAAAGATGTCTGATCTCATTTGCAATGAAAAATAAATTCTCTATTTTGTCATAGAGACTCTGCCCAGAGGGAGGCCCTGTTCCCTCTGAGGTACTTGCTGCTGCAGTGATTTGATTTGTGGCATATGTGTCTACCCTTTTGGCATAGTTTTCATGAGATAGTAACCTTCCTGCACTGGTTACTAAGCTGGGAAGGCCTCTGTTATGCAATGCTATAATCTTCTCAATGAATCTGTTCACCTTTGTCTGCATTTCTTGGCACCTTCTGTCCAATGTTTGCACATGATTTCTCAAAGTGAGCACTCTCTTTACTAGTAAAATGGTATCAGTTCTGTTAGTGATACCCATTGCTGCTAGCTGAGGGCCAATGCGGTTATTCAGGACATTGATCATCCTATTAGCTATTTCAGGCATATTTCCAAGAGATGTTCTTGCACTTTGATTTTCTTTTTGGGCCCTGCCTATTAGATCCATATGCTCATGGATAGTTTCTATATATTGCCACTAGTCTGTAATAGATTGACCAATGTTGGCCCACAGGATCTTCTTAATTTCAACTACAACTTTGTCAAGAGAGAGCTCTTTCTCCAGTTCCTTTATTCTCTTCTCAAGAGCTCTTACTTTTCTTGTTTTTTCGGCTACACTTTGCTTGGATTTATCATATTTTTCCTCAATGGCAGCCAATTTATCCTTGGTTTCTTGCAGTTCAGCCATTTGTGCTTCTAAAGCTTCCAGCTCCTTCATCATGTTCTGCATACTTAGGCTGGGCCCCTGATCTGGTGCTGTTGCTGGCGCTGATGTTGAAGGACTAACCTCTGATGTCTGTCCTGTGGGAGGAGCTGTTGTAGTAGTAGAAAGTGGCACACCTTCAGTAGATGCAGATGTCTGTGCTGGTTGCATTGGTGCCTCACTTTGTCTTGATTTCAGTGCCACCTCGAGTGCACTCTCTGTTTCCATTAACCTCTTGTACAAACTCAGGAGTAAGGCAACTACATCCTGATCCTTCTTCTGCTCGGCCACTTCTCCAGTTTGAGGGTGAAGACCAGCTGGCAGCTTGATATGCTTTCTCATAGCTTCTATGTCTTCATCCCTTTTCTTCAATAATGTTTGCACACCTTTAGGGTCCTTTGGATCATGACCCAACTCTATAATGATTTCTTCCAAGGACTTGATTCTGTTGTCCTTGGCCTGAGATGATGCTTTCTCCAATTCCAGTTGAGCTGCTGTGTTGTGTAGAGAATTTTGTAGTTGGTGCACCAACAGGGTCTTATTAGCTAATGTGGAATATATCATTTCCCCTGTTTGTCTGTGTAGCTCAATTTGATCGAAGGGGTGGATGTCTCTGGAAAAAATTTCCAGATTAGTTCTGATGTAATTGGCAATTGTTTGAGGCTACTGCATGGTAGGCCTGAAATGACTAAGAGTCATTTTTTGTTCATGAATGTCATAGGCAGACATTAATCTCTGCTGATTAGTTGGCGCCATTTTTAGGAGATGGTTGTAAATTTGGTGCCTGAGGGGCTCATTCCTTTTCTTTATGTCAATGAATTGCTGCTTGATGCTAGAGTCTGCCTTTGATTTCTGCCTAGAATAGCTCACCTCTGTCCCATGTGGAATGTCCTGCCCTTGCTGCAAAGAGCTAGTTGATGTTTCGATACTAGGAGGGGGCATGTTGTCAATCGGCCTCTCTGGCAATTCCTCCTTAGAAAAAGGGTTTAGCCTTTGTCTCTTTTCTCCTTGCTGGTCCATAGAGGTAGTGAAAGGAGTGTCCTCTTGCCTATCCCTCTTTCTTGTCCTGTCCTCATTAGCAGGTGTTTGTAAAACAGAGGACTCAACTGTCACCTCCTGCCTTGGAGGAATTTGTTCATGTGTTTGATGTTCTGTGGAGTCAAGTTTTTTGGCCCTGCCTTCCTGCTGCTCTGCTTGCTTCCCCACATTTGGAGGTGATTCTTCTTACTGCACTGTTTTTCCTTTAGTCATGTCTGCTGGTGGATCAGTTGTTTTGGCAGGCTGTTGAGGAATGGTGGATGAGGAGGCAGCTTCTCCACGATGCTGAATGCCAGAAGACCAAACCTATCCAAAATATTCCAAGTCAACTGCTTTTTCTAAAGTTTTAATGTCCTTCTCTGCTATTTCTTCTTCACTATAATCTTCCACTAATGTGCCCTTTTTCCAATCTATTTGATTAGCATATTTTTCAACTTCTGGAATGCTAATGTGGTCATATGGGGCAAGCCTATGCTTGATTCTTCTGAGGCTTATGAAATGGTTAGGGTCATAGGGTGCCCAATAGAAGCTTGTCTTGAGCTGGAGGGCTTTTAGAATTTGGTATGCCTCATTCTAAGCTTCTTCCCTCTTATTAAAGATGAATGGACCCAATTGATGCTTGATTTTCAGCTGTGCCTTCTTGTTTTTGCTATGGAAGTGAATCATATCTGCATTGCCGAACTGCCTGAAGTACTCTAGAGCAAAGAGTCTCATGGGAACATACTTTGGTAGCCTGTATGGCGCTAACTCACAGCCATATATCCTGATCACTGTATGGTGTTGGTAAAAGTACCAATCCCCTATGCTGTAGTTCTTGGACAGCTGAAGGATTTTCTGCATATCATCAGTGAGTCTAGGAGGAGGTGAACTTTGCAGCAGTGATAAGGCTGGGTGAATGAATAGGTCAATAAATTCACAGTATGTATATGGTGAGTAATGAATATGATGGCAGACTGATGTCCAGAACATTACAGACCTTCTGTTTCCCTTTGAATCTAGTTTCTTGAGGAAAAGAGGAAAGGCATCAGGCTGATTATACAATATCAGATGATATATATAGGAGGTGTACTTGAATACCCTCTCTCTTTCCAGATTCATTAACTGTTCATGCATTTTGTTGGCTATAAATGAGGCATAGTCATACTGGACAACAGGGGGCTGTCCTGGGGTAAAAATGGATAGTACCACCAGTGTTGTTTCATCTACAAACTCACTGGTCTTGAACCCTAGGATGGAAGATATCATATCTACTAATAGTCTCCCTATGTCATTAAACCAGACATGCAGATAAGGGGGAGGCTGCTTAGGTTGAAACTCTGGAATCATAAACAGTTGGCCAATTCTTGTAATTTGTGAGTTGGACAGCTTGGCACCCTGCTCTAATAAAAGTTACATGGAAAGAGGGACCAGTGGCTTAGTAGGTTGAGACCGTGGCATTTGATTTATGGCTTCAGGAGTAATATGGAACAAGACAGAGCCTGAAGGACTCAGAACAACCCTTTGGTTGGGGTCATAGTTTGAGCGGCACTGGTGGATCAAGTCAGGAAATTCATTGACCTGAGGGAGATAATAAATAGGCAAATCGGATTTCCAGATTCCCAGGAGGTCTGTACCATCTTTGTGTTTCTTCCTTAACTCACACACTGCTTCTATGTGGTATTTGTTACACAACTCTATAGTGTCTTTCATCTGATAATCTCGGTCTGCCAGGGCTAGCCATTCCAGGTCCTTATGTGGGGCATTTAATGGGGCAATGTTTAATGCCACAGGGGTCGCCATGGTTAATTGATATTTGGAATTATATCTGAGATTTTTTCTTGGGCACAACAATATAGAGCAGTGGATTTTGAATGAGCAGGGTAATTTGCAGAGGAGAAGAAGCACAATTGGGGTGAAAATGAGTCAAAATGATCCTAGGATAAATTCAATGAGTAGATGCTGGGATTTGAGAATGCTTGTTCAGAGAGCTTGCTTGGCAATGGTTCAGATTTGCGAATGCGCAAATAGACTGTGAATTTATGGTAATTTGGCACAATGGGGACTTCTGTGAGTGAACTTGGGCTTACAGTGTGGAAAAGGACCACTGGTTCATGAGGATTTCTGGTTATTACTGTTTTTTCCTCTTTTCTTAGTTTGTTTGGTGAATTATGCAAAAACCAGGCGCGGAGGGGGGAAACTGATAAATACCTGGTACAATCGGACAATGGTGGAAAAGCAGGTGAATTCAGGGCGCCAGCAGCAAGGGAGCAGTCTTCAAAGCTGGCAGACAAACAACGTGATGGTTCATGCAGGAGTACAGTGAGAAATATTGCAAATAACGCGAAAAACGAGTTTTTTGGGCAAAATAGGGAAAATTTGGCGTTTGGCGCCTTTTTATCGGATGATGTCAGCATGACGTCACGGGTGGGGTCGGGTACGGAATGATGACGTGGCGGCTAGCGAGTGACTCTACGTGGACAGGTGACATGGCAGATAGCTCGGAGCAATGGTGGATGGGGCGGTGATGCGACGCTGAGGCGGCAATGACGCATGGGTGACGTAGGAGCGACGTATGGTGGAATTAGCAGAGCGGTAGGTGGTTCCATCGGACCACTTATGGTACGGGAGTGGTTTTGGCAGGAGGCTGCCCGACACAACCTGGGAACGACACGCGTCTGAGCCCTGACGTCACCCTCTGACAGATTTCGGGCGCTATCATTCGGGCATCGGAGGTGGTCCGATATTGCTGTGGGCCGTCGGATTGTAGGGCCCGAATCCGACGGTCGACGGGCTGCGGAGGTGAGGGATGGATACGGCGGGCCCCGCCGGGATTTAAATAATATTTTCCTTTTGTTTTTTGTGGTGTGCGCGCTGTAACAAAACTTTGGATAAGCGGAGAAAATGGGTTTTAACCGGGTTTTATGCAAATAACGCGGGTAATACATTATAGTGGGTTTGTAAAGGGGATAAGGTTAGGAATAGGTTATTAAACTAACCAAGTGTTAGTTTAATCCCTAACTTCAAACAAACCAAACAAAACTTTTGATTCTGCCTGATTCTCCAAATAGTTGAACATATGGCTATAATGCCAAAAGGGGGGGTATTTACATATTTTGTGGGCCTTTTCACAATAGTGATATAGTAGTAGGGGAAAAGGGGAACATAGGGAGTTAAATAATAGGGTTAGAAGTCAATGTGAATTGGGGATATGAGAGATTGGAAGTGAGGAATAGGGAACTAAGTTTAGTGATTTAAACTCAGATTTTTTAGAAGTTGATGGGAAATGGTTTTACACAAGAAATGTGGCTTCTTTTCGGAGAAGAAAGTGAAAACTTGTCATGAAATTTCCAAGAAGAAATTGAAGGGGGATTCTTTAGGAAAGTGCTGAAGTCCTCCATGGGATGTTAGAAAGAGAGTGTTTTGGGGAGAACAAGGGAGTTAGACATGCTTCTATACTTTGCCTTCGAAATGCAGCATAGATACCTTTGCAACTGCCAACATATGCCTTCTTGATTAAGGCCAAAACTGAATAGGATCAAGATTCTGCAACTTCTGGCTACCTACCCAACTTAGAACCTAGCATTTTTTGTTACTTCAGGGAGGGTGCACTTAGACTTGCAAACCCTCATATGCTCTTTTCTTTTTGCTGCCCTCCTATCTAAATCTACCCTTATGTCTTCCAAGGGCCCAGATTAAGCTAGTGGGCTCCTTCCTTTCTCTATCAACTAATCATCTGTCAAGCTTAAACTGTTTGAACAGGTACTCATTACCTACTCTAAAACAAGCAATTCAAAACATGGCATGGCCCAGCTTGAACTGTTGAGCCATACCTCAAGATAGCAGTGGCATTTTGATTGGCCACTTTCCTGGTCTTTCTTTGGGGTTCATTTCAATTATTTTTTCTTTTGACCAATTCATTTTCTTGCCCTTTGATTATTCTTTTAAGGCATACCCTCTTTACATTTTTTAACTTTTTGCTTTGTTTACCAAAAAATGGAACCTTTGTTTCATCAAAGATGATCATTTTTAGCATTTCCACTGTCAATCATGAAATATGAAACCCTATTGGTATAGGAGGCTAACAGTGGCTCCACTTGGGGATGACTTTTCCAGATGAAAAGTCAAGATCAGCAGGTCAGATTGCCTTCTTTTCCACCTTTCTGCATTTTAACCTTTCCTTTTCTTGAAGACTGAACATCTGAATTCATGAAACTTACTTGCAATACTCCTTAAGCTGATCTGTTCTGAAATTACAACCCTGTTTTTGCCTTGCTTCTCTGATTATTTCTCATCTTCCAGATAATTTCCAAGTACTTTCTCTCATTCTCCCATGCCAAAGTGAATAGTATTCATCAAAATAGTGCAGCACCTTAGTTTTTCTCAAAATTTGCTTTATTTGGAGCTCTATCTATCCGCTGAAAATAAACATACTGAAAATACAAATTTATGTACAATATACAATTGAGCAATGCTTGATCAGAGGGGATCAAAGTAATGCTTGAGCATCCTCCCATTGACTGGGCCTTCCTCAGTGTTTGAGCCATCCAAGCTCTTTAGAAAATAAGTGTTATTACCTTGTACAACATAAATTACATAAGGTCCCTTCCATAAGAAATCAAATTTCCCATGTTTTCCTTTGTCCTCCCTTCTGGAATCCCATCTTAGCACTTTGTTTCCTATAAAGAAGTCTTCAGCTTTGGTTCTTTTGTCAAATATTGTTTTGAGTTTTTCTTGCCGTACTTGGGTTCTTTCATAGACTTCCTCCCTTATTTGCTGCAGGTGACTTTTCTGATTGATCCTTCTCTGAATGTCATTTGGTTCAGCTTGTATTTCTTGCAGTAACTTGATTACAGGAACCCTTAAGGATGAAGGAAACTTTGCTTCCATTCCATAAACTAGTTCATATGGACTTGTACCAATGGATCTTTTGGTGGTTAGTCTATTTGCCCATAGAGCATTCATTAACTTTTTATGCCAATTCTTTTTGTTTTCTTCCAAAACTTTTTTGATGATGTTAATTAGGCTTTTATTGGAAGACTCAGCTAGGCCATTGCCTTGAGGATAATAAGCCATGGAATGACCTAGGGTCATATGATATTTATGGCAAAAGCTGATCATTTTTTTGGACTTAAAAGCGGCAGCATTGTCTGTGATAATTTTGTCTCGACAGCCAAATCTGGACAAGATGTTGGTCTCTAGAAATTGTATGATAATGGAGTCATTGGCTTGCCTACAGGGGACAACTTCTATCCATTTGGTGAAATAGTCTGTAGCAGTCAGAATCCACCTATGCTGGCCAGAGGATGGGGGGTGAATTTCACCAATAAAATCTAGACCCCATTGCTGGAATGGTCTCTCAGTTGAAACAGGTTTGAGTGGTAAAGGCAACAACTTTCTCTTCCCTTCAAAGATTTGACATTTGTGACAAGACATTACAAATTTTCTTACATCAGTAAACAAGGAGGGCCAATAAAAACCAGCCCTTAGGATTTTATCAGCTGTGGATTTCCAGTATAAGTGTCCTCCACAGTCACCTGCATGAAATTCTTTGAGGACATTGTCAGTTTCATCCAATGTTAAGCAATTAAGTAAGATCCCTTCATGATTTCTCCAAAACAAATCATTGTTAATAATACAAAATTTTGATGCTTTCATTTTCAAGAACCTTTTCTTAGTTCTGGACAACCCTGGAGGAGCTTGCAGGTTTAACAATACAAAACATATATCAGTATACCAGGGGGATTGCATAAAGGCTTGGTTGATCTGTGGATTCGCCATCTCCTATTCATTGTCAAGTTCATTAATGTCAAGAACTTGAAAATTGGTTTCAGCCATCAACTTGGCTAGACCCTGTCCTTTTATCAGTTTGGTAGGCTTGATTTCTATGTCATATTCTAAGATTTTGGCGATCCATTTGCCCCTCCTACCTTCAATTCCTTCTTGGGTCAAAATGTCTTTCACTACTGCATTTGGGACATAGGAAATGATGTGGGAGTACAGGATATAGATTCTAAAGTCCTTGATTGCTTTCACTAGTGCATAGGCCTGTTTTTCCATGATCTGATATTTCAAGGGAGCATCCCTAAGAGCTCTGCTAAATAATGCAATAGGTTTCTCATAGACTTGATCATCTTTCTGTAGTAAAACACCAGCAATTGTATGCTCAGAAGCAAAGGAAAAAATGATGAAATCTCTATCAAATCTAGGGCTTGTTAGGACTGGTGTGTTTGTCAATGCTCTTTTAATATACTCAAAAGCTTGTCTAGCTTCTAAGGTCCATTTGACCTTGGATTCCTTTTTTAGCATGTTGTTTAACAGTCTTGTGAGCTCAACCAGATTTGGAATGAACCTTCTCAAGAAGTTGATTTTTCCTAGGAAACTTTGGAGTTCCTTGATGTTTCTTAGATGTGGTACTTGTAGGATGGCTTGAATTCTGTCTGGATCAATCCTAATAACATCTTTTGAGATTATATGTCCTAAGAGTTTACCTTCCTCTAGCCCAAAGAGTGATTTCTTTGGGTTTAAAGATATGCCATATTTTCTACAAATTGTGAAAACTTGCCTTAAGTGTTCCAAATGTTCTTGGTCTGATTTTGAAAAGGCAGTTAGATCATCCAGGTAGACCACTAGAAAGTCATGAATTTCTTTGGCAAAGGCTATATCCATTTCTCTTTGGAAGGTTGCCCCTGCATTCTTAAGCCCAAACGGCATTTTGACATATTTAAAAGTTCCCCAAGGTGTTGTGAAGGAAGTTTTGTCTTGGTCATCTGGGTGTACTAGAATCTGATTGAATCCTGAGAAACCATCTAACAATGAGATCCTAGAGGCTCCCACTACCCTTTGTAGGATATGATCCATTTTTGGTAAGGGGTAATGGTCTTTGAGAGAGACTTTGTTTAAATTTCTCAGGTCAACACACAGTATGATTTCTCCTGTCTTTTTTCTAGTAGGCACTAGGTTAGAAATCCATTCTGAGAATCTGATTGGAGCAATGAGTCTTGCTTGATACATACGTTTCACCTCTTTTTCAATGAGAGGAAGGAGCATAGGGTTCAGTCTTCTGAGTTTTTGTTTAAAAGGCTTTTGATTTTCTTTTAAAGGTATAGTGTGCTGGATGACTGAGGTATCATAAGACTTGAGGTCCTCATAGCTCCAGGCAAAGACATCTTGGAATTCTTTGAATAACTCAATGTATTTCAGTTTCTGCTCAGGTGGTAATGCCTTGGATAACTTTATCATTTTGGGATTTTCTGTAGTCCCAATGTTACAATCTTCAATTTCAACATTCAATGGTTGCATTTTTGGTTTTCTTGAGATATCATTTGAATCAAACAGATCCTCCAAAGGGGTTAAACCTGTGGGCAAAAAATTATCTTTCAACTCAATTACCTCCATTTCTGTTTCAGCCAGTTCATCTTCATCTCTTTGACTCAACTTTTGTATGGTTTCACTGTTAAAGGTGGTAGGATGCAAAACTGTATTAGCTGTCTCAACTGATATGTTCTGTGTGAGAGTGTGTGCTTGTTGTTGATCATCTCTAGTAATTGAGTCAATATTAATGCCCGAGAATTCCTCTTTTAGAGTGAGGAAATCATTTATCTGAGTGTCACTCTCAAAGACTTGCCAGTTTTTGATGTTGTCTGGAACTGCCGGCCTGTGTTTGATTTCAGCAATAAAAGTATGATTGGGTTTAAAAGGCAGCTTACAAGTGCTGGCAAAAGTTTCCAAGTTGTGAGCATGTAGATTGAGTTGTCTGGAAATTTTAGTCAACTGTGATTGTGAGAAGGTGTCAAGTACCTGAATAGCTGCTGCCTTATATGCTCTCAACCTTAGATCATTTGTAGTAAAGTTTCCTTTAATTTGTTGTATGATTAGATCTGAATCCCCTAAGATTGAAATTTTAGTTGCACCCAGATTTTTTATGAGTTTGAGACCTAGCAAAAGGGCCTCATACTCAGCCATGTTGTTTGTACATCGGAAGTTCAACCTATATGCATGACCCTCAGCCTGGTCATTGTGCATATTATGGATCCAGATTCCTGCTCCAGCTCCTAACTTATTTACAGAGCCATCAAATTCTAAGTACCATAAGGTTTCATGTTCAAGACTTGGATTTAGATTTTTAGAGAGTTGAATCATAGGCAGATTTATTTCCTGCAGATTTGTTGATACATTGTGTTCTGATGTTGCCTCAACTATTCTTACAGTCCTTTGGTCTTGTGGGGCATATTGTTCATTAACTTTCTCTTCCTCTGCTGCTATTAATAGTTTAGAATAAGCCTTGCTGCAGATGTCAGCATTGTAGAGAATGAATGAATCCATGTCAGAGTGTATTAAATAGATTGGGAAGTTTTGGGGTTTCTCTTGACTGCTTACCACATATTTCATCAAAGTTTCACGGTATAATCTCTTTGGCTACCCAAAGATTGAGATGGTTGCATAAGACATGTCTAATTGCAAAGATCCTTGGAGTTTGCCCCCCCAAGATCTGGACAAGAGCATACCATACTTAGGGGGTATGTCAGCTACCACCACATCCATTAAGATTGTTTTGGTTGGGTATTGGACCAGGGAGACACATAAATCTTTAATCAATCCTAAGCACCTGACCTGGCTTGAATCAAATGAGAATAGATCTTTATAAGGTCTTGTGATGTCTAGGTCGAGTTTTTCCATTACAGATTTGGTCATTAAGTTGTGTGAGGCCCCAGAATCGAACATTGCATTGTGTAGAACCTTATCATGAATGTTTAAGCTAACATAGAAGGGTGGAACCCCTCCATTTTCTGATTTTCCATTAACCTCAGGGCTGAACAACAACTCTGGTTGGTCATCTAGGACATTCACAACATCTTTATTGTCTGATACTTGGAGTGACTTGTTAATTTGCTATCTGTATATTTCATGTTTGGCTAATTCCGAAAGAGGAATTGATATCTTGAGCTTACTTATTTCTGCCTCCAAGTTAAAGGGCTTTTCAATTTGCATTTTGGCATTAAGTGTAGCAGGTTTTTCTTTTTCAGCTGGGTTATCAATCTTTTGTTCATGGTTGGTATGATCTTGAGTGAAGTTGGTACCATGTTTGTTTCCAGGGGTGTTATCTAACTTTATTTTTGCTGGATGGAGTGGGACTGGCTGTTTTTCAGATGTTTGTTGTTCTGAAATATCCTCCACAGTGACTTCTGAGGAGTGTAGGTTTGAATCGCCAGCTGATTGTGGGAGAGTACTCTTATCATTGATCTTTTTTGACTGCTTATTGTCCTTTGGTTTAAGAGTTACAGGTACATATATTGTTCTGGTCCTTAGTTTATACTGTTTGTGTACCTCATACACAACTGCATCATAACCTTCTTTGAAATCAAATGATTCTCCTGACTTAGTGTGGTATTGATTGTCATTGTAAACCTCTTGATCTTCTTGTGTTAAGAATACTTGATGTTCACTGTCCAAACCCATTAGGTTGATGTGAGGGTCCTCATTTGGTTCACTAGATGTTGAAGCCTCAGCATAATTTTCTTGGAAAGGAGGTCTGACATGCTGGTCAGGGTCAGTCCTTCCAACATTAGGATTTTGATTTTTTCTAAAGTTTGGGTTTCTAATATTGCTTGTTTGACCTTCCCATGATGATTTTCTTTCTATGGTTTCCACTCTGTCCCCAAGTCTATCCATACCTTTGATGATTGCATCTAGCTTTTGCTCAAATGATGAGGGTTCTTCCTTGAAAGTGGTTCTTCTTTTTGTTCTTGCCCGGTTTCTCTTAGCAATCAGATTTGCCTCTACACTTACAGCTATGTTTTGCATGTCTACCAAGGTTGCAGGGGTTCTTTCTCTTAGTTGATATGCCATATCAGCATCAAACCCATCAGGGAACTTAATCAATGCTAAATCAGGTGGAGGCCTAAGATTTTGAGGAATGGCATTATAGATAGTGTTGAATCTAATGCAATAGTCCAAGACAGTTTCTTGAGGACCTCTCCTTATGGTGTCATATTCAGATAAAATGTGCAGAGGATCCTTTTTCTTTTCCCATCTGTTCAGAAAGAACTGATAAAGAGCACCTGAATCAGGTATAGAATTTGCAGCAAGTGCTCTAAACCAAGTTCTTACTTCACCTGTCAGACTTTGTACAAAAAATTTCATTCTCACATCATCATCATCTATCTCATAGTTTTCAAAGTAATCTTGCATTTTCTTGGTATGCTGTAAGGCAGTGTATGTATTGGTTCCATCAAAATAAGTGATCTTACTTTGGTAGTCCTGAGGCATAGCCCCTGGATTACCAGGTAGCTGAAGGGGAGCATAACGATTAGCCATATTTGGAGGGATAAGTGGGACAACGGGTAGAAGGGGAACAACTGGAACAACAGGAACAACAACAACAGTTTGTGTATTGGGTGTAGACAATATGTTTTGTGAAGTGGATGAGGAAGAGGGGGAAGAATGGGTTATATGAAGGTGGACTGATGGTTTAGCAGGGGTTGAGATAAAACTCTGCTGAACTGCATCAGGGCTGGACTCAGGAGATTCTTCTGGTTCCTTTTGGTTCATAAGAGTCTTAGGGATCAAATTGGGGTTATCAAAAACAGGTGGAGGATTTGGGTCTGGATTTGACCTTGTATGCCTAGTTGTCTTTTTAGGAGCCAGCTTCTGAACTTGTTTTTGGTAATTTTGAGAATATTATTAGAATGGTCAAGGGAAGGCTTAAATTTTGGAACCACTATCTAGAGCAGACAACAATTGACACATGAGTTCTCCCCAGTGGAGTCGCCAGTTATGTTATCACTCAGGTTGTTCCCTTTGACTCCTAAGGGAATACGGCCGAGGTAACCACAGACCAATCTTTGGATCACAGGTCCTAGCCTACCTGCAATCAGAGAGGGCTCTCTCTTTAGGATTTAGCTTTGTTTTGATAATGTTTAGGCTAGTTATGATGCATTGAATTTTGTTTAAAGTTTTGGTTGAATAATGTCTTCTAGCAGTTGAGATGTGATCTTCAGGAGTTTCAGTCCATTGGGCAATGGAGTCTGTGATTGTGGGTCGATTGAGGTATTGAGTATGAGTGATGAAACTACAGGGCCATATAGATACTCATGAAACAAACTTCAAATTATAAAATATGAAATATTTCCAGCCAGTGACAGGCAACTAAGAATCTTTCACTAAGCTGGTGATATAGAGAAAGGAAATATCACTAAGGAGTAGATTTGAATTCCTGAACAGTATTTACTATGAAAGATTTAGTATGAATGTGAGCAACTAAGAATTACACATTCATAAATAATTCTGAAGAAAACAATCATAACAGCATAGATTGAGTTTAGGGTGTTCTATGAACAAATCCCGAACTATTCCTTTTCTGTGCTATTAAACCTGTGAAATATAGAGCATGAGTGGATTATGAAAGA
The DNA here is from genome assembly GCA_031772625.1 of Pinus tabuliformis. Classification (NCBI taxonomy): domain Eukaryota; kingdom Viridiplantae; phylum Streptophyta; class Pinopsida; order Pinales; family Pinaceae; genus Pinus; species Pinus tabuliformis. Next base: position 1,111,392,605 of record CM062820.1, on the reverse strand, counting down.
ATGAAATACATAACAAGATGGTTCAGAAAACTTATTGTGACATGAAATAGCGTAGGAATCCTGTAGCAGTAAGCAATCACACCACAACACATCAAAACAACTCAGAACTTTAGAAATTCCATTAGCTCCCTATATTAAAAGTCTGAAATTACAACATAGCTCCTCTGGAAGAAAAATCAACAACCCCAATAATATTATGCGTGGGGATATATATACAATCATTTTTATAAAATATCTTAACGCTGAGTCATTTGCTCAATAACTGTCTTCACCAACTTTCAAAAATAGCAGATACAAAAGTTATTGTTACTTTAAATGGACAACGAATGACTTTTCAGCTTTGTCAGAAATTCTTTGACTTTTGGAGGCAACTGAGTCGGTTGGGTGCTTCGTATTAATGAGTAATACACCCTTTGCTGCTTTGTCGTGGTGTGGCTATCTCAGCCCCGTCATCTGCCTTGGCAATCAAACTGGATTGCTGAGTTGGCCTTTTTCTTAATCTCTCTCCCAGTCAGAGCAAATATGTATTAACTTTCTGAAACTGCTGACTTTGTGATGAAAATACAAAGATATGGTGAACAATCTATTTTTTACAGCAGTGTTTGTATCATGCCCGTCCACCATTCCTGAGTAGGCAACTGGTGTCTTAAGATTATGCCTAAAGTTTCATCTGCCTTAGTATATTTGTAGTAGTTTGGAGGCACTTCAAAAAGATGTCTGATCTCATTTGCAATGAAAAATAAATTCTCTATTTTGTCATAGAGACTCTACCCAGAGGGGGCCCCTGTTCCCTCTGAGGTACTTGCTGCTGCAGTGATTTGATTTGTGGCATATGTGTCTACCATTTTGGCATAGTTTTCATGAGATAGTAACCTTCCTGCACTGGTTACTAAGCTGGGAAGGCCTCTGTTATGCAATGCTGTAATCTTCTCAATGAATCTGTTCACCTCTGTCTGCATTTCTTGGCACCTTCTGTCCAATGTTTGCACATGATTTCTCAAAGTGAGCACTCTCTTCACTAGTAAAATGGTATCAGTTCTGTTAGTGATACCCATTGCTGCCAGCTGAGGGCCAGTGCGGTTATTCAGGACATTGATCATCCTATTAGCTATTTCAGGCATATTTCCAAGAGATGATCTTGCTCTTTGATTTTCTTTTTGGGCCCTCCCTATTAGATCCATATGCTCATGGATAGTTTCTATATATTGCCACTGGTCTGTAATAGATTGACCAATGTTGGCCCACAGGATCTTCTTAATTTCAACTACAACTTTGTCAAGAGAGAGCTCTTTCTCCAGTTCCTTTATTCTCTTCTCAAGAGCTCTTACTTCTCTTGTTTTTTCAGCTACACTTTGCTTGGATTTATCATATTTTTCCTCAATGGCAGCCAATTTATCCTTGGTTTCTTGCAGTTCAGCCATTTGTGCTTCTAAAGCTTCCAGCTCCTTCATCATGTTATGCATACTTAGGCTGGGTCCCTGATCTGGTGCTGTTGCTGGCGCTGATGTTGAAGGACTAACCTCTGATGTCTGTCCTGTGGGAGGAGCTGCTGTAGTAGTAGAAAGTGGCACACCTTCAGTAGATGCAGATGTCTGTGCTGGTTGCATTGGTGCCTCACTTTGTCTTGATTTCAGTGCCACCTCTAGTGCACTTTCTGTTTCCATTAACCTCTTGTACAAACTCAGGAGTAAGGCAACTACATCCTGATCCTTCTTCTGCTCGGCCACTTCTCCAGTTTGAGGGTGAAGACCAGCTGGCAGCTTGATATGCTTTCTCATAGCTGCTATGTCTTCATCCCTTTTCTTCAATAATGTTTGCACACCTTTATGGTCCTTTGGATCATGACCCAACTCTATAGTAATTTCTTCCAAGGACTTGATTCTGTTGTCCTTAGCCTGAGATGATGCTTTCTCCAATTCCAGTTGAGCTGCAGTGTTGTGTAGAGAATTTTGTAGTTGGTGCGCCAACAGGGTCTTATCAGCTAATGTGGAATATATCATTTCCCCTATTTATCTGTGTAGCTCAATTTGATCCAAGGGGTGGATGTCTCTGGCAAAAATTTCCAGATTAGTTCTGATGTAATCGGCAGCTGTTTGAGGCTGCTGCATGGTAGGCCTGAAATGACTAAGAGTCATTTTTTGTTCCTGAATGTCATAGGCAGACATTAATCTCTGCTGATTAGTTGGCGCCATTTTTAGGAGATGGTTGTAAATTTGGTGCCTGAGGGGCTCATTCCTTTTCTTTATGTCAATGAATTGCTGCTTGATGCTGGAGTCTGCCTTTGATTTCTGCCTAGAAGAGCTCACCTCTGTCCCATGTGGAATGTCCTGCCCTTGCTGCAAAGAGCTAGTTGATGTTTCGATACTAGGAGGGGGCATGTTGTCAATCGGCCTCTCTGGCAATTCCTCCTTAGAAAAAGGGTTTAGCCTTTGTCTCTTTTCTCCTTGCTGGTCCATAGAGGTAGTGAGAGGAGTGTCCTCTTGCCTATCCCTCTTTCTTGTCCTGTCCTCATTAGCAGGTGTTTGTAAAACAGAGGACTCAACTGTCACCTCCTGCCTTGGAGGAATTTGTTCATGTGTTTGCTGTTCTGTGGAGTCAGGTTGTTTGGCCCTGCCTTCCTGCTGCTCTGCTTGCTGCCCCACATTTGGAGGTGATTCTTCTTGCTGCACTGTTTTGCCTTTAGTCATGTCTGCTGGTGGATCAGTTGTTTTGGCAGGCTGTTGAGGAATGGTGGATGAGGAGGCAGCTTCTCCACGATGCTGAATGCCAGAAGACCAAACCTGTCCAAAATATTCCAAGTCAACTACTTTTTCTAAAGTTTTAATGTCCTTCTCTGCTATTTCTTCTTCACTATAATCTTCCACTAATGTGCCCTTTTTCCAATCTATTTGATTAGCATATTTTTCAACTTCTGGAATGCTAATGTGGTCATATGGGGCAAGCCTATGCTTGATTCTTCTGATGCTTATGAAATGGTTAGGGTCATAGGGTGCCCAATAGAAGCTTATCTTGAGCTGGAGGGCTTTTAGCATTTGGTATGCCTCATTCCAAGCTTCTTCCCTCTTATTAAAGATGAATGGACCCAATTGATGCTTGATTTTCAGCTGTGCCTTCTTGTTTTTGCTATGGAAGTGAATCATATCTGCATTGCCGAATTGCCTGAAGTACTCTAGAGCAAAGAGTCTCATGGGAACATACTTTGGTAGCCTGTATGGCGCTAACTCACAGCCATATATCCTGATCACTGTATGGTGTTGGTAAAAGTACCAATCCCCTATGCTGTAGTTCTTGGACAGTTGAAGGATTTTCTGCATATCATCAGTGAGTCTAGGAGGAGGTGAACTTTGCAGCAGTGATAAGGCTAGGTGAATGAATAGGTCAATAAATTCACAATATGTATATGGTGAGTAATGAATATGATGGCAAACTGATGTCCAGAACATTACAGACCTTCTGTTTCCCTTTGAATCTAGTTTCTTGAGGAAAAGAGGAAAGGCATCAGGCTGATTATACAATATCAAATGATATATATAGGAGGTGTACTTGAATACCCTCTCTCTTTCCAGATTCATTAACTGTTCATGCATTTTGTTGGCTATAAATGAGGCATAGTCATACTGGACAACAGGGGGCTGTCCTGCGGTAAAAATGGATAGTACCACCAGTGTTGTTTCATCTACAAACTCACTGGTCTTGAACCCTAGGATGGAAGATATCATATCTACTAATAGTCTCCCTATGTCATTAAACCAGACATGCAGATAAGGGGGAGGCTGCTTAGGCTGAAACTCTGGAATCATAAATAGTTGGCCAATTCTTGTAATTTGTGAGTTGGAGAGCTTGGCACCCTGCTCTAATAAAAGCTGCATGGAAAGAGGGACCAGTGGCTTAGTAGGTTGAAACCGCGGCATTTGATTTATGGCTTCAGGAGTAATATGGAACAAGACAGAGCCTGAAGGACTCAGAACAGCCCTTTGGTTGGGGTCATAGTTTGAACGGCACTGGTGGATCAAGTCAGGAAATTCATTGACCTGAGGGAGATAATAAATAGGCAAATCGGGTTTCCAGATTCCCAGGAGGTCTGTACCATCTTTTTTTTTCTTCCTTAACTCACACACTGCTTCTATGTGGTATTTGTTACACAACTCTATAGTGTCTTTCATCTGATAATCTCGGTCTGCCAGGGCTAGCCATTCCAGGTCCTTATGTGGGGAATTTAATGGGGCAATATTTAATGCCACAAGGGTCACCATGGTTAATTGATATTTGGAATTATATCTGAGATTTTTTCTTGGGCACAGCAATATAGACCAGTGGATTTTGAATGAGTAGGGTAATTTGCAGAGGAGAAGAGGAAAAATTGGGGTGAAAATGAGTCAAAATGCTCCTAGGATAAATTCAATGAGTAGATGCTGGGATTTGAGAATGCTTGTTCAGAGAGCTTGCTTGGCAATGGTTCAAATTTGCGAATGCGCAAATAGACTGTGAATTTATGGTAATTTGGCACAATGGGGACTTCTGTGAGTGAACTTGGGCTTACAGTGTGGAAAAGGACCACTGGTTCATGAGGATTTCTAGTTATTACTGTTTTTTCCTCTTTTCTTAGTTTGTTTGGTGAATTATGCCAAAACTAGGCGCGAAGGGGGAAACTGATAAATACCTGGTACAATCGGAAAATGGTGGAAACGTAGGTGAATTCAGGGTGCCAGCAGCAAGGGAGCATTCTTCAAAGCTGGCAAACAAACAACGTGATGGTTCATGCAGGAATACAGTGAGAAATATTGCAAATAACGCGAAAAACGAGTTTTTTGGGCAAAATAGGGAAAATTTGGCGTTTGGCGCCTTTTTGTCGGATGACGTCAGCATGACGTCATGGGTGGGGTCGGGTACGGAATGATGACGTGGCGGCCAACGAGCGACTCTACGTGGACAGGTGACATGGTAGACAGCTCGGAGCAACGGCGGATGGGGTGGTGATGCGACACTGAGGCGTCAATGACGCATGGGTGACGTAGGAGCGATGCATGGTGGAATTAGCAGAGCGGTAGGCGGTTCCTTCGGACCACTTATGGTACGAGAGTGGTTTTGGCAGGAGGCCGCCCGACACAACCTGGGAACGACACGCGTCCGAGCCCTGACGTCACCCTCTGACAGATTTCGGGCACTATCGTTCGGGCATCGGAGGTGGTCCGATATTGCTGTGGGCCGTCAGATGGGAGGGCCCGGATCCGACGGTCGACGGGCTGCAGAGGTGAGGGATGGATACGGCGGGCCCCGGCGGGATTTAAATAATATTTTCCTTTTGTTTTTTGTGGTGTGCGCGCTATAACAAAACTTTGGATAAGCGGAGAAAATGGGTTTTAACTGGGTTTTATGCAAATAACGTGGGTAATACGTTATAGTGGGTTTGTAAAGGGGATAAGGTTAGGAATAGGTTATTAAACTAAACAAGTGTTAGTTTAATCCCTAACTTCAAACAAACCAAACAAAACTTTTGATTCTGCCTGATTCTCCAAATAGTTGAACATATGGCTATAATGCCAAAAGGGGGGGGTATTTACATATTTTGTGGGCCTTTTCACAATAGTGATATAGTAGTAGGGGAAAAGGGGAATTAAGGGAGTTAAATAATAGGGTTAGAAGTCAATGTTAATTGGGTATATGAGAGATTGGAAGTGAGGAATAGGGAACTAAGCTTAGTGATTTAAACTCAGATTTTTTAGGAGTTGATGGGAAATGGTTTTACACAAGAAATGTGGCTTCTTTTCGGAGAAGAAAGTGAAAACTTGTCATGAAATTTCCAAGAAGAAATTGAAGGGGGATTCTTTAGGAAAGTGCTGAAGTCCTCCTTGGGATGTTAGAAAGAGAGTGTTTCGGGGAGAACAAGGGAGTTAGACATGCTTCTATACTTTGCCTTCGAAATGCAGCATAGATACCTTTGCAACTGCCAACATATGCCTTCTTGATTAAGGCCAAAACTGAATAGGATCAAGATTCTGCAACTTCTGGCTACCTACCCAACTTAGAACCTAGCATTTTTTGTTACTTCAGGGAGGGTGCACTTAGACTTGCAAACCCTCATATTCTCTTTTCTTTTTGCTTCCCTCCTATCTAAATCTACCCATGTCTTCCAAGGGCCCAGATTAAGCTAGTGGGCTCCTTCCTTTCTCTATCAACTAATCATCTGTCACGCTTAAACTGTTTGAACATGTACTCATTACCTACTCTAAAACAAGCAATTCAAAACATGGCATGGCCTAGCTTGAACTGTTGAGCCATACCTCAAGATAGCAGTGGCATTTTGATTGGTCACTTTCCTGGTCTTTCTTCGGGGTTCATTTCAATTATTTTTTATTTTGACCAATTCATTTTCTTGCCCTTTGATTATTCTTTTAAGGCATACCCTCTTTACATTTTTTAACTTTTTGCTTTGTTTACCAAAAAATGGAACCTTTGTTTCATCAAAGATGATCATTTTTAGCGTTTCCACTGTCAATCATGAAATATGAAACCCTATTGGTATAGGAGGCTAACACCTTGGTCACACATGGCTAAGAGGCTCTTAAATATTATTTTCTATCTTTTCAGATTCAAGAGACTATATACACTAAGGGACCTTTGGAGTTTACTTTTTGCGTCTTTTTCAAACTCTCTCAACATGAAAAAGATGTCGAGTTACCCCTCCGTCAGACTCGTAAAACTTAAACGACGTAGGACTTGTCACCATGACGAGACATAATTACTCCTTCCTAAGGCTCATTAAAACTTACTAGGATGGGTTCATCTGAAGGATGAACTTATACGACAAGCATATGTTATCTTCTTCAAGCTTGCAATAAAAATAATGGGGTACTCACTAGAAATAGTGGGGGAAAATGGAAGTGAATGCATTATGTATTTTTTGTAAAGGCAGCATGTCACTCTTGAACATGACACTTATCTATTGCTCATGTCGGGTTTGGGTTATCCTCACATCCTCAATTTATTTCCTGGGTTTTGGGATTCCATTTTCCTTTCATATGATTATATTCTATTGTCATCATGACCTTTGATCATATGATTGAGTCAAATGTTGCCACACTCTGGAGTCATGTTGCCGATATGTTCAAGAGAAGTCCCATCTGCATTTTTATCACTTATACCTTGTCTAACTTTTTTGAAACAATACTGAATCACTCTTACCTACTATGTTCCATATTTAGTTTTGTGTCGATGCAGTGGGAAACATTATGGCCCTCCTTCGACTTATCATTTCTTGTTGACCTCAGTTCATTATCCAGGAAGATGTTCTAGAAACTCCCTTTCAATACCTTGGAGCTTGCATGCCTCAATGGCAAGTTCTTCGCATTGGACAATAGGTTCACATCATTGGCCTTCGATTGAATGATTTTGCAGGTGTTTGACTTCAACTTCCTTATTCACACTCGTGGATTGTGTTTTTGTACCTTGAGAGCCATTTTCATTATTGGTGGTTTCTCTCGTGCCTATTAACGATTCACATTATTGACTGGTAATTGGGTGGCTTTCTATCATGTTCAACTCCTACACATTTATTCACATGGTAGGATTCGTACTTTAGTTGGATCAAGATAGAGATGAAGACCTTGGGTTCCGTCATTGTAGACATGATTCCTTCTATATGGATGGTTGCGTCCATGCTATGGGTCCATACATATGATCCCTTCTATTCAGATGGTTACATCCATGTCGTGGATCCATACAAATGATCCCCTCTATTCGGACGGTTGCACCCATGTTGTAGATTCTTGTATTGTTAGATGCCTATTCAGAGATGTATTATTAGGCATATTTACATCATAGATGTTAGATATATTTTATCATGCTTGATTTGCAGGTCTCCTGGCAGTGTTTTTCCAAGTCCTTGCCTTGACTTGTAAACCATTTAATTCATCACTCCATGTTCTTCCTTCATGCTTTAGGGGGCATCTGTTACGCAGTATTTTGTCACACTTCCCGTCCCATATCCTGAAGCATCAAAACAAGGAACGTTGTTAGTGTATTACCATGAAACACATATAGAAACATCCCTGAAGAAGAGAAGAAAAGTTTCCCTTAGAGAAATTTGAAAACGTTTTGCCTAAAAAACTAGTTTTCAGGATCAATGCTTTTTGCACCATTGTTGGTCTATGCTAATGGCTTGTTGCAACATACTATCCTAGCACTTCCAATGCAACTTTTGATAAGAAAACTTATGTTGAACCTCTTTTGGCAGTTTTTCCTAAAGTGGAAGAGAAGCTTCTCTTACTAGAAGCCTCGAAAACAGCGAGCTAGATATTGTTGAATAAGGATATGGTCGATTTATCCTATGTCGAGTCCTTGATCCTACCTTTAGGGATATTCCCCTTAAGATGTGGACCTTATTCCCCCTTTTTTGGATCCTTAAATCCATATTCTTTCCTATAAATGAAATCCCTTCAATCCCCAACTGGTTGGTCATTGCTTGGTTTCATTCCTATGCTGAAACTATTCCTAAATGTTTCCCATATTACTAAGGAGAAGGAGTGCTTGAAGGTCTTGTCTTGGACTTGGAAAATCATCCAAAGGAGGCTTCCAACATCAAGGCTCATATGGTTGTATTCTTCCCTCATTTTATATTAATAAATACATCATGTGTTTACTTTCCATAAGTGTATAAATCATTATTCATTTAGTATGATATTCCTTGATCTGTCATATAGTTTATGTTAGAATGAATTATGCTATGTATTCTCTTGTCTCTTTTGTTTTATCTTCCTTGTAAGTATTCATCCACAACGACGTAAAGAGGATTGAAATTGGAAGTGAGAAGATCGAGGACTACATCAACAGGAATTTAGTGTCAGAGTGAGGTAGGTCATCTATCTTATTTTTTATTTTCTGATATAAACTAGGAAAGCCTGCATGTGTTTGTCTAGTTTGTTTCTAGATGCTCTTATAGGACTAGAGAGATCACTTCTGTCTGCAGAAGGGATTTCCTTCACAATAGTTCTATGAAATAAATTCAGTAAATCTACCCAAAATTTGGTTGATTTGATAGGCCAACGACCTTGTCCGTTATATTTTCAAGTCTTTTCTTGTGCAGTTATGCCAACAATTTCACAAAAGTGACGCAAAGGTATTGCTTGTTTCTGGGAAATTACATCCTCCATGTGCCTCTTAAATTTAGCTAAAGATAACTCCTTAACTACCTGTACATATATGTTTGTTGCTGGAAGTGGCACATATAAATGACTTGACTTCAAATATCAACGCACATAGATGTTTTGGCATTCAATAAATCACACATATAATTCAACAGACATATAATTCAATGCTTATTATTGTAATTCAACAGATCAAATTGAGGCACATATAAATCAACGTTGAATGGTGAACCAACTCATATATAATATACGAACAAACACATCTTGAACCATGTATGAATCAACACATATATATAAAAGCATATATATGAACCAACAGTGTCTTACATATATCATATGCAATTCATGGAGAGCTTAATGTGAAATACGCAACAATCAATATAACAAGGCACCAAATAAATTATATGCCATCACTACATAGAGTTCATGACGTGAAACTCGTCACAGTAGTTAAGTCATAGTCTTCAAACAATGACCTTTGTTGATAATAGCATAGAAGTTTATAATATCCATATGCAACCATTAAAACCAACATAATCCATCTATAGGATTTGAACACCAACATTCAAAATTGAGTGGGGGACATTAATGAATACATTGTGATACCATACATACCAGAAATCACCATGCAGTTGTTTCAACGCATCCCCGACAACGACCAACACAGAGAGCAAAGAACTTAATGCAACATTCAACACACAATTAAATCAATGCTAGCATATGTAGAGAATGACCCATGTTTTTCAAACACATGACATTCTAACAAACTAACTAATTGTTCAAACAAATTCCAGCAAGGAACACTTCAACAAGTGTTGAGAAGAACAGGTGGTGAAAGTTTTAGTAATCTAAGATATGAAATGAAATTCCATTATCTTTGTTGTCTTTATAGAAATCCTATACAATTTATTTTATCACACACAACACTAAACTATAGCTTGTATTTTGTTCTACAATAGACAAGTAGTCCTACGAAAATAATAATAAGAGGAACAAACCAATGCTAGTTGGGACTATGATTCAGAAAAAGGAAGCTAGGTTTAGACAATCTCAGTTGCAATCCAGCTAATTTGGGGGGACAAAACTCTATCAACCATATATTTCTTGGCTCTTTACCACCACAGTTAATCCTTTCTTCATGCTCACTTTCGTGTTGCAAAAGAGCTTTGGGTGAAAGGTGCATGGACAATAGTAGAAGGAAACTTAAGAAGTTAGACCAATGTTATTTAAGGTAGAACCATTGGTCTACATAGCAGTGCATTTCATGCCAAGTGGTCGATATTTGGTAGATAGGACAAAGATACCAAGGCTGATTTGAGCGCATAGTTATAATAGTGAGCATTGAGCAAGCTAGAGAATCAACAGATGCATTTTGTCTAGGTCAACACACAAATGGTCAGGAAAATCACTGTTCAAGCTAGAATCTGAAAGAGAAATGGTTGCGCACAATAATTATGACTATCAGAAAAGGTAAGCATCAACTCTGATGAGCAGCTGGTAGAACTGATAGTAAAAGAAAGGCCACAAAACCAGTGGTTCAAACTGGAGCAGGGCAGGAATTCACCTGCTTTGATACCATGTTAAACACACACATGGAATGGACAAAAGATAAGATAATAGTGTGAGACATTTATTATTCACAAGATATACATCTATAATACATTGTTATGACCCTCCGTTTTCATATACCAAACGGTCTCTTGGACTCCTTTTGACTTTTCAAATTCCACACCATAACCCTTAGCGGATTAGGTGTCCAACACTCTTTGTTACCCCTAATTTTCACCCCTTTGTTCTTTTCTGCCTTCCCTCTCCCTCTCTTCCTCCTTTCATCTTTCATGTATAGTTATATTACCATCTTTACCTTTTGTCTCGGTTTTCATGTTTTTTCAACTTATGATCCCCTCTCCCCTCCATTTTCTCCATTCCCTCTATCTTCCTTCTTCTCTTCTCTGCTTTCTCTTCTCTCTTTAAGTTGCTCTCTTTAGTCCCCTTTTCCCATTGCAATATATATATATATATATATATATATATATATATATATATATATATATATAAATAACCTTCTATCTCTTCCTTTTTGTTTTCTTTCCTTAAACTTCTCGCTTCCCCTTTCATTTCTCTTCTCTCCATTTTTTTTATCAAGTATCTCCTAGATTTTTTTACCATAGGTAGTGCTATGTCTTAGGTGGATCCCTAATCTTTTTAGAATCCTAATATTCCACTATTAACTACCTTATTACTAACCCTCTTTTATATGTCAAATTTCTTATATATTAATGCGCTTACGATATTCATAATTAATCTAGGTCTAATAATTATAGTAATTTTTTAATCCAACCACATTTAAAAAATAATATAATAAATTAGAATTAATTATAAATATAATAATCTTATTAACATTAGTACACTCTTTTACTTTCAGTTTAATACACTAGGCCTTACCTTATTACTAGCCCTCTTTTATATTAATGCCCTTTCCCTATAATATTCATAATTAATCTAGGTCTAATAATCATAGTAATTTATTAATGCAATCGCATTTATAAAGTAGTATTATAAATTAATATTAATTATGAATATAATTAGTTTATTACTAACTCTCTTTTATATGTCAAGGTTCTTATATATTAATTCCCTTTCCCTATAATATTCATAATTAATCCAGGTCTAATAATTATAGTAATTTATTAATGCAATCACAGTTATAAAGTAGTATTATAACTTAATTTTTTTTTTTTTAAACATAGTCGGTTGCTATTTATATTCCAAAAAAGATCGGGAGACCGAGCTCCTCAGATACAAGATTTTAAGGCCCGTAGACGAAGCTAGGAGATGGTTTGGAAGACAAAATTCTCCTAAGCTTTTGTCATTTATGACTTGTGAAAAACAAGAGCAAGTGAAAATTCTAACAAATTGAGACAATAGTAAGCAGAATCTGCAATACATCTTAATCTATGTTGATATGGCTGATCTGGCGAGCAGTTGATTCATCTGACTTGCTGTTGGCTTCGGCATTCTTGAAGCTTGAAGAACTAGTGTTGGGCGCATTAGGTTTCTCCAACATGAATTTAAGGATGTCAATTGATTCTTCAGTGTGGTTGCATTTGTTAGCTAGTTCGTTGAACTGTTCCTGGAGCGAGGAGAACCTGTGGAGGAAGAGGTTGAGGTCTGCTTTGTATTTCTCGTTGGTCATTCTGGCATGTGAGTCAATTTTAGAGTCCAGGATTTTTTTATGTGCTCGTATTTGCTCCAACTTCACCTGAAGGTCTGTGCAGTGCAGGCATTCTTCGCTCCTTGACATTCCTTGAATCTTGAGCGTTGTCTTGCTGCTCTGAATGAAGTGAGAGGGCCTGCTGAAAGAGAGATAGTCTGATTCGCTGCTTGAAACAGAAATGAAACTGGGACTAAGAGCGCTCTGTGGTTCTGAATAGGAAAGGAAATAGTCTTTTGGGGACAATGAAGGGAGGCGAGAAGGTCTTGCGCTACAGAGGAGAGGGGAAGAAGGAGCAAAGGGGCGATGGGAAAGGGAAGTAAAGGTGGAAGCAGCGGAGAGCTGGGAAACTCTGTTGAACAGGGGACCGAGAATAAATGCAAGGGAACGAGACCAGAGCTTCTGAGCACTAGATTGAGGGAGGGAGGACGCTTTTAAAGAGAGAGGACCACAGGAGAGGTGGGACGGGATCACGAGAGAGAGAAGGGAAAAGTCACGGGAGACATGGGAGATAGATTGGCCCAAGATCGAGAGCGCGGGAATGGCGACAGGATAGAAGGGAAGAGATAAAATCGCTAACAGAGATTTGGTAGAGATGGAATGGTGTTGGATCCTGTCAGGATATTTCTTGAATTTGCTACAGAGATTGGATTCAAATATGCTGTCACGGGTCATGAGGAAAAATAGTTAAGGGAGATGATGTTGGGATTCTAAATTGTTACAGAGAAGATTGCCTTTGGATCTGCTGCATACTCTGTTGGCACATCTGTCAGCTTCTTTTTTGAAGGCGCGGAGGACATGGTAAAATTGAAGATCCACGTTTTGGTGGTTTAGAGTTTGTCATCTACTTATTGTTTGCTGGATGAAGAGATTGGATGCCTTACGATTGCTGATCATGAGACTGATAATGGTGGTAGAGTCTCCAAAAACCATCACTTTACTAATACCAAGTTTTTGAAGTTTATTTAGTCCTTGGTAGAGAGCAAGCGCTTCTGCCCTGTTTTTGGATAAAGGTCCCAGACCCCACTCAAAGGTGGCTATGATATTACCACTAGGTGCATAAATAACTCCACCTACACCTACTGCTCCAGGATTGGATTTAGAGACTCCATCGAGGAAGAGATAATGGGAATTGCTGTTTTGGAGCCATCCGGAGAATTCTTCTTCTTTGATTCTAATTTTCCAATTGTGGCTGGGAGTGTTGGATTGGATGTTGGCATTATTTTCTATCTGAATGCTCCTGCTGTTGTCTATCAATCTACCAATTAAGTCTCTTTCTTCGACACAGAGGCCGGCAACATCAATTTTATTTATGTTCTTAGCAGCGATGGTTTCTAGCGTTAAACTTTTAGCTTTGCTGCAAAGTTGCCTTGTGATGGTCTCCTTGTCTTTGAAGATCTTGCGATTCCTTGCAAGCCAAATTTTCCACAGAAGGGCATAGGGGAGAGCATCCCAAACCCTTTTAGCTATATTGTTCTTCTTATGTTGCCAAGGGTAAATCTTCTTCCAGAGACTTAGAATCTCACCAATGGAATGCTGGGGGTTCCATTGGGGATGGCCATTAGGAGAGATTCCATTCCAACAAGAAATTGTAAAGGGACATGTGATGAAAAGATGCTGGACAGTTTCTTCTGCTTCTTGACAGTTTGGGCATCGAGAAGGCCCAACTATACCCTTCTTTTGCAAATTATTAGAGGTGAGGATTCTCCCCTTCAAAAGGGTCCAAATGAAAAATTTAATTTTGGGAATGGTCTCAGACTTCCAAACAGTTTTCCAGTGCGTCCAAGGAGGAGCAGGATAGTCTCTATTGCACAAGTATTGGTGGCCAGCTTGAATTGTATAACTAGAACCTGTGGGATCCCATCGAAAACTGTCAATGCCATTTTTTATAATAGGGGCAATGCTATGGAGATGAGTCTGAAGATTGTCAAAGCTCTTCTTGAGATCTCTAGGGATGGGAGGGAAATTCCATCCCTTCCAAGTCTGTGAGTTAATGTCCCATTGCGAGATTTGGTCCAGATAGTGTATTCCTTTGTTGTGTAGAAAGAGGAGGATTTGATCCGTACCTGGTTGGCTGCTGATAGACTGATTCCCCATAATCTTGTCTGCTCCAATTTTGACACTGCTGCCACCCTTGGGAACTTTGGAGATATTTTGTGCCATAAAGGGGATAACTTTTTTGCATAGTTTCCAAACTTTTGAATTGTTTCTAGTGGGTATTTTGCAGTCCAAAAGTTGTTGTCTTGGGCTACTGAGGTATTTGGCTTCAAGTACTTTTTTCCACCATGCCTTTTGTTCACCAATTAATCCCCACACAATATTACCTCCAAAAGCCAAGTTTGAGAGTTTAAGAGATTTAATTCCAAGTCCTCCACAGTCATGACTTTGGATAACTTGCTTCCAGCTAACAAGGTTGAACTTAATTTTTTCAATTTTCCCTCCTTGCCAGAGGAAATGTCAGAGGATGCTTTCCATTTTGTTATGGAAAGTGGTTGGAGCCTGCATAAGTGTAAATTGGTAAAGCGGAAGAGATGAGAGTCCAGATTTGAGGAGGACAAGTTGACCTGCCGGATTAAGCCATGTAGATCCTCACTGCCGTACTTTTCTCTTCATTTTATCAAGAATTATATTCTAGATTTTAGCTTTTAAGGCCCCAATGCTCACAGGCATTCCCAGATAGTTGAAGTGATCCCAATTTAGTTTGAAAGGGACCCCAAAAATTTTGGCTATATTATGAAGAGTTTGGGTTGAGGCATGCCAACCATAGATGCATCTTTTTAGATGATTGATCATGCCTCCTGAATAACTCATATATTTGTCCAGAAGAGCTTTAAATCGATGGGAAATTGTAATAGACACTACTCCTATTATCGGGGTGTCATTAGCGAATTGGGAATGGTTAATTTTTTAACTCCATTTTTGTACTTTATGCCAGTAATGAGGCCAACTCGTCTCTTGTGGTTGAGAACACTAGTGAAAGATTCAGTCATCAAGATAAACAGGTAGGGGGAGACAGGGCAGCCTTGCCTCAGCCCTCTTGAAGATTGAAAGAGAGGTCCAGGCCTGCCATTAACAAGGGGGGAGATTCAAGGCCACATGATACAACCTTGGATGAGTTCAAGAAAGGGGGCAGCAAAGCCCATTTTTTGGAGAACAACAATTAGGAAGGAATGCCTGACCCTATCGAAAGCATTAGCCAAATCCAACTTCAGGATGAATCCCTTTTCTTTCCTGGAGTGGCTGGAATGACTTGCTTCTTGAACAAGGAGGAATGAATCAGATATTTGCCTATTGGCCATAAACCCACCTTGGTTTTCAGAGATATTCGAAGGAAGCAGAGGTTTGAGACAGGTTGCTAAAATCTTAGTCAAGATTTTATAAGAGGATTTTCAAAGAGAAATAGGCTGGAAACGAGAGAAGGTTGTGGGTCGATTCTCCTTGGGAATGAGGGCTAGATGGGTGGAATTGGTATAGCCTTCAATTTTCCTCTTATGCTAAATCCATTTCATCATTTTGATGAGATCTTTTTTAATAGTTCCCCAATGATCTCTATAGAAGCAAATTGGAAATCCATCTGGGCCAGGAGCTTTGTCTGGTTGGAGAGCCCATATGGCTCCTCTTATTTTTTCTTCCTCTATCTCTTTGCTCAGATTTTCATTTATTTCAGTAGTGATCCTACTCGGCAGATATTGTAGTAGGTCTGCATAATCTTCTTCTTCTCCATTTTCTATTAAGAGCTCTCTGTAATGATCTGAAGCAGCTTTCTTGATAGCACCTTGGCTGGTTTGTTCATTTCCTTCACTGTATATGATAGAGGTAATGTTGTTCCTAATTTTCCGCACTGTGGTTTGCTTATGGAAAAAGGCCGAATTTTTGTCCCTGCCCTTCAACCATAGCTGCCTAGACTTGATTCTCCATTTCTTCTCCTCTTCTCTGTTGATGCGATAAAGCTGGCTATAGAGATTATCTTCGTGGTTTTTATCTTCCTGCTGAAATCCACACTTCTCAATTGTGCTATGGAGATTCTCTAGCCTGGCTTTGGTATCTCTTTTTTCTTTCTTTGGCTCCTTGTAGCAGTTTTTTGCCCAATCCTTTAGAGCATATTTGACTCTTTTAATTTTGCTTTCCCAAATGTATCTCGGCGATCCTTCTATGTGCTGATGCCAAGTGTGTTGGATAAGATCTTTGGCTGCTACGTTTTCATTCCACAATGGACTGTATTTGAAAGGGAGAGGTCCCAAAGGGCAGTGAGTTTCAAGGACCAGAGAAGTGGGGTAGTGATCAGAGGTTGTGAAGGGGTGGATAAGGGCGTAGGTAGCAGTGTAGGTGGATAGGAGAGTTACATTCACTAGAATTCTGTCTAGTCTTTCCATAATGTTATTTTTCCCTAGACTACGATTATTCCAGGTGAATTTACGGTTTTTAGGGACTACATCAACAAGATCACCATCCTGCATGATAGTCTCCAGCTGATTTCTGTGGGGGTCTAGGGAGAAATAGCCTCCTCGCTTCTCATTGGAGTGCAAAATGAGATTTAAATCCCCCCCAGAATAATGTTACTATTATCTTTTTTCAGTTATATTTTCACTGAGGGTGTCCTAGCATTGTGCCTTATCTCTATAATGATTTGGTGCATATACATTGTAAATGACTATCTGATGGTTATTTGAAGTGCTCTCCAAAATGGTCTTTATCCAGTGCTGATTGATTGTTTCCGTTGTGATACTCCAAATGTTTTGGTTCCAAAGCGTTGCAATTCCCTCGGAGGCTCCTCTTGATTCACAAACATATCCTTTGTACTGCTTATGTTCAGTAATGATTTTGTTCAATCTTGTTGTCCCTGCTTTGTTTCTTGGACTAAAACAACTTTTGGTTTCTCTTGGTTTATTAGGTCTTTTAAAGCAATTGTTTTGGAGGGGTGCCCTA
This sequence comes from Pinus tabuliformis, assembly GCA_031772625.1. NCBI lineage: Eukaryota > Viridiplantae > Streptophyta > Pinopsida > Pinales > Pinaceae > Pinus > Pinus tabuliformis. The sequence continues at coordinate 1,111,375,322 of CM062820.1, read as the reverse complement.
GTCCCCTACTATTCCATGAAAGGACTTTCATCATTTCAAGTAGGGATTGCAGAGAGTTTCTCGCCCTCCCTGCTCCTTGTTTACTGAATTTTTGTCAATATGTCCTAAAATGTAGGACTCTATGGGATTCTGGATGCCCATGGCTATATCCTTCTGGGCATTTTCATCTCTATGTTGTTTAGCTAATTTCCTTCCTGGCCCATTTTTCTTTTGATTGTCAAGGGTTGCACCATGCTCCTTTGAGTTGCTTCTGGTGATTCTGGCTGAGGGTGGGTCGGGAGGGAGGGTGATAATCAGAGGGAGAGGAGATTCTGAGGGATCGGTTTGGGCTACGGGGGTGGGAAAATCTTCAGGAGGAGTGAGGATATGGAAAGGGTTAGAGGATGGAGAAGGAGGTCGAGGATCAGGTTGGTCTAGCGGGTTTAGAGTGGAGTTAGGGAGGGAGGAGGAGGATGGGATGGGAGGCATACGAGAAGAAAGTCTAGCTTCAGGGTTTGGCTTGGGATTAGGGGCAGCTTTCTTTTTCTTAACTGTTTCCCATTGCTCTTCTTGCGAAGTATTTTCTACATCTACTAGTTTAGTACAATGATTGGAAAAATGGCCATATTCATGACATACCTTGCACTTGAATGGGATCTGCTCGTAGTCTAATTGCTGAATGTGGGTCCAATCGTCTACCTTGAGCTTGATGGCTTCTGGCAGTCCTTTGCCTAGATTGACTTGTACGCAAATGCGAGCACGGGCCTGCATGTTGTCTTTAGGCTCATTGCGATTGATGTATCTTCCTATAGCATTCCCAATAGCTTGAATTGATTCATCTCCCCAGTAGTGAAGAGGAAGGTGAGGAAGCCGAACCCAGACAGGAACAACGCTCGGTATGTCCAACTCGGGATCGAAATCCAGAGTCCATTTGTTGAGGTATAATCCTCTTGAATCCATGAAATAAGGCCCATTCCAGAATATCAAGTCCTTATCCTCTTTTGTTTCAAAATGAAAGGTAAAAAACCCTTTTCCACAGAATCGTATGGAGATTTTGCCTTGAGTTTTATCAGACCAATTCCTTTCCACCCATCTTTGCACTGTTTTCGGTGATGGCTAGAGTCCAGTAAATTGCCCAATGAGTCCTCATTCTGCCAGAGAAAGGGCAGCCATGCGAGGTAGAGTTGGGGGCAAGTTAACTTCCTACAAAACATCGAGCTTTTTCATGAATTTGGAGATTGTTGGGTGAGGTCTCTAAGGGGGTAAGGATCTGACCAGTGCTGAAAAAGCCTGTTGAAGGACAGCCTCCTCCGGTGGAGCCTCCGGAGGGGCCATGACAAGGGGCCGAGGGCCGAAGCGGGGGCGCAGTCATGGATGACCTAGCAGCAGGGGTGCGCTTGCGAGATCATACTTATCTAGATTTTTTTAATAAAGTAGTATTACAACTTAATACTAATTATAAATATAATTAGTTTATTAACATTAGTACACTCCTTTACTTTTAGTTTAATACCCCACAACTTAAGCATTGTAGCTTGTTTAATGTATTTATTGCTAATTTTTAGTACTAAATATTTAGGGTTGTGATATTAATGATTTAATTTATTTTCTAGTATAATTTTTATTTAATTATAAGAGAGTATATTAAAAAAATTGTTTATTTGTGAGTGTGATTTTATATATTTAATATTGTTGCAATATATTTGTTTTTGTATATGGTTGCACATTTTCCGTGTTTCTTTAGGTTTCCTTTAAATTTTTAGATTTCTTTGAGGGACATGAAATTTTATTTGTTTTCTAATCAATTTATATTTACTCCTTCACTGAGCAACTCTTCATGAAAAAATTTATCTTCATAATAAATCTTATTCTATATTTGAAATTTCGATCAACAAAATAAACACTTAATTATTTTCTCCAATTTTACTGTTCAATAACAATACTGATAAAAAAAAACTACAAATAATAATAATAAGTACCACAATTTCAAAATACAATTTAATGTTTATGATTTTTTAAACCATATAAAAAAAATTACAAACTAAAAAATAAGTTTTTTTTAATGTATAAATATAATACTTAATCATTCCTATTTAATTTTATAACACCATTATAAAAATCTCAACTCATTTGTTATACATTTTTCAAGTTTGTTATACAAATATTTTCAATCGTCTTTTTAAAGAAATATACAAGTTTTAAAAAATTTCATCAATCACAAATATATCATAATTTTTTTCCTTTCACTATATCATTTATACTTTAAAAACCAAAATCTGCGTAAAGAAGAAGACACAATGAAAACCAACAAAAAGTACCATTTCAAGGATGCGGTTTCAATGTAACTTCTAATAAATATAAATATAAAAATGAATAGATATTCTAATAGAAAACTAATTGTGTAACCGTTGTAGAAGATGCCTAGTATGAGAACTCGGAAACACTATATATAAGAAAACCTAGAAGAGAAGAAAATCCTTGATCTATTTCATGGGGTACAAAATCCCTAAAGCTAGATCATTTAAACAAGGAATATAAGGGTTTTAAACAAGGAATATAAGGGTTTTGTTTAGCTATTGAAGTCATTCCACGATGAATCAGAAGGGAATTACATCTCATGTGAACTAATTGATTTTGCTAGAGGTTTTTGTACTAAATTTAAATTGCAACCCTTTTATCTTAGATCTGAGGGACAAATTGTTGGCGTTGAATTATAATGTACAATATTGTTTCCACGTGCATTTCCATATTACAAAAGTGAACTTAAAGGTGAAGAAGAGAGAAGTGGAGCTCCACAATTTCTTCCTAGTGATCATGAAGGGTGGTCTTGAGGTCTTTCATCTCATGGCTTAACATGTAACTAGTAAAAGAGGAATTGAAACGTGGTAGGATTGAAGGAAAAAACAAAACAAGTGATGACTAGAATGAGCCAAGGGAGAGTAGAAGACAAGACCATAAACATTGTCAAATATAAGGCGAACTCTAGCTATCAATTCCAGTCGTAATTGTGTTTCTTGTCACAATGATTCCCTTAATTTTCAATGATTGCGTAATTGGATGTAAGGATCCATTAATGTAGGGGAAATCCCACCGCAACACAGGGAGATATGTGGGAGATATTTATTATGATGCCCAGGGCATGGGGAATTGAAACTAGGGGACTAATTATGTGTTGTAGGCCTAATGAATGGGTAATGAGTGGGGGGCACATGTGATAGCCATAAATGTAAAGTAATTGGAGGGGGGTCCATAATGGAATTGAGAGAGTAGAATTTTGACTATTAACTATGATGTCCTCATTTCTCTTTGAAGGTTTAAATTGACATATTGATCACTATGAGAGTTATTGATGTAGGGAACATTGAAGAAAGAGACTTGAAGGATCAAAGGGATGATTGATTTTACGTGTTGGAAATAAAACTCAATGGATAATTGGAGGGGACTATGCTGAGATGAAAGTGTCAAATTGTGTTTTTAGAATGTCCTACAATAATGAGCTTATGAATGTTGGTTGATGAAGCAAGTTTTATTCCTAGATACAATTCATAGGCTTCACTTGTTTGAGACCAAATCTAAGTTCCATAAAAAATATAGTTCAATATTTTTCCTTGATTAAAAGAGCACCCATCCCACATATGCTTCTCCATTTTCCTTACTATATAATAATTAATGGCATAAAGAACTTAACTTTAACTTTTTATTTGTTTACTTCTCTTTTAAAAAATTAAACAATAAAGAAAAATATAATTCCATAAACTTGCCTCTAAGGAGGTGTACATACTCCACCCCCACTTCTAGATTTGAACTTGTGACGTCTTACAAGGAAACACATACTCTTAACCACTACGCCAATTCAACATTATATGATGTGTAGAAATCAAGTTCTTCACCAATTCATGGAAGGTGGAAGAGATTTCTTTGCTTATGTGTTAATGATGTATGTTAATAAAATAAAGTATAAAATGTAATTATATTAAAACACATATTATTTATTTATTTATTTAAAAAACATAATCTATAAATCTTTAAAAAAATATTATTCTTAAATAATATATTTTTAATATAAGCCCTATTTAATTACTTAAAAAAATAAAAAAATAAAAATATTATACTTGTAAAATAAATAAATAAATATTAAATTATTATATTAAAAATTATTTACATTAAAGAAAATAATTATATAATTTTATTTAAATAAAAAGTGATTTATGATCTTATGATTGCATCAAGAGGCACTCTACAATTTAGTACGGGGAAAATATTCATTTTAAATTATCATATTTAAAATTAAATTAAAAAAATAATATGAACTCCATTAAAATTAAAAGGACATATAAAATATATTTAATATTGATTCAATTAACCATCGAACAAGGTGGTGAATGAAGTGACATTGGAGGTTGGGGAGTGAACCTACCACCCCATCGCCCACCACAACATTTTGGGTGAGGGGAGGGGAGGAGGGGGGGTGGCGTGGCCATCTTGCCCCATGCATGTTAGGTCACTATAATACTAATGCAGTCTCCTTATTATTATTGTTAAAGCATCCCCCATATTGTTATTGTTGTGCCCCATAGAAGCCCAATATTTTCATTGTTGTGCCCTTACATTATTATTGTTATTTAGGCTCTGATTATATTGTGACCCCTTAGACTCCAATATATAAAAAGGAGGTCTTGTCATTTGTATCATCCAATATTTTTTCATTTATGTAATGTAAAGTAGGTTTCCCCCTCAAAGAGGATAATTTTTAAGTCTTTGATGTAGAAAATCCTTTAGATTCACAAGCTCATGCAATTTACTAAAGCACAGGACAAGAATCTACTTCTACTTTCAACTAGAGGAAGCCAATAGATCGATGAAAACGATAAGAACAAGAACAATATAAATCAATGGTACATAACACAAGATGTATATGGGGAAAGACACTGCTCAAAACCCCATTATCTGTATTGAATATATCAGAAATATGAGTGAAGATACAAAGATTGTTCTCACTAGAACAATTCTGCACAAATCTGCTCAACTCACTTAGCTCACAAGCAAGCTCTTGGCTAACACTTAGCCAATTTTGTAGCTCTCAAAGCCCCTATTTTATTGCACAATTCCTATGGCTGAACAACCCATATTAATGGGAATCTAGTGCATCAAAAACTATGCAATCCAAACTAGGTCTAGTTCTTGATTACATGCATGATCTATACAACTCAGTAAATCATACAACTGATAGTACATTGTCCCTACACTCTAGTCTCAACTGGGTCTTTCTCTTAACTGACATGCATGAGTTTCTCATGAGGAAATCTTTAGTTAACTGGATTAGCATTAGTGGATGCATTAGTACACCAACTTATTATTAGTCCTCTATTAGTTCCAAAAACAATTTAGAACTAATTTTACTGAGCTTAGCTGAGTAAACTGAGTGATCTAATTTCCAACTCAATTTAAACTCATAATGGACCCCTAAAACTTAGGGAGAACATATACATGACTTCAAAAGGACTTCCAACTCAAAATTCGTACACTAATTAAGTTAATTAAACTTAATTAACTATTTACAAGTTGCTATGAGAATAGAATTCGATTTTCATTCTCATTTTAATTCAAGAACAAATTAAACTAAAATTTCTTGTTGCCATTTATCAACGGTTGATCTATCTTTTTTGTGAGATGGTTGCATAACATTTGGTATCACAACTTTGGATTTTAGGGTTTCGTTGCTTCAAACATACCATAAAAAATTATGAAGCTTCAGAAGCTGAAATTTCGACCAAATGGAGCCGAAATAATGGTGAATGTTGTATAAATATTTCATAGCTCGGTTTTCTATATTTTCAGATATATGATTTCAGGAAGTTAGGGCTTTTGCAGGCTCCAGAATTCAATCTCAAACAGGCGACGCACGAAAAATAATCATAACTTTCTCTCCGAGCAGCGGATTTGAATTTCATAAAAAGTAACTGAAAGTACACAAACTCTACTTTTGTTTCCATCATTTTCAGGGCCGAAGGTTGAAACAGTAACATGTGTCACTCCATACACATTCACTCTACTGAACCAGTATATAATCAGGTCATCGTGAGAGATCAAACATAATGATTTTTTGGAGAATCCAATATCATTCTAACTTGTGGGTTTAGAAAGAAGACTTAGAGGGATACCATAGGAAAAAAAATTTAGACCTTGGAGATCCAAAATTACAAAGATACAACAACTTCAATATCGAGCTACTAAAAAGCAAGAAAAAAGTGTGTATTGTTTTTAAATTTTACATAACTTTTGTTTGAAAAATAAATTTGAAGTGATTCCAATGGCATATTAAAGCATAGATATCAGTATTGGGTTGTAAAATTCCTACAAAACAAAATAATTTTACACCCATCAAGCCCTCAGAAATCTTTACTATGATGCATGAATAGTAATAATTGAAACATGATATATCAAAATTATGGGACCAAGTGCAACAAATTTAGCTCTCACAAACAACAACCAAAGATGAATTTAAAGAGGAGATGGATGGTTTAAAGGAATAATTAAAAGGTGAAATGGATGGTCTAAAAATATAACTAAAAGGAAACATTAATGGTTTAAAAGAAGACATGGAAGGGTCAACAAATTTGTTGAAATACAGGATTCCCAATGGTGACAAGGTATCCATGAAAATCACGATGAGGACAAATGGAATACAAATTATGATTTTATAGACTACAATATTAGGTTTAAGACCCACCACATTCCAAACATTGATATGAGGAAGTTTGATGGCAAGGATCTGGTAACATGGATATTATAGATGGAGCAATATTTTGATCTCCATGATATGCAACACACACAAAAGGTACACATTGCATATTTATATTTAGAACAAAATCAGTTTGTATGGTATTGATGGATTTTTTCTCGTAAACCACTTGTCACTTGGTCAATTTTTATGGAGGAAATGATAGAACATTATGAGGATCCAAAGAGCAACACCTTCTTTAGCCAATTGATAAATAACAAACAAAAAGGTTTAATGACAGAGCACATTGAGGACTTCCAAAAAATTGAATACTAGGGTAACTAATATTCTGGAGGAGCATAGGATAAATTTATTCATAGGTACTTTAAAGGATAACATCCAACATGAGGTTCACCTTTAGGAACCTGATTAATTGGAGAAGGCATTCAGGGTGGCAAGAAAAGTTGAAAGAAAATTTATGGCAACAAGGAAGTCTACCACTCATAATTATAAAGATGGAAGTGTTGTTTCTCCTAGTATTCCCATATCTACAAGGTTGAAACCACAAAAAATGGAATAAAAAAGAGTAAAATGACTTTGTTACAGTTTTTAAATAAAATATACTAAAGGTCATAAGTGTGTTGAGAAGAAATTATTTTACATGGATTGTGAAGAGGAGAAACAAAAGGAACAAGAAACATTGAAAGAGGAGGATATACACCAGGAACCAACCCTAGAGAAAGAAGAAATGAATCCAACCATATCTTGTAATGCATTGGCATGAATTACCATTCCTTAGACTCTCAAGATAAAAGGATATATCAAGAAGAAAAAGGTGATAATGTTGATTGATTTGGGTAGTACCCATAATTTTATTCATTGTAAGATGACCAAGGAATTCAATTGCTTCTTGTATCCAGCACCAGAGTTTCAAGTGATGGCTACAAACAGAGGACCTATAAATTACTTGGAGAGTGTCATAATATCAAGGTAACAATGGAGGGATATGTATTTAATATTCCAATACTTTCCATTCCAGTGGATGGTGTTGATTTTGTACTAGGAGTCCAATGGTTGCAATCTATGGGGACGATAGCTTTTAATTTTCAAGAACTTTTCTTGAAATTTTTTGGGAAGGAAAGAAAGTTGAATGAAGTGATATTGTAGGGAAACTAGGAATGATAATCAGCTCTAATGGCATGGAAAATATTCTAAATAAAGAACAATGGGGCGTAATTGCAAAATTATGCTAACTAGAGATTCAAACATCGAAATCATCTATTTCTCTAGATCTCCAAAAAGTCATGGACAATCATTCCAAGGTATTTGAGACTCCCAAATTCCTCGCACCTATTCGTGATCATGATCATGTTATCCATTAGATTCAAGGAAGTCTTCCTCCAAAAAGTAGGCCTTACAGATATCCCTATGCCCAAAAGAGTGAAATTGAACGTATGGTTGCAGAAATGCTAGAGGTTAGTATAATTCAACCTAGTCAAAGTTCTTTCTCTATTCCAGTAGTATTGGTGCACAATAAGGATGGATCATGGCATATGTGTTCGGATTATAGGGACATCAACAAGATCAGTATTAAAGATAAATTTCCCATTACTATCATTGATGAATTCTTGGATGAATTACATGGAGAAATTTACTTCACCAAGATGGATCTTCATTCAAGATATCATCAAATTAGAATGAAGAATGAAGACATTCTGAAAACAACATTCCAATCTCATGAGGGTCATTATGAATTTTTGGTCATGTCTTTTGGCCTTACTAATGCACCTTCCACATTTCAAGGTTTGATGAATTCTATTTTCAAACCCTTCCTTAGAAAATTGTGTTAGTATTTTTTGTTGATATACTAATCTATAGTAAGTCTTGGAAGGATCATGTTCACCATTTTGACATGGTGCTCAAGCTATTGGAGGAGAAACAATTATATGCAAAAGCCTCCAAATGTTTCTTTGGAGTACAAGATGTGGAATATTTGGGTCATATTGTATCTCATGAGGGTGTTAAGGTAGACCCTAAAAAAATTAAATAAATTAAGGAATGGGAAATTCCCACAACCATAAAGCATCTTCGAGGATTTCTCGGGTTGATAGGATATTATCGTAAGTTTTTTAAGAATTATGGGAGAATAGTAGAGCCTCTAACAACATTACTGAAGAAAGAATAATTTTCTTAGACTCCAGAAGCATCTAAGGCCTTCAAACATCTTAAAGAGGAAATGTGCCAAGCATCGGTCTTAGCTATGCCAGAATTCACAAAAACCTTTATTATAGAATGTGATGCCTCAGGAAATGGAATTGGTGATGTTTTAATGCAAGAAGGAATATCCATTGCTTTTGAAAGACGTCCAATCAAAGGAAATTATTTACAAAAACCTATTTATGAGAAGGAAATGCTGGCAATACTACATGCACTAAAGCAATGGAGACTTTACCTAATGGGAATACACTTCAAGGTAAAAATGTATCATGATAGTCTTAAATAATTTTTGGAACAAAGATTATATTAAAAAGAGCAGCAAAAATGGGTCACAAAGATGTTTGGTTATGACTTTGAAATCATCTACAAAAAAAGGAAGAAAAATGTTGTTGCAGATGCACTCTCAAGAAAGGATGAGGATGTGGAAGCACTGCTTTGTGATATGTCTATTATCCAACCGGATTGGATAAATGAAGCAAGGGATGAATGGGAGAATGAAGAATATGTGTGGAAACTCATTCAATAGTTACAACAAGATCCGAGTACATTTGATACATTTGGCTGGAAAATGATTCATTATGGTATAAAGATCGCTTATATATTTGTAAAAATTCCCAACTCAAACAAAATATACTTTTGGAATTGCACACCTCCCCCTTAGGAGGGCACTCAACATTTAAAAAAAATTATCACATGATCAAGAAGGAATTTTTTGGGAGGGCCTTAAATCTGATATTCAGAAGTTTGTGGCAAAATATTTGGTTTTCCAACAAAATAAAGTTGTTACAATTAAGACCCTGGGTTTGTTACAACCTTTATCCATTCTAGGTTAGTGTTGGTAGGAGGTCGTAATGTATTTTATCACAGATGTACCCAAGTGTGAAGGAAAGAGCGTGATCATGCTGGTAGTGGATAAACTTACCAAGTATGCACACTTTTTTTGCATTATCTCATCCTTTTAAAGCCAGTACAACTGCTACTACATTTATGGAAACAATTCAAAAGCTACATGGAAACCCAAAGATTATAGTAAGTGACAGAGATCCCATTTTCATTGGAAATTTTTGGACGGAATTATTTTCTTGTCTTGGTACTCAATTGGCTCATAGCTCATGTTATCATCCTCAATCTAACGGGAAAACTAAGATAATGAACAAATTTTTGGAAGGATATATTTGTCTTTTTGTATCTAATAAACAAACATAATCGGTCAAGTGGTTACCTCTAGCTGAATGGTGGTATAACACTTCCTTCCATACTACAGAAAAATGATTCCATTTATGGCACTTTATGGATACCGCCCACTATCCATCACATCATATTTAAGAGAAAATTCGAAATTTCAAGTAGTGGAAGATCACATCAAGCATCAACAACAAGTTCTCCAAATATTAAAAGATAACCTCACTCTGGCACAGAATCAAATGAAACAACAAGCATATCAACACCGTAGTGAAAGAAGTTTTTATGTAGGTGACCGGGTATTTTTACGGATAGAACCATACAAACAAATGTCCCTCAAGTAAGATATGAAGGATAATAAATTATCACCCAAGTATTATTGTCCTTGCAAGGTGTTGCAAAAGATTGGTACTATGGCATACAAATTGGAGCTTCCTGCATCTTCTCAAGTATACCTAATTTTCCATGTTTCATGCTTCAAGAAGTCTATCGGTAACAAGCTTCCATTTCAAATAGTATTTCCAAAACTTGATGAAGAAGGAAATATCATATTGGAGCCTGAAGAGGTTACGGAAACAAGAACTCGACAACTACGAAATCGATCATTTTCAGAGTATCTCATTAAATGGAAGAACTTACCCATTGAAGATTCCACATGGGAGGATGAAAATTTTATATAGAAGCATCCAGAGCTACTCAAGCACTGAGGACAACAATTTTTTTTAAGGAGTGGGGCATGTTAGTCCCTATAATAATAGTTTAGTCCCCTTATTGTTATTGTTAAAGTAGCCCCCATATTATTATTGTTGTGCCCCATAGAATACCACTATTGTTATTGTTGTGCCCTTAAATTATTATTTTATGTAGGCTCTAATTATATTGTGACCCCTTAGACTCATATATATAGAAAATAGGCCTTCTCATTTGTATAATCAAATAATTTTTCAGTTATGTAATATAATGGAGGTTTCCCCCTTGAAGAGGATAAGTTTTAAGTCATTGATCTGTCTATTTTGTGAGTTGGTTTCATAACAATGCACTACACATGTGAAATGCTTATTTCTAATTCAATGCCATGGTAATGTCATGTTTATTTGAATACTCTGTGTGGAGAGACTCTACTCATTGGCCTTTATGGTGTTCTTGAGTCCCTTCCCCACCACAAGTGGGACTACTCTCTCAGTTTATTGGTAATGGTAGATCTGTCTATGGAGATAACTTCATAGAAACATGGTTTAATTCACTGTCACTTCTTGAGGTGAGGTTGTGTGCCTCGAATAGTGACATTGATGTGAATTGTGTCTCCATGCATGCTAGTCTGGATTATGCATTTGGAACCTGTTGCTCATAGGGGAATTTGAGTGTTGGACTAGAAATGGGTTTTGGATGTACTCAGGTGGTATTTTAATAGAATGTGTGTATTTCTCTAAAGTTGGTGGCTGTAGTTGAAGATGTCATCCTCATTTCTCTTGCGTAGGTGCATTTGATGGCTTAGGAATTATTGGTTGCTTCCATTAGAGTACTATCTATTCCATTTGGCTCAATTCATTTCTATTTCGGTTTTGTGTCTCTCTATTACAATTTAGGTGGTTTCATTGTATTTTCTAGTGGTCTGCATTGTGACTTGCTTTATGGTGGCCTCCAGCTAGTGGGTTTTCCTGCAAAAAGGTTTTTATCTGCCTCTTTGATTCTATGTATCTTCATTTTGTGTTGGCTTAAGATTCCTAGAATCCCTAGTAGCTCTAGACTTTGCTCTCAGTTTGGTTTTTTCAATGTTTTATCTTTCATTCTAGCACTGTTAGACTCTAGTTGTTTTGTCTGGTTATGTTTTTAATGGTGAATTATGCTACAATAACATATGCACAGTCACTACAAAGGTGGTTTTTGATTCCCCTAGTGTATTCCACATGCCCAAGACTAGGCCCAAGAAGATGTCATTATCTTTCATTTGTCTACCCCTCCAAAAATTCATAATGAGATATGTTAGCTCAAGTCCCTCACCACCAATGACTGTCAAACTCTCTCTTATTCTGAAATATTAGAGGTAGCCCAATGGGTTCCAGACCTTTATCATACAAAGGGAAGACAAGGCTAGTACCTAAACTCCATCACCCATAATTGGTAGATGAAAAATAATTTGGGCTAGGTCTTGAAAGAGAAGCACGAGGACTAGAATTATATTATCTCTACCACTGAATGAAATTAAGTGGGTCTAGTGGTATCGACATTCTTGCTTGTTGAGTTTGGATGCCCAACTAAACCACTTGGTGAGTCACCTTCGGTGTGAAATAAATCCTTTGGCACCCACAGGGGCTAGTGCTCAAAATCCAATTCCAGTGACCCCCTCAGACTCTTAACCTTATGTTATGGATTTCAACAAATGTTTTATTTTATATGTAGTACAATATATGGTAGCTTTTATTGTAATCAACAGTTGTTATTTATTTTGGGTAGTCTTGTTCTCCAATAAATGGTCAACATATTTAGTTTCACTTGAGGAAGATTGAGATTGAATATTATAAACACTAGAAGAAACATGATGCCCTTGACAATGTATTTTGAAAATTTAGATGATACAATTTTAATCCAATTTTTTTTTTCCTACTAAGTTAAATTTATATGTGTGTGTGTGTAACAACATAAATTCAGAACATCAACAAAAAAATTGAATAGAGGAAACTACAAAATAATTGAGAAATATAAGAAAGGGAGGGTAGCCTTAGGAATCTATGAAAGGTCAAATACCCTCAAGAAAACAATGAACCTTTCGTGTATGGATTTCTTTTTGTTATAGACGTTTAAGGGTTTATCCTTAAGCATTTCTTTACTAAATTCAACTCAACCTTACTTATTTATACTAAATTGATCCAGGTGGATATTGGTGGCCACCCACCAATTCCACTTGGACCCCCACCATTGTTTCTTTCAGCTTTTCAGTTTCCTTAATTGTAGCATAGTTTACTATTTTTAGCAATTTTTCGAGTCCTAAACTTCCGGAGCCGTTTTGAGGCCCTAAACGACATTTTTTTGGCAATCTAGCGCTACCAATTTTCTATCTAAAATTGTCCTTTCCATCGCAGTCCTCGAAGAAATATTTCCAATGGGTTATCATGCATGTCAAATGGAGATAATATGACCAAGTCACGACCCTGGGAAGTTGGCTATCCAACTCACCCCAACGGGACCCATAAACTCTTGGTGTTACATCTCCTTGGGTTAGGGTTTTGGTTATTTAGGGTTTTCTCTTACTATTCAATAATAAAAAGGCCCTTGATCCTCATTGTAATGAATTTCAGAGGCATGTAGCCACCACATCTCTTCTCAGAGATAAGCTACCATCGCCCTAGCTAGTTTATTTCCATTTTCTATTTGTAAGCACATTTCAATATTTTATATTAATGAAATGAAGTATTATTTCTGTTGCATCTCTATGTTTATGGTTATCTCTGTAATTTTTTGCGTCATGTTTAAATTCGGATCATAAATAGCCTTTTAGGAAATGATTCTTAGTCAAGTTGCATAATTACACTTGGTTCAGAGTAACCATGCCTAGTGTTTTAATTTGTTGGTTGTGATTAGGGGTTAGGGTTTTAGATTTTTTTATCCTTCCTTAAAATTGAATAACCTTTGAGTTCACTCTATATAGCATCCGGTGAAGAATATGTATGGGTAGAAAAAAATCATTTATAAATCTAATCAACCTTTGGCATGTAAAATATACTCTATGATTGTGTGTGTATCAATGTGTGTAATCAACGTTATGTATGTCACAAAAAAATTTAAATTATAAAAAAATTATAAAACGTGTCAAAGAAAAATATTGACCACATATATAGCTATATGTATTATCATGGTTTTGATCAAATTAAAAGTAAGAATATTTGTATATACAAAGATGTGTAATTTGTATAAATAATTTTTCTATATATAGAGATGTGAAATCTATATAAATATTTTTTCCATATATAGATATGTGAAATCTATATAAATAAAAATAGTATTATTGAGAACCAACATAGATCCATCTTAACTCCACATCTACCAAGTTCCAAAAAGAGTTCTAAAATTTTGCAGTCAAAAAGAGGTTTGCATCTTGAGAAGTGACAATATATTTGTGTATTAACACTTTTATGTTGAAATGTAACAAATCATTTATTTCATTTTCATTTATTAAAATATTAATCTGCTTTGGATGACATTTCATTATATGTGATACTTATTAACATTAATAAATGGAATAGGGTTTTGGAATCCATGAGATCCTATATATTGTATTATAAATGGTGAATTTAATACATGAGAGTTAGAAGTGTGTCTATAAGCATTTGCTAGTTTTCTTGCTTAAGTGTTTCTAGGGTAAATCTTTAGGTACTGCATCTAAATGACAAAATTTACTTTTTAAATTTTATTTAAGAATATATGTGTCCATTGCTTACTATAATAAGTTTGAACTTACATTTGGCATCAAAATAGTTATTAGCTTTATGGGGATTCCTATTTTTCTAATGGTTTGGTTATCTTGGGTCTATGATAAGCCTAGTTTTAGTGGGAGCTCTAGGGTGGTGATTCTTCTAGTAAAAAAGAATGGTGAGTGTTGGGCGCAAGAATTGCACTTGAGCAAACTCCTCAACACTTAATTTTCAACCTGAGGGTTTCGTAAACTTAGAGACGAGGCATAGGAAATGCCAGAAATGGTATAAAATTTTCCTATCTCTAATCCTAATTCTTAAAGGAAATGCTTTGCAGAATCAAACAAAAAACAATCGGAAAGGTAATTGACACAAAAGCAACTCTACTATTGGAATGTAAAAGACAATTTGCATGTAAATCAAGTAAAGAAATTCTACACAACGAAAAAAATCTTAAATTTTGTAATGAAATGCTATGTTCATCTTCAGATGGATGGCTAACAGTCTGACAAGTGGGCCCTTTCAGAACTCTGTCTCCTTCTAATCTTCCTTCCACACAAACAACTTGTCCTTATAATGTTGCAGTCTGCTTACACTAGTGTAGGTACAGTATCTTTGTGCAAAAGTATATGTGGCCTTCCTTACTGAAGACTTATGTCTTAGTGAAGATTCTTTAAGCCTAAGGGCTTAGAGCACTATGTTTTTGTGAGAAGAGACCAGCTCTTGCACTGAGGCAAAGCTTCCTTCACCCAATTTCCCAAATTACTTTTGAAAGGACCGAAAGATGTGCTGAAAAAGAATTGCAACTGTAATGAAATTCTGAAGTAAATTATCTGTGAAAAAGGAAATGCTTCAATTCATTAAACCTTGCAAAGGAAATAAACTTCATGAAATAAAATAACTTCAAAAGAATCAAACAGTAGTCTAAGTGTTTTGCATGTGTTAACTAACTTTAGTAATCCATCAAAAAATTCTTATGTTCTTTGCAAGTATAATATGTTTATGATAATTTTATGCAACTGCTTCCAGATCCTCTAAAGATGTACTTTTAATACTGAAGACAATTACTAAGTTAATGATTCATTCACTTGCAAAATAACTGGAAATAATATGCAGAGAAGTGATTCACTGTTCACTACAAAAGAATGATTAAACCAAAGTGTAGGCAACAACATGCAATGGTGCAGGAAAGAGTTCCTTGCACGATCCGATCGAAAATGAGTTAAAACAAAGATTGAGAGTAAAGGAAATGCAAGAAAGATATTTTATAAACAATGTAAACACCGCTAATTCTCAAACCATGGATCCGTTTCACATGTTAGCTACAAAAGATATCTCAAATCGGAACTTGAAACATAAAGATTAAAACTATAATATCACACAACTGCAAAATAAATATCCACACCTTCTTTCTGAATAACGAAGTGAGAGGGCAAAACGAGCTAGGTTGGAGGGGCCCTAGCCAACCAGCTCGTTCCCCTTCTAAGGAACAAAAAAGCTCAGCACTTCAAATATACATCAAAGATAAACTAGACGTTGCGTATGCAAATCATGGCAATTTTCTTGTATTACTCGATTCAACAAATATACATAATAGAGTAGTCCAACCCCAGAGCTGAGGCAATAACCAGATTACATAAAACAAAATTACAATTGATGGTTCATTGATTAGCCTCCTCCTACCTATAATCTATATCTTATATATCCTTTCGGCTCTAGCCATTTTCACTAATTACAGACATTTCTTGTTCAGGCCTTTCGGCCAAACAGACTTAGAAACTAAAATTACAAAGTTGGCCAGTAGTTATAATACACACGAATTTCTCTTGGCTGTAACCTAACTTTGGAAAATAGTCCCTGATTGCATGCCACTTGTTATCTTGCTTCAGTTCATCAATAGCTAAACTCAGAGTCAAGGATTGAGACCCATCCTCGTGGAAGATATGGCTTCTCGAAAATCTTGGATAGTCTTTGTGGCGGTGCAGGAATCTACCTGCACTAGTCATACTCATTCATAATTAATACTAAGTTTCATGATTACTCTAGGAAATTAATGAGTTACAAGAGATATGTAAATAGGCATGAAATCCATATAAAATGATTAATAAAGTGTTGTAATAAATCTTAATATAAAATATGAGCATGTGCAGGAATGGGTAACTATCTTGTACTAGTGCAGGAGAGAAGGGTATTTTATTGGGATAAAGCAGAGGTTGATTTTGATGGAAATGGGGTAGAAAATAGGGCAATTTAGGATGCCAACATCCTCCCATCCCTAAGCTGTTGTGTGTCCTCACACAATGTTTTGCCTCTGCAAAAAAAACCTTCAAAAATGAATGGCCAGCTACTCAGTCCTAAACTTCAATGTTTATTCCTGCCTTTACTATCTTTGGCTTCTTGTCTTGAGCTTTTTGCAGTTGCTTAGTCACCTTCTTGAGGCTTCTATAGCATTTGGAAGCCCGATTCTTCCATACCTTTACTTGCTGCTTCTGCTTGTTTACTTTTGTAAGTAACTCCACCTCGCTCGGTTTCTGCCAACTCTTCTATTTCATGACCTAGTTCAAAGCTTCCAGGTCATGGACTTGTTTCTCCAGATCTACTATTCTGTTATTCAGGAAAAGAGTGGAGGGTGTTGTGCTAAGATCTTCGGGTGTGAACGTCTTTTCTGCCGTAGACTCGAAACAAGTCCCATCATCATCAAGGTCAAGATTGTCGAGAGCTTGCTTTATGACATCGCTAAGGGTTTCTATACTTGGGGTTTTATCGTTACTGAGGGTTTTGATGCCCTCACCAATATCCGTGCCTTGTGCACTCAATTCCCCATGGTTCTTAAAACCTTGTTCTCCTATCTTCTCAGGGGATTCAGCACCCTATCTTTCCAAATCAGTAGGGGTTTCCATTCCTCACTCTTCTACAACTGCAAGGACTTCAATACCCTATCCTTCGAACACCACAGGGTAATCAATACCCTGACCTTCAAAAATCACAGGGTCTTCAGTACCCTGACCTTCTAAAATCACAGGTTTTCAGTACCCTGACCTTCAAAAATCGCAGGGTCTTCAGTACCCCGCTCCTCGAAATCATTAAGGGTCTCTACATCTGGTTCGTTGAAATTATCAAGACCCTCTACATGTTGTTCCTCTTCGTCCTCCTCTGCTTGGACTTCACCAGTATGTGGAGTCAACGTACTCTTTCTTCTCCTTAGCCTACTGACAAATGTTGACAATAGGACGTCATCTTCTGCATTCTCCTCATCTTCCACAATGTGTGCCACTACATCTGCAAGAACCTAGAGATTATGAACTGTGGGGGAAACTTGGGGTGTTTTTATCGATTACGATTGGAGAACTTAACTGGTTCATCCCTTGGGTAGCAGTCTTCCTCCTCATCGAGGTTCTAGTCTTCCTCTTCTTTTCCGCAGGTGGAGTGTTCTCAATGCCCCCTTCTCTACTTGTACCGGTGAACTTTTACCTTACCACTTGGCAGGAGATAATGTCCCCTCCTTTCTCTTCTTACCTGTACTTGTGCTAGCAGACTCTTCTGCACCCCTTGCTCAGAATTATTTCAAAAAAGCTCCCCATGTTATCCTATTTTCTTCTAACTTCTTCTTTACTAGCATCGTAATAAGCCCATGATAGTAGAGCTTGTTTGCAACCTAGCTTGCACTTCCACTCTGCACATTTTTCGCAATCTTCTCAAGGCTCCTAAGCAATAAGTGAGGAAAATTAATCAATTTTCCTACCTCAAAATGCAACAACAATCGAAGGTGGTATACAAATTCCAAGGTATAGCGTCCTTCTCCAGTTACAAACTTCTGCAATATAAACAGTAAATCTCACCACTTCCCGACCATGGCAATCTATGGAAGTCCCTTTCTCCAATCAACCTTAATTTTCTTGTCGACCACGAATCGATGCCAATGCTTCTTCATGAGCCTCTCCTTTTTAAACCAGTGCTCCCCTATAAGTGGCAAGCCTGTGGCTTGTGCGATGAACTCCTCTGTAATTTTGAATTTTAAGGACCCGACCCTGACTCGGCCTTCTTTGAATGTCCTTGCAAACTCTAATGCCACTACCATGTCGAACTCATCAAAATTCTGTAGGAATGGCAAGAACCCAGATTCTTGCAATAGTGAAAGATTTTTCCTGTACTCGACGACTTGTTCAATTTCCTGCAAAGACAACAATTCATTCCTCACAGGTGCCATTTCGAACCACACTCCACTTCGCTCTGTTCACACCCTTGAAGGAATTTCTGAGTGACTCCAACGTTCACTGAGAGTTTTATGCTGGAGATTCATTGCCCTCTGTATTTTCAGACCCACTCACCCAGGTAGGATGGAACAACCCCCCCCATATCAGGTGTTGATTCGTGTCAGCCCGCTATGGGTGAATTATAATGATTGGATGCAATGGCGGTATAGGCGGCGGTGGCACAACAACTACAATGATCGGATTGCAGGTAAGCTAATAATGGCTAGGCAGTGTGGAATTATTTCAAGGAGGGTGTGCAGGTTATTAGACAGTGGTACCATCTCGTAGTCAGCATCATAATTCAATCACACATACTCCAACATTTATTAAAAAGATTAGATTTCAAACCTTACACATCTTGCACTTTAAATATTTGTTCCTATATTAGTAAATAATGAAACAAAGCATCAATTAAAACATGGAATGAGATACCATATTAACACGTGTAGGAAAGTACAAGCCCATAAATATCCCTGATAAACCACTCTAGGATTGCGTAAATTGCTTTCACAGTCAAATGTGTTTCTACACCAAACCTGCTTGCATTGTTGTGCTTACACTGCTCTGTGCTTGCACTGCGCTTTGCTTGCACTAGAGACTTTTACGAAACAAAGAATTTGATAGAACATACTTTTTTAACTGGACTTTAGAAAAAAAATTGCCTCATTATACAAGAAAAATTTATTCGCCATCCTTTGGTGTTTCTTGAAAATTCCTTCAGGATTAACTACATCAAATTCTGCAATCAATTTATGAGGAAATAAAGAAGTGGGAAAGGGGTAAAAAAATTTAGAATGGGAAGGAATATTACAGCAGGGATTTCATAAACAATATCACCAAGAGGGATAAACGAAATGGGATGTGGGGAAAATTCAAGGGAAAAGAGAGATTTTACGAAATTGGGTAAGGGTAGTTTCTTGGAAGAAAGAGGAAGGTAATTCATTGGGGAATTTAGGAAAGAAACTAGTGGGAAATTTTGAAATAGGAAATAGAAGAAAGACAATCTTTTTACCTTGAAATCTGCCTACACTGGTGCAGGAAAAAAATAATTGCAATGGGAAGTAAGTGTTTACTTGGATAAAAATGTCCATAATAGTTACAACAAACTTGGTTAAGTGCTCGGTTTCGTGAACTTGCTTCTCCTTGGTGGGAGCTAGCATATCTAAAAATCAAGTAACATTCGCTTTTTATTAAAATTTTGATCTCCCTACTAGGATGCTGGTTTTCAGGTTAATCCTTCTGCAATCATGTCAGTCAACTGATTTTCATAATTACAGGAATTTTTTTCTTTTTATACTTTTTATTTTTGTCATTTTTATTTTTATTTTTTCTTTGATTATTTTTTCTTAATAAGGAAAAGAAGGAATCATTTTTTCAATAGGTTGGTGTTACCACCTACCAACTCCTTTTCAAATGGTTGTTGGACTTGCTCCAAAAAATCTCCTTTAGTAAGGGACCGAAAATATACCTTCAGTCTATGCCCATTTACCAGGAACACATAATTCCGTCCATCAATAGTTTTGATTTCTACCACTCCATTTTCGAACACTTTGACCACCTCATAGGGTCCCATCCAGCGTGTATGGAATTTTCCTTTAAAATGTTTGAATCTCAAATCATCAAGGAGTACCCAATCACTTGGTTGGAACTGCTTCTTCTGAATGGACTTGTCATGCCACTTCTTGGGCTGCTGTTGAACCAAGATGTTCTGCTGAACAACATCCCTTCGAATTTCATCTAACTCATTTAATTGTAGAAGGAGTTGATGCTGTGCTTCAGAGAGATCTAGTCCCAATTGGACTGCAGTCCTAAAAGTCTTGATCTGGAATTCTATCGGCAAGAGGACATTTTTCCCATACACTAGCCCATATGGTGTGTGTCCTGTGTTGTTTCTCCAAGTGGTTCAATAGGCCCATAATGCTTTCGGTAATTTGTCAACCCAATCCTTTCTGTGCATGTTTACCGTCTTTGTCAGGATGGATTGAATCACATTATTCGTGGACTCCACCTGACCATTTTCTTACGGGTGATACGGTGTAGATTTTCTATGCCATATTTTGTATTGTTCCATCACACACTGTACCATATTAGAAATAAACTATGATCCATTGTCAAAAACAATTTCTCTAGGCACATCAAATCTAGTAAAGATTTCAGTAAAAAGAAAAACAACAACAACTCTTTCAGTAGCAAAAGAAGCAACTTTAGCTTCTACCCATTTTGTAACAAAATTGTACAAACCAAAATATGCTTTTTATTTGATGATGCAGGATTTATTGGTCTTACGAAATTGATGGCCCATTTCTCAAAAGGCTCAATCATAACCTGAGGACATAAAGGCATTTCATTGGTTTGATTAGGCTAGCCAATTCGCTGACAGCTATCACACCGCTTAACATATTGTTTGGCGTCCTTGAACAAGGAATGCCAAAAATATCTGGCTTGTAACACTTTGCATGAAGTCTTCTTATCAGCGAAGTGACCTCCACAAGGTTCATCATGGGCAAATTTTAAGATTTCAAACACCTCTTCCTCTCTTACAAATCTATGGATAATGAGATCTGCTCCAGTGTAAAAGAGGTCTCCTTGGATCCAGGAATATGCAGCACTTTTCTGAATGATATTCCACTTTTCACAAGCGAATAAGTGACGTGGTAATTTTCCGATGACTAAATAGTTAGCTATGTTATCAAACCATGGAGATTTTGTTGACACAGCAAAAAGATTTTCATCAAGAAAATCATCATCAACAAGAATTGCTTCACCAGGATTATTTAATCTTGAAAGATAATCTGCTACTACATTTGACTTTCCTCATCTATCAATAATGGTAATATTAAATTCCTGTAATAATAGCAACTGCCTAGTCACTCTACCGCTAATTAATGGTTTATTCATTAAATATCTTATAGAGGAATGGTCGGTATGTAAAAAAACTTCATATCCTATAATATAATGTCTGAATTCATTAATGGAAAAAATTACAGTTGAAAACCCTTTCTCAGTAACCATATAATTGAGTCCGGAGGGTGACAATTTTTTACTAATGAAATAAATAGCATAATATTGTTTGTCTTCTTCTTGTCCTAAAGTTGTGCCTATAGCAGTATCCGAGGCATCGAAGGAAATATGAAATGGCAGGGACCAGTTTGGTCCTCTCAATACTGGTGCCTGAACCAATTTTTCCTTCAATGTCTCAAAAGACTGTTGGCAAGCTGTGGACCAAGAAAACTCACTATCTTTAGCCAAATGTCAGAAAAAGGGGGTAGCTATCCTTGAGAAATTCTCAATGAATCTCCTATAGTAGCCTGTATGTCCTAAAAAACCTCTCACTTCCCTTTGAGTTTTGGGTATAGGAAGACTCGAAATGACTTCTATTTTGCAGGGTCAACCTGAATACCTTTTTCAGAAATAAGATGGCCAAGAACCACTCCCACCTTGCACATTAATCTATATTTCTTGTCACTCAAGGCGAGATGAGCTTCTTGGCAGCGAAGAAGCAGTTTTTCTAGATTCTTGAGGGATTCCTGAAATGAATCACGAAACACATAGAAATCATCCATATAGATTTCTATGCATTCAAGGTCAGCAAAAATAACCAAGACTGACCTTTGAAAGGTAGTAGGGGAATTACATAGCCCAAAGGGAAGCACTCGATAAGAAAATGTACCCCAAGGACATATAAAACTGGTCTTGTCTTGATCCTCGGGTGCTATCTGTATCTGGTTATATCCCCTAAAGCCATCTAGAAAAGAAAAGTACTTCTTATTAGTAAGGGTATCGAGTACTTGATTGATGAAAGGAAGGGGGAAGTAACCTTTTAGAGTGGCTTTATTCAATTCTCTATAGTCAATACAAATGTGCCATCTCCCATCTTTCTTTGGGACTAATACTAATGGAGAGAACCACTCATTATCAGAAATGAGATAGATAGAATCAACATCTAAGAGTTTTTGCAATTCTTCCTTTACAACATCTCTTAGAGCTGGGTTTATTTGCCTTTGGGGTTGTCTGATAGGTCGGGCTCCATCCTGAATATAGATATGGTGTGTACAAGTTTTAGGAGGGATGCCTTTCATATCTTCATAACCCCATGCAAAGGCATTGAGATGGTTTCACAACAAATTCACAAGCTACTCTCGTTGAGAAGGATCCAAGTCTGAACTGATATACAAGGATTTGCCTGGACTAATCTCAACAAGAGTAGTGTCAGGCTCGAGAATACACAATGGTGTCTCTAGAGAGGGCGATGATGGAGGTATAGAGTTATATCCTTCCTGAAAATCTAGACTAAAAATATGATTCAATGAATCAAAATTAGGCATGGTGTCTAGATTGTTTAGGAAGTCTTGAATCTCACCCTCTTGTGAGGACTCAACATTCTAATGTATCAAGGAAACAGGATGAGTCTCCTCATCACTATTGCAGTCTAACCATAAAGTGTCTCATAGCTCCTGAATAGATCTAGCAGGTGGATATAGGGTGACTTTCTTTCTGGAATCTCCATGGGAAATATACATATCACCAGAATGACATCCGATATAAGCATCAGCCTTAGCAAGCCATGGTCATCCCAAGATCAAGGGATGCCCTCCCATAGGGTTCTTTGGTTGAAGCACAATGAAATCTATGGTATATTCCCAATAATCTATGGAAATGACCATATCATCCAACACCCCTTCCTGCTTGATTTTAGATCGATCCGCCAGTTCAAGCACAATGGGAGTAGGATGAATATGGACCAATCCAAGTTGATCCATGGTTTGCTTGGTCATAACATTAATGGTAGCCCCTAGGTCTATAATTACATTGGAGACAAGGACATCACCTATCTGAACAGAGAAAACAGGTTTTCCAGGGTTGGTATATTTTTCCATGTGCATACATCCCGTCATTAACTCTACTGCTCTACCAACAAACTGAATGGTTTGGGGTTCCAATCTTCTCCTTCCTAGATTCTTGAGACAGAGTTCCCTAATGATTTTTGTACAAATGGGGATCTCTTTGATAGCTTGGAGCAAAGTTACCCTTACGAAAAGGTTCTGAAGTGATCAAAGTGGCTCCAGACACATGAAAAAGTCCAAGAGGACTCAGGAGGGTCAAAAATCAAAGTGTTTGGATTGTTTTCATACTATGTTCATATTGAAGATATTTTCATCATGATTGCGTTGGTTCGAACGGTTCGTCAAACCGAGTCCGTATGCAAAAGTTGGGAGCAGTCAAAGTTTAGGGTTGACTTGGGTGACTGGGCAGGCTTAAGGAGGCAACAATTTGGACAAAATCCGGCCACTGGATTCCAGCCAACGTGGACTAGATTATCAGTGAATTTGTGGCCTACTTAAATTGACTCCTTCGGTAAATGTTCGAGAATGTTCAAAATCACTTTGTTATATATAAAATACAAAAAAAAAATATAAAGGAGGTGGTGGGCCACCACCCCCACCACCCCACGACACTCCATATAATAACAACATATGTTAATCATGTTTTTATGTGGAGGTTGGTGGGGATTGAACCCGCCTGACCTATGTGGGCTGGCCCCCACCAAGCAACCCCATGTACCAACCCAACAAACCAAACAACACCCAATTTAATACAAAAAACAAACCGCCAACATGCTGCAGAGGTTAAGGGGCAAGCCGCCCAATGCAGACCTGACCCCCAAAACAAATATTAATGTGGTTTCCTCAAACAAAATTGTTATTAATATGGAGGGGTCGAGGTTTGACCACCCAACCTCCTCCTTATAATTCACCTTCTTTACCACAATGCCAAACAACATTCCTTGGTAAGTCTGCCCAGGAAACGTCATATAAACCTTCATTTTTCTTAGTGCACCCAGCATGGAGGAAGAAGAACATAGCACGATTTTCAAGGCTGTATTATTTTTTTTATTAATGTGCAGGTGGAACCATGAGCCCAGAGAAGACGTAGGCAACATCATGACTGAGCCAAATTCTTAGGAGGGTGAATTTTTTCCAGTGTCCAAATTGGACAAATTTTATGTTGATCTGACACCTCTCAGTGACACGAACCCGTTGGTGCAGTTAAAATTGTGATATGAGAAGAAGATCTTCAGATCAACTGGAGGAGGGAATCTTTGAGGAATTTAAGGGGAATCTAAAAGATTCCTTAAGCCCCAGATTTTCACTTTCTCAGGATTCAGAAATTTGATAGTCGATTTTGCACTATTTGATGTCACCAATCTGATGGTGCATTCATATTTTCCATTTGATCATTTCATTTTTTGGCCACTTTTCAAAGTGGAGTGCAAGTGTCAGCGTTCAATATGTGAATAGTCATTCCATGAGATTCGACGCCGTGAGATTGATGGTATGGCCAGCTTCAACAGTTTGACATCCTTTTCTTTAGATGGCCCCAGGATGTGAGGTATATGCAATGTGTTCATGTACTTCTTTTTGCTATGAGATGCATTGTGTTGCATAGATCCTTATTTGATGTTTGATGTGGGATCTTGTTCTCTTACTTATTTCATGATTCCTGCTTGATGTGATGCGGAATCATCTATGTGGTGTACTTGTTGTCATGATTCGTCATGTTTTGTTTGAGATCCCTTTGTTGTATGTTGATGGGATACTCATGTGTCACCATGTATGTTTGCATTGAGATTCCTTTTATGCCATATTGGTAGGATGCTCATTATCATCATGCATGAGTTTAGGTCATACTAATAGGAGTCCTTTTCGAATGAGAGTTCCTGTAGCGGAACATCTCTTGGAGTCACTCCTGCATGAGGGGATTTTCCTTGTATGATAGCGACATCACCACCTATGTACTTCACACGGGGGATTCACTTAATGAACCTTTGACGTATCACGTGCGTTTGTGGCATATTAAACAATACCCTTAATTTGACTACATATTGGAAAATAACTCTAAAAATCACATTATATAACCCCCTACCAATACGAACCCAATACACCTTCCCACTTTAAATACCCCTACTTTCACTAGATATTATAAGTATCCATTTTTTCATTAACATTTTTTATACCCCTTTATATTTTTTCATTAAGTTTGGACTCCATTTTTTATACCTTCCAATATAAAAGCCCTCTCCCCCCTATATATCCCCCAATATATTATGTCAATTTTCCCTTAATAAATATCCCCCAATATGAACGCACGTGGTATGGTATTACTCCCCCAATGAAGCCCCCATGGTACACCATCACTATTGACAACACTTAATGCAGTGGCCTACACCATCTTGACACTGGGGCCTGGAGATGTAGTCCCTCCTCAATGAA
The DNA here is from genome assembly GCA_031772625.1 of Pinus tabuliformis. NCBI lineage: Eukaryota > Viridiplantae > Streptophyta > Pinopsida > Pinales > Pinaceae > Pinus > Pinus tabuliformis. The sequence goes on along the minus strand of CM062820.1, from coordinate 1,111,349,290 downwards.
CTCCGTTATCAACATCTTGTGTTTTATGTTGTTGATGATTTTCATGTTCCTTCTTCTTTACATCATGCATTTATGTTCCTTTATTTTGTTTTAATTGAAATTCTAATCACATCACGAAAGAAAAATATCTTGGTTAAATCCGGGAGTTGAGTCAACTAGGATCACTAAGCTCGGAAGCTAGGCTAGACTCAGGAATGGGGTCTTTCTTCTCCACAACTAACCTCTCTGGATAGGGAGGTTGGTTGGAAGAAGATGACAAGGGATCAGAATGCATAGGGATAGGTTGAATGATGTCATCTTTTTCAGAATGGTCAGGAGTTTACTCCTCTCCTTTCTCATCAATAACCACCATGGGCTACTTTTGATTTTCTGGGGTTACCACCTTCCCTGATCTCAATTGGAGATCATTGACTCCCACTGGCATAGTCTAAAATATGGATGAAGAAAACGAGGTCATAGAATGGATCATTTATATCGCTTTATTATTGGGGTTGGGTAAAGGTTGAGTAGGCAGCTGAGAAGGTCGAAACGGTGGAGGTAATAGTAATGGAGGCATGGGGTAAGGTGTATATGTTGGAGGTCATGATTGCGTAGGTGCATGATAGGAATTATGTGAATGATGTGAATGGTTTGGCCCTCTCCATCCTTGTTTCCAAGATTGGGATGGTTGTCCATATTGATATTGATTCCCATGTTGCCAATGCTAAGAGTGACCAGTGATAGGATAGGAATATGAATGTGCATTACAACCAAAAAAAATGTGGTGGAGATTCAGGAACCATACCTCCACTTACCTGAGGCCAATTCCTTCTTGCTCCCATAACATGCAATGATTCGGCTTCAAGTTGTCCCCCTTCAAATACAACTTTCAGCCTAGGTATAGAGGGACATTTATCCGTAGCATGGTTATCTACGAAAATTGCACATTTATTAGTTTCTTTAATATCTAGCGGAAATTCTCTTAAAGGATGCTTTCTTCTACATTTAGGACAGAAAATAAACAATATCTCTTGCTCTTCTACAAGTTTCTACTGAAACTTCAAAGAGTCTATTTGTTTACTAACAGTATTCATTATTTCAATTTTCATATTGTCCATTTTGTTTTCTAATCCAATAATCATAGCATCCGTAGATTCAGTTTTTGTGTTTTTATTTTGAATTCCTTTACCGGATTTATATTGGTTCCTCGAGAATTTCCTACATAAGTCATAGATCTGAGCGGAAGTATTTTGAGCAATATCCCCTTGTCCTAACAAATTTAAATAATTTCTAGCATCATCAGTGAGCCCACCTAAGAAAAAGGTTTTAATGGTACTTGGATCAAATTTGTGCTTTGGCCTTTGAAGGATATACAGGAATTTCTCCAAGTAGTCCCCTAAAGTCTCATCATCATTTTGCACAATAGTAAAGATTTCATCTTGGATATCTCTAGTTTTACAATATTCCTAATAGTTTGACAAGAACACTCTCTTCATTTTCTCCCAAGAAGATATAATGTTTCCTCCTAGTCCCATGAACCAACAGAGTGGTGCATCCTTGAGAGTTGTAGGAAAAAACTTTAACTTCTTGGCATCAGATGAATAATCATAACCTCTACACAAAATATCAAACTCAAATAAGAAAGAGTCTGGGTCTTCATGTACCTTACCATAAAAATGAGGAAGATCTGATGGTGAAATGTTTTTCATTTGTACTTGTGTATCGAGATCCACAATCAGGAATTCGAAAGTGGACTGTTCCTCATTTACCTAATTTTCACCACTTCCTTCTACATGGTATTCCATATCTGCCATTGTTTTTCTTCCACCCGGACTGCTCTCAAAGGCTGAGAAGGCTGAATATGGATTCCAACATTCCCCTTCTTCCCCTTTATGGGCTGTGTCACACCTAAACCACTACTACCAGGGCCTAGGTGGAATGTTCATGCATGATGAGTTTGAGTTTGTTTGGAATTTCTACCTACAAAAGAAGGCCTAATATGAGTTTTGGTTTCAGATTTGTCAGTGTTTATTTGGCCCCTAGTGGACTTCGGATCCCTACCTCTTTTAGGCATTCATTTCAAAAAATGACAAAAATAAATTCAAATAAAAACTACAAGTTTCAAAAAAATAAATCGGCATCTATAAATTCCTTCAAACAATAGAAGCACATTCCAGGAAAAAAATAATAGCAGACTTACCCCTATTACAAAAAAATTGAAAATTCTTACCAATTCAAATCGCCTCCTCGGAAATGATGCCAAAATGTCTAGGCAAAGAATTGCTCTTAAGAAAACTCCTCAACACTTAATTGTCAACCCGAGGGTTTCATAAACTTAGAGATGAAGCATAGGCAATGCTAGAAATGGTATGAGATTTTCCTATATCTAATCCGGACACATGCGTCATGATCCATCCTTCTTGTGCACCAATACTACTGGAGCAGAGAAAGAACTTTGACTCGGTTGAATTATACTAGCCTCTAGCATTTCTGCAACCATACGTTCAATTTCACTCTTTCAGGCATAGGGATATTTGTACAGCCTGATGTTTGGAGGAACACTTCCTGGAATCAGATGAATACCATTGTCATGATCACGAATAGGTGGGAGACCTTTGGGAGTCTCAAATACCTTGGAATGATTGTCCAAGACTTTTTGGAGATCTGGAGAAATAGATGATTCCAATGCGGAAACATCTAGTGAACATAATTGTGCAATTACACCTCTTTGTTCCTTTTTTGGAAGCTTTGTCATACCGTTAGAGCTGATTATCTTTCCTGGTTTCCCTGTAATACCCTTTAATTCAAATTCCTTTCCTTCCACAGAAAATTTCATGAAAAATTCTTGAAAATTAAAAGCTCTTGTACCCAAGGATTGTAGCCATTGGACTCCTAGTACAACATCAGCACCTCCCATTGGAATGGAAAGCATTGGGCTAGTCAATACATATTCTCCCATGGATAGCTTGATATTATGGCACTTTCTAGAGCAATTTATTGTTCCTCCATTTACAACCATCACTTGACACTTTGGTGCTGGATATAAGAAGCAATTCAATTCTTTTGCTACCTTACAATGAATAAAATTGTGGGTACTTCCTTAATCAATCAACACTATTACCTTTTTCTTCTTGATTTGTCCTTCTATATTGATGGTTTGAGGAGTGGTAATTCCTACCAATGCATTACAAGATATGGTCGGATTCATTTCTTCTTTATCTAGGCTTTGTTCCTGGAGTATATCCTCTTCTTTTGACCTTTCTTGCTCCTTTTCTTCTTCCTCTTCACAATCTATGTAGAATAATTTCTTCTCAGCACACTTATGACCTTTAGTGTATTATCTATCACAACTGTAACAAAGCTCTTTCGCTCTTTTTTATTCCAATTGTTGTGGTGTCAACCTTATAGGTTGTGGAAGACTAGGGGCAACAACACTTCCATCTTTATAGTTGTGAGTGGTATGCTTCCTTTTTGCCATAATTTTTCTTTCCATTTTTCTTGCTAACCTGAATGCCTTCTCTAATGAATCAGGTTCGCAAAGGTGAACATCATGTTGGATATTATCCTTTAAAGTCCCTATGAACACATCAATCCTATGCTCCTTTGGAATATTTTTTACCCTTATGTTCAATTTTTGGAACTCCTCAATGTGCTCCATTATTGAACCCTTTTGTTTGAGACTTATCAATTGGCTAAAAAAAGTGTTGCTTTTTGTATCCTCATAATGTGCTGTCAATTCTTCCGTAAAAATTTCCCAAGTGATAATTTGTTTACGAGAGCAAATCCATTGATACCATACAAACTGATTTGGTTCCAAATATAAAGTTGCAATACGTACCTTTTGTGTGTTTTGCACATTATTGAGATCGAAAAATTGCTCCATCTATAATATCCATGTTGCGGGATCCTTGCCATCAAACTTCCTCATATCTATTTTTGGAATATGGTGGGCCTTCGATCCAACATTAGAGTCTATGGAATCATGATTAACATTTCTTTTGTTCTCATCATGAGTTTCCTTTACTACCCTTTCTCCATTAGTGACCATTTCTTGTAGCAACGTATTCATATCTATCTTCAATTCTTCCATCTTATCATCCATGCCATCAATTTTAGCGTCCATGCCATTCATATTAGCTTCCATGCCATCCATCTTAGCTTCTGCGCCTTTCTTTAAACAATCCATCTTAGCTTCTACACCTTTCTTTAAACCATCCATCTTAGCTTCTACATCTTTCCTTAAACCATCCATCTTAGATTCTGTTGCTTTTTGTGCAAGTGACACTTGTTGCACTTGGTCTCATAATTTTGATATATCATGTTGCATTTCTTCCTCTTCTTCATAAGTCATGCTAGAGATTTCAGGTTTCTTACTAGGTGTTTGCATTTTCTTTCCTCGGGGCATCAATTACCGATTCAAACTAATTTTTCAAACCAAGCTTATGCAAAAATTTAAAAAAAACTACACACCTTTTTTCACTTTGTAGAAGCTTGATATTGAATCTGATGTATCTCTACAATTTCAAATCATCCAGTTCTGAAACTGTGATCTGTAGTAGCCCTCTGTGTCCTCTTTCCAATGCCACCAGTCTGATCCAAGTTGGATTCTCCAAGGAAGAGTTATGCACAATCTCCCAAGATGACCTGATTATAGACTAGTTCAGTGGAGCAAACTTGTATGACGTGCCACGAGTCACTGTTTCGACCTTTGGATCTGAAAAAGATATACAAGAAATTTTAGGCTGTCCTATTTCTGTACCTTGTTATGAAATTTCAATCCGATGCTCAGAGAGAAAGTTATGACGATTTTCCCCAGGTCACCTGTTTGGAATGTAATTCAGGAGTCTGCAAAAAGACCAACTTCCTCATATCATATCTCCGTAAATATAGTGCGAAAAGCTCTAAAATTCATACCCTAGATTCAGCGCGATTTCTTCTCAAACGGTTTTTTTTTTTAGATTTTGAAACATCGCAGAAAAAAAGTTATAGTGAAAATTCCACGATGACCTGTTTGGAGCAGCGAAACCCTAGAATCCAAAGCTCTAATACCAAATGTTATGAAACCAGCTCACAAAAAGATAGAAAAGAGAGATCCATGCCTTAGAATTCAGCCTCTTCGAGGGGGAAACCTCCTTTACATTACATAAATGAGCAATTCTTGGATGATTCAAATGAAAAAACCTCCTTTCTATATATAGGAGTCTAAGGAGTCACAATATAACCCAACCGACCTAACAATAATAATATAAAGCCACAAAAATAACAATAGAGGGATTATATGGGGCACAGTAATAAAAATGTGGGGACAACTGGGGCACAACAATATTAATAAGGGATACAACTACAATAGTAATGGGGTAATCACTAATATTATAGGGACCCAACAGTAAACACCGCTAATTCTCAAACCATGGATCTGTTTCACATGTTAGCTATGAAAGATATCTTAAATCGGAACTTGAAAGATAAAGATTAAAACTATAACATCACACAGCTGCAAAAGAAATATCCACACCTTCTTTCTGAATAACGAAAGCGAGAGGGGTAAATGAGCTGGGTTGGTTGGGCCTTAGCCAACCAACTCGTTCCCCTTCTAAGGAACAAAAAAGCTCAACACTTCAAATATACATCAAAGATAAATTAGATGATGTGTATACAAATCATGGCTGTTTTCTTGTATTAGTCGATTCGACAAATATACATAACAGAGCAGTCCAACTCCAGAGCTGAGGCGATAACCAGATTACATAAAACAAAATTACAATTGATGGTTCGCTAACTAGCCTCCTCTTACCTATAATATATATCTTATATATCCTTTCGGCTCTAACCGTTTTCACTAATTACAGACATTTCTTGTTCAGGCCTTTTGGCCGAATAGACTTAGAAACCGAAATTACAAACTTGGCCAGCAGTATTAATACACATGAATTTGACTTGGTTGTAACCTAACTTTGGAAAATAGTCCCTAATTGTGCACCACCTGTTATCTTTCTTTAGTTCATCAACAGCTAAACTCAGAGTCAAGGATCGAGACCCATCCTCGTGGAAGATATGGCTTCTCGAAAATCTCGGATAGTCTTCATGGCGGTGCAGGAATCTACCTGCATTAGTCATACTCATTCATAATTAATACTAAGTTCCATGATTACTCTAGGAAATTAATATTTTTTACAAGAGATATGTAAATAGGCATGAAATCCATATAAAATGATTAAGGAAGTGTTGTAATAAATCTTAATATAAAATATGAGAATGTGCAGGAATGTGTAACTATCTTGTACTAGTGCAGGGAAGAAGGGCCTTTTATTGACATAAAACAGAGGTTGATTTTGATGGAAATGAGGTAGAAAATAGGGCAATTTAGGATGCCAACAGTGAGCCGTTGAAAAATATTGACTAAGAGATTTAATGGGTAAATATTTGAGATATGGAAGATCAAAATGAAGGATCTTCTATTAGAGAAAGAGCAATGGGTGATTATGGATATTACCATTTAACCTAAAAGTAAGTTGATAGAAGACTAGAAGAAGGTGGTTATGAACGAAAAGAGCATAATCTAGTTGTGTATTTTAGATTCAATGTTACTCGATGTCCTAGAAGAACCTACAAGAAAGACATTATGGGATGTGGTAGAGACTCTATATTAGTTAATTTCCTTGGTAAACAAACTTTTCATTTGAAAGAAGATGTATTTCAAAAGGATGAATGATGTATATTGGTGGAGAGCATCAAAATTCCTTTAATATTATGGTAAGTCAGTTATTGTTAAGGTTGATAATAAAATTTGATAATAAAATTTCACATAAACATACATGGATTAGTTTATTTTGTTCCTTCTAAAATTCATGCGATAGTCCAATTGTAACTATCAGAAATAGTGCAACCAATTTAAAGTATAATGATGTATTATCATCCTTATTATCCCAGGAAATAAGGTGGAAAATAACAAATTCCTTATTTGTAAGAGCACATTTCTTGGATAGAAATAAAAATAAGCCCTGAAATGGGAGTTCAAAATCTAGAGGCCCTATAAATCTCCAAGAAAATTCTTAAGGAAAAGTAAAAAATGTGGTAAATTTATGTATTACAAGAAGGATTATAGATCTAAAATTGTTGATAAAGTAAATAGATTTGTTGATGTTCCTTCCATTGAAGGGAATACCTACATAAAGGGAGGGATGTGTACTTTACTTATTCAAACATACATTTAGATCATGATGTATGGCTAATTGACTTGGGTGCTTCCTTTTATATGAATTAGTATAAGGAATGTTTTAGTGAATATGAAAAAAATGGAGTTGATGTTTTCCTAGGAGATGACTTGATATTGCACATTCTAGAGCTAGCTGGAAACTTGATATTTCTAAGAAAGATGAGTGGTGTAGTTGTACATAATATGCTTGAAAGGGAAGACTACAAAATGGTTTGAGGAAAAAAGGTGTTATTGAGGGAAGTTCATAATGTAACTCTATACAAGTTGTTGGGAAGAATTATCAGTGATCGATGTAACAATTCTGTTGTTCATGAGGGTGGAAATGAAGAAGAAATAAGCCCTAATATGCTCTCGACAAAACAATGTTATTGTATCTGTTGTTCCTTAAGAAACCAATTTCCTAGCTGTGGGGAAATTGTGCTTAAGACATTAATAAATATTTGTTTACTGTCACTTATTGTTTATTGTATTCTCAAATGAAGGACCGAGAAAACTTGTTCTTTAACTCTTAATACATGTATGACTAGAACATCTCAGAATGCCATTTGTTGCCAGATATAAATGATGAATGAAGAAAGTTTGAAGGAGAAGTTAAAGATAATACGCTGATATTTCACAGAGACTACTATCTGTAACTTAGAAGAATTATGATAATGAGAACTGAATCATAGACAATATGCTGGTCTTTCACAGAAACTATTATTTATAATTTAGAAAGGAAGTGAGGACTTCAAGTATAGGAGCGCTTTTTTAAGGAATTTTAACTTTATGTTGACACCTAATCATCAATATTGGGTGAAAATAATGTAAATAAATAAATAAGTAATGTGAACAGTCATCGGGAGATGAACTGAACAGTATCTCCCTCATGTATATAATAAGGCCACCCTGAAGGAATAAACACACGAATCAGTTTTGCTTTGAGGAGTTACTGCTTGGCCTGACACGGTATCAGAGCCAGCTCCATTTTTTTAGCTTTTATTCCCTTTGTAACTCCCTATTCTGCTCCTCTGCTCTCCATTTAAAAGCCTGCTCCATACAATGCGCTGCTCCATTCAAAATCACTATCCATACTACCATTTCCCCTATCTAATGTCTCTCCCAATTGCTATTTGTGTAGTCTCTTCTCATTGTAGTATAGCTGATACACAGTCTTTTTGCTTGCATTGAATGGTGCATTCAGACCTACGTTGAACGATGCGTTCATCTTTGTGCATCCATACCTGCGTTGAACAATGCGTTCATCTCTGTGGTTGATTGAAGTCCGTGCGTTAGCTCTTTGTTACCTTGTGTTAATCTTGGTGCTGTTCACATATGCATTGATAGCTTGAAGACTGTGTGTGAAATGATCCTTTCAATGGTATAAAATGGCCTGACATTCCTTTAGCGAATACCTCGGCGGCAGTAAGTTGGGCGAAGTGGTGAGGGACATTAAGGATGGAAAGCTGTCCCTCAAGGCATGCAACAATATGGTTGAATGTTTTTTTTTAAATAAAAAAAAAGTTTTGTATGTGCACTTTTATCCTAAGTTTGAAATCTTGATATGCTGCCTGATTTTGTGATATGCTGCTGGTATCTTGAACTATTTTAGTACGCTGCCTATACAATGACTGTTTTGGTATGCTGACAAGATTTATTCTAGTTTTTGGTACGCTGCCTGATTTTTTGCATGTTTTAAAATCGCGGCTATGTGTTAAAATTTTTTGAAGGGTGGTATTGGTTAATCAATGTTAAAAAAAAAAAAAAAAAAAAAAAAAAAAAAAAAAACAAAACAAAAAAGACAAAAAAGAACAAAAAAGAAGAAGAAACCCATATATATTTTGAATAGTGTGTATTACCAAAAAAAAGGCCGATATCTATCTCTGGGGTATTGACATTTACTGTCAATTTGAGTTTGTTGTCCAGTCACATCAGAACTATATTTTTTTCCATTAAGAGTAAAATTTTTGCAACAGTAGTTTTTTTGTTACAGTATGCATTCAATCATATTCATGGTGGGAATAGTTCTCACTGGCAAGAAGAACTACCTTGAATGGTCCTGGATGATAAAGCACACCCTCATTTTCAATGAGTTGTGGAAAGGAGTGTGTGTCGGAGATGGAGACAATGAACCAGTACAACCTACCTCAGACAAAGAGCTCGTCATTTGGGAAAACAAGAACAACAAAGCTTATGCATTAATCACAACATCTATAAATGAAGAGGTGAGTTTCCATATTTCATCATTTTCAACTGCCTTTGAAGCCTTACAAAAGCTGAAAGAACTCTATCACTCACATTCTGCACTTGAAGTTGTTCAACTCATGATTAAACTCTTCACTCTTGAACTGCAAAATAATGATCCTCTTGCTCTTGCATCTGAAGTAAAGTCTGTAATGCATGATATCAAATCCAATAAGGTTGAATTGGATATTCCTCTTATCGCTTTTCTCAAGGCACTTTATTCTACTTACTCCAATTATCTTGAGTCATTGCAAGCAAATGGTAATCTCAAAGATATCACCTTTGACTCTCTTGTGGAAAAGTTTGCTGAAAGAGAGAAAGCTTTTGGAAAGAAGACAACCCCTGAATCTTCTGAAGAGGCTATGTACCTTGCTCATAAAGAAAATCATCCGGCTCAAGATTCTTCAAGAGGAAGAGGTGGTCGAAGAGGAAGAGGAAGATATTTCAGATGCAGGGGGGGAAGACATTCTCAAGGAGAAAAGGCAGATTTGCATTGCATTCGCTGCAAAAGAAATGGATCACATGATGCCTCTACATGCAAGCTACCATGAGACAAAATTGAGCAGAAAAGAAAACAACAGAAAGGTAAAACTGATGATACAGACAAAGGTAAAGCACCTGAATCTGTTCACTATGTTGTGGCACTATGTAACATTGGAGTAAATGAAGATTTGTTTAATGCTTCACTTGCTTCTTGGAAAAATGATTGGTTGCTTGATTTAGGAGCAACCTGCAACATGACTCATAGAAAAGAGTTTTTTGAAGATTTCACTGACAATGTTGATGGAGCAGTATACTTTGCAGACCAATCAAAAATCAAGCCATCAAGGCTTAAACTGCCTGGTCTTCTAGACTTTCTTCTGCATCATGTTCTATATCTCCCACAGCTCAAGAGAAACTTTTTGTCCTTGGTCCACATCTGCCAGCAAGGTCACTCCATTCATATGTTTGATGGCAAGCTTGAGGTAAGAAAAGCATCTGACCACTCACTTGTCATGAGGGGGATAGAAGAAGAAAGGCTTCTCAAGATGCAAGGAACCTCTGCTCGTGCATAACATTTATCATACAATTCTCATCATGAAGAAGGTACATTTCCATCAATTTTATTATGGCATGCTAGATTTGGACATTTGAACTATGACAGTCTCCGCTTGTTGAAGAAAAATGGTGTTGCTGTTTTGCCTACAATTCCTAGGAAACTTAAGCAATGTGATGCTTGCATTCTAGGAAAGCATAGCAAACAGTCTTTTCATGATTCAGATTCAAGAGCACATAGAAAACTTGAACTCATTCATTTAGATTTATGTGGTCCAATGCCTATTCCTTCTACAAATGGCAATAAATATATGATGACATTACCAGAATGTGTTGGGTTTATTTATTGAAGAACAAATCTGATGCTTTTCAAACATTCAAGAATTTTCATAAATGGATTGAAAATGATGCACAATCTCATATTGGGTCTATTCGCATTGATAATGGAAACCTATCTTCGCTAACATGGGATCAAACATCAAACAACTATACCTTATAATCCCCAACATAATGGTGTAGCTGAAAGAATGAATATGACAATTTTAAATATGGTATGATCCATGCTCTTCTTCAAAAATGTAAAGATAATGTTTTGGGCTGATGCTATTCTATGTGCTGCATATATAAAGAATAGATGTACATCTAATGCTATAAGAAATAAGACTCCATAAGAAATGTGGTATGGACATGTTCCTTCGGTAAAGCATCTCAGGGTCATTGGTTCCACCTGTTATGCCTTGACACCAAAGGTACATAGAAACAAACTTGGTGCAAGAAGTCATAAGTGTATCTTCCTAGGGTATTCAAACACCTCCAAATCATACCGTCTGTACGATGAAGTAAATAAAATGTTTGTTGTATCTAGAGATGTAAATTTTCTTGAATCATCCAAAACTAATAATGTTGTTGAGTGGAAACTTGATCGCTTGGATAGATTCGCAAAAGCAAAATCATTTCAAGAATTTGATAATCAGATTCCACATCTTGAAGGGGAGATTCCTATACTAGATCAACATGTGGAATCTTCTTCTGAAGAACACTCTCCCCTGCATGAAACTCTAACAACAGATGATGCTTTAAGTGATGTGATTGATAGAATTGGGAGACTCAATCTTGATTCAGTCCCAACTCAATCAACGGAGCAGCCTACACCATCTAAAAAAGATCCCCCAAAGTGGCTGACAAAGACACTTGAAAGTGTTCATCCTGATGATGTTGGAAAGACAGGAACTAGAAATTCAAAACAACAAAATGGAGGTGATGTGGATGACTCTAATTCACCTGTTGATATGGATGTTTCTTATGATTGTGAATTGAAATTGTCTACAGATTTTGAACCAACTTCCTTCAAAGAATTTGCTTCTCATGATGAATGGAAAGAAGCAATGCAAAAGGAGTATGATGCCCTCATAAAGAACGACACTTGGAAGCTAGTTGATCCTCCATTAGGAACCAAACCAATTGGCTGCAAGTGGGTCTACAAGAACAAGTATAAAGCTGATGGCTCACTTGACAAGCACAAAGCTAAGCTTGTGGCAAAAGGTTTTGCATAGGAGGAAGGGGTCGATTATGAGGATACTTTTTCCCCCACAAAAAAATTGGCTACCACCCAGACACTATTTGCACTAGCAGCTCATAACGGTTGGAAAGTCCATCAAATGGATGTAAAAACTGCTTCTTAAATGGAGATCTAAAAGAGAATGTTTTTATGTCCCAGCCCGAAGGATTTGCTGTGAAAGGACATGAACATAAAGTATGCAAACTTGTGAAGTCCATGTATGGCCTCAAACAAACACCACAAGCCTGGTACGAAAAACTAACTGAGCATCTTCTGAAACTCAATTTCAAACATTATGATCTTGATGATGCAACTTTATTTTTCAAGAAAGTTGGCAAAATGGTTGTATATCTTGTGGTATATGTAGATGATCCTTTGATGACAGGGAACAATGAAAGCTACATTGCATCCATAAAGAAGGTATTGGGGAAAAGTTTTGAAATGACTGATTTGGGCTATGTTCATTACTATCTTGGCATTGAAGTAACTTAACATCCGAAGTCCATATTTATTTCTCAAAAGAAATACATTGGAGATCTGTTGAACAGGCTTGGCATAACAAAATGCAATCCTCTTACTACTCCAATGGAACAAAACTTAAAGCTAACATCTATTGAAGGAAAAGAATTTGAAGATGCAACAAAGTATAGACATCTTGTAGGAAGTCTCAACTACCTAACTACTACTAGACCAGACATTTCGTTTGTTGTTGGAATTCTCTCCAGGTTTATGAAAAAGCCTTGTGAGGGACATTGGTCTGCTTCAAAAAGAGTTCTAAGGTACTTGAAGGGAACTCAAGACTTTGGAATCAAGTATACACAGGTGGACGACTTCAGCCTAATTGGATACTCTGATTCAGACTTTGATGGAGACAAAGAAATTAGGGTATCTACTTCAAGATATGCTATGAGTCTTGGATCAGGAGCTGTCTCCTGGAGATCACGCAAACAATCAGTTCCAGTAGATTCCACAACAGAAGAAGAATACGTGGCAGCAGCTGAAGCGACAAAAGAAATTGTGTGGCTTAGGAAAATTCTCAAAGATTTGCAGGTAAAACAAGTACAATCAACTCCACTGATGATTGAAAATACCTCTGCAATAACGTTGGCCAAGAACCCAAAGTTCCATGATCAAATGAAGTACATAAATACTAAATATCATCTGATTCGACATCATGTTGCGGCCAAAACAATCCATCTCTATCATTGTTCCACTAATAATCAAATTGCAGACATCTTCACCAAAGCACTTGGAAGAGAAAAGCTTGAATGATTCAAAATGATGCTTGGACTCACCAACATCCCTTCAGATTAAGGGGGGGAATGTTGACACCTAATCATCAGGATTGGGTGAACATAAATGTAAATAAATAAATAAGTAATGTGAATAGTCTTTGAGAGATGAACTGAACAGTCTCTCCCTCATGTATATAATAAGGCCACCCTGAAGGAATAAACACATGAATTAGTTTTGCTTTGAGGAGTTATTGCCTGGCCTGACACTTTATCTACATAAGCAAATAAAGACCCGCAACTTCATTACTATACTTGAAAAGAAGAAAGCATAGCATGACACATGGCATAGAGGCTTACAAAATTATATGCAACAACTCATGGAAACTTCTAATCCTTTCATTAAATCAATAATGATATTAGGAATACAGTGGCCTAGTCTCCGAGTTCTCCAAAATTCTAACAACTCTTTTCTCTGTAAAATTTCCTCCTTTTATACATTTGTGAAATAGTTGTGAAACTATCAAACTACTAAATTGTTTCCCTAACTATCAGAATTAAAAATTATTACAAAATTTTACAGAGGTTTAAAGACACCTCAAAGAACATAAAATAACAGAAAAAAACTGAATTTAGAAGAGGAAAATAATCGCTGACTTGCTTTGCTAATCCTCTATCGAGTTCCTCTGTATATGTCTTCATCTGCTTTAATCATAATGCATTGTGTTAGATTTGTATAAACCTAAGCTTATGCATATATCAAATACATTTTAATTGGCAAAAACACCAAAAAACCCAACCAATTACCTTTTGTTCGGATTCAGCCTTAACATTATTTTTCCTTTATATAATGGAATTAACTCAAAGCACGAGAACTAAAAAGGAATTAACCTGACCTAATAACTCCATCGGATCTGGAATCTCATCGCATATCGCAATCGACGCTTTCCACACACACACACACACACACACACACACACACACATATATATATATAAAATATGTTACTGATATGACGAACCCGCTGCAATTATAAAATGTAATATATATGCTTTCGGGTCCGGCCATCGCAATCGCAATCGTCAGAACCAACCTCTATATGCATAAAGGCTTTATGGACCCAACAGAATTATAAAACATAATATATATTATATCAGGTCTAGCTTACCCATATCGCAATCGGTGGATCTATATACATATATATAACTACAGACCCACCGAAATTTATAAAACAAAACTCATAGTATTTCGGGTCCGGTGTTAACTCTTTAACACTTATTTCCTTTGTAAATCCTATATATTTCTTTATTTCAATATGCACACACACACACACACATATATATATCGGTTATGGCTCCATTTAAGTTGCGATTTAACTTTATCACATGGGCCAATTCCTTTATACTTTTTCCTTTTGCGATTTTGATATATTATAACGAACAAATACCTCATTACTTGTAGACTTTGTGGAGTAGAAAATATAAAGGGATTCATTGAGGTTGAACCCCCTTGATTCTTTTAGGCCACACATTGTGATAAAATTGATAAATAAGGCTTAAATCACAATATAAGCTACAACATCTAGCTCCACCTGGGGATAGTGATTTTGTCCCAAAGGCACTAAGAATCGTAGATCAGTGCCTTATCCATTGGGCATGAAGTCATATATTGCTTCTCCAAGTCTTAACTGTGTGAAAATCTATACAGTGAACCCACACCAATATATGCAGTGATTAGATGCTTGTGCTCTGATAACAAAATATTGAGAATCATAGATCAATAGCCTTAGTTGGGCAAGGAGTCCAAAACTGTAAAAACCCTGAAATCTGACAACTAAAACCTGACAATATTGAAGTCTGACACCTCTATAAACCAGTTTCCAACAGGGAAAGTCACCCTTATTCATCAACTAATCATTAAACTGAAGAACTGCAACTGGAAAGAAAATGCTCAACACCTGAGCTTATTTATGTATAAATCCCTACATATGTACATGACTGACCTCAATGAGGTGAAGTCAATCTTCAAATGATACCAGACTAGCATTTGAGTCCATAATCTTGAACCATTCTGCCAGTGAATTTTTAAAATACAATTCATCCTAAATGAAAAATAAACTATGCATAAAGGCATCTCACAACAAAAATTAGAAGTATATCCACAAAATGATATGTGTAGACTGTTGATAAATTCCTCCATGTAATCTACCACAAGATCTTCAAGAGTATAAGAGGAAATATAGTCTTGATCAGCTCCAAAAAATAAATTCTCTATGTATGAAGGTTTTTGTGCAATTAAATCTTTTGTTGGGCTAATATGTTTAACAGAACAATCAACAACATCTTTAAGAAAATGATCTATGTCACTTTCATGTCTCCACTCTTCATCTCTAAGCTTTGATTGAAAATAATTTGTAATTATAGCCTTAGGAAGAAAAAGGAACTTTTTTACACTACTATACAACATATGATCAACTTCAAATAGATTGTTTACCTCTGATCCATGAGCATCTTTGTGTTTTTCAATGCAATTATATACAATCTCTTTATCAACTTCCTTTTTACATGAGATAGCCTCTTTTGCTATGATAAATGGCTTAATATATTGTTGTCCAACATATCCCACTTGCTGGTTTCTTCCTGTATGTTCAACATCCAACTGATGAACTTGAAGAACTTCATCTTGTTCCCTATTTAAACCATTTTCATTATAGATAGGAGGATCATCAAATTTAACAAAATAGGAACTCTAGGGATTTATTTGCAACTTAATTATTTCTTCCTTTTCTCGACTACTGAGCAGAAATTCTTGATGCATGTTTGAACTTTCCTTCGAGTGCTCTCTTGATTTGCTTGGAACAGAGTCAACCCATATCTGCTTGGGATATTATTGAATAAAACTGTTTTATAACCCTCTCTGCATCATTTTGAGAACATGATCGTTCCTCGCTTTCAAAGACTTGATCATAACTTTGAATGCCTGATATATTCTCAACAAAATCATTAGTTTGATCAACAAGATTATCTTGAGCTTTTAAAGTTTATTTAGCATCATAATATTCACAACAACCTTCAAAAAGAAACTTGTGTGGGTAATAAGTTTTACAAGAAAAATTGAACACTGAATGGAAATCTTTCAAAGATGAAATGCTTGAAAGAGGCAGAGACCTTAACCAAGCCCTAGCTTCTTGATCCAAATAAAACATAAACAACTTCATCTTAACATCTTCATGAATGATGCCCTATTGCTCCATGCATTCATGAAACTCTTGGAGATGCTGAGCTGGATCTTCATATTCTTTTCTACTGAATTTTGGAAGATACTCATTCCACACAGAAAATGCAGGCATATCATGAGGATAACCAGTGATCTTAGTAAAATCAAATGGATCAAATTTATGGACTAAGAATGTGTTGAGGGCCCCGAAATTGGGTCAACAACAAGGGGGATACCCACCCGGTCAGGAACCTGGTTGGCGGCTCCTTGCCCGTTTGGTGTAGCGGGTCCGACTGGGGATAATGGTACCAGCTTCCCAATCTAAAGGGTGTGTGTGTGTAGAGTTTGATTATGTTGATTCTGGAAGTACTTTAGAGCTAACTAAAATCTAACTTATAAACTAAATCTAAGTTATTATAATCTAATGAGAACAACATATCTAATCTACGCTAACCCGGGATATAACTCTTCTATCATGTGATCTAAAAATATTTCGAACAATAACTGGTAATAAAGATCATTCAGCTATCATAAGAATATAAATCAATCAAGATAAACCATTCTGCATAAGAAGTTAGGCAAAACAGTTGTGAACAACATATCGCATAATAAGTTATTCATATGTCAAACATAAATAAATGACTCCACCGTACAGAAATGCCAAATGGTAACCCAAACATCCATACATTAACATATAAACAACTAAAACTGCATATCACTTTAAGAATATAAGCAGAAATTCATCAAGAGATAAAAGTACCATTTATGACTGATTTTCACTCACAAACTTCAAGCAATAACGATTCATCTCTACTTACTTCTAACATCTACCAAGAGTACAAAAGTGCAACATCAGTAGCAGACATTAAAATGCAAACATAAATAAATCTCGATCCTTCCATTCATCAAAACCTCCTCTGAGGGTGCAGAAGTGCATGTTCCGAGGACAAGTTTTTGACAAACTTTTGGACCCTTCTCCAATGCAATGAGAAGGGTTAAAATACTATTTCCTAATTCTAATAATAGTATCATTACAAAATTTTAGGATACGGTTTTCAAATGACCGTCCTTTTTCTAATCTAGTTAAAAGAGAAAAAACAACATTCTAAATGAAATCATATGTGAACTTGGTCTTTGAAGTTGCAAGTGTCCAACATAGGCTTGAGAAGAGTCGGCTGGCTTATTTCTGCGCTGAGCTGGGCTGCGAAAACAACATCTATGAGAGTTGGCGCTACCTTCTCGGCTGCGTTCGTAATGCACTTCACCGTCATCCATTGGCTGTGTGGTTTAACCAAGTACATCCAGTAACCTTCCCAATTCAGCCTAGCCAATGCTTGGATTGCTTTCCTTTTTGCCTGCGCTTTCTTCCTCCATTCTGTCTCCAGTTGCAACTTGCTTGGTAGGTACCCCGAGGTGGTCTCTGTAATTAAATTGGCCCTGTGTAAATTTTCATTTACACAGTCGATAAGAATGCTCGCCTGTGTCGCCGCTGTCTCTACTGCTTGCTCCGCCTGCATGATTTGTTTGTCCCATTTATTAAAGAGCAGCTCCTTATGATTTTCATTAATCTTGGGTGCCCCTGCTCTTTTCCCTTCCTCATCATCTTGCCAAGTCAGATATTCTGTCACCTTCTTGTCGTTCTGATCATAGTCGCTCCGCAATTCCACCACCTGACTGGTGATTTTGTCGCTCAGCTCACAAAAGTGCCTCCACTGTGATATTTTACGTCCCATGTTGATATCCCTGTGTCTTTGTTGCAGGCTGTGTTTGTATACAGGGGTGCCATCTCCTTGGTCTTCTCTCTTGCTTTGGAGCTTTGAGCTTTGTTCTTCTTTCCCATTTCGCTTTGCGTTTCTGTCTGAGTCGTCTTCGCGTTTTGTTCCTGCAGGTTACAAGTGAAATGGAAATGACTGATCCAGAAAGGTGATGGGAGAGTTTTAAATGCAAGAGATAAATCAAATATGCCACCTTACGTGAAGCAAATCTCTACCAAGGCACGCGTCTTTAATCCATTTAATAACTGACAACTAATTCATTTACTATCATTATGTTATCACAAAATCAAGCACTGGAAGGCTGCTGACCAGGTAGACTCTGTGTAACTATTTCAAACCAGACTTTTGACTAAGGCTTAGCCTCCTTAGCCTGAGAGGGCTCTCTCAAAAGGTTATTGATTTTCACTATTGATGAGATGGCTAACTCTTGCAAAGTAAATTTAACAAATATATTGGCTGGACAGACATTACAAAGACTTCCATTGGGCTTATGGAGTTAATCATCCTTCAGTAAACTATAACACTACTCATTCATAGAAGTCAGGGCATGTAATGTTTAAATACTCAAAACACATCTCATAAAAACCTCAGCTTATAAATACACACAGGAAATCAGAGCAGAAAAGTGAATTCTGAGTGATTGTGTATCTATACAACTGTAAAAACATAAAGGATAAAACAAAACCACATATCTTGAGCATTTGAAACACTGTATGAATCCTGAGAAGAAAAGCAGTCACTTGTATTACTGGAAATAAGTTTGTACACAAGCCAAAATAACACTCTGTTTCTCAAATATCCAACCCTCATTACATAAAAGTTTCAACTATATATAGAAACATAACTTTAACTACTTTGAGCTTCCTCCTCCAGCATGAGGGGAGCTCGATGACTGCCACTAATTACTCCTATCCACTATTGAACTAACTCATTAAATACAATAAGTGCTAAACCGGAGTTTAAAGAGTCCTAATTTATCTATAACTCTAATTCTATCCTCCTCATAGAATGATTCTTTCTTGTTCTCTGACACCTGTCTCCTTTTAGTTTGGCCGAGATGGCTGAGAAAAGGATTCAATGTCCCATACTAGCTTTGGATGCTGAATGATTTGATGGTTCAGTAATGTTAGGAGAAAACCCTTGTTTTTTCGGTTCCAGTCTTCCACCACTTATTCGAAAATGTAGCAGCCTGTCTCCAGCTCTTTAATAGCCCAAGAATATAGAGCATCACCATGTTCCTGATGTGCTGGAGGCTTCTTTGATGAACAGGTGTGCCAACCAAAACTCCCCGTATGCAGCTCCTTCCAAACCCTAATGACCGATAATAAAGTGAATTTATAATCAAAAACTTTAAAATTAGGTCAAAACATTTCACCTTTGTTAAAGGTACACCTGTCATAACTTGAATGGCCTGGTAGCTTCCTTTGATCTCTTTCATGTCACTTAGGTGTTCCCTTTGAAAATTTCTGATCATCCCATCGAACTGTTTGCTTGTATTAAAAACAACACCTACAGTAGTTTCACAGTTTTGTAGCGCGCTACGAAACTGCGAAACTGTTTAAACAGTTTATCTTTTCCTTGAGATTTTCACTGCTGGACCTTTAATTTTTTAAACCTCCTTTACACGTGGCAGAGATTTATATGTCTTCAAAATAATGAAACTAAGCAAAATTTTGCAAAACTTAGAACAACACCTTTCTCAACATCAGTTAGCAGCTATTTGACCTAGCTGTGCCTTTAAGTCTGCAACCTCCTTCCTCAAGGCTTTGTTTTCAGCTCTTAAATGCATGTTTATTTTTCTAATGGATTTAGCTTGTTTGAGAGCTGGAACAGTCCATGTGTAAACATCAGCTACTGAATCCACCTGACTTACTAAGTTTTTACTTCCTCTCAAAACAGCTTTTCGATAATTTGCATACCTGACTGCAGACTCCCTAGTGGCACTTTTCACCTTGGAAATTACATTTTCTGCTGCCTCCAACTGGTTCTTTATAGCTATAATGTTACCTCCTTGGGAAATAATGACTGTTCTATTCTTGTCCTTTTGCTTAATTTTCTCTGCCTCTGTTCTGGACAATTCCTCTGCTACCTCTGTTCTGGGCAATTTTTCAACTTCCTCTGCTCTAGGCATTTTCTCAGCTTCCCTTACTTGTTTTCTTGTAACAGGTCTTCTTGGTTTGAAGATAAATTTATCACCTGGTTCATCAAACCTCAGTCTTTTCGAAGCTTTAGATTTCTTAGTGCTTTCTGGTGATGACTGAGTCAAATCAATGTGCATTGGTTCAATATGCACCGGTTCAACCTGCTCAAACTGAATGGCCTCAAGCAAATCACTCAAACTGGCCTTAGATATCGGGCTTTCCTCAATAGCCAATGCTTTGCCTTTTTCTTTGCTTATTTGACTCCTTGTCCTAATTCTTAACACTGTTTCAGATCCACTTGGTCCAGGTACAGCTTTCTTGTGCTTAGCTTCTTCTTTTGATGATGGCTGAGGTTGCTCTTTAATGATCAGTGGCTTCACTGATTTTCTCAACTGTAACTTGGCCTTCTTTTTATCTTTTGCCTCCTTTCGAAGCTTAGCTATTGTGGGTTCTTCAACTGATTTTTCTTTTTCTCTAACCGGCTGTGGAGTAAGACCTGTTTTACTCTGGAAACCAGCCATGAAGATGAAAGAGTTCCAATCCTTACCTATTTTCTGAAGACCATCCAAAACCAACAACTTAATCAAACCATGGTGAAATAACGATGTTTCACAGTCATCCTTCCTTAATTGCACTTTGTCACACATTTTGCTTAGACTGCGAAACAAGTAAAAGGGAATATCTATGGATGCTTTACCAGTAAAATGTAACAGCAACTTGAAGTGATAGGAATAGACCTTATTGTATCTTCCCTCACAGGTTAAGTACTTTTGAATACAGGTGAGAAGAAGGGCATAGTGCTCCTTAACATAGTTTCTAGGCACTGCTTTTGTTAGGTCTTCATTCACATATGCCTCTTTTAAGAACTCTTTGCAGGGGTTCATATCAAATTTAAAGTTCTTAAACCATTCTTGCCCCCCTCTTGGAATCTCAGTTACAGTAGCAATTGACTCTGGAGACACTTGAACTTCTAACATAGCTATTTTAGAATTCAAACCCGTGAAGTTTAAAGCAAAATCCTTTGTTACCTGAGCATGGCCACCCTGCAGCTTCTCACAGAAATTCCAACAGCCAACATCCTTGAAGGCTTTCTTCACACCTTCATCTCTTAATGCAAGGTCCAAACCTTCAGGCTCTGTTCTCTGACATTTTCCAGACCTATGCTCTTTCCTCTCCATTTCGCTTTTGAAATTTTCACACAGAGAATGGCCAACAGCTTCAACTCAAATGGTAATTCAATTATTTTTAACGCGGGCTCGCTTGTAATCAGGCTCACTTGAAAACTCGGGCTTGCTTGCAAACTCAAATATCTCATCACACAGGTTGGTCATTTATGCATCATCTACGATCATCATAAAAATCCTTGCACGGTAAAAACTATTTGAATAATATTTATGTGCATGCCTACAAATCTATTGGTGGAGTGATGGTTAATGAGTGTTTGGGAGGTACGCCCACTGACATGAACGGACAGAAGTGATGACTCATCAACAGACTTGACCCTTTGAGGAATATACGCTGCAAAATGCACGAATCTGCGATTTCGTAGCGCAGTTAGTTATGAATTGGCATAATGCGCTGCGAAACGGCTTGATGCTGACGCGCTACAAAATGGCTAAACAATGATTACGCTGCAAAACTGACCAATGAGACTACGCTGCGAAATTACAGAAAGGGTCGGTGACATGAATAAGACAAGACATGGCTTTAACAATCATGATGGAGGATGACCGATAGGATTAGAGAATGATTTACATCAAACACCTTTAAAACTTCAACCCTAAGTAAGAAACATAGGACAAAAACCATTTGACACCAACTTTTTGACATTTAACTTGGACAAAGGATTATATACATATGTTTATAGTTCTAAGTGATAACACATTAAAAGCGCATGATTTTGGGTCAGATTATAGTAAGTGGCTTTTTCTTTGAATGGCGCGCCCGAGGGATTCGTACCGAAGTGATTTATGATTTGCTGACGTAACCTCGCATGTCGCGCGATCGCTAATCGTGTCATCGCAAATCGCATGGATGTGGCATTGCAGCGATCGCAATATCGCAGATCGCAGGAATTTGATGTTCACAAAATCTTGCCTGGCTCATTTCTGCGATATGCGATTTAGCGATCGGCGTTATCGCAGATCGGCGGATCTTTAAGTTTTCTTCATGAGCGTTACTAATTTGCGATGCGATGTCATTATTAACACGAGGATGGTGCGCATAAAAAGGGAAATGAAGGTGTTTCCTATCTTTTGCAATGCGACCTTAAGGTTTTCTCTTTTATCATAGACTTAGGCTTTAAAATATCTAAGAGGCTTTTTCCAAGCGTATGATTGTGACTTCAAAAAGAAACTCTTGCTTTTCCTAAAAATTAACTAAGGGTCCCCATTCATTCAGTATCATGGCTGATACTTAATTGAATAAGGGGGGGTGTTGCTGGCCACAACAATTGGTGATTCACCTGGGAGAACCAGTTATCTCTGCTTTTATATTGACGCTTTGAAACTCCTGAAAAAATTTTCTTAAAGAAAAACTTGAACTTTATTATAAAAAGATAAAAGCAAATGATACTTCAAACTATCAATGATGTTTCATTTCAACCTCTTTCTATTTCAATTACTTGCATCTTCAGCTTGTGCTTTGCATTTAAATCAGTCGTTACTTGGTCTTGTAAAATATAAAATAAAGTCTTCTCTATGTATCAGCCCTTTTTAAATATGCTCCTTTGTCGCAGGTAGAGCCTCTGCTGCTAGCAGGCGTCTATAGCCTCGACAGGGTTACCTATTACCCAGCAATGATCCTTTATCCTGCTTAAGGTTATTTACAACTTTTTTCAGAGAAAATCCTTTTTTGACACTTTTTCCTTTTTTATTCTCTAAAGAGCAATGTCTTGGTTTGGTGGCCAAATTATGACACAGTCATTCACTTGATTTACACTTTTGTTGAACAAGCTGGCTCGTGATGAGACCCCTTGCCTTTTGATTGCAACAAACTTGAGCCATTGCCCTGTTTTGGTAGACAGTTTTGGCAAAGTCAGCAAGTTATAATATTTGTGATCATGATAAGCCAGCTCGTGATGAGACCTCTCATTCTTTGAGATATAGTGTCTTTTTAGATTATTCCTCTGAATGTTGCGTTTTCCTTTAGCAGGGAGGAAGTCAAATTTTCTTTCCTTAAGAAAGTTCTAGACGACAATGATAGGGTTGCTTTTGGTAAATGGCTGCTTTCACAGAGAATTTTTATTTTAATATTGATACCTTTCATTGTACTGACCTAAAACAAATCCTTCACTGAGATAGCTTTCTTCAAATTTTTTGGCAGTTGAAACTATCATCATATCTGGGTTAAAGTTCTATTGATAATAAAGATCAAATTCCTAAAAGATTTGCTGTTCATAGAAGCAGAGGTTTCAAAGAAAATTTTAACAGAGAAAAGGCGTCTTTAGTAAATGCCAAATGCCATTAACCAAAAAAAACATTATTATGAGAGGCAAACATTCCCTAGGGTTATGTAGAGAATATGAATAACTTTGCCTATCGATTTATTTAAAAGAAAACTTAATAACCTAGCTAAATTACTCCTACTCCTATTCTAACTATATACAGGAAATAACTATGTGAAATGAAATTCCCAATGGAACCATCTATTCATTATTATTCCTAGCCGTATGAATCTTCCAAGCATGAGTAAAAAGAACCAAACTTTGGATCATAAATATTGGCTATGGAATAAGAACATATAACCTCAATTGGAATTCTGTCTGATTTTCCTTTCTCATGAGAGCTTTTTTCCAACTGGATACCTATTGGATCATAAAAATTAGGATGAATTTCTATTATGAATTGATGATCTCTCAATAGGAAGGATAACAAGTCAAATTGTGAATATGTTTTTTTAGTTTCAATGTCTTGTAACCTGTTGTTTGTTAACGCTGAGTTTTTAGCGATTTCGTTTGAAATGAAAGTTCTCATATATAAATCGCTAAAACATAATCTATCAAAAGTTTTAAAATTTAAAAAGAAATCCGATTTTGTACAAAATGAGTGCAAGTGAGAAAGAAATGATTGGGTATTTATACAAATAGTGTTACCGCACAACTGGGATTTACTTGTAACATCTTGCTCCTCACAAAAACTGGCCAGGTTTTGTGAATCTGGAACTAAGTTATGATTGCAAACAGGGATGGAGCTTTCCTCATGATATGAATCATAGATCGGGGTATTGTCTTGGATAGTAAAATTATTCAAATGAGCTTTTTCTTTGAGATGAGGATCGGTTGATATGATTTTTGATTTAAGATGTTCCTTATTATCTGACCCTAGTTGAGTTACTCGAGATAACTCAACAAAATCATCATTGTCAAAGTAACTATCGCAAAAGACTCTACAGATTTCCCTAGGTTCCTCTTTTTCATTATATGTTTTCAGACAAGGGAGGTCAGGAAGCTCTCGTTTGTCATTGATCAAAGGCTGTGCTAGAGCGGTCTCTTTATCTTGAAAACCTAATGATGAGTCGCTTGAATAACCCTCTGTGTTTTTTGAGATATGCTTGATATTGAGAGGGGAAACATTGTCATCACTAAAAACATCGGGATAAAGAGAAAAATGTGAATCTGGAACAATGCATTTAAAAACATCATGAAAAATTTTTTGTTCATCAGATTCATCATAAACATCGGGTTTTAGATCATACCTTTGTGCGTTGATACTTTCTGAAAGAGAAACAGTTGGTTGATCTAACCTTGGCATCAGCATTCGTTGATCTGAAATGATATTGTCTGACTTTATGTCAGAGTCATCTTCTGGTTCCAAGGTAGTTTCCCTTTCAGCATTTTCGTCTTTATTTTCTGGTATTAGAGCAAGCATGACTCCTAGGCTTTGCAGATTTTCCTCATTATGGATGATTTGTGTATTTGACTTGAAATGCTCATCTATATTAGAAGAAAACGAAACAAAGGTCGAGCTAATTTCTGCCTGGTCAGATATAGGAGGTAGGAAATATTCATCATAATCTGAAGGTTCTTCAACTGTGAGCTCATCCTCGAGATTACACTGTAGACATTTAAGATGAAATCACATATTGAAATCCCTTACGGGTTCATCTTGTTTCCGTAGATAATCAATTTCATCATATACCTGGTCGTAGTCATAAAAATCAAATTCCAAGATGAAAGTCCTAATGAATTGGTCCTAGCTGTGAATTGATGCAACTGGGAGGGTTCTGCACCATTTTCTAGCTTCCGCTGTGAATGTAAGAGTAAAAATCCTGCACAAAACGCCTTCATCAATTCTCTGAATATCAGAACTCAAAAATTTTTGAATGAACTGAAGGGCATGATTAAATGCAGAAGAATTATTCTTACCATTGAATTTTACCTGAGACAAGAGCCTTACCACATCTGGTGGAGTGTTGGAAGAGGTAGGAACATGGATGCAACTCCAAATAGGAATTCTATGAGCAGCCATCCTGTTTCAAGATTTATAACTTGGAAAACATTCCAATAGACACTATGCTCAGGCCCTCCTTCTAGTGCCAAATATGTTGAGGGCCCCAAAATCGGGTCAACAACAAGGGGGATACCCACCCGGTCGGGAACCTGGTTGGCGGCTCCTTGCCCGTTTGGTGTAGCGGGTCCGACTGGGGATAATGGGACCAGCTTCCCAATCTAAAGGGTGTGTGTGTGTGTGTAGAGTTTGATTATGCTGATTCTGGAAGTACTTTAGAGCTAACTCAAATCTAACTTATAGACTAAATCTATGTTATTATAATCTAATGAGAACAACATATCTAATCTACGCTAACCCGGGATATAACTCTTCTATCATGCGATCTAAAAAGATTTCGAACAATAACTGGTAATAAAGATCATTCAGCTATCATAAGAATATAAATCAATCAAGATAAACCATTCTGCATAAGAAGTTAGGCAAAACAGTTGTGAACAACATATCGCATAATAAGTTATTCATATGTCAAACATAAATAAATGACTCCACCGTACAGAAATGACAAATGGTAACCCAAACATCCATACATTAACATATAAACAACTAAAACTGCATATCACTTTAAGAATATAAGCAGAAATTCATCAAGAGATAAAAGTACCATTTATGACTGATTTTCACTCACAAACTTCAAGCAATAACGATTCATCTCTACTTACTTCTAACATCTACCAAGAGTATAGAAGTGCAACATCAGTAGCAGACATTAAAATGCAAACATAAATAAATCTCGATCCTTCCATTCATCAAAACCTCCTCTGAGGGTGCAGAAGTGCATGTTCCGAGGACAAGTTTTTGACAAACTTCTGGACCCTTCTCCAATGCAATGAGAAGGGTTAAAATACTACTTCCTAATTCTAATAATAGTATCATTACAAAATTTTAGGATACAGTTTTCAAATGACCGTCCTTTTTCTAATCTAGTTAAAAGAGAAAAAACAACATTCTAAATGAAATCATATGTGAACTTGGTCTTTGAAGTTGCAAGTGTCCAACATAGGCTTGAGAAGAGTCGGCTGGCTGATTTCTGTGCTGAGCTGGGCTGCGAAAACGACATCTATGAGAGCTTGCGCTACCTTCTCGGCTGCGTTCGTAATGCACTTCCCCGTCATCCATTGGCTGTGTGGTTTAACCAAGTACATCCAGTAACCTTCCCAATTCAGCCTATCCAATGCTTGGATTGCTTTCCCTTTTGCCTGCGCTTTCTGCCTCCATTCTGTCTCCAGCTGCAACTTGCTTGGTAGGTACCCCGGGGTGGTCTCTGTAATTAAATTGGCCCTGTGTAAATTTTCATTTACACAGTCGATAAGAATGCTCGCCTGTGTCGCCGCTGTCTCTGCTGCTTGCTCCGCCTGCGTGATTTGTTCGTCCCATTTATTAAAGAGCAGCTCCTTATCATTTTCATTAATCCTGGGTGCCCCTACTCTTTTCCCTTCCTCATCATCTTTCCAAGTCAGATATTCTGTCACCTTCTTGTCGTTCTGATCATAGTCGCTCCGCAATTCCACCACCTGACTGGTGATTTTGTCGCTTAGATCACAAAAGTGCCTCCACTGTGATATTTTACGTCCCATGTTGATATCCTTGCGTCTTTGTTGCAGGCTGTGTCTGTTACAGGGGTGCCATCTCCTTGGTCTTCTCTCTTGCTTCAGAGCTTTGAGATTTGTTCTTCTTTCCCATTTCGCTTTGCGTTTCTGTCTGAGTCATCTTCGCGTTTTGTTCCTGCAGGTTACGAGTGAAATGGAAATGACTGATCCAGAAAGGTGATGGGAGAGTTTTAAATGCAATAGATAAATCAAATATGCCACCTTATATGAAGCAAATCTCTACCAAGGCACGCGTCTTTAATCCATTTAATAACTGACAACTAATTCATTTACTATCATTAAAAGCGCATGATTTTGGGTCAGATTATAGTAAGTGGCTTTTTCTTTGAATGGCGCGCCCGAGGGATTCGTACCGAAGTGATTTATGATTTGCTGATGTAACCTCGCATGTCGCGCGATCGCTAATCGTGTCATCGCAAATCGCATGGATGTGGCATTGCAGCGATCGCAATATCGCAGATCGCAGGAATTTGATGTTCACAAAATCTTGCCTGGCTCATTTATGCGATATGCGATTTAGCAATCGGAGTTATCGCAGATCGGCGGATCTTTAAGTTTTCTTCATGAGCGTTACTAATTTGCGATGCGATGTCATTATTAACACAAGGATGGTGCGCATAAAAAGGGAAATGAAGGTGTTTCCTATATTTTGCAATGCGACCTTAAGGTTTTCTCTTTTATCATAGACTTAGGCTTTAAAATATCTAAGAGGCCTTTTCCAAGCGTATGATTGTGACTTCAAAAAGAAACTCTTGCTTTTCCTAAAAATTAACTAAGGGTCCCCATTCATTCAGTATCATGGCTGATACTTAATTGAATAATGGGGGGTGTTGATGGCCACAACAGAATGTAGGGAGAGCCATTAAAGACTAGAAAAGAAAACTTCAAAGTATAGTGGAGTTGCTAATTAATGTTGTAAGTGAAAATCACAGGTGTGAATGTACAAGCAACTGTTGAAACTTGTCACTCTCAAGAATCAGCTTCAAATTCAATGAACCCAAGAAAAGTGTTTTTATTCTATTGCTTTGTAAGCTGTGGTATTTTTTACAATGGAGTCGGCTTTTATTGCTTTTATTCAAAATAGCCAAATATTTCCTCCTCACTGAACAACCAGAGCAAAATATTAAAAACCTAGGGAAAAGTGTTCTTATCTTCTCTCCCCGACAACGGTGCCAATTAATGTTGTTCCTTAAGAAACCAATTTCCTGGCTGTGGGGAAATTGTGCTTAAGACATTAATAAATATTTGTTTACTGTCACTTATTTTTTATTGTATTCTCAAATGAAGGTCCTAGAAAACTTGGTCTTTAACTCTTAGTACATGTACGACCAAAACATCTTAGAATGCCATTTGTTGCCAGATACAAATGATGAATGAAGAAAGTTTGAAGGAGAAGTTAAAGATAATATGTTGATCTTTCACAGAAACTACTATCTGTAACTTCGAAGAATTATGATAATGAGAACTGAATCATAGACAATATGCTAGTCTTTCAAAGAAACTATTATCTATAATTTAGAAAGGAAGTGAGGACTTCAAGTATAGGAGCGCTCTTTTAAGGAATTTTAATTTTATCTACATAAGCAAATAAATACCTGCAGCTTCATTACTATACTTGAAAAGAATAAAACATAGCATGACACATGATAGAGAGGCTTACAAAATTATATGCAACAACTGATGGAAACTTATGATCCTTTCATTAAGCAATGACGATATCAGGAATACAGTGGCCTAGTCTCCAGGTTCTCCAAAATTCCAACAACTCTTTTCTCTGTAAAATTTCTTCCTTTTATACGTTTGTGAAACAGTTGTGAAATTATCCAACTACTAAACTATTTCCCTAACTATCTAAATTAAAAAATATTACAGAATTTTACATAGGTTTAAAGACACCTCAAAGAACATAAAATAATAGAAAACAACTGAATTTAGAAGGAGACAATAATTGTTGACTTGCTCTGTTAATCCGCTATCGAGCTCCTCTGTATATGTCTTAATCTACTTTAATAATAATTCACTGTGTTATATTTGTATAAACCTGAGCTTATGCATGTATCGGATACATTTTAATTGGCCAAAACACCAAAAAGCCCAACCAATTTCCTTTTCTTCAGTTTAAGCCTTAACACTGATTTTCCTTTATATAACGGAATTAACACAAAGCACTGGAACTGAAAAGGAATTAACCTGATTTAATAACTCCATCGGATCCAGAATCTCATCGCATATCGCAATCGGCGATTTCCATATATATATATATATATATCTATATATATATATATATATATATATAATATGTTACTGATATGAAGGATGCGCCGCAATTATAAAACGTAATCTATATGCTTTTGGGTCCGGCCATCGCAATCTCAATTGGCGGAACCAACATCTATATGCATAAAGGCTTTGCGGATGCGACAGAATTATAAAATGCAATATATATTATATCGGGTTCGACTTACCCATATTGCAATTGGCACTTATTTCTATTATAATCCCTTTATAATAGAAATATATAAAAATGTGTAATCATAATGTATATGAAGGACTTTTTGATATGGCGGACTCGACAGGACTTAAAACCACAATGTATATACCTTTTGTGTTTGGCTATCATGAATCACAATCGGCAATCGGTGAATGAACCAACATATGTATTCAGTGCTTTACGGACCTGTTGGGCTTTTAAATATAACATATATATGTTTTGGGTCCGCCCTCATCAATCACAATCGGCGGATCTATATACACATATATAACTGCGAACCCGCTGAACTTTATAAAACACAACTTATAGTATTTCGGGTCTGGTGTTAACTCTTTAACACTTATTTCCTTTGTAAATCCAATATATTTCTTTATTTCAATATGCACACACACAGATATATATATATATATATATATATATATATATATATATATGTATGTATGTATGTATATATATATGTATGTATGTATATATATATATATATCTCTCTCTCTCTCTCTCTATATATATATATATATCATTTATGGCTCCATTTATGTTGCGATTTAACTTTCTCACAAGGGTCAATTCCTTTATACTTGTTCCTTTTGTGATTTTGATATATCATAACGAATAAATACCTCATTACTTTTAGACTTTGCGGAGTAGAAAATATAAAGGGCTTCATTGAGGTTGAACCCCCTTAATGATTTTAGGCCACACATTGTGATAAAATTGATAAATAAGGCTTAAATCACAATATAAGCTACAATAGTATCAAAGACTAAGACATGTTGGAAATAAGGGACCTTAAGCATTATACAATAAATGGATGGTTTAAGGTATGTTTTATGTTGCAACATATGGGTTTTGGAATGAAAATTGGTGTTTTCATGGAACGTCGCACAAGCACAGAACGAAATTTGGTATGCCTACAAAAAAGAAATGAAATTTGGTATTTTCATGATGATTGATATTGTTATAGATCAATGGCCCTTATCTTTACTAGGATAATACAAGCATGGAGGTTATGGTGTGATTATGCACCTAATGGATCTAAAAACTAAGGAAGTTTCAATCATATGGTCCAATATATCATTTTCACACATGTGTGACAGTTAATATATAGATGTGCACCAAATAAAGTTAATACATGATTAAATTGTTATTTAAACAATGTTTATATTAAGTTAAAGCATACTAGATGCATATTAGTAGAGATTTAGTATATTGAGCACTAGGTATATAGTATAAACATTAAAAATGGACAGGCTAGTATCCAATGTGATGTGGCAGAGATGATGAGGTGTTTCGAGTGTAGCTAGGTGGAATTCTGTGTTGTAATAGACTATGAAGAGGACATGTGGCACTCATGTTTGGTCAATTTGGAAGGCTAACTAGTTCATTGGAAAGTGACAGGTGGTAGGTACATGTTAGCACTCAAACATGTGGTAGATATTGATTGGTCATAACAAATGATATGGTAGATGAAGTGGCAGGTAACTTGGCACATGAAGTAGCAATGTTGGGTCCCATACTAGGGTACTAGAGCATCAGGAATTGAAGTACTGTGCACTGGATTAACCAGTATCTAATATGATGTGGGAGTGGTGCAACGTGGCAGATGACATGGTAGTAGGACCATGTGGAGGACAATGAGTGGTTCATGGTGGTTTGATGTGGAAGACCCAGAGGTGTTGGAACTTGTGCCAATATCAAATTTGGAAAGGTTTTACTATGTATTTGTATTTGGCCGAAAATGTTGAAAATCATGGTTACATTCCAAAATAACATAGCCAAGGGCTAAACCATTATGGTTCCTACACTAGGGTACTAGAGTAGTGGGTTACCATGATGATTAGATGGTAGAGTTTTTTGGTATGAAATGTCCCAGTGTGATAGGGAAATTGTTGTTGATTGACTATATAAAGGTTTGATAGTGAATAGAAAGTGTAGTATCATGGTACACAAGCAATGAGGTATACAGATGCACAACAAGTATGAGCCTTTGGTATGAGCCATTCCTAATATATAAGTGCTCAGTCATGGCTAGGTTACAAAGTGATAAAGTTTAGAACTCAAGCGTTGTGAGCCCTTGGTATAACTTTGATATAGTGCATACCTAGTATGTAAGCTAATGTAGGAGCATTCAACCGAAGAGAAAATCATTGTATTTTAGTAGACATAGGGGGGTCATGTGTTTTAAGGAAGTTGGATTCCTAAGTGTTGAATTAATGTAATATTTAGGCTTTTGAGTGAGTTGGACAGGGATTGATTAGATGATGTGAGATATTTTGTAAATGCTCTCGAATGAAGGAGAACATGAGTGGTTAATAATGACAAAAGAGTTAGAAGTCAATTATAACTCTTAAGGTAGTTTCATGATTCGAGGAACTAGAGAGGATATTTAGGAGTCAATTCAGTAGATTAAGGGTTTGAACCAGAATTACTTTAATAGAACCTTTCTTTTATAAATGTAAGCCTATGGGCAGAGTGTAAAGAAGGAGGTCAATGATATTAAATATTAGGCTTGACAAATAGAGAGACTCGATATGTAATCAGTTGTTTGTTTATTAATACATAGGTTTATCCCAAACTGTATATGTGTGTGTGTGTATGGGTATTGATAGATTGATTGTGTGTGAATTTGTAGGCTCTGTAACAAAGGTTGCAGGCAGATTTCTGTAGAAAACGCAGAGGGAGAGAATGATTCAGAGGAATCATAGTGGGTCTATGTACCATTCAAAGGATCAATTAGAGGCCAAGAGGACAGTGATCAAATAAATCACGAAGTTAAGCTCAAGCAGAAGTGAATTGAGAGCGAAAGGTTGAAACCATTGAAAACCTGAAAACCACAGGAAACTGAAGAAATGGTGGAAAATCTAAGTGAAGGAAGAGAGGAGAAGTGAAGTATCAACGCACTGTTGGCATCATGATTCAGGTGTTGTCCTTGATGGCAAACCCATTCAGGTGATAAATAAAGAAGGACGCAGGAAATATGTTCAGCCAGTGCGTCCCCGCAGGTATACCATACAGAACCCGCGTCCAGGGACGCAGGCCAGCCGTTCAGGAGGTGCGTCCGCCCAGTGCACACATTTCAAGGCAGAGAAAAGCACGTGGGGGTTTCTTGTGTGGTATCTAGCCAACGGTTTTGTGTTTCTATGGTGTCGGCTCGTGGTATTGTTCCATGTTTTGGGGAGAAGCTTGCCTATATAAAGCAAAGGAGTTCATTTGGATTTTGGCATCAACTTGGTTGAAGATCTTTTGGTGAGATCTAGTCCAGATCTATGAAGGCGAATCTTCTAATGGACTGTGATCTCTATGGCGCATGATCAGATCTGTGGATCTGAGTGTTTGGGTTGGTTCTGAAGTCCTCTTATCTTCTATATCTGAAGGGACGCAGATTCAGTGAAGGGAAAGTGCGCCGGGACGCAGTACAGTGAAGGCTCAGGTGCGTCTCTGAGGCAAAGGACGCGGCGCGACTGTGTTATTGGGTGCGTCTCTGAAGCAAAAGACGCGGCGCGACTGTGTTATTGGGTGCGTCTCTGAAGCAAAAGATGCGGCGCGACTGTGTTATTGGGTGCGTCTCTGAAGCAAAAGACGCGGCGCAGCAGTGTCTTTGGGTGCGCCGGTCGCAGCTAAGCATAGAGGAACAGTGCGTCTGCACGCAGAGCAGCGGAAGGTAGACTGCGTCCAGTCGCAGGCCACAGAAATAAAATATGCGTCCCTGTCTTGAGATGATCTGTTGACTGTATATTTCTATTCGTAAGGTATTCTGGGTTATTTCTGTAATTACTGATCTGATATCTGTAGTGGACTGTATCTGTTGTATACTTGTTGATCATTTGATTCTTCATGAAAAGAAGTAGGGGGTTGTAGCTCCCTTCCAGGAGAGACTGGAAAACGAGAGAGAGTTGTAGCTCTCTGCAGGTTGCAGCCTGCGTGCTGGTAAAGGACTGCACCAGCACAAAATCATTGTAAAAAGAATTTCTTGAAAGAAGATAGAGACATATTGCAGCAGGTGGTTTTCTCCCGCATTGGGTTTCCACCTTACATCTTGTGTTCTTTGGTGGGACTGTCTATTTTCTTTATTCATGCTCATTGTTTTATAATTCAAAAGATCAAATAAGGAAGATTTGGTAAATTGCTAGATAATACTGATTCACCCCCCCTCTCAGTATTATTTCCAACACGCACAGTAACCATTGGATCTGGATGATCAATGGTCAAGATTAAATCGCATGGTGGAAGAGTGCGGGAGTTAATTCACGAGGAGAGTGGTTTCGCAACCAGAAGTGGTATTTCTAGTGAGGCAAAAGCTTAAGCTGTATTTCGAAGAAGATACCTGATTCCACTAGCCGAGCGACAGATAGCAGCTGAGGAGAGAGAGAAAACCGCTTATCGGGTGGGTATTCTCCATGCTTGTTGTCTACCTGAAATCATTGTAGACTGTCTGATCCACTAAGTGAAGATCTATGGTGGGGAACTATCGAGTAAGATGTGTTTGTTCGAAGAAGACATCAACCGTTGATCTAAAGGAACAGATTAACGGCGGGGATTAATTCGCATCACAAATGTTAAATGGAGTTGTATCGGCAAAGAAGTAATGCGATGAGCGATGGAGTGGACCTGATAAAGTACTAAGGGCATATTTTATACATTTGAGATCTGGAAGGTTGTGTGTAATTGCATATCAGAGAAAGTGAAGCGACATGCAATAATGCAAAGGGGTGATGATCAGAGCCGATATGGTTATAAGCATAGTTTTATATGATTTGAAATCTGAAAGGAAAGTTAATCGCATATCAGAGGTGGAGAGAGTCCTGTGTTAATGTGAACCACGGACTATGGCAATTGCGATTGTGATAAAGTGTAGCATCGATATCTGTGTAGAGGTTGTACCAAGGCAGAAAAGGTAAGTTATTGTGTGTTTGTGGTTATTTCTATTATAAACAAATTATAATAGAAATAAGGCGCGATAAGGAGGTTTTATGAATAAATCATATGTAACCAAGCATAAAGAAGGGAAAGGTTATATGTATGCGATTAAAGGGTTAATTAAGGTTATGAGGAGTTTTAAAGTCCCGATAGGAAGGATTTAATGAAAAGCTTTAATAAAGTCATAAATGAAGGCTTGAGCATTGATCAAAGTCCCGATAAGTGGATATTGCCTAAGGGCTAGCCTATGTTGGGCATTAGTAAATCATTCTGCATAGGAATTGATTAATGGGGCCTTAACCATTGATGGTTGAATATTTGACTCGTTTGTGAGTTAACTTCCTGGGACAAATGTGCTTATGAATTTTACATGCATACTACCAGTGTAAGTGGGGGTAACCCTGCGTCATTTGGTATTAGAGCAGAATTGTAATTGAAATAGTTGGCATTAAAATAAAACAAAGGAATTCTGTGTGAACATTTCTTTGAAAGAATTGAGAACAGAGTTATGTGTTAAGATGTTTATGCAGGCAAGGAAAGATCATATTCTAATTTGATAGACAGTGAGCACACAGAGGTGATGTGTAGCAAAACTTGTAGATGCAAGAGACAGAGGAAATCCATTCAAGGTATAGGTGGAATGGTGAAACAAGATCATGCTGAGATCTTGAAGGTGAGATGACATGTTTGTTTTAATTTGATTGAAGATTGGAGAATGTGTGTTTTTACACTAATGCACAGGTAGCAGCATAAGGAAAACACCGTGATGTTGTTCCTTGAGGAAAGTGGAGATTCACTCAAATATGAACCTGAAGAATCCAATTAAAGGTTAGACAAAGAGGATAAGAGTATTCTCAAAAGGAAACTGAGAAGAAAGCTTTTGAAAGCTTGGGAATTATCTTTGGCTTGAGTTACATTGATATGCAAGTGACATCATAAGAAGGTGAGAAGGTTGCGGCAATATAGAGCGAAGAGTGCTCAATTGATTCCAAAGGAAGAACCAGAGAGATGCTAAAGATTGAGCTCAAAGGAGAGAAGCTTAGTGAGGAATATGTAATAAGGAGGAGACTTGTTACTGTAGAGCTATTGTTGTAGATCACAGGGGCAATTCCACAGAGGATGTGAGTAGAATTGCTAAGGATGAAGGAAGATGGTAAGATTTTCTAAGTGAAAGAAGAGGTGGTTAGAACCAATTATTTCATGGTGATTGGAACACAAGAGGACAGTTGTGTTCTTAGAAGAGGCAGATGAGTTGAAGCCTAGAGGGAGCAGAGAGAAGTGCTCAAAGGAGGTTCTAGAGATAGAGAACCAAGGGCTTGCTAAAAGACCAAGTACAGAGGAAATCTTGGTGAGGTAAGTTGCAACAAGGAGGACTTGTTGTTGCAGAGGCTTTAATGCAACTCATAGTAAGTGAGTGAGGAGCTCATGAAGATAGAGATGGAGAAGAAGATGGCTACTGCTAGTCACAACAGAGGTTCTGAGGAAGACCACAACAGAAGAAAGATGAAGAAAGAGAATGCCAAGAAAGATGGCAAGAGGATGAGTCAAGAGGAAATTAACAAGGAAATTGCACAGATGAAAGAACAACTCTATGTATTGATGATGATACTAGAGGAAACCCAGAGACAAGGTTGGGTCTTGAGGAAGAAGCCAATGAAGTGGCATAAGTTGCAGAGAAGGCTACAACAGAGGCAAGCAAGGTGGTTGATGGAAAAACTTGCGAAGTTGAGTTGGAAATGAAAATGGAAGTGTCCATTTGTGAAGCAGAATAGGGTGAAGCTCTGAGTGAAGATGAAGTCTTAAAGACTAAAACTTCAAGTGAGGCCAAAGGGTTGCATGGTTTTAAATCTGAAAATTTGTGTATGTTTGTAGGTGAAACATGTAAAGGACAACAATTTGCTGATATTATCATAAAGTAGGAAGAAGACAAGCAGAATCTAAATTCTGTTTTGGAAAAAGATGAGATAGACAGGTCTCATATACAGTTGGAGAAAGATATCAAGCAACCAAGTGAAGGGCTTGAGGAGATTGAAGAGGAGACCATTGAAGAATTTTTGAGTCATAAAGAGAACTTAGAACAACAAGGAGATATGATGGCTAAAACATCAAGTGGGACCACAGGGTCTTATGTTTTTAAAATTGATAGTTTGTCTATGGATGCAGAACAAATGGAGGAGAATATTAATGTAGATGGTGAGACAAGGACAACTCTTGGAGAACATAAAAAACAAGATATTAAAGGCAAACTTGAGGAAGAGAATATGCTAGCTGAAAACATAGTAAAGGATCATTAGTTCACCATGATGATAGGAACAGTGGAAATAGCCATGGAAGATGTTAAGAAGGAATAAACATATGCAAAGGATTTAAATTGGGAGAAAGGACATCTGATGATTGGTCACTAACAAAGGAGGGTTTTGCAGAGGATGAGAAATCTTTTGAAGCTGTCAAAAGGATGGAAAAGTATCTTTCAAAAGATGAATACTCTGGAGTAAAGGATAAGGGAGAATATCTCTTGAATGAGGAAAGTGGTGACTTATTGCAGCAGAAAGAACTTCGTAATGAGACTGTTACAACACAGGGATGATTTCTTGTGGGAAAAAGAGATGAAGTTCAGTTTGAAGAACTGATGTGTGAAAGAAAAGTCGAAACTATTGAGCCTTGTAATTTTCAACCTAACAATATGTTTATAAATTCAGGGATTATAAGTGAAGATGAAGTACTTGTGAAGTGTCACAAAGAAATTGCATTGTTGGAGTATTTGCTAGTAAATTCAGAGTACGACAGTGTGATT
This sequence comes from Pinus tabuliformis, assembly GCA_031772625.1. NCBI lineage: Eukaryota > Viridiplantae > Streptophyta > Pinopsida > Pinales > Pinaceae > Pinus > Pinus tabuliformis. The sequence goes on along the minus strand of CM062820.1, from coordinate 1,111,311,596 downwards.
GCAGAGGGAGAAGTTCACTATAGTGAATAAGGACAGAAAGGCATCATTAGAGCAGATGGTGTGGAGGAAAGACTAACTGATAGTCTTGGAAATACTTTAGAGAATTCTTTGGAGAATTCTTTAAAGAGTATGAATCAGCATACTGATGTGTTGATAGAGAAGGAGGAAATAGAGCAACATATTGATGTGTTGCCAAAGGAAGAAGAGGCACTGAGGCCTTATGTTTTTTAATTTAACAATTGTTTTGTGAGTGCAGGTTTAGTTGTAGATGCTGGAGGAAATTTGGCACAAATGAGAACCCAAATAAATATGAAAGAAGAAGATTCTATGGAAGAATTTAATCCATGGAATAGAGATTCTCAATTGCTAGAGAGAATGCTGGAAAGTCATGATTCAGTGTAGACAGAAATAATCATGAAAGAGGGTAAGGATGAAAGGGAGGAAGTAAGCGTAGGAGTCAAAGAAAAAGTTGGAGCAAGAGAAAAAGTAGAAGAAAAAGTAAACCAGCAACTACAAAGTGAAAGTAACCAACAACAGTTTGAAGAGTTAGTGGACAATAGCAACAACCTGAAGCAAAGAGAAAGAGGTAGAATTAAGTGGCAGAGTATGGACCAGTCTAAGGATGAACTAGAGACAGAGATTGAAGAATCGTGGTAGTTGATGATGAAGCAGTCCATGTGGAGGAAATTGATAGTAGCGGGATGCATGATCAATCAGAACTTGAACCTGATTGACAGGGAGAGGAAGATGAAACAAAAATCAACAAACATACAGTAGCAGCAAATGTGCAAGATATTTTGGCAGCTACAAACTAAAGTTTGGGACCTTGGAGGTTTTCTATCAACTTATGAAGACACATGATCAGGAGATCATGAATATTTTCTACTTTGGGAGTCTAATGCAGGAGCATTCAACCCAAGAGAAAATCATTGTATTTTAGTAGACATGGGGGGGTCATGTGTTTTAAGGAAGTTGGATTCCTAAGTGTTGAATTAATGTAATATTTAGGCTTTTGAGTGAGTTGGACAGGAATTGATTAGATGATGTGAGATATTTTGTAAATTCTCTCGAGTGAAGGAGAACATGAGTGGTTAATAATGACAACAGAGTTAGAAGTCAATTATAAATCTTAAGGCAGTTTCATGATTCGAGGAACTAGAGAGGACATTTAGGAGTCAGTTCAGTAGATTAAGGGTTTGAACCAGAATTAGTTCAACAAAATCATTCTTTTATAAATGTAAGCCTACGGGCAGATTGTAAAGAAGAAGGCCACTGATATTGAAGATTAGGCCTGAGAAACAGAGAGTTTCGATATGTAGTCAATTGTTTGTTTATTAATACATAGGTTTATCCCAAACTGTATATGTGTGTGTGTATGGGTATTGATAGATTGAATTGTGTGTGAATTCGTAGGCTCTGTAACAGAGGTTGTAGGAAAAGTTCTATAGAACACGCAGAGGGAGAGAATGATTCAAAGGAATCATAGTGGGTCTTTGAACCATTCAAAGGATCAATTAGAGGCCAAGAGGACAATGATAAAAGAAATCACAAAGTTAAGCTCAAGTAGAAGTGAATTGAGAGCGAAAGGCTAAAACCATTGAAAACCCAAAAACCACAAGAAACTGAAGAAATGGCAGAAAATCTAAGTGAAGGAAGAGTGGAGAAGTGAAGTGTAAGTGCACAGTAACTGTTGGATCTATATTATCAATGGTTAGGATTAAATCTCATGGTGGAAGAGCGCGGGAGTTAATTCGTGAGCTGAGTGGTTTCGCAACCAGAAGTGGTATTTTTGGTGAGGCAAAAGCTTAAGTTGTATTTTGAGGAAGATTCCTGATTCCACTAGGCGAGCGACACGTAGCAGTGGAGGAGAGAGAGAAAACTGCTTATCAGGTAGGTATTCTCTGTGCTTGTTGTCTACCCGAAATCATTGTAGACTGTATGATCCACTAAGTGCAGATCTACGGTGGGGAACTATCGAGAAAGTTGTGTTTGTTCAGAGAAGACATCAGCCATTGATCTGATGGCAATAGATTAACGGTGGAGATTAATTCGCATCACAAATGTTAAATGGAGTTGTATCGGTGGAGAAGTAATGCGATGAGCGATGGAGCGGACCTGATAAAGTATTGAGGGTGACTTTTATACATTTGAGATCCGGAAGGTTGTGTGTAATCGCATATAGGAGAAAGTGAAGCGACATGTGATAATGCGAAGGGGCGATGATTGGAATCGATATGGTTATAAGCACAGTTTTATATGATTTGAAATGCGAAAGGAAAGTTAATCGCATATCGGAGTTGGAGAGAGTCCTGTGTTAATGTGAACCGCAGACTATGGCAATTGCGATTGTGATAAAGTGTAGCATCAATATCTGTGTAGAGGCCGTACCAAGGAAGGAAAACTAAGTTATTGTGTGTTTGTGGTTATTTCTATTATAAACGGATTATAATAGAAATAAGGTGCAATAAGGAGGTTTTATGAATAAATCATATGTAACCAAGCATAAAGAAGGGAAAGGTTATATATATACGGTTAAAGGGTTAATGAAGGTTATGAGGAGTTTTAAAGTCCCGATAGGAAGGATTTAATGAAAGGCTTTAATAAAGTCATAAATGAAGGCTTGAGGGTTGCTTAAATCCCCGATAAGTGGATATTTCCTAAGGGTTAGCCTATGTTTGGCATTAGTAAACCATTCCGCATAAGAATTGATTAATGGGGCCTTAACCATTGATGGTTGAAGATTTGACTCGTTTGTGAGTTATTCCTAGGACAAATGTGCTTATGCATTTTACATGCATACTGTGGGTGTAAGCAGGGGTAACTAAGCCCTTGGTCATGATTGCAGGTTATGAGGTGCAAATTTTTAGCACCTAAGGGTTGTGAGCCTTTGGCACAACTCTGGTATAGTACACTCCTCGTATGATAGAGCTCATGGTAAAAAACATAGGCATATGTGGCATATGTGAAGGGGGTGAGTGCTACAAGTTTGGGCGAAAGGGAGCTATTAGGAGACAAGGAAATAAGCTTGGCACCATTATATATATGAATGCACTATTAAAGAAAAACAAGGAGAAAAGAAAAGAAAAAATAATTTTAGTGTGTAATATGTGTGTGATCAGAGTGTGGCGTGCTCAGTAGTAGGAGGAGTAGTGTGACCCAATCAATTTGCAACCCCATGGCTGAATACCCATGGTAAAGGAGGCCATAATCTATCATTTCAAGGTTAAATAATTGAAAAAAATGCTAATATGGTGTATGCGTGTGTGTGCGTGAACACTTTGGAAGAATTTCTAGAAACTAGTGAGACTAAGAGAGTAGTAGTAGACCAAGTGTAGAGGAGTAACTCAATATGTGCAAAAAGAGCATGAAAATATTGAACTACATATTAGAGTGTGGTGACAGTGTTGATTATGTAGAGACAAAGACCAAAATAGAATAAAATGAAGATTGGAGTTGTAGTGGGATTATAAGTTGAGTTATATCAAAAGATGAGAGTTGAGGAGAGACTAGATCAGAAGTGAAACATTCATACCTGAAACATTTTGAATGTACTTGAAGGAGGATTTGATTAGGTTAGCAAAGATTCAAATTTAAAATATAAAACAATGATGAGATTGGTGTCTCCTTTAGGTCGGTTATTGTAAATAAGTGGATTGGTGTCTCATTCTAGTTAGTGCTAGTATATTGATATAATAGTAGGTTGGTGCCTACATTCATCTATAAATAAGATTTTTTCCTATGGTTTTATATCATATGGGTTTCCACATAAAAATCTAAGTCTCCTGATATATGTGTGTGCATTTTGACTTATGGTGTTTCTGTATGGTTTATTAGAAATAACTTAAAGATTTTAAATATTGTTAAAAAAACTATATAATAGTAATTCACCCACCCAATCTCAGTATTATTTTTTCTTCAAAAATTGGTATCATAGCAAGGTTTCTTCAGAGACACTCTAGCTCCAAATAGGAATATCTTATAAGAAAATGGATAGCTAAGAAAGTTATTCTTCAAACAAGCCTTTCTTCTGGAAGATCTAGATGAGGACCTATATAACATCTCTTAGCATAGATGTTTTGCAAATTGTTGTAGATGGTTACCAAAATCCATCATGTTATGAAACCAACTCACAAAAAGATATAAAAGAAAGATCAATGCCGTAGAAATCAATCTCTTTGAGGGGGAAACATCCTTTACATTACACAAATGAACAATTCTTGGATGATACAAATGACAAACCTCCTTTCTATATATAGGAGTCTAAGGGGTCACAATATAATCAAAGCCAACATAACAATAATAATATAAGGGCACAATAATAACAATATCGGGCTTCTATGGAGCACAATAATAACAATATGGGGACAATAGGGTCACAACAATAATAATAAGGGCTACAATGACAATAGTAATTGGGGAATCACTAATATTATAGGGATCTAACATGCCCCTCTCCTTCAAAAAGGTGTTGTCCTTAATGCTTGAGTAGTTCTGGATGCTTTTGTATAAACTTCTCATCCTCCCATGTGAAATCTTCAGCGGGTAAGTGCTTCCACTTGACAAGATACTCTGAAATTAATCGATTCCATAGCTGTCAAGTTCTTGTTTCTGTGACTGGTTCAAGTTCCAATATGATTTTTCCTTCCCTGTCAAGTTCTGGCAATATTGTTTGAACTGGGAGCTTGTCACCAATAACCTTCTTTAAGCATGAAACATGGAAAACTAGGTGCACTCAGGAAGCTGCAGGAAGCTCCAATTTGTATGCCATAGTACCAATATTTTGCAACACCTTGTATGGACCATAATACTTTGGTGATAATTTATTATCCTTCTTAGCTTGCTTGAGGGACATTTTTTTATATGGTTGTAGCTGTAGAAATACCTAGTCACCTATATAAAAACTTCTTTCGATGTGATGTTGATCTACCTGTTGTTTCATTTCATTATGTGAAAAAGTTAGGTTATCCATTAAGAGTTGGAGAACTTGTTGTTGATGCTCGATGTGATCTTCCACTGCTTGAACCCTAGAATTTTGTCTTAAATATGATGTGATGTATGGTGGGCGATATACATAAAGCGCTAAAAATGGGGTCATTATTACTGTAGTATGGAAGGAAGTGTTATACCACCATTCAACCAAAGGAAACCATTTGACCCATTGTGTTTGTTTATCAGATACAAAGCAACGAATATATCTGTTGGGCACCAAATTGGCCTATCTTTTCCCTGCATTTCCACTCCTCTTTTCACCCTTTTTGCATTCATTCACATATACTTACTGTGTAACATTATGAGGTAATTCCCCTTCATCATCTCTTGGGATATTTAATTAATGAAGTAGAGTCATGAAGGTTTCTACCTACACAAACCACTAAAACTTGTGATGACTGCAGATTATGGAGCACAGGTGTGGATCGCGCAGCATATTGCAGTAGTTCTACGATTCACATCAGCCGATCGACCACAACGAAGCAGCATAACTGATTGAAGCTGCTCTCAACCCATTTTTGACCATTCATGTTCTTGCTCTCTCGTTGCTAGTGCTGTGATACAACTGATGTATATCTTTGGGCGTATAGTTGTTAGGTTTTGGGGAGAATTATTCTCCTTTGTATTGTATAAAAGATGGGTCATTCCTGTATCAAGGAGACCCCTGTATGGTATTGTAAAAGACATTATTCAGATTAATAAGATATAAACCCTTTTGTTGATCTATCGCTAACTGTGAGTAACAAAACCCTGATTAGAGAGTTGGGCCCACTCTTCTGATCAGGTGCTGCATGTTTCCTTGTGTTGTGTGTATTTTATATTGTTGTGTTTATTTCTTGTCATTGTTATAGATCTCTTAGATAATTGTGAATACCTTTTTACATTCTGCAGTTGAGTTTTAATTCTATTTAAGCAATGTTTTGATTGTTAATCATGAACCCTTGGTTGAGGGCAGATCGTAACCTTGCTCCTGCATATACCTTGTGTGTTGCCTTGAAAAGAATACGCACCCGGATTGATACATTAATGTAGGAAAGGAGTGGATAATTTGTTCATACCTAGACACCAACATTTTGGCGCCATTGCCAGGGAGGCTAACGAGGTGCAAGACACGATCTGTGTTAACCAGAGGGTCAATCCCTCATCTTGGGGAGAGAACAAGCTTTCTCACTCTGCTCCAAGTCCTGAGTGTAGGTATTTTGTTTATTTTGAGCTTTTATTGTTATTTTGTTTTAGTAGGGCTGATCTCTTTCCTTGGGGAGGGAGGAGTCCTTTGACACCCTACTCTAGGCTCTGAGCTTAGATTTTTCCTTGGCATTTTTGTTTTGATTTCGAGAAACCCAATCTCTTGCCCTGGGGAGGGAGAGTTCCTCTGACTCCCTACTTCAGGTCTTGAAGTGTTAAGGTTTTCTCGTGTGTGTGTTATTTCTTGATTGGGGGTCTTGTTCTAGGGAGGGAGGAGTCTTTTGATGCCATGCTCCAGGTCCTGAACCCTAGGATTCTATGTTCTTTTTTTTTCTTTCGTCAACTGCCCTCCCTTCAATGTGATCTCTTGTCCTGGGGAGGGAATGATCTTTTGACACCCTACTCCAGGCCTTGAGCATTGTGGTTTGATTTTTGTCACCACACCAACTTGTATGAACAGAGAGCTAAATAAAATGGGCACAGGGAGAGCCCTAAAGAAGGGAAGACATGATTTGGGAAGGAACACCTACATCCAACAAATCATTCCAAAAGCTGAGTCAGAGGCATCTCCCCATGCAGCCATGAGGCCAGGTGCATGAACAAAATTGAAGGGACAATCTGTAGATCAACCAGTGTTGTTCACAACATCCCATGTCGGTTCAATACAATAGACCCTTCCAGTAGCTGGATAGACAAGCAACAGTATGCCTGCTAAAGGAATCCCGTTGCTTGTAATAGAAGAAGAAGAAGTTACAAGTAAAGCATCCAGAGGAACTGTCCATCCTAGTAGGGAAGAACGAATTTCAGAGAGGAGATCTAAAGGGTCCAGCCACGGTGATAGGGAGGAAGAGATTGTAGAAACATTTCTATCACCAAAGGATAGAGGAATCACTATTAAGGCAACTCGAACCATTGTGATAAAATCCCTTCCCGCGAAGGCAGCTGAAATCCCTAGTGAGTATTGGAAGATATTCATGGGACCTACAACCTCTACTATTGACTTCTCAATTGGGGATTTGGGGACTGGTTGTTTCCGGCAAAACTAGTGTCCATTGAGAGTTGTTAGTCCCACTAAGACGGGTAGCTATCTTAGAAAAAAACAATTCAAAGTAACTTGTGTCTTCCTTTATGAGAGATTGATGAGAGAGAAGCAAAGAGTACCAACCTCAGTCTTTTGTTTGGCTCCTTGCTTGTTTCCTCTCTCCTTTGATAAATCTTTACCACTCCTTTCTCACTTGTCTTGCTTCAAATAACACCTGTAGAGTCAAAGCAACAAAATAGCATCAAAGCATAGAGATCTATAACCATAAACAATGTAGAATCAGATGTACATTAACCATACAAATGCATACATAAATAAAAGATTCAGAAATATACAAGTATATGGAGGAAAAGTCAAATAGCTTTATTGATAGACGTAGTAGAAGAGAGGATTACAACCCAGCTGTCTGATCCAGCATCATCCTCCCAACATGAAAGCCCTCTTCACCTCATGAAAATAAAGATCACCCAACAATACAATGTCTCAAAGAGAAACCAACAACACTTCCTTACAAATTACAAAATTCCAGCCTTTGGATCTCTAGGATGAGGGATACATATATAGATGTTTGAAGGGGAGTGAGTTAGCTTCTGGGATTTTGATTAGTGTCATTTCACTAATAGTCCTTGGTTCCACTTGGAGATTTCATGATCTCTTACTCAACCCTAGGCAAATTCAGAGAGGCAAGTGTCATATGAGCAGTTTCTAGAAGATTCTTTGAGTTTCCACCTAGCAAACTGCCTCTGCCATTTGTCTGCTCTCACTCATCACACCCTACAGAAGGGATTTTCACTATGCATCACACCCTTTGTGCGTAGCAGGTGAGATGCATCGCACCCTCAGCATGGAGAAGTCTGTATGGTCCAATTTTGACCAGTTCTGAGCAGTTTTTCAGGGAGAACTTATGGGAAATGATGTAATCAATTGACCTTGATCTTTTAGGGTATGAAACAACACTTTTAGGGGTTTGAGAGCCCTTGGTTTATTGATATATACGATTGGGGTTGTAGTGCCCAAATATGTCTATAATAGGTGCTCCCTAAAGCATCAGGTCGTAAATCTTCTGATGTGGGGTGAAATGCTTTATCATGAGGATCCGAGGTTTTTCAAACTATAAGGTGACCTGTAATAAGATACAATACAATACATTATCTTCATAATATTTTCATGATCTAGCTGAGGTGGGCATTCCCATGCTCAGATTTATAAATTCATTTTCATGTACATAGGATAGACAATCGTCTATGTGGCAGATTGATGATTCTGGTAGAGCCATCATCCCTTAGCTTGGATGATTATCTGTGCAGCTATGATATACATTTGATGTCTTTATTTTCCTGAATATATCACATCCCAAATGGATGAAACTAGATCCGAGGTCTTAAAACTCGTTCAATCTTCGCCCGAAGTACAAGTCGGTCCATGTGAAAAGATGTTCTGATGTCGAACATGGAAAGACATCACTTGATTACCAGCCAATGATGTAAGCTGTTAACAAGGGCGAGAGAAATCACCGATAATGATGATGACCCTCAAGGTACTGCAGTACAATTCATGTGGTGTGAATACATGAGTCGATGTCAAACACCACGCAAAATCGTTCCGTCGAAGGGCATTGATGTAAACCTGTCACTGGAAGTGAGAAACTTGCCATTGAGGCATGCAAGCTTCAAAGTATTGAAAGGGTTGTTCCTAAGTAAACTTCTTGGATAATCAACTGATGTCAACAAGAAGTGACCCATCATAGGAGGGCCTTAATGAATCCCCCATCTATGACATGGAACGGAGCAAATGATTTTGTGGAGGTGAAAATGATCTGATGATACAAGGTGCAGGGTGGTGGTCATGAAAGAATGGAGCGTTAAGGTATTGTAGCAGATAAGGCATTAGCTGGGTTGGTGAATTCTTTGAGTGACTTCTCTTGAACATATCGGCGACACTGGAATGGATTGGTACGGAGGACCAATGGTGATATGACTGGTGAACGGAATAACCCAACCTGACTCAATCATGGTGATGGAATGAAAGTGTCATGTTCAAGAGAAACCTCCTACCAATGAAGTTCTTCAAGTTTTCTTCCCTTTTTCCCCAGTCATTGCTGACCAATACCTCTTTATTTTTGTCAAGCTTGAGGAGGATAACATATGCTTGTTCTATAATTTGCCCTTCGGGCAAACCTGTCGCTATGTTTTAACGAGCCTAGAGACAGTGAAACTCGCTCTTGTCTACATGGACAAGTTTGTCGCTATTGTTTTAACGAGTTTAATGACAAAGATAACTCGATCCTTTTCAGTTTTAGAGAGTCTAAAAAGAGACGGAAAGGAAACTCCAATAGTCCTTTTTCATAGTATAATCCCTTAAGTCCGAAAAGGTATAAAATAATACGAAATAGATGAATTTTCGATAGTTTTAACGAGCCGAACAAGACAAGTGCTCGATATTTTTGTGTAATGATCCCTCAAGTCCAAAAACATTAAAATATAGAGGAGGGATGGCACTTCCAATCACTTTAACAAGCCGGAGAGGCCAATTTCTCAGCAACCTTTTTATATTTTACGAGTCTAAAAAGAGCTTAAAAGAGACTTGTTTCTGAGGAATGAGTGATGTTTTCAGGTAGCAGCTGGTTCCAGGTAAGTTTTGGAAATTTTCAATCACGACAGTGTAAAGAAGGTGGCTAATAGAATCACTCGTCGCAGTTGTTCCTCAAAAGGGTAAACAATCAAGTGGAGGCGTATAATCGACTAAAAAAGAGTGGAGGTGATGGTAAGAACACGACCAAGGTTCAAAAGCTGATAGCTATGCAATCATGAATGTTATGTACCGAAGGTGGGTTCATTTTTAATGAGCTTGAACTCTGGGGGAACATATGCTCATTGCTACGTTTATTTTTTAATGAGCTTGAACTTTGCATAAACTTGCTCGTGCCAATTGTATAATAAGGATGTCTCTCGTTAGTAGGTTCATTTTTTAAGGAGCTTGCCCTATGTGCAACTTTGCTCCAAGCCTTTTGTATGCAAGCTAGGAATGACCAACTACTGTCCTAAGGGTTAATGAACTACTAAGGTTAGGTAGGATAGTTTCTCGGTGGGAAACATCTCCTTTACTTTGCCGTTTCTTTTGGTCCCAGCAAAGGTGAATGGTGGGTCAGACCAATCACCTAACTTAAGCAGTTGAAGTTAGTAAAAAACTACGAGGTTAGAGTTACATTGGTCGCTTTTCACTTGTGTAGAAAAGGTTTGCATGCCCCCAAGTATAAATAGAAGTAGAGTTTCTAGGTTACCATATGGAAGTTCTTGCATCAAAGAAAGATTGTTTTGTCTATGGAGCAAACAAAACACTTCCTCAGCTCTATCCATAAAAATAGACCAAGGTGAATGGTGGGAGATTCCAATCACATAACCTTTGATGAGGGAATCCTTTTCCAGTCTAATCCCATTTTCCTAAACGGACGGGTGTGTTAGACTAGTCATATATCCTACGCGGAAACCTACCTTATATTTGGGGTTTTCCTGCCGAAGCAGACCAGGGTGCATGCCCCCTGGGTTTAGTCACATTCACTGAATCACTCGCGCTCATCAGGTGGACGGACTGGAGGTTGATGAGACATTCCTTGTGCAAAAGGACCATTTAGGGATGGCATTTGACTAGTAGCCGTGTTTGAACCAGGGAATGAAAGCTGGTCTACGAGCTAGACCATTCTGCCTTCATACGGGAAACACATCACTCGAAAGAGTGAGGAAACAATAGCTCCCATGCTCTAATGTAGTTGCTTCCAAGGAGTAGATTGTAATATAGAGGCCCTTAGACTACCATCACATTTAGATGAACAATTTTCCTTCTCAAAGTTATAGGCAAATTTGGAAGGATCCCTAACGGTTGACTGGTTCCTTTGTTGAAGCTTGACAGATTTCGAATCTCAGGCAAAAGCGATGGCGAACCAAGCGCTTTCCAAGCAGTTGAGGAAAGGATACTCACAGAAGCCCCTTAATCTATGATAGTACTAGCCATGATCATTCTATAAGCTTGTACTATGATTCAGAATGGTACATTAGAGGGTACGCAGGGTCTCCCTAGTAGATTCCAATAAAAGGAAATGACTAGATTGCTTGGAGGAGGGACTGAATAAACGGATGGATGAATCTCTGACGAACTTCCTTCCTGAAGTAAAGGAACGGGTAGATTACCCCCATGTTCATCAGATTCTATGTTAATAAAAAGAATTTGAACAGTGTCGTTCTCATTCTCTTTGGTGACTGTATCATCTAAAAGTGGACCTTCTGAAGACAAGACTAGGTCGACTGTCGTCTCGACCTGTTGACTTTGGTCCGGTGTGGACTCAGAGGGTTTATCTTCAATGATAGGTGCTTCGATCGACAACAAAGGTGTGCCAGTCATATTTTCAACTAGCGATGGACTCGGCAAGAGCTTCTTGTATCCAGGAGGAAGTCACTGCGGTGAAGCAGGACGGTTATCCAAGACTCTTTTAGCTTCGTCCAGGAAAGGACAAAGGTGGAGGGCATGATCATCTTCACACAATCTACAAGGAAATTTAGATCTTCCTTTCTGTCCATTGACTTCGTCTTCACTAGTTGATGGTGTGCTCTCAACATGTTCGTTAGAGGTTGAAGACATCGGATTATGCAAGCGGGGAGACCAGTCTCTTAATATCTGCGGGATGCAAGGACAATCTTGATGATAGTGGTCTCCCTTGCAAATGACACATGGAGATTTAGGTTTGGAAGGTGTAGTGTGTGGATTTTTTCTAGACGATTCATGGTTGCCCCCTTTCAGCGTTGGCTTCTTCTTCTTCTTCTCAGTTGCTTGGTTTTTAGTGTTACTAGTTTCACCAAGCAAAAAGGAAGAAGGAGAGGGAGAAACAAATGGAGTAGAAGGTGGGGGAGAAACTTTAGTATCATCTAGTTGCTGATTTGATTGCTAATTAATTACGGTGTTTTGAATGACAGAGGTCGAGAAAAGCCATACTGGCAGGCCAATTGTGAGTCCTAAAAGGGACAATGTAGCCATGTGTGGAGTACCAACATCTCCCCAAGAAGAGAAAGGACTAGGATTCCCCCCAAGGGGAAATCCTTGATTGGTGGACTCCATTTTCTCAACCTAATACCAATGAGGGAATAGTGATGTTATTTCGATTTAAATGAATTTTATGACACTTTGACACAACTTTGCTTTTTCAATTTTTAAGAGTTGAGAAAAAGCTAAAGATGACTCTAGTCACCTTCGATTTTTAATGAGCCTGAAGTGACAAGTGCTCAGATGGACCTTTTCTTTTAAGGAGTATGAAAAAGAATGAAAGTGACTACTCTGGAAATCTAGACAGATGGATTACCAAACCAATCGCAAAACTGCAGAATACTTTTTACGTACGACAGTCAATCTTCCCGAATGTTGTGTTCAGTGCATTGCGATTGATAGGGTTGAAAACACGGCTTCCTAAGGATAAAGGATATCAGCCTATTGCGGCCTCCCAATATATACTCGACGGTATGTGGGAGCACAAGTTTGTACTGGCACTTGTCGTATCAAAGAGGAGTAATCACCCAACCTACGATGAAAATGATAGTTACCAGGCTTTATGACACCTGAATATGTCTCTAGCCTAGACTTCTAGATGTTGTGCGTTAGGTTCCAAAGCATTTTTATGTTCATTGAGATTTATTTTATAGTTGATATTTATTAAGAAGTTTTCCTTAAGGTTCACCACGTGATGTAGATATACAATTCCTAAACATGCAATCTAAGATGATAAATAGTCATTTAATTTCTTTTAGCAATGAAAATCCTAACTACTAAGGAAAGAGAAATAAAATTCTTTCAACATAGAGCAGAGAGCACACACTAGATGCACTTTTCCTAAATCAATTTCCACATGCAGTCTAAATGCAAATGCACATGCATGTATTTGTTTTTCAGTTTCCTTAATGTGAGAATGATAAAAAGAAAACTAAGTACAAATCTGAACTATCTTTCCTCAAAGCGACACTTTAGCAATTTCTGTTAAAAACGAAAGGAAGACTAAGACGACACTTTCAATTTTGACTTGAAAATTGCTTTCAACACTTCAAAGAATTGATGATTCAAATAAAATACAATAGCAAAAGTGTAATCGACTATCTAAAAGAGGAATACTTTACGACACTCTTTTTCTTGACTGAAAACGATAGTTGCAACACTTTCGAATCAAAAGATGACAGTTCGATTAAGCTACTATTTGCAAAGGAGAACTGTAAATGATGAAAAATACATTAAAAACATTCACAATTATTTATCAATGGAGGATGAATAATGCAAAGGAAGAAGGTTTCAACAGTGATATACTGATCATAGACAGCAAAACTACTAAATAACGCTGAAGACAATGAAGAAAAAACCAAAATCTGGAGGCAGAAATAGTCTCACTGAATCATCGCATCTGAAACATAGGGAAACAGGGATGCATCTCACCTGCAACACATAGGAGGTGCGATGCATCCAGGTTGCCAGTGAGAGATATTGCGATGGTCCAGGGATGAGACTGAGCTTGGTTTTCACTCATAGTTTGCAGCTAAGTTCAGGGATTTAGGCTGAGCTTTTGATAGGCAGTAAACACAAAGTATAGGGGTTGATATAATAAGGTTATTGAGCTACCACTAGGGCACTTAGGATGTTTGCAAGTCAGATGTTCAGTTCATAAACCAACCCGGGGATTGTCTGAAGCAGCGTTGATCTACTTTGCAGTTGCATAGAAAAAGAAGTTCGAAGGCTAGCTAGCATAAATTCAGGCTCTATTTGTAGTTTATAAAGCAAACAACAGTAACAAAACAAAAAAACTATTCATTCCCCAACAGATTCGCCATTTTGTTTCCGGGAAAACTAGTGTCCATTCAGAGCTGCTAGTCCCACTAAGATAGGTAGCTATCTTAGAAACAAACAATTGAAAGTAACTTGTGTCTTCCTTTATGAGAGATAGATGAGAGAGAAGTAGAGAGTACCAACCTCAGTCTTTCATTTGGCTCCTTTCTTGTTTCCTCTCTCCTTTGATAAAGCTTTGTCACTCCTTTCTCACTTGTCTCGCTTCAAAGAACACCTATAGAGTCAAAGAAGCAAAATACCATCAAAGCATAGAGATCTATAACCATAAAGAATGTAGAATCATATGTACATTAACCATACAAATGCATACATAAATACAAGATTCAAAAATATACAAGTATATGGAGGAAAACTCAAATAACTTTATTAATAGACGTAGTAGAAGAGAGGATTACGACCCAACTATCTGATCCAGCATCATCCTCCCAGCACGAAAGCCCTCTTCACCTCATGAAAAGCAAGATCACCCAACAATACAATGTCTCAAAGAGAAACCAACAACACTTCCTTACAAATTACAAAATTCCAGCCTTTGGATCTCTAGGATGAGGGATCCATATACAGATGTTTGCAGGGGAGTGAGTTAGCTTCTGGGATTTTGATTGGTGTCATTTCACTGATAGTCCTTAGTTCCACTTGGATATTTCATGATCTCTTACTCATCCCTGGGCGAATTCAGAGAGGCAATTGTCATATGAGCAGTTTCTAGAATATTCTTTGAGTTTCCACCTAGCAAACTGCCTCTGCCATTTGTCTACTCTCACTCATCGCACCCTACAAAAGGGTTTTTTAGTATGCATCACACCCTTTGTGTGTAGCAAGTGAGATGCATCGCACCCTCAGCATGGAGCATTATGTATGGTCCAATTTTGACCAGTTTTGAGCAGTTTTTCAGGGAGAACTTCTGGGAAATGATGTAATCAGTTGACCTTGATCTTTTAGGGTATTAAACAACACTTTTAGTGGTTTGAAAGCCCTTGGTTTATTGACATATGCAATTGGGGTTGCAGTGCCCAAATATGTCTATAACATTGGTGCACCAACAAAGCCCATCCATTTAACAACTTTACCCAGTTTCCATGGGATTACTTCAGAAGACCCTGACACGTTTTTGATTGAATTTGATATTGTGTGTCGAGGGTATGATTACATAAAAAATGCTCAGAAAATGAGAATCTTCCCTACTACGCTAAAAGGGACAGTCCTGTGGTGGTTTATGTGTCTTGGCAGAAGGTCTATCACAACATGGGAAGTAATGAGAACTGCTTTCTTGGAGAAATACCAAGAGTACTATAAATCATGAGATATTAAAGAAGAGTTTTTTAAATTTATACAGAAAGAGGACGAAAATATGGAAGACTGTGTGGAACACTTTAAATACACATTGCAGAGGTCAGGTCACTCTGACCTGGATAAAGACATTTTGAAAATTATCCTTCTCCGGGCCTTCCAAGAAGACTCTTTGGAATTTTTGAATATAGTCGGAAAGGGAGATATATCAAAGGAGGACTTTGATACCATTTGTGAGTTGTGTATTCAGTGCTCAAGAGGAGTTGCAAGAAATAAACAAGGGATTCAATCAACAAAGGTATCTGGCGGAGGTGTTACAAAAGTAGAAATTGGGAACCTGCTGGACAGCCTGAGGACTGATATCCTGAGTACCTTGTCTGAACAGATAGACACACTACAGGTAAAACAGAAATAGCTAGAATTGGAAAGAACTATGGCCATATTTTGCCCCACATGTAGAAAGAAACATCCACAGAGGGAATGTCCGTTGAACTCTATAGAGGAGTGTGTAATATGTGAACTAAAGCATGCAACAAGTTCATGCCCATCTTTGCCAGGGCTAAAAGTGGTTTTTCAAGGGATAGGAGAAGATATGGAGCAGTTGTACTTTATGGGACCTAAAAAGCCATGGTAACCTCGGCCGTCAATGGGAAATCAAGGTATGTTTCCAGATCCATCTCAATATTTTAGCAATTTCAATATGGGTCCCTAGACTATGCCTTATCCACCCGTATGGCCCCAATACCAATTTCCACCTTGGCAGTAGTGGGCTCCTCAAGCTAGTTCAAGCTCCTTGTGGGCTCCAAACTAGCGAGGACCTTCCTCTCTTGGTTGGTTTTCCCAGTAAATTCCACAATAGAAACTTCAGTTGCCCTCTAACGTGCCCCCTGGCAATCAGCCTATTCATCCTCAACTCCCTATCCAACCCAATCTGAATCCTAACAATAAAGGGGTTCAACAAGTTGACACCCTCAACCTACCTTCATATAACATCTTCACTGCAGAATTCTATGAGATGCATTTATGATCTGGGTGACTCGTAGGCACTCAGCCCTCACCAGTTATCATTGAGCATATTGACAGTGAGGAGAAGGAACTAGAAATGGTCGAGGAGGAACCAAACCGAGTTAACAAAAAGCAACCGTTAGCTACTCAGAAACACCAAGCTGAACCACCCTATCAAGAAAGTTTGGTTGTGAGTAAACCAACCCCTCAAAATGAGTTTGACTTGTTAGGGGAGCTACAGAATTTATTTGTCAAGATTCCCCTGCTGCAAGCCATGAAGGTCATACCTATATATGCGAAGACTCTTAGGGCATATTGTGCTATGAAGCCTAAAAAGAAATCAAGAGATCCGCTCACCATTCATGTAATGGGGAAACTATCAGATTTCATGATGGGAAGGTCCATGCCTGTAAAGTATGGGGAACCCAGGAAACCAATTTTGACCGTGCACATTAATGGGGTAGAAATTCCAAATGTACTGGTAGATTTGGGCACTGCCATAAATGTCATCACTGCTGAAACCATGGATGCATTAGGACTTCATAACTTAAAGCATACACCTACAGTGTTAGAACTAGCAGATTGATCTACAGTAAAACCAGTAGGGAAATTAGAAGATATCACGATTTCAGTGGATTCATGGCACTACGCTGTGGACTTCCTAGTACTCCAAACACAATCTCCAGCTGGAGGCCATCCCTTGATTCTGGGAAGACCGTGGTTGGCAACCGCAGATGCTTATATTGGGTGTCGGTCTGGGCATATGATCATCTCAAATGGACAAAACACTAAGAATCTAGTGTTATATCCTCCCACAGAACCCAACCCATCAGCAAAATCAGCAGGCCACAAGAAATTTGTACACAAGAAAGAGTCTGAATCAGAAAATGAGGAGTTAAGACCAGTTCTCACTATTGGGCAGACCCTCCAGTTGAAAGATGAAATAGAAGATGACACAATTACTACCTTTATCAATGATCCCTGTTCTGTTTCAAATTTGAATCAACAAATCCTAGAGTCCCTCTTGAGATGTGAGACTCAGGAAAGTATTGGAGTAGCAGATGGATTCGAGGAGCTACCTACAGCTACGCCCCATGACAGTGTTTCCATGGAAATAGAACTGGGAAAAACCCTAAATATTAATCCAGAGCTGTCGGATTCTCAGAAAAACAACTCCTGCATGTTCTTCGGAAACACAAAGAAGCCTTCGCCAGGACTACTCAGATATGAAAGGAATTCTGTTAGGGTCCAACCCTAACCCTGTTATTTTTGTAACAGGGTCGAGTCATAGTTATAGTTAGTTAAAGAGTCAATAAATCCCATGTTAATAATTGTAAGTGGTTGACCCGCATTTAAAGAAGGGACCACAGTTAGTTACAAATGGGCCATGGTATTAGATAGATGGTATTAATAAGAACCATGGTACTGACCCATGGTATTACATGTATGAATCCTATACAAAGGATAGAGACTCCCCTTGAGGAGCGTCATGTCTTATTTTGTAATTGAGCCCAACTCTATTGGAGATTTCTCCCTCGAAGAGGAAAGTGAACGTTGCTTTCCTTTCTGAATAATAAAATACATGCTATTATTTCTTATTGTTCTATGTTATGGGTATATTTCTTCACATATTTGGTATTTTGGTATCTTCTCGTAGGTCAAGAGCATAAAAAAATTCCTGCTAATCTGTGCACTCATCACATATACATTAAGGAGGATTGTCATCTTGTAAGGCAACCCCAAAGAAGAATGAACCCTGCCCTGAAAAACATTGTTAAGGAAGACCTACAAAAGCTGCTGGACATGGGATTTATCTACCCCATTTTAGATAGCCAATGGGTTTCCCCATTGGTAATGGTCCCTAAGAAAAATGGTAAATGGCGAATATGCAGGGAATATAGAGAATTAAACAAGGCAACTCAGAAAGACCATTTTTCATTACCATTCATTGACCAAGTATTGGATACATTAGCGGGGAAGAATTTTTTTCCTTCCTGGATGGATTTAGTGGGTACAACTAGATCCAGATAGCTCTTGAATATTAAGATAAGACCACATTTACATGCCCCTGGGGAACATTTGCATATAGAGTCCTCCCATTTGGTCTCTGTAATGCACCTGCAATGTTTCAAAGGGAAATTTTGGGATTTTCTCTGATCTGATGGATGATAGTGTTGAAATATACATGGATGATTTCACGGCATATGGAAATTCATTCAAAGAAGCATTTGGGAAGCTAGAAAAATTTCTTGAAAGATGTAAGCATGCGCATGTCTCCTTAAGTATGGAAAAATGCCATATGATGATGAATGAAGGAATAGCCCTGGGACACTTTCTTTCGGCTGCAGGAATCTTGATGGATCCAGCCAAGATAAAGGTAATACAACATTTTCCAATACCCAAAACACCCACTCAGGTACGTAGCTTTATCGGTTGTGCTGGTTATTATAGGCGTTTTATAGAAAATTTTGCTAAAACAACACATTTTCTTTTTCAATTATTGACAAAAGATGCAGACTTTGTGTGGACAAATGATTGTGATGCAGGCTTTGTGAAGATAAAGGAACTAGTCTGTAGTGCTCCGATCCTTAGAGGACCAGACTGGGCTGTTAGAGCCTAGATTTGCCTCAGGCTGAAAAGGCAAGGTTCTAGGTCCACATCAAACCACGCTCAGCCTCGTAGCTAGCCCTACGAGGACAGGAGAGGGCTCTCTCCGGGCCAATCTCAGCGAAAGATAATAAATGGGGCTTGAGATGACTGATTTAGCAACTGATCTTAGGCTAGGTATGAAGTGCAAAGTTATGATTTGAGTTTTCTGGGGGTTTTGTTGGAAAAAGGGACAGGAAAATTTTGGGTCCGGGGATGAGGCCAGATTTTTGCAGAGGTCAGGTAGGGGCGAGGTAGGCAGTAGTTTTGATGCTTCGGATTTGAATGAATGGGTGGATCAGACAGGTGAGGGACTAAGGAGGGTAATAAGGTCTCAAGAGTCCTCCTGAAATAGATGAAAACATGAAGAACTAAACAAAATATCTAGGCAGAGCATAGCAGTCCATGAATTCTACCTTAATCACTCTTTTGTTTAATTGCAGAAGACAAGAGAAGGGAAAATGATACATAGTAACATCAATGAACTTAAAAATACATAGAGAAACACACCATCAAAACATAAAGCCACATGGATCCCAACAAGTGCTGCAAAACCCTAGCCCTTCCTTTGCTAAAATTGCAGAAATAAAATGTACAATAGAGTGCCAAGCAATCCCAAGTATCCAACCCTGAAAATGACTGAGAAATTACATAATATAGACAAGCCTAACTCCTTCCCATGCCTCTAGGGGTCGAGCTCATCATTCTAGGAGCTGTTTGAACCAATTCTAAACAAGGAACAAAAATCTAGGTAGTCAAACAACTTACCCCTATATGCTAGGAAACTGATTCATTCATTTAATTTTCACCTTTTAGTGAATGAACCTTCTAGAACAAGTAAAAAATGTGACAATATTATATCATGGTTATCAAATTACATCATTAAAGATCAAGAGTAACATCAAAAATCAAAACTGGTCAAAACTGGGTGAATTTCTGAGCTGAACAGTGAAAAATGGGAAAAAATCCTCTATGCGCCGTGCCTTATTCTCTATGCATCACTCCACTTTGGAGCTATGTTTGAGGCACTTCCTAAGGTCCAAATTGAGCCCAAGATAGCTTTTTGGAAAGACCTGCCTGTCTACTTTCCAACCCAAGTGAAATTTCGAAATTTGGATGTCATTTTCCCCTCCAAAACTTTAATCTCCCAAGACTGCTTTCTGTGTGTCAAAATAGGGGTAGTGAGGTCAATTTTTGAGTGTTTTTGGCCTCTTGAGGGCTCATAACCTGCCCAAATTTCTTGGCCATGCACTAGAAACCATGATTTTTCGTGCCAAATCCAGAAATGCAATTTTTTTGTAATTTGGAGCTCCCTAGCAAAAGCGCGCGCCACGTGGCGCGACGCATAGGGAGGAAAACCCTGTTTTTTAGTGCAAAAAATTTCAAAATGTCAAAAATTGCTCCAAATTTCTTGAAATTTGGGTTGGACCTTCTCCATTAAGTGTCATGCTGGGCTAAATAGGGTTTGGCCAATATCCAAAGACGATCATGCTCCTTTTGCCTCTTTTGCTTCCTTATTGCCTTCTTTAATTTTGCCTTTAGATTCCTTATTCGTGCCTTGCAAACCTTGTTCCGCGCCATGTAGTGGAAAGCCATGTGTCTCAGCAATGCCTTATCTCTATCGGCCTTGTCCAGAAGTTTCTCCAAGTGGATGTTGACTCTCTCGAGCCAAGACTCCCAATGCTTGCTAATGTGTGAGGTTTCTTGATGAGATTTATGGTGATTTTAGTTTTCTGCCACCAAGGGTAAGAATGTATGAGGGACTGTGGAGAGTGTTGAGATTGCAACAAGATGATGGAGATTAGTGAAAAGAGTTGCCTTCAATAAGTGGGCACGCAGGAAAATTATGGCGCAAGTTCTATTTTTTATCACAGTGTGGATGATCACAGTGTGGGTGATCACAGTGTGAGTGATCACAATGTGGGTGACCAAAGTGTGGGTGATCAAAGTCTATTTTAGACTGGCTGTCAAAAATAGAAAAGTCAAATATTATTGTCTCATAATAATATTTGGACTATAAACTTGATCTTATTCTCTTGGAGCACTTCATTTTGAGCTACAAATGTGGCCCATGCAGCTGTCAGAAGGAAGTACGCTTTTCTTATGAGTCAGTTGAGTTGGTGCATGCATGACTTCAGTTAGAACTCAATCAGTTGAGTTTGGTGGAGTTGATTGTGGAGTTGATGGAGTTGTGTTCAGTTTGACTTGGTTAAACTAGTTGTAGTTAGTCTAACTGCAGATAGACTAATGATGAGTTGTTAAACTAATTATTAACTCATAATACAACTATAGAATACATCAGTTAACTCAGTTGCATGTCAGTGCATGTTCAGTTCAACAGGGACAAGTGTTAGAGAATCAGATTGCTATCAGTTGTGACTATAGTTGTGCATCAGATCTTGCACAATCAAGGGATTGAGTATGCCAATGAGTTTTCTCACGTATTTGCCCAGTTTTTAGCTTCTGCTCACGTCTTACACCTTGTGAGTGATTCTTTGGAGGTGAAAAACGAGTTTGGTAGACAATTCTCATTCATTCTTGAGCAGGTATTGAGCAGTGGAGGCAGGCAAGCAGTGGAATAGATTTGGAGATCAGATCTTAGTTGTATTGTGTGTAACAGGTGGAGCTCGTACTGGATTGCTTGTGATAAGCATTGTACTTTGTAATTTTACATGGTCTCAATCATTAATATACAGATAGTGTGGGGTTTTTAGCGAGATGCTTTCCCCGGGTTACATACTGTGTTAATGTGTGAATGCTCTTGATGTTTTATTGTTATTGATGCTGCTATATTGATGATGAACGTAGAGGAGCTTATGTATTGTGTATGTATTCCGCAATAGTACATGATCAGGATAATCTCTGTTGAATATGTGTTAAATTATTCAAAATTTCTACATGGTATCAGAGCTGCTTGATTTGTAGAAGAGAATTTTACAGGATATCAAGTGAGGATTGATCATCAGATCTACTATTCAGGAAGTGTTTACATTCTATTTCTTCAGGCAGAGTCTGTAATCAGGCCAGGTAGCCTCTAGATTCATCCTTCTTTTGGAAGGTGAAATATCCGGTAAAAGCCCATACAGTCAATCTCTGTACGAGAAATATTTTGTTCTCACGAATCTTAGATCGGAAGCGGTGGAGTTGGTAGCTGGTGGAATTCGAATTTGCAGCAGTGTTGTTGAAATGTCTTTCAACGGATTGCGAATGTTACTCCAAAGCAAGAGCGACCTGGCGCTCAAGGATAAACTCAGTAACAATAAAGGTGAGAATGGATCTTCATCAAAGGTATTTGATGAAGAGAATTGTGCTTTGGCTGCCAAAGCAAAGAAAGGGAAGAGCAAGAAAGCTTCTCAGTCTGGTTCGAAAGGCAAGAAGCAGGATATGTCCAAGGTGAAGTGTTTTCACTGTCACCAGCACGGACACTATGCCACTAATTGTCCGCAGAAGAAGAAGAACAAGCAGGCTGCTGGATCTTCAGCGGGAGAGGCTCTAGCCTCATAGTTTGAGCTTGATTTTTCATTGATCGCATGCTTGGTTTCAAGCGTGATGGGATCAGTGTGGTTCTTGGACATTGGTGCGTCTTTTCACATGATGGGAGATAGAGATTTGTTCTCTGATCTAGAGGACAAAGATCTTGGAGTGCACATCGAGATGGGCGATGATGGTAGATACAGTGCGACCGGTATCGGTACCATTTCCTTTGAGAGGGAGTCTGGTAAACCTTTCGTATTGAAGGAAGTCATGCATGTTCCAGGATTGACGAAGAATCTCATCTCAGTGGCGATGTTAGAAGACAAGGGGTATGATGTTGTTTTCAGTGAGGGAAAGGCTTTCCTGCGCTGCAAGACAACTGGTGAGACCCGGAAGATAGGGGTTCGAGTGAGGAACCTTTATCAGTTGCATGTAGATGGATGCGCAGCAATGGCGGGCAAGGCAGAAGGATTGGTGAGCCGGGATGATGGCGAGTTGTGGCACAGGAGATTGGGTCACCTTCACCATGGAGCCTTGAAGATACTGCAGCAGATCACTACAGGGCTTCCTAAAGGCACACTTGCGCAGTCAGATTAGTGCAAGGGGTGTACTTTGGGGAAGTTTGTGAAAGCCACCTTTCATGAGAAGGATAGTCGCGCCATGACGATCCTTGAGAGAATTCACACAGACGTGTGTGGACCTTTCTCAGTTGCTTCGAGAGAAAAACACAGGTATTATGTGATTTTTGTTGATGATTTCTCTCGTAAGTGCTGGATCTTCTTCATGCAGAAGAAGAGCGAGACATATTCAAAGTTCTGTGAATTCAAAGCACTGGTCGAGAAGGAGTTGGGGAAGAAGGTGAAGGCTCTTAGGAGCGATAATGGTGGTGAATACATCTCGGACGAGTTCAAGGATTTCTGCAAGGCAGAACGGATTCGTAGAGAGCTCATAGCTCCCCATAACCCACAGCAGAACGGGGTAGCTGAGCGGAAGAACAGAATGATTGTGGGTGCTGCACGGGCAATGTTGCATGATCAGGGCCTACCCCTTCACTTGTGGGCGGAAGCATGCAATACAACAGTTTATGTGCAGAACCGTTGTCCTCATAGGATACTTGGCATGAGTACACCTGAGGAGACTTATTCTAGTAAGAAGCCTGATCTTTCTCATTTGAGGATTTTTGGTGCTAACGTTTACATGCATGTGACGAAGAATGCCAGGAAGAAGTTGGAGCCGACCGCAGAGGTTGGGATATTTGTGGGGTACACTGATACGCCCCACAACTATCGTGTCTATTTGCCAGACAGTGGTAAAACTGTTGTGCGACAGGATATAAAATTTCAGGAGGAGAAAGCCATGAAGTGTTCGCTTGAGAGGGAGCTACACTTGCATGCAGATGAGGAGCTATTAGTTCCTAAGGATGAGTTTCAGGACGTGGATCAGCCACAGGACGAGGTTCATGGAGTGGAAGAGACCACTCATGCAGCGCCAACCATCAGAGGGCGAAAGCGCTTGACAGAAGCTGAGCGACTGGCTCAAGATGCAGAGAAAGTTGTAGGACCACCTACAGCCCAACGCAGGCAGAGACAGTCACCTGATCAGTACACTGGATACATGGCTCTGATGAGCAAGTGTGTTGTGACTGAGCCATCCTCTTTCGAGGAAGCTGTGGAGGATCCCGCATGGGTAGACGCCATGGTGGAAGAGTATGATTCTATTGTCAGAAACAGTGCATGGGAGATTGTTCCTAGACCGGAAGGGAAATCAGTGGTGGGTTCGAGATGGATCTACAAGGTCAAGCAGGCAGCTAACGGGAGTGTGGAGAAGTACAAGGCAAGATTTGTTGCCCGAGGCTTTTCACAGATAGAGGGGATCGATTATGAGGAGACCTTTGCACCTGTTGCAAGGTATTCTTCCATACGGACGATTCTTTCTCTCTCAACGCAGATGGGATGGCACATTCATCAGATGGATGTGAAGACTGCGTTCCTCAATGGAGTCATTGAGGAGGAGGTGTACATTGAGCAGCCCGAAGGCTTTGAGGTCTTCAGCAGCGAGTCGCATGTGTGCAGGCTCAAGAGAGCGTTGTATGGGTTGAAGCAAGCACCACGTGCTTGGTACACACAGATAGACAGCTATTTCACAGGACTTGGATTCTCCAAGAGCGAGGCGGATCCTAACCTATACCAGATTGTGGTGGAGGGTAAGTTGCTTATCATTGTACTGTATGTTGATGATTTGATTCTAACGGGTGATGAGCTGTTGATACTGTCATGCAAGAAGGATCTTGCTACAGAGTTTGAGATGAAGGACTTGGGCCTCCTTCACTATTTCCTAGGATTGGAAATATGGCAGCGCAGTGGTGGACTGTTTGTTTCTCAGGGAAAGTATGCTCGGGAGATACTGGAGGAGTTCAACATGCATGGCTGCAAGCCTGTTGATACTCCTCTTCCTGGAGGTTGGAGGAAGGAGGATGCCACTTCGGAAGAAGAAGTGGATGCCACTGTTTATCTACAGTTGGTGGGGTCGCTGATGTATTTGGTCAATACACGACCTGATATATGCTATGCAGTTAACCAGCTTTCACAAGCTATGGTTAAGCCTACCAAGCTCTTCTGGAAGGCGGGCAAGCATGTATTGCGCTACTTGAGATGCACATCGGGATATGGTTTGTGGTACAGACAGGAGGATGAGGTGAAGCTATGTGGCTTCACGGATGCAGATTGGGCAGGGAGCCCAACGGACAGAAAGAGCACATCAGGAGGGGTCTCTAGTATTGGATCGACAGCAATTTCTTGGTACAGCGGGAAGCAGAGATCCGTGGCACTCAGTTCAGCAGAGGCCGAGTATATGGCAGCAAGTTTGGATGCATGCGAGGCTATATGGATGAGGAAGATCCTGGTTGGTTTGTTCGGTTCTCATTTGGATCCTACTGTGATTTACTGTGATAACCAGAGTTGCATTAAACTCTCGGCTAATCCTGTATTTCATGATAGATCTAAGCATATTGACATCAGGTACCATCATATCAGAGATTGTGTGCAGCGGAGGATCATGTTGCTTTCATACATTCCAACGGAGGATCAGGATGCTGATATTCTGATGAAGGCTCTCACCAGGAGAAAATTCGAGTACCACCAAGGCAAGATAGGGGTTGCTGATAATCCATATCTTGTCGAGAAGGAGTGTTGAGATTGCAACAAGATGATGGAGCTTAGTGAAAAGAGTCGCCTTCACTAAGTGGGCCCGCAGGCAAATTATGGCGCAAGTTCTATTTTTGATCACAGTGTGGATGATCACACTGTGGGTGATCACAGTGTGAGTGATCACAACGTGGGTGACCAAAGTGTGGGTGATCAAAGTCTATTTTTAGACTGGCTGTCAAAAATAGAAAAGTCAAATATTATTGTCTCATAATAATATTTGGACTATAAACTTGATCTTATTCTCTTGGAGCACTTCAGTTTGAGCTACAGATGTGGCCCATGCAGCTGTCAGAAGGAAGTACGCTTTTCTTATGAGTCAGTTGAGTTGGTGCATGCATGACTTCAGTTAGAACACAATCAGTTGAGTTTGGTGTAGTTGATTGTGGAGTTGATGGAGTTGTGTTCAGTTTGACTTGGTTAAACTAGTTGTAGTTAGTCTAACTGCAGATAGACTAATTATGAGTTGTTAAACTAATTATTAACTCATAATACAACTATAGAATACATCAGTTAACTCAGTTGCATGTCAGTGCATGTTCAGTTCAACAGGGACAAGTGTTAGAGAATCAGATTGCTATCAGTTGTGACTATAGTTGTGCATCAGATCTTGCACAATCAAGGGATTGAGTATGCCAATGAGTTTGCTCATGTATTTGCCCAGTTTGTAGCTTCTGCTCACGTCTTACACCTTGTGAGTGATTCTTTGGAGGTGAAAAACGAGTTTGGTAGACCATTCTCATTCATTCTTGAGCAGGTATTGAGCAGTGGAGGTAGGCAAGCAGTGGAATATATTTGGAGATCAGATCTTAGCTGTATTGTGTGTAACAGGTGGAGCTGGTACTGGATTGCTTGTGATAAGCATTGTACTTTGTAATGTTACATGGTCTCAATCATTAATATACAGATAGTGTGGGGTTTTTAGCGAGATGCTTTCCCCGGGTTACATACTGTGTTAATGTGTGAATGCTCTTGATGTTTTATTGTTATTGATGCTGCTATATTGATGATCAACGTAGAGGAGCTTATGTATTGTGTATGTATTCCGCAATAGTATATGATCAGGATAATCTCTGTTGAATATGTGTTAAATTATTCAAAATTTCTACAGAGAGAGAGGGTAAGAGGGGTTTTAGAAATGTTGCTGACTAGAATTTTGGGAATAGAAGGGTTTTAGGGATAGTTTTTAGACTTTAGGATAACAATTAGGGTTTAGGAATGTGTAGCTAGGGTTTGGGATAGTGGGAGTTAGGAATATAGGGTTAGTGAATTTAGGGATATGGGAATTAGGGATATAGGGATGAAACTAGAAAATGAATGTGGGAAACAAAGAGTGTGGAAGTGAGGGAATGGAATTTGGCAACAAAAACACCAACTATAAACCCTAAGCACTTGTTTGTGAGCACAAATTGCAAGGTATTAGGGTTTGAATTTTCTTTTACACAACCACCATAAATTGTATGAAAAACTCCTTCACTAGCAAGGAAGAGGGCTTAAATTACTTGCACACTAGAAGAGTTGAGTGATTTTGGAAATTTGAGGGAGTTTTTGAGAGAAATCAGGCTTTTTAGCCCAATGCGCCACGCCTTCCCTATGTGCCGCGCCAGTGTAAATTTACACTGGAAATTGCTGCCCAATGTGCCGCGCCTTCCCTACGTGTAGTGCGTTTTGCAGGAGACCTTTGGAGTCCTTCCTGGTGTCCAAATTGGGCGTGGGATAGCTCTTTGGAAAGGTATTTGAGTATACTTTCCAACCCAACTGGAATTTTTCAATTTGGAGTTCATTTTCCTTGTCAAAAATTAGATCGCCCAAGACTGGTCAAAATGTGCCAAATGAGGCTGCCTCAAGGCAGGGTGTTGTTGCAGTCAACTTTTGAAGGTGTTTCTCAACTCAAAATTGAACTCATGATAGCTTTTTGGAAATATCCTTGTGTCTATTTATTCTTTGACTCATCAAGAAAGTCATTTGGCCAACCAAGCTAGGAGAAAACCTGATTTTCCCAAGGTCACTTCAGAGGTGCATCAATTCTCCTGAGGCAACTGTATTTTTGACATTTATCTAAAACCATGACACCTGTGTAAAAATTGAAGGAGGTTTTTCTTCCTTGGACTATTTTGGACAAAAAACTCTTTCATTTTCCCCAAATTCATACTTTATTTCTCATAAACATCATTTGAGTGAAACCTATCCCGATGTGTTGAACATGGGATTTGTCGAAATGAAGCCAAATGAAGGGGATAAGGGGCTTCTAAATTCTTGAGAAAATTTTGGAAGTAGGGAGGGATGTTAGGAAGTAGGGGAAAGTGGAATCTCAGAAATTGAGTGAGGGGAAGGGGTCCAAAAGGGCAAAACACAGGCCTAGCCTAGAAAGTTGCCAAGTTGTAGCAAGAAACTAGGGTTTGTGCGAAAATGAGGAATTTGGGGGATTTTAGCGATGGGAAGTGTTTAATAAGGTACATTATGGATAGGGGAAGGTATATGAACATCAGGATACAAGTTTTACTAATGATTTGACCATCCAAGAGAAATTACTTCCAAAACCCTAGGAGAGGGAAATGAACCTTACCTAGGTGAAACTGAAGCATGAACAAGGTATAAAATGACCTAGTGGAACTTGACATGATGATGAAAACCTCTGAATGGTGACATGGAACGACATTTGAACAAATTTGAAAGGAGTAAAAACAAACCCTAGACCTAATTCCTAGTGACCAAATTTTGTTTGAAGACTCACTGAAATGACAAAATTTGACCTTGACACCTTAAAATCACTTTGTAAGAGCATGTTTGATCACTAGAGGAAGGCTGCAAATACTAAAACTAACATTGGCTCCAATGGGGATGGTAGCTCCTTGGAGGTGCCAAGAACGGTAGATCTTTTGGAGAGCAGACAAGTGCCTTCATCCATTGGGCAATGGAGTCAAAAACTCAATCTGAAATGCATGACTGAAAACTGACGACTTGATGAAACAAGTTGAATCTTACTCAACTAAAAACTGACTCGATACTTAAACACAACCAACAAAATAGAAATGATGCTCAAAGTAGAGCTTATTGATGAAAACCTACTCTAGCAGTTCTTTTCACCACCCGATCAAGTGAAATGAAACAACCAATGCAACCATGTTAGCATCTTGGATGTTATTTGATTTCTTCCCAAATGCTTTCTGATGCATAGGAAAAGGGAAGAATCGAAAGGCAACTGCCATGGAAACTCAGAATCAAGTTGACTGCTGATAAACTTGCAAAATATGAATTGGCTGGATGACTTCAAGAATACTACAAAAGGATCTTCATAAGCATAGCTATTGATTTCCATTAACACATTACTGCTCTGGTCCAAGTAGTCTTCATAGCTAAATATTAAGATTTTCCTCACATCTGTGATGTCTTTCTTTGGTGATAGCAGTAGGCTGTCAAAAGGATCCTGAATTTCGTGAATAACCAAACTTTGTTGCTGATTCCACATAGAACAAAAGTCTCCTTTATCAATCTCCTCATATGACTGCAAACCTTGATCTGAGCTTTGTAATGAAAACTCTGTTAAACAAGACAATGAAGGTGACCTTTGAATCAGATTATTATCAACATTCTTATCTAGCACATGGTTAGCCAATGGGGGAGAACTTTTATAGCAAACAACATCCAACACACGAGCAATAGGATCGTCAAAAATTTGTGAAGACTGTTGCGATGTATCCATTAAAAATGTATGACATCCTATTGGTTGTTCATCTTTTTCTTTAGAGATAGTACGAAGATTCTACCTTATAAAATGAAATGCTTCGAAACAAAAGGGTACATAATCCTCTTGCATCATTAGATCATGTATTTCGGCTGCCACCTCTTCATCTATAATCTGATCTTCAATAGTGTTTGGTAGCTGCAAATCTAGTGCTAGGGAGGGTTTTGTATTCAAAATGATTTCATCAATCATTTCAGGGGAAGATTTCTCATTAACAACTTGCTCAAGAATTTTGCTATCTGTCTCATCCTCAACATTAAAACTAAGAGATTGTTGACTTCCTACAAGCTGTGCATTTGAAGATTTACTATGCAAGTTACCCTTCAAAGACTGAAATGATTCAAAACAAAAAGGTAGGGAATATTCTTGTATTATTTGATCATATGTGCCAGCTTCCATGTCTTCATCTGCAACTTGACAATCAACAGCATTTGGGGACTGCAAAGCTGAATATGAGAAGTTTGGAACAAAGTGTTCATCACCCTCAAGAGGGTCCAAATCAAGACTTGTTGACAGCTGATTTCTGATTGCATGAATGTTGTCTCTGATGAACTGAAACGAAGCAAAACAAAAAGGCAAAGATCCTTCACTTACTTCAAAATTTGTTGCACTTTCCTCGTCATTGTCAAAGCTGATATGCATCGGTTGATCACTGTACTTGAGCTGCTGAAAGTGAACTTCCTCCTCCCAAAAACTAGCTGCTAATTTGTCTGCAAGATTAGCTTCTGTTTGGAGAACATAATCATCATCATCATACTAATCAAACTGTGGCAAATCATCAGTATAAAAGACATCATCAAGCATACATGTCATATCAACAGACCTTTTTTCTCCAAGATGATCTATAAGACAATCATTATCAGATATATGTTTTGGATCAGCAACTTGTTCTTCTTCAATCAGCGAGCCATGGGCTTGAACATTATTCTCATTCCTTGTGGTGATCTTTTGCATCATCTCTTCTACTGAACTTACCAAAATGTCAAGCTTTACTTCTAGAGATGTCGATTTCTCCGGATCTATGTTTTTCCTCTCTTCTTCTTTCAACCTTGCCCTTCGAATCAGCAAGTAAGCCTCTACATTTACTGCATTTTTCTGCATCTCCTCAAGTGTTGCGATATTCCTTTCTCTTAGCTGAAACTCCATTTCCGTATCAAAAGCACCCGAGTAGTGCAAAAGAGCAGATCTCGGAGGAGGCCTTATATCAACTAGCATCAAATAATAAACTTGGTTAAATATGGTAGAAAACTGTTGTATTGTCTCCCCTGGCATTCTTTTTAGCTAGTTATATTTTTCTATAATCAAGAAAAGGTTTTGTCTTACCACCCACCTGTTGAGGAAAACTTTGATGAACTGCTAGAAATCTGAGATGCTCGCATCGGGCAGGGTTTTGAACCAACTCTTGAATTTGCCTTGCAAAGAAAGAGCAAAAAGCCTAATACTAACATCTTCTTCATCAACTTCAAAAAGATCAAGAAAAGTCTCAACATTCTGCACATGTTGCTCAGCGTTGACATTCGTACATTCACCGTCAAATCTTGGCAAATATAGATAATAATTTGCAGGGAAAGCATGGAACATAGAAGGTAAAACAAGAGGTTTATACCTACCTGGGATTATAAAAGGTGTAGGAGTATATACAAGAGCTATGGGATCAGTTTTGTTTTCTTTAGGCTCATCAATTTGATGACGGTCATCACAAGATTCAAAAAAAGGGTCTTGATCAAGCTCAAAGGCGTGCAAATCTTCGGTATTCACAATCTTCAAGGGGAAGGAATCAAATGCAGGCCTGGGATCTTTTCTCAAGCATAGCATACTTTGCAAACGTTGTTAACATTCTCGGGAAAAGAGAAGAAATAATTTAGAACAAAGAAAAAATGTCTTGGATGAAACTCCAACTTGAATACCTGATCTGTCCATATTGTCTTTTCATGTTTCTGCTGGCCAAGTTCATCCTCCAGTGGAGTCTTTGGATCTGATCTTGAAAATGATTTGGAATCGCCAGGTGAATGATTTCAGCCTTTCCAGTGTCTGATCATTGTCCACCATCAACAATCAGATCTGAAATTGATTCATGTACTGGGACAATTTGCAATTAGATGTTCATCTTATAATACTAGACCAAAGGTTGACTGAAGCATCTTTTATCTACTTGTGCTAATGCAAAGCAAAAGCGTTTCGAAGGCTACCTGGCTAACTTCAGGCTCCGTCTGTAGTCTACAAAGCAAGAACACTAACAAACAAATAATCATTTCTTCCCCAGTATGTTCCCCCCTATGTTAGAGCCTAGATTTGCCTCAGGCTGAAAAGGCAAGGTTCTAGGTCCACATCAAACCACGCTCAGCCTCGTAGCTAGCCCTACGAGGACAGGAGAGGGCTCTCTCCGGGTCAATCTCAGTGAAAGATAATCAATGGGGCTTGAGATGACTGATTTAGAAACTAATCTTAGGCTAGGTATGAAGTGCAAAGTTATGATTTGAGTTTTTTGGGGGTTTTGTTGGAAAAAGGGACAGGCAAATTTTGGGTCCAGGGATGAGGCCAGATTTTTGCAGAGGTCAGGTAGGGGCAAGGTAGGCAGTAGTTTTGATGCTTTGGATTTGAATGAATGGGTGGATCAGACCAGTGAGGGGCCAAGGAGGGCAAGAAGGTCTCAAGAGTCCTCTTCAAACAGATGAAAACATGAGGAACTAAACAAAATATCCAGGCAGAGCATAGCAATCCATGAATTCTACCTTAATCACTCTTTTGTTTAATTGCAGAAGACAAGAGAAGGGAAAATGATACACAATAACATCAATGAACTTACAAATACATAGAGAAACACACCATCAAAACATAAAGCCACATGGATCCCAACAAGTGCTGCAAAACCCTGGTCCTTCCTTTGCCAAAATTGCAGAAATAAAATGTACAATAGAGTGCCAAGTGATCCCAAGTATCCAACCCTGAAAATGACTAAGAAAATACATAATATAGACAAGCCTAACTCATTCCCATGCCTCTAGGGGTCAAGCTCATCATTCTAGGAGCTGTTTGAACCAATTCTAAACAAGGAACTGAAATCTATATGCTAGGAAACTGATTCATTCATTTAATTTTCACCTTTTAGTGAATGAATCTTCTAGAAAAAGTAAAAAATGTGCCAATATTACATCATGGTTATCAAATTACATCATGAAAGATCAAGAGTAACATCAAAAAGAAAAACTAGTCAAAACTGGGTGAATTTCTGAGCTGAACAGTGAAAAATGGGCAAAAATCCTCTATGCGTCGCCCCTGATTCTCTATGCGTCGTGCCAATTTGGAGCTACTTTTTAGGCACTTGTTGAAGTCCAAATTTAGCCCAAGATAGTTTTTTGGAAATATCTGCATGTCTACTTTCCAACCCAAGTGGAATTTCTGAATTGGATGTCATTTGCCCCTCCAAAACTTCAATCTCCCAAGACTGCTTCCTGTGTGTCAAAATAGGGGCAGTGAGGTCATTTTTTGAGTGTTTTTGGCCTCTTGAGGGCTCAAAACTTGTCAAAATTTCTTGGCCATGCACCAGAAACCATGATTTTTCATGCAAAATCCAGAAATGCAAAGTTTTTGTAATTTGGAGCTCCCTAGCAAAAGCGCGGGCCATGTGGCGTGGCGCATAGGGAGGAAAACCCTGTTTTTTAGTGCAAAAAATTTCAAAAGGTCGAAAGTTGCTCCAAATTTCTTGAAATTTGGGCTGGACCTTCTCCATTAAGTGTCATGCTGGGCTAAAGAGGCTTTGGCCAATATCTGAAGACGATCATGCTCCTTTTGCCTCTTTTTCTTCCTTATTGCCTTCTTTAATTTTGCCTTTAGATTCCTTATTCGTGCCTTGCAAACCTTGTTCCGTGCCATGTAGTGGAAAGCCACATGTCTCAGCAATGCTTTGTCTCTATCAGCCTTGTCCAGCAGTTTCTCCAAGTGGATGTTGACTCTCTCGAGCCAAGACTCCCGATGCTTGCTAATGTGTGAGGTTTCTTGATGAGATTTATGGTGATTTTAGTTTTCTGCCACCAAGGGTAAGAATGTATGAGGGACTGTGGAGAGAGAGGGTAAGAGGGGTTTTAGAAATGTTGCTGACTAGAATTTGGGGAATAGAAGGGTTTTAGGGATAGTTTTTAGACTTTAGGATAACAATTAGGGTTTAGGAATGTGTAGCTAGGGTTTGGGATAGTGGGAGTTAGGAATATAGGGTTAGTGAATTTA
Organism: Pinus tabuliformis; assembly: GCA_031772625.1. Taxonomy (NCBI): domain Eukaryota; kingdom Viridiplantae; phylum Streptophyta; class Pinopsida; order Pinales; family Pinaceae; genus Pinus; species Pinus tabuliformis. The sequence goes on along the minus strand of CM062820.1, from coordinate 1,111,277,923 downwards.
GGGATATGGGAATTAGGGATATGGGGATGAAACTAGAAAATGAATGTGGGAAAAAAAGAGTGTGGAAGTGAGGGAATGGAATTTGGCAACAAAAACACCAACTACAAACCCTAAGCACTTGTTTGTGAGCACAAATTGCAAGGTATTAGGGTTTGAATTTTCTTTTACACAACCACCATAAATTGTATGAAAAACTCCTTCACTAGCAAGGAAGAGGGCTTAAATTACTTGCGCACTAGAAGAGTTGAGTGATTTTGGCAATTTGAGGGAGTTTTTAAGAGAAATCAGGCTTTTTAGCCCAATGCACCGCGCCTTCCCTATGCGTAGCACTTTTTCCAAGAGACTTTTGGAGCCCTTCCTAGTGTCTAAATTGGGTGCGGGATAGCTCGTTGGAAAGGTATTTGAGTCTACTTTCGAACCCAACTAGAAGTTTTCAATTTGGAGTTCATTTTCTCTACTAAAAATCAAATCTCACAAGACTAGTCAAAATGTGCCAAATGAGGCTGCCTCAAGGCAGGGTGCTGTTGCAGTCAACTTTTGAAGGTGTTCCTCAACTCCAAATTGATCTCATGATAGCTCATTGGAAATATCCTTGTGTCTAGTTATCCTTTGACTCAGCCAGCAATTCATTTGGCCAACCAAACTAGGATAAAACTTGATTTTCCCAAGGTCACTTCAGAGGTGCATCAATTCTCCCGAGGCAACTATATTTTTAAGATTTCTCTAAAACCATGACACCTGTGTAAAAATTGAAGGAAATTTTTATTCCTTGGCCTATTTTGGAAAAAAACCTCTCTCATTTTTCCCAAATTCATCTTTTATTGCTCAGAAACATCATTTGAGTGAAACTTATCTCGATGTGTGGAACAGGGGATTTGTCGAAATGAAGCAAAATGAAAGGGATAAGGGGCTTCTAAATTCTTGAGAAATTTTTTTGAAGTAGGGATGGATGTTAGGAAGTAGGGGAAAGTGGAATCTCAGAAATTGAGTGAGGGGAAGGGGTCCAAAAGGGAAAAACATAGGCCTAGCCTAGAAAGTTCCCAAGTTGTAGCAAGAAACTAGGGTTTGTGCGAAAATGAGGAATTTGGGGGATTTTAGTGATGGGAAGTGTTTAATAAGGTACATTATGGATAGGGGAAGGTATATGAACATCAGGATATAAGTTTTATTGATGATTTGACCATCCAAGAGAAATTACCTCCAAAACCCTAGGAGAGGAAATGAACCTTACCTAGGTGCAACTGAAGCATGAACAAGGTATAAAATGACCTAGTCGAACTTGAAATGATGATGACAACCTTTGAATGGTGACATGGACCGACATTTGGAAAATTTTGAAAGGAGTAAAAACAAACCCTAGGCCTAATGGCTAGTGACCAAATTTTGTTTGAAGACTCACTGAAATGACAAAATTTGACCTTGACACCTTAAAATCACTTTGTAAGAGCATGTTTGATCACTGGAGGAAGGCTGCAAAGACTAACACTAACATGCGCATTGCCATTCCATATTGATGTTGATGCTTCCCAAACAGAAGTTGGGGCAGTTTTGGGGCAGCAGGTGGATAAGGTACCATATGTAGTTTACTATGTTAGCAAGAACTTGGCCTCTGCTGAGTTAAACTACACAGTGATTGAAAAATAATTCCTCACTATCATCTACACCATCAACAATTTCCGACACTATATCACTGGTTACCCCACCTTTGTACACACGGATCATGCAACCATCAAGTATCTGATGAATAAACTCATTACTCCTAGTCGTATTACAAGATGGCTTTTGCTACTTCAAGAATTTGATATTACCATAGTAGATAAACCAGAAAATGACAACATGGTTACTAATTTTCTATCTAGATTAGAAAGCAATACCGAAGGTACACCTATCGAAGATAGCTTTCCAGATGAATATATTTTTGCAATTTCCACTAACACTCCATGGTATGCAGATATTACTAACTATCTTGCTACAGGAATGGTACCTCGGCATTTGTCATATAAGGACCAATAGAAAATTATTCATCATAGTATCCAATATTCATGGATGACAGGATACCTCTTTCATACAGGGGTGGATCAATAGATTAGGCACTGTGTATCAGAGGATGATATCTATGAGATATTGAAGGCCACCCATAGTGGGCCTTGTGGAGGACATTTTGCAGATAAAAGAACAGGCCACAAGGTGCTGCAAATGGGATACTACTAGCCTTCTGTCTTTCGAGATGCTAGAGATTATGTCTAAAGATGGGAGAACTGTCAATGGATGGGACAACCTGGGAAATCAGATGAAATCCCATTACAACGCCAGATAGTCCTGGAACCTTTTGAGAAATGGGACATCGATTTTGTTGGACCCATCAACTCACCTTCCCATCAAAAGGTTCACAGTTTGGTCTGTACTAATTATGTGACTAAGTGGGTGAAAGCCAGAGCGGTTGCAAAAGCAACATAATAGGTGGTGGCAGACTTCCTTTTTGAAGATATTTTTGCCCGATATGGTACCCTAAGAGAAATCGTTTCAGATAGAGGAGCATAGTTTACATCCCACATGATAGAGAGGCTTATGCAGAAATATGGGGTCAAACAAAGAGTGACAACTCCTTACCATCCGCAAGCGAATGGACAGGTAGAAAGTACAAACAAGGTATTGGAGAATATCTTGACAAAAACTATAGCAAGTCATCGCCGGGATTGGTCACAGAAACTCCCAAAATCTCTTTGGGCATAGAGGACGACATGGTGAAATACAATCGGGTTTTCACCATTTGAGCTAGTCTACGGGAAATCTCCCTTGTTTCTGGTAGAATTCGAGATCAGTACGCTTAGAATAGCGTCGGAAGTGGGATTGAACTTATCAGAGGCCCAGGAACACCGACTGGAACAACTCAATGAGTTAGATGAGATTCGTTCAGAAGTTATCCAGAGAACTACTGTTGTCCAATAGCAGAGAATGAAATGGCACGATAAATTTATCAAGAATAAGGTGTTTCATACAGGGGACTGGGCATTTTTATATGACTCTCTGTTACACAAAATATTGTCACCATGACTTTTTGCAGTCAGAGTGAGTCTATCACCACTCATATTGTCCTCCTTTGCAAGTCTTAAACCTCAGCTCTTCATGTCAAGCCTTTAAAATGAGAGAAAGTCCTTGAAAATCTCTAAAACTCTGGTTCCGCACTTTCTCTTAGCATTACCTGTAGTCCCACACCTCTTGGTCATGTTACCTGTGGACCTGCCCACTCTGTCTCTAAATGAATGGGTGTGGACCCCTGTAAAAGTAAAAAAGGCGCAAGTTTATTATTAAAAACTCACTTTGGATTAATTCTGGACGCTTCTAGATGGAATCTTGAGGTGGCAAGTTCGCTCCTAGGTGGTTCATGCATCCCATAACTAAAGGAGCTAACCCCTTGATTAGAGGAGCTTATCCCTTTGAAGGAGGACTCTATCCCTTTGAAGGTCGACCTGGTAACTTCCTTCCTCTGCACTATAAAATGAGGCATTGGGCTGGTTGCTAGGAAGGTTGAAAGCTGAATATTTTTTAGGGTAAATGCTGTTGGAATTTAGACTTCCTAATTGAGCTTGAGAGGAGAGATTACATACCTTTTGGATTCATTGGGAAGAGAGTGAAGCTTGTCAAAGTAGAGGAGATTCTTGCTAGACCCTGGGAGGAGCTTTTACAGCATCAAGGCACCAAGGTTGTAAAGTTTTTCCTTGTTTAAAGTTAACACAATCAGATTCATTTTTCTCAATAAATTGTCTTCCATGGTTTATTTCATGAATTCCTTGATCATCATGATAAATATGGTTTATTATATTGGCTATGTAGGTGTTATTTTATGTGTGCCTATTTTTGTTTGCAGGTTCTTTAAAAGGGAGCTCATTTGGACGAACGGAGCGTGGCTTCCACAAACTGGCATTGGACTTGAGGTAGGGTCTAAAACATCTATTGGCTTTTATTTATAAATCGAAATATTTAGAGAAAGATAGAATTTGTTTGTCTTACTTGTCACTAGATATCCATAGATACTAGGGAGATCGGTCTTGTCCGCAAGAACGATTTATCCGCCTGACACTCTCGGTTCAAAGATTTTAAAGGAAAGCTTCACACTCATTGGATGGGACCTTATGAAGTGGACGTTGTATTCGCCAATGGCACAGTCATATCAGTTACAGTAGATGAAAATCTTACTTCCTTCCTAATGAACGGACACTGTTTGAAGTTATACCACTGTCCAACGTCTAAATATGCCTTCATAAAACATCTTTTTGATACATCTGGTTTGATGGTTGTTGGTGTAGAGAATGCTCCCTTTGCCCTCTGAATATATATATATATATATATATATATGCTATTACTACTTACTTGTTTGTCTTTTTGCAGGAAAAAAACTGAATTATGACAAGGAGAAACGAAGAAATTTTTCAAGTAATAGTCGTCGTTGTTACTCCATTGGTTTCTATTGCTCTGCTGGTGCTGTTACTCCACTATTGTTGTTACTCCACTGGTTGTTGTTACTCCGCTAGTGTTGTTACTCCACTGTTTCTGTTACTCCACTGGTTGTTGTTACTCCGTTGGTGCTGTTACTCCACTGTTGTTGTTACTCCACTGGTTTTTGTTACTCCATTAGTGTTGTTACTCCACTGTTGCTGTTACTCCACTGTTGTTGTTACTCTGCCAGTGTTGTTACTCTACTGTTGTTGTTACTCCACCGGTGTTGTTACTCTGCCGGTGCTGTTACTCCACCGGTGCTGTTACTCCGTCGATGATGTTACTCCACTATTGCTGTTACTCCACCAGTGCTGTTACTCCGCCGGTGCTATTACTCCATTGTTGCTATTACTCCATCGGTGTTGTTACTCCGTCGTTGCTGTAACTCCCCCATGCTATTACTCCACTGATGTTGTTACTTCGTCAATGCTATTACTATGCTATTATTGTTACTTCGCCAGTTATCTTTGTTGCTACTCCACTACCAGGTAGGTCGCCAAGTACGCCTTCATTGACTCTTACGGATTTAATTAAAATATTCCAAAAAGAGACTAGTACATGCCGTGGATGGCCGCATTTAAGTTGGGGGGGCGGTCCCATCATAAAGAAACAACGACATACCTAAAATTTTAATTATATCATATCATTACCAAATCCAATGAAAACGGAAACCAAAATTTTTTGCGATTTTGTAATCATGATTCCCACGCATTGGAATTTGAAATCGTATGCCAAGAACTTTACTGGTCATTTCCCCAGTACATTTTATTCAATTGCCATAATCATTCACTTGTACTGCCACACCCTGCCATTAGTTACTGTTTTTTTTAGGCGTACCATTCATTATTATCATCCTTTCACCCCATGGCCACCATGCTAATAATATTTCCATCGTCAGTTGGGTCGTTGTTACTCTCCCCCTACCAGCCAACTATACCCATCGTGTTGATCCAGTTCTTACAGTGATGGATGGGCTAGCTCTGCACCATGAGCCGGAGGTTAGAAACAATCCGGAGGTATGGCAGGTCTTCGAAAATGCAGGGTGGAACATTTATTTTGACAGGTTGCAAGGATTTAATGAAGAAAGTGCAATTGAATTCGCACTCAATTTAGAAGAAGAGAGCTCTCGGGTCTAGGGGATAGAAATCCCTATTATAGAAGAAACCATTGCAAAGGTCAGCGGGCTACCCTAGCAGGGGAAGAAATGATTTTCACGAAGAACCACCCTTCTGGAATTCCCCGAAGCATTCTTATAGGCTAGAGAAAATGTTGTTCAGAAGGGCTGGGGGTACGACCGAAACTCATTACCACACCCATGGGGTGAGGTTGCAGGTTTTGTAATTAGATACATAATCTGCAAGGGGAGGTAGACCACCATGTTTAAATACCATTTTAGAATATTGGCTCACCTCCGGTTCCCACAGGCAGAAGCCTTCTCATTGAATATTCCTTTCTTTCTATTAAGAAGTCTCCAGCTAATGGCGCACTCTACTCGACGTTCGTGACAAGTCGCAGCAGCCATTACCAACCATGGCCTGGTCCGGCTGCTAGTCATGCATGCAATTGGTTGATTTCAAATCCCATGGGAAACATTTTGGGATTCTATAGAGGAAGAAATAATGGCTGCTAGAGCTGCTAGAGAGGAAGAACCGGAAGTGATGGAGGAAGGAACCGGAGTAGAGGATGAATACAGAGATCAAGAGGAACCAGAGGAAATGGAGATGGAACTTGAAGAGTGGGAACAGAATCAGGAGCGTGAACCAGGGAGAAAAATCGAGGCTGCTCCACAAGAACTAGCCTCGACCTCGGAACCAATGGAAGAATAAGTGCTGCAGCAAGGGGCCAATATAGAAAGGGCCACTAGCACCACGACCTAGGTTGTCCTTCAAGAATCAGCCTCGACTATAGAGCCAGTAGAGCAAATCAACAACACCATAATAAGTGAAGAGGGACGACATCAGGCTGAGGTGAAGGAATTCATTAATATTGCAGCCGGGGGTGTCCCACAAGAACCACCCTCGACCATAGAACCAATGGAGGAAGAACCAGAATGAGAAGGGCTCGAAGCTAAAAGAACTGTGGGGCCAACAGAAGAAGAGGATAGGGGTTTAATGGATGGAATCGATGTGATTATGCAAGAATCCATCTAGATCAATGTCATGCTGGAAGAAACAGTGCCAGCATCATCTATTCAAGAAATGTTGGACATGGAAGGTGGTGTCCGACAAGAACCACCATCAACATGTCTGATTTTGGAGACCATATAGGAATTAAATGTTGGGATTGACGTTGTTCCATAGGAACCCGCGTCAACCTAAGAACAAGGGACTACACAGGCAGGGGTTTTTTCCCGGAGAAAAGATGCTACAGATAGAGGGAAAGAGCCCGAGACTACAACTGGGGCTGAGATAGATCAAGTAGGAGAATTATTTCAATTTTCCTCTTACTTCTCCATTCCAAAAGGGGCAAGGGTGTCTTGCTCTACCCGACATACAGAAGAGGAGGTGGCCGTTCCACCAATTTTGAAATATGATGGGTTGAAGAAGGGACCAGCTGCCATAGGCTTGTTGGCCACAGATCCCCACAGAGACCTCTCTCAAGAACCCAGAACAGAGGAAGAGGCAGATGTTTTTGAAACGAGGGAACCTAGAAGGGAAAGTTTCGCTGAACCATCGATGGATGTTCATCGAGTGAGCCCGCCACCTATCGAGATAGCTTTACAACAGGGCGAGGTACGAGACAGTAAGGAAATGGCTACTCCCCAGGAAGAGAAACCAAGCAAAGAAGCCCCGTTGAGTAACCCTATGGATACTCCCTTGGGTAAATCACCACCTGTAGAACCAGCTGCAGTACCAGATGAGGTGGTGGTAAAATAAGAATGGGTGGAGTTGTGTGAACAACGAAGGCTGCCTATGAAGTAGAAATATCAGCTTCATTTTAAAGAAACGATGCGATTCAAAACAGAGGTTAAGAGGCTAAGGAAATAGATGCAATGGTTGAAGAACCAAGTGAAGAAATATAAGCAGCAGGCTAAGAAGCCCAAAACCATGACGACCGAAGCAGGGACATAGGTAGATGAAGTGGCAACAACTTCTGTTGCCACTTAAATAGACCCGATAGAATATTTGTTTAAGGCTGTGAGTTTTCTTTGTCGGCTGAAGTACAGACCTAGAAATCCACTGCGGCACGATATTGGAATGAAGCTAAGAAAGCCCAAGAGCGAGCATCCACGACTATCTTTGAATATGTAGAGCACATTGATATAATGCGACTAAGGCATGCAAAGCAGCAATCCAAGGCAAAGCAGCTGGAAAGGCAAGTAGCAAAGTTAAAAACTGATAAAGAAAACATGCTCAATTTAGCACAGGAAGTGATGACATGTCGCCCTCCTGCTTCCTGTTACTCTTTATTTTTGCACGAGTGCTTTCTTTTCTTTTGTTTGGAAAGCATCTAGAAAGAAATTAGTCACGAGATTGAGGACGGTGTACAGTTCCTCTGAATATTGAGAGCCCATGATGTGCCAACTCAGCACTTGATGTGTGAGCTTTATATGCATGGGTATCTCTTGCGTGTTGAGAGAGAATTAATCTTATGTGGGGGACATTCATTTAAGGGCCCTCACCTCTTACACTTTTAATCAGATAAGTTGGCAGAAGGCTTCTGACGCGTTCGAGTCAAATCAAGCCATGAAGCCCTTTATGGTAAGAGGAGAACCCGAGAGATCAGTGACTATGTATAATAAGCACACTACATTTTGGGAAATTATAGGAAACAAGGAATGGATGCTGAGGACACAAAAGTGGTGCATTGATCTCTACATTAAACAATTAGTCACGTTTTAGGCTGAGGCCCTGGATAGTTGTCAGAAGAGGTGGATGATGTCACCCACATCTGTTCAGAACAGGGAACCGTTTGGAGCACGAAATTTTGCATGGGCACTTAGTAGGGTGCCAAGATATGTGGTGTGAATCCAAACATGTGGGGTCTGATGGATGTGAATTCGATTCCAGTACCCTCTTCTACGGCTGCCAGCGAAACACTACACACCATCCTATAATGTACCAAATGATTGGTGGAAGGAAGTTCTCCTCTGAGAAGGGTTCAAGGTTCGAGGAATAGAAATGGTCGAGGAATATGATCTCACCCAGCTTCAGGAAGCACACAGCCTATCCAACCCAGACCTACAGAGACGACGAGCTACACGAGGGCATGCATAAGTCTAGTTGGGGGGAGATGTTGGGCATCAAATTGGCCTATATTTTCCCTGCATTTCCACTCCTCTTTTCACCCTTTTTGCATTCATTCGCATATATTTATTGTGTAACATTATGAGGTAATTCCCCTTTATCATCTCTTGGGATATTTAATTAATGAAGTAGAGTCATGAAGGTTTCTACCTACACAAACCACTAAAACTTGTGATGACCACAAATTATGGAACATAGGTGTTGACCGCGCAGCATATCGCAGTAGTTTCGTGATTCACAGCAGCTGATCAACCACGACAAAGTAGCATAACTGATTGCAGCTGCCCTTAACCTGTTTTTGACCATTCATGTTCTTTCTCTCTCTGTGCTAGTGTTGCGATACAAATGATGTATATATTTGGGCATATAATTGCTAGGTTTTGGGGAGAATTATTCTCCTTTGTATTGTATAAAAGATGGGTCATTCCTATATCAAGGAGACCCTTGTATGGTATTGTAACAAGCATTATTCAGATTAATACGGTATAAACCCTTTTGTTGATCTATCGCTCATTGTGAGTAACGCAGCCCTAATCAAAGAGTTGGGTTCGCTCTTCTGATCAGGTGCTGCGTGTTTCCTTGTGTTGTGTGTATTTTCTATTTCTATGTTTATTTCTTGTCACTGTTACAAATCTCTTAGATAACTGTGAATACCTTATTACATTCTGCAGTTGAGTTTTACTTCTGTTTCAGTAATGTTTTGATTGTCAATCACGAACCCTTGGTTGAGGGCAGATCGTAACCTTGCTCCTGCATATACCTTGCGTGTTGCCTTGAAAGTAATACGCACCTGGATTGATACATTAATGTAGGAAAGGAGTGGATAATTTGTTCATACTTGGACACCAACAGTATCCTTCCAAACATTTTTTTAATATCTCAGTTTGCCCATCAGATTGAGGATGATAAGATGAGCTATGAGCTAACTGAGTACCAAGACAAGAAAATAATTTTCTCCAAAAATTTCCAGTGAAAATGGGATCTCTGTCGCTTACAATAATCTTTGGGTTTCCATGTAACTTTTGAATTGTTCCCATAAATCCAGTAGAAACTATACTAGGATTAATTGGATGAGATAATACACAAAAGTGTGCATACTTGGTAAGTATATCAACTACCACCATGATGACACTCTTTCCTTCGAACTTGGGTAAACCTGTGATAAAATCCATTAAAACCTCCTCCCAACATTGACTTGGAATGGATAAAGGTTGTAGTAGACCCAGGTCTTAATTGTTTCAACTTTATTTTGTTGGCAAACCAAACATTATGCCACAAACTTTTGAATATAAGATTTAAGGCCATCCCAAAAAAATTCCTTCTTAACCCTGTGGTAAGTTTTTAAAAATCTCGAGTGCCCTCCTAAAGGAGAGGCATGCAATTCCATAAGAATGTTTTGTTTGAGTTGGGATTCTGACATAGGTATAAGCGATATTTGTACCATAATGAATCATTTTTCCAGCTAAATGTATCAAATGTACTGGGATCTTGTTGTAACTTTTGAATGAGTGCCTACACTTATTTGTCATTCTTCCATTCATCCCTTGCTTCGGTTATCCATTCTGGTTGGATAATAGAAATGGCATAAAGCAATGCTTCCACATCCTCATCCTTTCTTGAGAGTGCATATGCCACAACGTTTTGCTTCCCTTTTTTGTTTATGATTTCTAAGTCATAACCCAAAATCTTTGTGACCCATTTTTGTTGTAATTCTGAAGATAATCTTTGTTCTAAAAAGTATTTAAGATTATCATGATCTTTTTGTACTTTGAAGTGTCTTTCCATTAGTGATATGAAAATCACTCTCTTGAGTGACCTCAGTTAATTAATTAATTAATGAAGGTATTACAGAATCATGTGATGGTGTGTGTCTATGTTATTTTAGGCAACAGATCGATCAGATTGAAGAATACACAGACACTGCAAAATGGAAAACAGTAAGAGAAACACAGTAAGCAAATAGAAGAACACAACAAAATAATGAGGAGTTCACCCTATCCTCCAGGGCTACGTCTCCGATCCAGCTTTCAATGGTGGCCTTCTTTTATTATGTCTTTAAAGCAGAGATTTATAATGAGGAGCTCAATTTGAGTCTCTTGAAATAGATAATGCTTGGTAGGGTGGTTCTTGGATTCCCCAAGCCACTAGAGTGCACAGACTCTTTTCCTTTCCAAGTCTTGACCTCTTTGGTCTTTAATGGGAGGAGCCCAATGTGGTGCTCAATTCTTGACAGATCCTCTCAAGGATTGCTTGAACCTCTCAAGCTTTCTGTCTGCTCGATGCTGCCTTATGCTGCAGGTCAGCTCAGCTCTCTGTCTTTCTGCTTCTTGCTTCTGTCTCTTCTGTCTCTCGGTCTCACTATCTCTTTTTTTCTTACAGTGCTCACCTATTTTCTTTCTTTGTCTGTTCGTGGCTTAAAGCCAATCTGTCCTTGATTGTTTGCTTCCTCTTCCCCTTTGGATCGCCTCCTGTTGTTCGCTTGGAGTTCCCTTCCTCTACGTCGTCGCCAATGTCTCATAGGGAGGTGGCCACTTGTCCCCTCACGAACTGTGCCAACTCTTCCTCAATGGTTCGGTTTTTTAGTTACACTGTGGAATGACTCATCGCCAACTCAACGGTCAAATCAGACTTCAAACTTCTCTATGCCACGACTTAATCCCATGTCAAATCGGGTTCCTCTATCGGATGCAATCTCCGCCATCAGATCTGGAGCCCCCAGACCCTATGACATTCGCTCATTTCACACGGTTGACTTCCTCGACCATTAGCGCGCGATGAGAGGTGGTTTCCTCTCTCATCCACCAGACACGCGTCATATGGTGAATGGAGTTGCTCGTTTTCAGCCAAATCCACTTACCGCCCAAGGGTGCCCCCGATATATCGTCGGTTTTGGAGTGCGGGACTCGCCTTTTGCCTTAGCGCTTTCCCCACAGTTTCCCGGCTTCCCATGTGACCGAGCGCTTTAGGGCTTTTCCTTCTCGAGTGGTTTTTCCCAGCAACTCGCACATCAGAAATGGCCTCTATTTTTTTATCTGGACTTCCTAATTGCTAGTTTTGCCTCCTGTGCGATCTCCATGGGCCTCGGTCAGCGCACTTTGACCGAGGTCCTCGTCGTTCCTTGCTAGCCGCAAACTACCACTGTCCAAAGGTCTTCCTGATCACTATTGTTCATAAATTCGAAGTCTGTCCTGTTTTGATACAGTCATGGTACTTTGATAATGTTCATGGATCTAATTCGGATCATGGCTTTCCCACTGAAAAAGCTTTTGGACCACCAAAAGTTGGTTTTCAAGCATCGACTAAGTGAGGGTACAATTGTCTCACTTGCCCAATCTCAATCCACTTTGCACTGCTTGGCTTTGAACCCTTGAGCCCAACTCTGAGGTACTCAACATCTCCCCTGCACATCGTCCTCACCTTCCTGTCCAAAAATGTGTCTTCCTGCAATTCTTTAAGATATTCAGGTAGCAGGTCATCAATAGAAGGAAATTGACTCTGCTCTTTGGGATCCTTAATTAGTGAGGGTTCAAACAATCTCAAGCAATTTACATTTACGACTGAGTAGATGTGCATGTAAGCTGGTAGATCAAGGCGAAAAGCATTCTCACTAATCTTCTCAAGTATCTTGAAGGGTCCATACTTGATAGGCTTTAGCTTTTTACCTTCACCTTGAATCCTATCTTTGCTGATATACAACCAGACTTGGTCACCAACTTGGAAACTATGCTCCATCTGATTCTTTTCATGCCTTGCCTTGTATTTGGCTTGGATATTTTCCAGCTATTCCTGTACTGCCTGGTGGATCTCTTGGATCTGTTCAATGAACCTAGTTTCCCTGTCCACATCACTGTGTCCCTCAACTGTGGTGTCTTTACCAAAGACAAAATCCAAAGGAGACCTTGGTGTGAAACCAAAACAGGTCTCAAAAAGAGATATCTGTGTAGAAGAATGTTTTGCTCTATTGTAAGCATGCTGCACATAACACAAATGTTTTTCCCAAAGCTTAGGATGCTTGCTGCAATATCCTCTAAGTAACTGGATCACTGTCCTGTTAACTACTTCTGTTTGGCCATCAATTTGTGGATGAAAATTTGTGCTTTTCTTCAGTTTGGTGTCCATTAGTTCCCACAGACTTGACGAAAACTTCCCCACAAATCGGGTGTCTCGATAAAATACAATGGAAGTGGGCAATCCAAAATGAACCCATACATGTTCAAAAAACAACTTTGCAGTTTTTTCAGCTGTAATCTGTTTGTTACAAGGTATCAAAATACACATTTTGTTGAACCTATCCACAACAACATATAGATAATCATGACCTTTCCTAGATTTTGGTAGTCCTCCAACAAAATCCATGGAAACACTTTCCCAAGGGTGAGAAGGAACTGGTAATGGAGTGTACAAGCCTAGTTTTACATTGCTGGGCTTGCTTTTTGCACACATAGTACACCCTCTTACATATCTAGAAAATGTCTCATTCATTTTTGGCCAATAACAAAATCTTTGAAGCTGTGCAACTGTCTTACTTACCCCAAAGTGACCTGATATTAGAGAAGCGTTTGCTTCTTGAATTATCTTTACTCTTGTAGTTTGTGGAATGCATAACTTCCCACAATGATATAGGAGTCGGTCCTTTACATGATAATCCAATTCTTCTACTCGTTTTCCTTGACTTAAAGTTGCATATACATCTTTAAAGTTTATATATTGAGCATATTGTTCAATGTATCTCTCATGTAACACAGAATTATGCTTAAGTATAGTAGATGCATTTATAATGGGTCTAGATAACATGTCTGCAACTTTATTATGTATGCCCTTTTTATATCTGATGACTAAATGAAACTGTTGTAGAAAACCCATCCATCTATAGTGTCTTGATTGCTGCAACTTAGTTTGGGAGTGTAGATATTGAAGTGGTTGATGATCAGTATGTATTACTATCTCTTTGCCCATTAGGTAATGTTTCCACTTTTTCACACTCTGTAGTAATGCATACAATTCTTTATCATATGTAGGATAGTTAACTACTGCAGAATTAAATGTCTCAGAATGATAACATATGGGTTTACCATGCTATGTCAACACTGCTCCCATGGCATAGTCACTAGCATCTGTTTGGATCTCAAATGGTCTTTGAAGATCAAGTAGTGCTAGTATAGGTGTTGTACTAATCTTTTCTTTCAAGGTGTCGAAGGCTTTCTACTGTTTGCCTCCCCACTGAAACACCTTGTTCAATCCTGTTAAAGCATGTAAGGGCGCTGCAATTAAGGAAAAGTTAGAAATGAACTTTCTCCAATATTGTGCTACTCCTAAGAAGCTTCTAACTTATGTATCAGATTTGAGTTTAGGCCAGTTTACAATGACTGACACCTTAGAGGGATCTATCTTCAATTCACCATCCCCTACTATAAGTCCCAAATAATTCAAAGATGTTTTTCCAAATCCACATTTTGAGAGTTTAACATGAAGCTTTTCTCTTTTGAAAACATCTAGTGTCTGCTTAACATGCTTTAAATGTTCTTCCCATCTTTTGCTAAACATCAGAATGTCATACCGATACACAATAACAAAATCATCAAGAAAAGGTCTGAGTACATCATTCATTAATCTCATGAAAGTAGCAGGAGAATTAGTTAAGCCAAATGGCATAACCAGCCACTCATACAATCCCTACTTTGTTTTGAAAGCAGTATTCCATGCATCTTGCTTTGCAACTCTGACCTGATGGTATCCACCATGCAAGTCTAATTTGGAAAAATAAACAACTTCTTTCAATTGATCTAACAGATCATCTATGAGAGGAAGGGGATAATGATTTTTTATTGTTATCTTATTCAGTGCTCGATAATCAATGCACATTCTCCACGAGCCATCTTTGTTTCTCACCAAAACGATTGGTGACCCACATGGTGATGTGCTAGGTCTGATGAACCCTTTCTCGAGCAACTCCTGCACCTGCTTCTTGATTTCAGCGTTCTCTAAAGCAGACAACCTGTACATTCCAATGTTAGGCAATGGAGCATCTTGCTGCAAAATAATATCATGCACTATTTCCTTTTTGGGTGGCAGACCTTTAGGTTCTTGAAATAAGATATCATACTCTGAAACAACCTTTTCTAAATCAGCTTTCTGTTCAGCATTACAACCCTCAAATACATTGGTTTTATCAGGTTTCTTTTCCTTTACAACCATCAGTAAGAATTGTTTACATGAATTTATCATTCGTTTCATCTACCCTGAGTTTATGAGAGTATAATTATTCTTGAGCTTATGAGCTCTTATAAAGTATTCAATTCCATCTTTAACAAGTAGATACTTGTTCTCAGCTCTATAGAAAATAGCTTTTCTGTCATACAAGTAAGGACTTCCTAAAACAATTCCACATATATCCAAAGGAATTATGTCTAACTCAACCTCATCTACAAACGCTGACCCAAAAAGAAAACTTGAGTTTGCACTGTCTAGTCACTTGTAGTTGTGCTTTATCATTTAGCCATCCTATGGTTATGTTTTTTTGTGAGGTGTAGTCACTAATCCCAAGTTATTTAAAATTGCTTTAGAAATTAAATTTACTTGTGAGCCATCAAATAAAGTATCAATCTTTTGATGTTTGGAAATAACTCGAATATGGAAAAGCTCATGTCTTTTTCTCTCATTTTCTTCATCAATAATAGATTGTGCAAAATTACTAGTAGATGCTTCAAAATTCTTACCTTTTATACCTGTGGCTACAATAGTTGCTTCATATCCTGAGTCTGACCCCAAATCTTTTTGAATAGCTACAGCAGTCTTCTTCTTCTTGCCTTCGAACTTCTTAGGTCTTAGCTCTAGATGCAAAATCCAACAATGCTCATCATCATGCCCATCCTTTTGACAGTGAGTGCATGAAGCTTTGCTTTTCTGTGCAGTGTTAGCCTTCCTTGCTTTCCATTTCTGCTTTCTTTTCTCCTTATTCTTGCTTGTAATGGGTTGGGATGATCCCCTAACTTTTGGACTTCCATTCTTTCCTCTAGCTTCTAGATGAGTAGCTTGTACAAATACCTCATCTATACTAGTGGGATTAAACATGAGGATAGTGTGCCTCATGTAGCTGTGTAGACTACCAATATACTTCAACAGAGTCTTAGGTGAGTCTAATGAGATTCCTAGAATCAATGGTCTCTTTCTAAATTCTTGAGTGTACCCTTGCACACTTTTCCCTTTCAACTGTCGAAGAGTTTGCCAGCTCATCATGGCTTGCTACATGTAGGCCAATGGATAGAACTGCTTTTTTATTGCAGAAACAAATTCACTCCAGACAGAGATAGTCTTACCATGTCTTTTTATGTCAACTTAGGTCCTACCTTCCCACCAAACCAAGGCAGTGCCTCCAAGGCATAGTCTTGCCAGCTAAATCCTGCTCTTGTCTGAGTCGATATTCTGCACTCTGCAATAAACATCAATTTGTCTAATCCAATTGTCCAACTTCTCTGCATTCAACTCTCCATCATATATAGGTAAATCAAATTTAACATTTAGTTTGATCAAAGATGCTTTCTTTTTGTGTTCAGGGTTGTTATGAGGTGTGAGAAAGCTTTCCTCTTTCCCTTTTCCTTTTGAGTGGTCATGGAAGTGAGACTCATCTTCTCCTTTGTCTTGTTTAGAGCCTCATGAATCATCATCCTTATGTTTTCTAAAGTCCCTATACATTTCTTCTACCATGGACTTTATGGCTAGGAAACTATTTATGAATTGAGGGTCTGGCCCAATAGAACCTTCTTCTGACATTGTCTTCTGAGGGTAGACTCTCCCAATTTCAGGATTAGTTTCGACCAACTCTCCTTCTCCTAATTTGAGCTTTGATCTAGTTAGCATTCAACAACTAAACCTACACAAGCTTGTCTAACCTTAACAGCCTAAAGCTCTGATACCACTTGATCTGAAAATCACTCACTCTTGAGTGACCTCCATTAATTAATTAATGAATGAAGGTATTATAGACTCATGTGATGGTGTGTGTCTATGTTATTTTAGGCAACGGATCGATTACATTGCAAAATACACAGACACTGGAAAATGGAAAACAGTAAGAGAAACACAGTAAGAAAATACAAGAACACAACAAATTAATAAGGAGTTCACCCTATCCTCCAGGGCTACGTCTTCGGTCTAGCTTTCAGTGGTGGCCTTATTTTATTGTGTCATAAAAGCAGAGATTTACAATGAGGAGCTCAATTTGAGTCTCCTGAAATAGATAATGCTTGGCAGGGTGGTTCTTGGATTCCCCAAGCCACTAGAGTGCACAGACTCATTTCCTTTCCAAGTTTTGACCTCTTTGGTCTTTAATGGGAGGAGCCCAATGTGGTGCTCAATTCCCGACAGATCCTCTCAGGGATTGCTTGAACCTCTCAAGATTTCTGTCTACTTGATGCTGCCTTATGCTGCAGGTTAGCTCGGCTCTCTATCTTTTTGCTTCTTGCTTCTGTCCCTTCTGTCACTCGGTCTCACTGTCTCTTTTCTTTTTCTTACAGTGCTCGCATGTTTTCTTTCTTTGTCTACTTGTGGCTTAAAGCCAATCTTTCCTTGACTATTTGCTTCCTCTTCTGCCCCTTTGGATCGCCTGTTGTTGTTTGCTTGGAGTTCCCTGCCTCTACGTCGTCGCCAACATCTCACAGGGAGGTCGCCACTTGTCCCCTCACGAACTGCGCCAGCTCTTCCTCAACGGTTCAGTTTTTCAGTTACACTATGGAATGACTCATCTGCCAACTCAGCGGTCAAATCAGACTTCAAACTTCTCTTTGCCGTGACTTAATCCCCTATCAAATCCAGTTCCTCCATCAGGCGCAAACTCTGTCGTCAGATCTGGAGCCCCCAAATCCTACGACATTCACTCATTTCACATGGTTGACTTGCTCGACTGTTAGCACGCGATGAGAGGCAGTTTTCTCTCTCATCCGCCGAACACGCGTCGTGCACTGAATGGAATCACTCGTTTTCAGCCAAATCTACTTACCACCCAAGGGTGCCCCCGATATACCATCGACTTTGGAGCACAGGACTAGCCCTTCACCTTAGCGCTTTCCCCACGGTTTCCTAGCTTCACATGTGACCGAGCGCTTCGAGGATTTTCCTTCTCGAGAGGTTTTGCCCAGCGATGCGCGATTTTCACTAATCGTGCATCAGGAATGGCCTATGTTTTATGATCTGGACTTCCTAACTGCTAGTTTTGCCTCTTGCGCGGTCTCCATGGGCCTTGGTCATCGCGCTTTGACTGAGGTCCTCGTCGTTCCTTGATGGCTGCAAACTACCACTGTCCAGAGGTCTTCCTGATCGCTCTTTTTGATAAATTCGAAGTTTGTCCTGTTTTGATACAGTCATGGTATTTTGATAATGTTCATGTATCCAATTCAGATCAATTAGGTAGAGCCGCCATTTCTTAAGTGCATGTAGTATTGCCAACATTTCCATCTCATAAATAGCTATGTGTAAATACTTTTCTTTGATTGGACGACTTTAAAAAATAGTGGGTCTTTCTTCTTGCATTAAGACAACACCAATTCCATTTCCTGAGGCACCACATTCCACAATAAAGGTTTTTGTGAAGTCTGGCGTAGCTAAGAGCGGTGCTTGGCACATTGCCTTTTTAAGATGTTCAAAGGCCTTCGTTGTTTTTGGAGTCCATAAAAATGCATATTTCTTCAATAATGTTGTTATAGGTGCTGCTATTCTCCCGTAATTCTTAACAAACTTGCGATAATACCCTGTCAACATGAGAAATCCTCGTAGATGCTTTATGGATGTGGGGATTTTCCATTCCTTAATGGCTTTAATTTTGCTAGGGTCTACCTTAACACCTTCATGAGATACAATATGACGAAGACATTCCACTTCTTGTATTCCAAAGAAACATTTAGAGATTTTTGCATATAATTGTTTCTCATCCAATAGTTTGAGCACCCTGTCAACATGTTGAACATGATCCTTCCAAGACTTTCTATAGATTAGTATATAATAAAAAAATACTAACACAAATTTTCTAAGGAAGGGTTTGAAAATGGAATTCACCAAACCTTGAAATGTAGAAGGTGCATTCGTAAGGCCAAAAGGCATGACCAAAAAATTCATAATGACCCTCATGAGTTCTAAATGTTGTTTTCAGAATGTCTTCAATCTTCATTCTGATTTGATTGTATCTTGAATGAAGATCCAACTTGGTGAAGTAAATTGATCCATGCAATCCATCCAATAGTTCATCAATGACATGAATGGGAAATTTATCTTTAATAGTGAGCTTGTTTAGGTCCCTATAATCTAGACACATGCACCATGATCCATCCTTCCTTTGCAACAATACTACTAAAGCAGAGAAAGAACTTTGACTAGGTTGAATTATACCGCCTCTAGCATTTCTGCAACCATACGTTCAATTTCACTCTTTTGGACATAGGGATATCTATAGGGCTTGATGTTTGGAGGAACACTTCTTGGAATAAAATGAATAGCATGATCATGATCATGAATAGGCGGGAGACCTTTGAGAGTCTCAAATACCTTGGAATGATTGTCCAAGACTTTTTGGAGATCTGGAGAAATAGATGATTTCGATGTGGGAACCTCTATCGAACATAATTTTGAAAATACGCCTCGTTGTTCTTTACTTAGAAGATTTTTCATTCCATTAGAGATGATTATCTTTCCTATTTTCCCTATGATACCTCTTAATTCAACTTCCTTTCCTTTTGAAGAAAATTTCATGAAAAGCTCTTGAAAATTAAAAGCTAGTGTACCCAAGGATTGTAGCCATTGGACTCCTAGTACAACATCAACACTGCCCATTGGAATGGAAAGCATTGTGCTATTCAATACATACTCTCCCATGGATATCTTGATATTATGGCACTTTGGAGAGAAATTTATGGTTCCTCCACTTGCAACCATCACTTAACACTTTGGTGTTGGATATAGGAAGAAATTCAATTCCTTGGCTATCTAACAATGAATAAAATTATGGGTACTGCCTAAATCAATCAACACTATTACCTTTTTCTTCTTGATATGTCCTTCTATCCTGATAGTTTGAGGAGTGGTCAATGCATTACATTATATGGTCGGATTCACTTCTTCTTTCTCTAGGGTTTGTTCCTAGTGTATATCCTCCTCTTTTGACATTTCTTGTTCCTTTCCTTCCTCCTCTTCACAATCTATGTAAAATAAGTTCTTCTCAGCACACTTATGACCTTTAGCGTATTTGCTATCAAAACTGTAACAAAGCCCTTTTTCAATTTTTTCTTCCAATTGTTGAGGTGTCAACCTTGTAGGTTGTGGAAGGCTAGGGGAAACAACACTTCCACCTTTATAGTTGTGAGTGGTAGGCTTCCTTGTTGCCATAATTTTTCTTTCCTTTTTCTTGCCAACCTGAATGCCTTCTCCAATCAGTCAAGTTCCCAAAGGTGAACCTCATGTTGGATGTTATCCTTTAAAGTCCCTATGAACACATCAATCCTATGATCCTCTGGAATATCCTTTACCCTTATATTCAATTTTTGGAAGTCCTCAATGTGCTCCACCATTGAACCCTTTTGTTTGAGGTTTATCAATTGGCTAAAAAAAAGTGTTGATTTTTGTATCCTCATAATGTGTTATCATTTCTTCCATAAAATTTTCCCAAGTGACAATTTCTTTACGAGAGCAAAGCCATTGATACCATACAAACTCATTTGGTTCCAAATATAAAGTTGCAATGCGTACCTTTTGTGTGTTTTACACATTATGGAGATCGAAATATTGCTCCATCTGTAGTATCCATGTTATGGGATCCTTGCCATCAAAATTCCTCATATCGATCTTTGGAACATGGTGGGTCTGAATTCCAACATTAGATTCTATGAAATCATGACTAACATTTCTTTTGTTCTCATCATGAATTTCCTCTACTACCTTTACGCCATTAGCAAGCATTTCTAATAGCAACTTTGCCACACCTCCTTTCAAACCTTCCATGTCTTTCTTCAAATATTCAATGTTTACTTCTAAACCATCCATCTTAGCTTCCACACAATTCATCTTAGCTTCCATGCCTCTCTTTAACCCATCCATCTTAGCTTTTGTTACTGTTACACAAAAATATCGTCACCATCACTAATTGCGGTCAGTATGGGTCTATCATCACTTATAATGTCCTCCTAAGCAAGTCTCAGACCTCAGCTCTTCATGTCAAGCTCTGAAAATGAGAGAAAGACATTAAAAATCAACAAAGCTCTGGTTCCGCACTTTCTCTCACTGTTGCCTGTGGTCCCACACCCCCTGTTCACATTACCTGCGGACCTGCCCGCTCTATCTCTAAAGGAGTGGGTGTAGACCCCTGTGAAAGTAAAAAAGGCACAAGTTTATTCTAAAAAACTCACTTTGGGTTAATTCTAGATGATTCTAGAAGGAATTTTGACGTGGATGGTTTGCTCTTAGGTGGTTCATGCATCCCAAAAGAGAGGGAGCTAATCCCTTGATGAGAGGAGCTATCCCTTTGAAGGAGGGCTTTATCCCTTTGAAGGTGGACCTAGTAACTTCCCTCCATTTCACTATAAATTAAGGCTTTGGGCTGGTTGATAGGGTGGTTAGAAGCTGAACATTTTTTAGGGTAAATGCTGGTGGAATTGAGACTTCCTAGTTAAGCTTGAGAGGAGAGATCACATACCTTTTGGCTTCATTCGGAAGAGAGTGAAACTTGTCAAAGTAGAGGAGACTTCTTGTTGGACCCTCGGAGGAGCTTGTACAGCATCAAAACACAGGTTGTAAGTTCTTCTTTGATTTGAATTAATACAATCAGATTCATTTTTCTCAACAAATTGTCTTATGTCATTTGTTTCATGAATTCCTTGATCATCATGTTAAGTATGCTTTATGACATTGGTTTTTCAGGTGCTATTTAATTTGTTTGCTTGTTTGTCTTTCCAGATTCGCTACAAGGGAGATCATTTGGATCAAAGGAGCGAGGCTTCCACAAACTTGCATTGGACCCAAGGTAGGCCTAAAACACTTGTTTACCTTTGTTTATAAATTGCATATTTAGAGAAAGATAGTTTTTGATTGGCTTTCTTGTCACTAGATATCGTTAGATACTAGGGAGGTGGATCTTGTCCGCAAGAACGACTCATTCCGTGAGACAAAATGGTGACTCCGCTGGGGACTTGAATTTTTGATTTTTCCTTTGTTTTACTTTGACTTGAGAAACTGTGTTTTTGTTTTTGTTTTTGGCTTGATGTGTGTGGGATTGGGTAGGTTTAGTAGATCTTGAATTATATTTTGTTTTTCATACTTTTGGGAGAGGACCGCACCCTCTACTTGTAACACTGTGTGGACCTATCCGCACTTTTGCTTTACACACAGAGCAGTACCGCACCTGTGTGGACTACGGGCCTATGGACCCTGTCAAAATTTTTGAAAAACTTAATATTTTCTCTTTCAGTCAGCTTAGGATTTGTTTATGTGTTTTTAGCTTCTACCCAGATCTTCACGTGACTTGTCAGGAACTTTTCTTAGGTTAATTCCATTGGCATTCCTGTTTTAAGCTTTTATCAATTGGGTGTTTTGAGTCTCTTTTTTGAGAAATTCTTAATTTTATTTCCTTGGTCATTACTTGGAGGTTTGTCTCAGTCTTTTCACAATTTTGCATCTTTTTTCTTTTGTTTTTGCAAAAAAATTTCCCCCTCATTCGCCAAGGGGGCTAAATTGTGTATGAGTGTTAATCGCCTTTGAGTGTTTTTATTTTTCGATCTTTGGAACTCTCACCCAATTTTCTTGACTTGCACTTGGTTGGTTCTTAGATTACATTAGAAACATCTTGTGTTTGATAATTCTCTTGCATAGATCACATTTGCATAATTAGAATTATCATTTTCAGAATATGAATGAAAATGTGCATAGATTACATTTGCATACTTTTCAAGTGAATTGTGCATAGATTACAATTGCATAGTTTACATTCTGAAAAATCAATCGTAGATTTAGATCAACTTTCTTTGATTTGAATTTACATATTTTTATTCTTGTTTTTAACAAACAAAAATAAAAATAAAAATAAATTGTTTTCGAATTGATTTGCATTAGTTTTTCTTGATGAAATTAGTGCATTAGAGAATTTGTTATATTTTCTCTTAGTGATCAATTTTTTGCATTGGTGGAAGTGAATGGAAACTCTATCCTTACTTTAGTTAGGATTCATCGAATTGAAAATATTACATTATCATATTCGATTGCATTTAGTTTTGGGTCTGTTCATAACACCATTGTTTTCATATCCATTTATCCTTTTGAGTAATAACAGCCTAAATAACAGAGCGCTTAATTAAAATTCATCTAGTAATTTTTACATTTTTAGGGCTCTTTCCACCAATCTAGCTTAGGCTACTATCTTGGAGTAGGGAGTAATTAACTCTCCAAGATAGTAAAACAAACAAGTAGCTGTATCTTGCGGTAGGAGATAAATTCCAATTGTTACATCTATACTCTGGGAAAGCTCCTCTTAAAGGAGAAGCACGAGATCATATCTGAACCAGTGTGGGAATCAATCCTTCCTCATTGGGAATGATAGAAGATATTCATGTATTAAAAACGGTAAACATCAGATTAACCATTGTCGAGGAGCTTGGGGTCACTTGTTGGTGAACCTTGGATTACGTCAAGGAGCCTTCAAGGGGATTGAGCTTTGTTACTCTGCCCTTGTGTGTGTATCAGATCGTAGACTATTCCCCCAGGTATATTTTTTTCCGTTGGTAACCTTAGTGGCCATAATCTATAGGATTCTTTCCTAAGGTGACGGTGTAGGGAAGATACCACTGTACCTGGAGCAGATGTCGACTAGACTCACTTGGATTTTCTGGGGGCTTCTCTTCACTTGAGACGGTTTAGTGGAGAAAATTGTGTCAGTCTATTCATTAAGCAGGTTGTCGGAGTAACTGTTCCAACCGCCATTTCTGTATTGAATTCTGCAACGTTGGATTTCATCACCAACTAGTGTTTTTGGTACGGAAAGTTACTGTTTGTGTGTGGTTTGACTCCTAGATTTGATAGTGCGTGCTAATTTGTTTGTTTTTACTTTTAGAGACCATAGGTGTGAATTGTGAATTTTAATTGTTAGGTGTGAATTGTGAATTATTAATTTTAGTTTTAAATTGTTAATAAAATTCACTGAAGTTGAATATAATGGCAAATGCTCTGGAATTTACCAACCAAGGAACCCCTCTTAACGAGAATCCTAATACTTTTCCTTACTTTGGAAATGTTGGTCCTCCTTATATGGCTACTTTGCCATTACCTCGATTTACAATAGGTTTACCGATATGGTTATTTTCAACTTCGTTGGCCCCAAAAACTCCAATTGTTCCACCTCAACTGAATGCTTCACCTCAACAGAGTTCACCATCTCAACATCACCAACCTTTTGTTGATCCTTTACCTTCTTCGCCTAATTTTTCTTCCTCCATTTCTTCCTCTTCACTTGGTAAAAGCCTCGATTCTAGTAACCAGGTGGCTAAGAAGAAGAAGAAAGAGAAGAAGCAAGATAAGAAAGAAGTCAACCAACTAACCATGGCTGTAAGTATTAGTCGTGTTGAGGAAACCTCCAACATGCATCGTAAACCCAAATACCCTTGCAGGCTTTGTAAGGGTGACCACTTCCTTATAAATTGTCCTGGTATTCTGAAGGTCTTGGAAGTATGGTCAAAAAAATCTCATCAACTTTCCATTGATCCATCAACCAGTGATAGTCAAGTTTCTGGGAAAAAGGGTAAAGTTAGGTTTCCTTGTAAGTTATGCAAAGGGAGTCATCAAACTCACATTTGCCCTCACATGGATGAAGCCTCAAAATTGTTGGAAAACCTTACTGTTCCACAACAAGAATTTCCAACTGGTTACCGTAAACTTTCTCCCAACCTACCGTCAACTGACAGAGTGATTGATCTAATTTCAAGTACAGTCGATCCCCCTCTTCCATTGGAGAGTGAAACTCATATCACTCAGGCGGATGATCCATTAGTTGATCAAGTGGTTGATTAAATATCACATTCAGGCGATCCCACTCTCCCTTTAGAGAGTGAACTTCATACCGCTCAGGTTCTTTTTGTTACATCAGATTCTTCTACGCCGGGGGGCATTTCACCTGTTTCTACAGAACCCCCTCCAAGTACTGAGGTCTTTTCCTTTGATTGGAATAGACTGACAGAACCTCGTCTTCCTTCCTCCATCCCTTTCCAAATCATTGTCAAGGATGGTGGTAGGGACATACATCGTACACAGGTAGATGAAGGTGCTTCTGTTAGTAATTTATCCTCAGCTGCTTGGAAAGATTTGGGTTCCCCTCAGCTTGCGCCTATTACGCAGAATTTGAAAGCTTTTAACAGAACCATTAGTGAACCTTTAGGGATCCTTCCTAAGTTTTCTATTACCTTGGAAGGTAAAACTGTCTATATTGATCTTATGGTAGTTCGAGGTCCCTTGGATTTCAATTTACTCCTTGGGCGAGACTATGTTTATGCAATGAAAGTTGTCGTATCGACACTCTTTCGCGTGATGTCTTTCCCTCATAATGGAAATATTGTGACTATAGACCAAATTTCGTTCCCTAATCTTGTTTCAACTACCAATAATATGACACCCCTAAATGTTCCTGATTCTAAAGTAGTATCTACCCTGCCACGGGTTACTTATGTGGCAACTAGCCCCATGTTTTCAGTTACCGATGTAAGTGAGCCTCTCACTGTTTTCTCATCTTCCTTTGATTTAGATCTAGTAATTGACATGGAAAACTATATGGGATTACTTGAACATGATGTTCTTATCCCTTTTGAGTCCCTTGACATGTGTTCCTTCCAGAGAACTATTCTTCCTTCTGATGAAGACCTCTTGGAAGCCATGATCAAGGTGTGTCCATTGACATGTCTTTCTTCCAGTTGGAAGCCATGATCAGTGAGCACGAGGATAGTTTTTTCCTGTATCAACTTCATTAAAAAATGAAACAAGTTGTCTGAGGATAGTTTTTTCTTGTATCAACCTCGTTAAAAAATGAAACAGGGTTTCAAGGAAAGTTCCTTTTACTGTGTCGACCTCGTTAAAAAATGAATCAGTAAGTATGAGGAAAGTTCTTTTACTGTGTCAACCTTTTTAAAAAATGAATCATTAAGTATGAGGAAAGTTCTTTTCCTGTGTCAACCTCGTTAAAAAATGAATCAGTTGTTCGAGGAAAGTTCCTTTTACTGTGTCGACCTCGTTAAAAAATGAATCAGTGAGTTTGAGGATAGTTCCTGTTACTGAGTCAACCTCGTTAAAAAATGAATTAGGTATGAGGACAGTTCTTTTCCTGTGTCAACCTCGTTAAAAAATGAATCAGTTGTTATGAGCATAGTTCCTTGTCTTGTGTCAAGCTCGTTAAAAAATGAAACAAGGAGTCATAGGTTATATAGGTAGATTGTAGAGAGTAGATTTGAGCATAGTTCCTTGTCTTGTGTCAAGCTCGTTAAAAAATGAATCAAGGATTTTAGAGCATAGTTCCTTGTCTTGTGTCAAGCTCGTTAAAAAATGAATCAAGGATTTTAGAGGATAGTTCCTGTTACTGAGTCAACCTCATTAAAAAATGAATCAGGTAGATTGTAGGTTATATAGGTAGATTGTAGAGAGTAGACTTGAGCATAGTTCCTTGTCTTGTGTCAAGCTCGTTAAAAAATAAAACAAGGAGTCATGAGCATAGTTCCTTATCTTGTGTCAAGCTCGTTAAAAAATGAATCAAGGATTTTTAGAGTATAGTTCCTTGTTAGGTAGATTGTAGAGAGTAGTTATGAGCATAGTTCCTTATCTTGTGTCAAGCTCGTTTAAAAAATGAATCAAGGGTTTTGAGGATAGTTCTTTTCCTGTGTCAACCTCACTAAAAAATGAAACAAATCCCACGAGTCTTTCCAAGATTTCGAAAGCAAACCTTCATTTCATCCACCTGGTTGAATGCAATGAAGCTTGGGGGGCATGTACCTCGATTTGCGTCATTATGCTGGGGGCATGCGAACTTATAACAAGCATAGTTTTTCGTTTCAAGCTTACGTAAACATGAAACCAGATCGGAGCATAGTTCTTTTCCTGTGTCAAGCTTGTTAAAAAATGAAACAAATCCTCCTCTAATTGAGTCGAGAGTTTGACTAGATCTCATAAATGTTAAGTTGTATATTTAGGTTAGTTATTTTAGTTTTTGCATAATTTTCTTACAGTTGTAGGTCGAGTCTTTCAAATGATCTCGTAACTGAACCTTCATTCCATCCAGCTATTAATTAATGTACTTAGTTGAATGAAATGAAGCTGGGGGGCATGCACTCTAGCAGTTATGCTTAGGGGCATCAAGCACAATTTTCTTTCTGTTTCAAGCTTGTGTAAAAATGAAACTACTCTGAAGCCTAGTTTTTCTCTGTTTCAAGCTTTTGTAAAAATGAAACCTATCTCGAGTCAATTTCAGTTATTTTCAAGACTCGTTAAACTCATGAAAATCCTGAGATTATTTTGCTATCTTTCATTCTCGTAAAACAAATGCAAATTCTGAGTTCTTTTCGTCTTTTCCTGCTCGTAAATTAAATTGAAAGTCGACCATATGAGTACATTTTTGTCCCTTTTTCAAACTCGTTAAAACTTACGAAAAAGTGAAACCTTGGAGTTCTCTTTTAAGCCCTTTTCAGACTCTCTAAACATGAAAATATTTCCGAGTACTTGATTATTCGAACTCGTTAAAGTAAATGAATAATTGTCCTTTCAGTATAAGTTTACCCCTTTTATGGACTGAAGTGGACTATTTACGAAAAAGGTATACGTTGACTAATTATGGTCAATAGAGTCACCTTTAAGCTCTTTTCTGACTCCTAAAACATGAAAAGATCACCGAGCTTTTCTTTTTAAACTCGTTAAAACAGAACTAAAAAGACGGTCCACTTATAACTCTTTTTCTGACCGTAAGCACATGAAAAGATTGTCGGATTTTTGTCGTTTCAAATTCGATATTGGTTATAAAACGACGTGTCATTTATCGCTTTTTTACTTTTTCGGATCAGAGGCACTAATTACGAAAAGTACTCCTTGGTCGTAATGATCAAGCGGTTCTCTCAAGTATTATTTTATACTTTTTCGGGCTTAGGAGACACAAATTTACGAAAAAGGTCAACTATGGAGTCTTCTTAAGTTTTTTCAAACTCTCTAAAATTGAAAAATGCCGAGTTTCTCCTATACTGGACTCGTTAAAATTTAACAGTAAAGGACCTGTTCAATTACAAACAGGAACAGACCACTCCTTCTTAGGGTCCGAATTTAAACTAAGTTGGACTCATCCGAAGGATGAGCCTATAATCAAGCAAATTTTATCCTCCTCAAGCTTGTCAAAAATAAAGAGGTACTTGCCAGAAATGGTAGGGGAAAATAGAGAAAAATGAGCCTGTTTGTCATACTTTGTAACCACTCTTGAACACGACACTTTTATTCACCTGGGTTGGGAAATCCTTTGCCTAACAGTTGATAAAACCACATTGAAAGTCTTCAACTGGTTTCTGGGTATTAACTTTGGGTCAATTGTCACCAAACCATTTGTTGTGTCATTATGTGTTCAAGAGGTCAGTGCAAATAAGCCATTCATCTGCAAAATATCTGTCATCCATCTTGACCATCCCTGTGTCAGTCCTTGCAAATAAATTTCTTCAAACTTGATCTATGATTTCGTGTTGTGAGCTTGCCTACGACGGATCGCTTTCTATCGACTTCAGCTCATTATCTAGAAAGATGATCTAGAAATCATCAGTACCTTGGGATCTGCATGCCTCAATGGCAGGTTTCTCGCCTTCGACGATAGGTTGCATCATTGACCTTCGATCAAAGGATTCCGTGACATGTTCGGCATCAACACATCTATTCACTTCTCATGGATTGTACTGAGTACTTTGAGAGCGATTGACATTACTGGTGGTTTCTCTCACACTTGTTAACAGTTTACATCATTGACTGGTAATCAATTGGTTTCTACCATGTTCGACTTCAACACATTCATTCGCATGGATAGAATCGTACTGTTTCGGGAAGTAGAAATGAAGACCCTGTATCTAGTTTCCGCCATCCAGGCTGCGAGGAATTTTGTATTCATTATATTGTGGACAATTCATAAACAGATGGCTGCATCCATACTGTGTCTACATGTGTCTATACTTGTGATGTATTACAAGATCATTCCTATATCAGAGCAGTAGTTAGTTTTCTAGTCAGTTTTGATCTAAGTATGGGAATGCCTACCTTAGCGATGATATGATATCATATATATATTTTGCATTGAATGTTTTTACAGGTTCCAACCAGGCTCTCCATAAGATGATCCTCGAAATGATAAAGTACTTCACTCTTCCTAGATGATAAATGAAATCCTCATCTACTACAGACATCACACTTTAGGGGGCAATTTGTTACACAAAAATATTGTCACCATGACTATTTGCAGTCAGTATGGGTCTATCATCACTTATACTGTCCTCCTAAGCAAGTTTCAGACCTCAGCTTTTCATGTCAAGCTTTGAAAATGATAGAAAGACCTTAAAAATCATCAAAGCTCTGGTTCTGCACTTTCTCTAACTGTTGCCTGCGGTCCCTCACCCCCTGTTCACATTACCTGCGGACCTACCCGCTCTGTCTCTAAAGGAGTCGGTGAGGACCCATGTGAAAGTAAAAAAGGCGCAAGTTTATTCTAAAAAACTCACTTTGGGTTAATTCTAGATGATTCTAGAAGGAATTTTGATGTGGATTGTTCGCTCTTAGGTGGTTCATTCATCCCAAAAGAGAAGGAGCTAATCCCTTGATGAGAGGAGCTATCCCTTTGAAGGAGGGCTTTATCCCTTTGAAGGAGGACCTAGTAACTTCCCTCCATTGCACTATAAATTAAGGCATTGGGCTGGTTGCTAGGGAGGTTAGAAGCTGAACATTTTTTAGGGTAAATGCTGGTGGAATTGAGACTTCCTAGTTAAGCTTGAGAGGAGATATCACATACCTTTTGGCTTCATTGGGAAGAGAGTGAAACTTGTCAAGTAGGGGAGACTTCTTGATGGACCCTGGGAGGAGCTTGTACAGCATCAAGGCACAGGTTGTAAAGTTCTTCTTTGATTTGAATTAATACAATCAGATTCATTTTTCTCAACAAGTGACTTATGTGATTTGTTTCATGAATTCCTTGATCATATGATCTGATATATATATTTTTCATTGAATGTTTTTACAGGTTCCAACCGGGCTCTCCAAAGATGATCCTCGAAATGATAAAGTACTTCACTCTTCCTAGATGATAAATGAAATCGTCATCTACTACAGACTTCGCACTTTAGGGTGCATTTTGTTACACAAAAATATCGTCACCATGACTATTTGCGGTCAGTATGGGTCTATCATCACTTATATTGTCCTCCTAAGCAAGTCTCAGACCTTAGCTCTTCATGTCAAGCTCTGAAAATGAGAGAAAGACATTAAAAATCAACAAAACTCTGGTTCTGCACTTTCTCTCACTATTGCCTGCGGTCCCACACCCCCTGTTCACATTACCTGCGGACCTGCCCACTCTGTCTCTAAAGGAGTGGGTGCGGACCCTTGTGAAAGTCAAAAAGACGCAAGTTTATTCTAAAAAACTCACTTTGGGTTAATTCTAGATGATTCTAGAAGGAACTTTGACGTGGATGGTTCGCTCTTAGGTGGTTCATGCATCCCAAAAGAGAGGGATCTAATCCCTTGATGAGAGGAGCTATCCCTTTGAAGGAGGGCTTTATCCTTTTGAAGGTGGACCTAGTAACTTCCCTCCATTGCACTATAAATTAAGGCATTAGGCTGGTTGATAGGGTGGTTAGAAGCTGAACATTTTTTAGGGTAAATGCTGGTGGAATTGAGACTTCCTAGTTAAGCTTGAGAGGAGAGATCGCATACCTTTCGGCTTCATTGGGAAGAGAGTGAAACTTGTCAAAGTAAAGGAGATTTCTTGTTGGACCCTCGGAGGAGCTTGTACAACATCAAGGCACAGGTTGTAAAGTTCTTATTTGATTTGAATTAATACAATCAGATTCATTTTTCTCAACAAATTGTCTTATGTCATTTGTTTCATGAATTCCTTGATCATCATGTTAAGTATGCTTTATGACATTGGTTTTTCAGGTGCTATTAAATTTGTTTGCTTGTTTGTCTTTGCGGATTCACTACAAGGGAGCTCATTTGGATCAAAGGAGCGAGGCTTCCACAAACTTGCATTGGACCCAAGGTAGGCCTAAAACACTTGTTTGCCTTTGTTTATAAATTGCATATTTAGAGAAAGATAGTTTTTGATTGGCTTGCTTGTCACTAGATATCGTTAGATACTAGGGAGGTCGATCTTGTCCACAAGAACGACTCATTCCGTGTGACAGTTACCTTTTGTGAGAGTGAAATTTGTTGCACCTGGTCTCGTAATTTTGATATAGCATGTTGCATTTCTTCCTCTTCTTCATGAGTAATGCTAGAGATTTTAGGTTACTTACTAGGTGTTTCCATTTTATATCTTCAGGGCATCAATTAATGATAATTATGCTTCACTATTCCCTTTGAACTTCAAACTAATTTTTCAACCCAAACTTATGAAGAAATTTAAAAAGACTAGACACCTTTTTTCACTTTGTAGAAGCTCAATATTGAATCTATTGTATCTCTGTAATTACGAATCTCCCATGTCTAAAATTTCTTCCTATGGTAGCCCTCTGATTCCGCTTTCCAATTCCACCAGTATGATCAAAATTCAATTCTCAAAGAAATCGTTATGCCCAATCCCCCAAGATGACTTGATTATATAATTTTTCAATAGAGCTAACTTGTACGACATGCCACGTATCACTGTTTTGACATTTGGATCTAAAAAAGATACACACAAAACTAAAGTCCGTCCTCTTTCTATAAATTCTTACAAAATTCTCAATCCAATGCTCAAAGAGAAATTTATGACGATTTTCCCAAGGTCAGATGTTTGGAATGTAATTCGGGAGTCTTCAAAAACACTGAGTTCCTCAGATCGTATCTCCGAAAAAATAGCCAAAGAAGATTTGAAATTCAGACCCGAGTTTCAGAACCATTTCAGCTCAAAAGGTTTTTTTTTTATCTTCTTAAACATCACATAGAAAAAGTTATAACGAATATTCCACGATGACCTGTTTGGAGCAGTGAAACCCTAGAATCCAAAGCTCTGATACCAAATGTAATGAAACCAGCTCACAAAAAGATAGAAAAGAAAGATCAACACCTTAGAAATCAGCCTCTTCAAGAGGGAAACCTCCTTTACATTACACAAATGAATAATTCTTGGATGATACAAATGACAAAACCTCCTTTCTATATATAGGAATCTAAGGGGTCACAATATAATCAAAGTCGACATAACAATAATAATATAAGGGCACAATAATAACAATAATGGGATTCTATGGGGCACAATAATAAAAATATGGGGACAATAGGGGCACAATAATAACAATAAGGGATACAATGACAATAGTAATGGGGGAATAATTAGTATTATAGGGACCTAACATATCAACTCCCCGAATTGATCAAACTAGAAAGAAGAATAGTAAGAATAATGAAAAATCTATGAATGTTATTCTATGTGGTCTTGCAGAATCAGAGTTTGTTAAGGCTATGCATTGTGGATTAGTTAAATCAATGTTGTAAAATCTTATAAAGAAATATTAAAGATATATTAAGGCAAAGCATGTAAAAATTCAAGCTCACATAATGCAATTTGAAGGTTTAAAAATAAATGAAGATGAGAATATAACAAGTTTCTTTATTAGAATGAATGAGATTGTAAATATCATCAAAGAACTTGGTGACAAACATGATGAAGCTATAATTTTACAAAGATGTCGATATCTCTTCCTTCTGGACTTGATGCAATGGTTATTTCATTATAAGAACTACAAGACCTAGATAAACAAACTATGAATCAACTTCTTGGAATTTTAACTACATATAAGATGAGAACAAGGAAAGAAAATCCTGATCTAAAGGAGGAAGCATTTAAAGCCTCAAAAATGTCAAACAACATAGAAATCATGATTGTTCCAATCATGTGTCAAAGGAAAAGGAATTTAACTTCATAAGGATGTTGAAGAAAGAAAATTTGGGAAAACACAAAGGTAATTTGATTTTCAAATGTTTCAATTGTGGTAGAGTAGGCCACTTTGATGATAAATGTCTAGATGCCAAGAAAGACAACAAAAATGATAAGAAAGAAGAATAACGAATGAAGTAGTCTAAGAAGAATTATGATGGAAAATATTTCAAAACAAAGAGCTTTTTCTCTAAGGAAGATTGCAGATCCGAAAAATATGAAGAGGAGTGTGATTTGATGCAAGTTTAGATGAAGATATTCTTATGGCCCTTGAAGATGACAAGTCTAATCAAGAGAGAATTTATCCAGAAGAAGAAGAGATTGAAGTAGAAATTTATACGGAATGAAAACTCCTTAGTTCCTTAGATGAAATTTACAAACTAAGGAGAAATAATCAAAAAGGAAAAGGCAAAATACAAGCATATAAGGAGAAAACCATGCTACAAATGAAGAAATCATTCTTCTAAAAATTAAAGTTAGAAGAGGAAAAGAGGAAAAAAGGCATTCGTATGATCCAAATTAAAGAAAAGGAGAATAATTGTGAAAGGCTTGAAGTAGAGGTAGTTTCTATAGAAAATATATAGAGTAGTATAAAGCTCAAATGGAACAGAACATAAAATTTGTAAAGGGATTTGAAACTCTTAATAATATTCTCATTAATAATATATCACCAAACGTCAATACATGTTTGGGCTACAAATAAGATCATGAAAATTCAAAGGATAATAGAGTTATAATACATCAAGAACATAAGAACTTAGGAGTTATGTTTTTGTGCTAAAAGGATCAAGCACACAGCAAAAAGAAGCAAGGAATGATGTGAAATTTAGAAAAAATAAAATTAGATCAAATTCACAAATAATAGTAGAGTAGGTAAATAACAGAAGCCTAAACCTTCTTAAGCCAACAAACAAAACAAGTCTCATAGAGCAATCCCATCAAGAATAACCTTCACACCAAGGTACCTAGATCTTTTTATGGCTACATTTTTTCTTGTCATAACTTTGGTCATAAGGCTATAAATTTTAGAGTCTATAGGTATATTAAATATTTAAATGTTATATTTAGTTAGCTCTTAATGCCTAGGTCCAAAAATCTACATGTTGATAATGTTGGTAAGAACAATGCATTTCTTCTCTCTTGGACGAAATTGAATCCTATGTATGCAGTAACTTTGGATATAAGAAAAGTGAGTGTAGAAGCAAGGTGATAAGATATTATAATCAAGATAGGGAAGAATAATTCACTAAGGCATGGAGAAGGAATCCCAAGGATGTGAAAGAGCATGGTTTTGAACTCTAGGATCAAAATGAAGGAAACCAATGACACGTTGATAACCGTGGTTCAAAGCATGTGACATGAGATAGGAGAAATATTTTATCTTTGAATGACAATGAAAGAGGCAATGTTTCTTTTGGTAACAATGCACTATCAAAGATAATCGGAAAAGAAGAATTTGTTTTGGAAAAGGGAAAGACCAAAGCTCATAATGTATTTTATGTATATGGTATTAAGTATAATATCTTAATCATTAATTAGACGTGTGACCGAGGACATGAAGTTATATTTAGGTCAAATGGTTTCAAGGTAAAGAAGGCATATTAAGGGAAAACAATATTGAAGGAAATTAGGACCTCAAGAAATGTCCATGTTCTAAATGGTGGTAAATAAAGTTGTTGTATGGAAAAGTTAGATGAGAGTTGGTGATGGAATAAGCAATTAGGACATACCAACTTTGATCATTTACTAAAGCTCAACAAAAATGAGGTAATGATAAATATGCCCAAAATGGAGGTAGTGTTTGTGTTTGTCATGTTTTACTTTATGAGATGCATAATAGTTCTTATATTTGTAATTTTTTTTTGTAGATTTATAGGAAACAAGAATAATCTCAATGATCCATATCACATGAAGAACTAGGGAATAAATAAAGGAGTGAATAAATATTGAGTTAGAGATTATTAAAATTTTTCTTCAGGCAATTGCATCATTTCCTAATTTTGAGGACATTGTTATATTATACTAATTTAGAGATTTCCGATGATATAATTTTCGTTCATTCTGATTTCAGGGCATATGGTTATGGTCAACAAAACTTTTTGTACTATTTCCATACTTTGATGACATGGCAGATGATGTGTCCTCCAAATTCACCTATCACAATGGGATATCACTTAATAAATGTAGATGTTACATGTTTTCACTTTGGTATTCCTAAAGATTTGTTTATTTCACTTTTTGAGTTGTTTTCCATTTCTCATCCAATGTTTAGAATTCATGCAAGAGCTCAACAAAATTTCGTTATTTAATTTATTTTATTTTATTCTATTTTATTTCTAGTCTAATTTTTCTATGTGTTGACCATT
This sequence comes from Pinus tabuliformis, assembly GCA_031772625.1. Taxonomy (NCBI): domain Eukaryota; kingdom Viridiplantae; phylum Streptophyta; class Pinopsida; order Pinales; family Pinaceae; genus Pinus; species Pinus tabuliformis. The sequence goes on along the minus strand of CM062820.1, from coordinate 1,111,242,665 downwards.
TTCTAGACAAATTTTTTTGGTTAATTTTATCTAAAACCTAGTATGGATTTATTTAAATTATAAGTTTGAGATATATAATATGTATAGTATTACTACTTTAGTATATTTTTGAGGAATTGAATTCATTTATGTATTCAAAACACAATTTGAAGGGGGAAAATTCATAATAATTCTTAGTATTATATCATCAAATTACGACAAAAAAAAGCAAATCATAAAACAAGGAGACTAGATCATTTTTATTTATAGACTACACAATTTTTATTTATTTCATTTAATTTATTTCATTTAAATTTATTTCAGATGGACCTTTCACATTCACATTGAATGCATTCTCATCCACATATTCATATTGATTCATATTTTCTAACACATATTCATATTGATTCATATTTTCTAACACATATTCATATTGATTCATATTTTCTAAATGTCCCAAATATATTTGGATTTATTGCATTCTCATCCACATATTCATATTGATTCATATTTTCTAACACATATTCATATTGATTCATATTTTCTAAATGTCCCAAATCCATTTTCTAACACATATTCATATTGATTCATATTTTCTAAATGTCCCAAATACACATATTCATATTGATTCATATTTTCTAAATGTCCCAAATCCATTTTCTAACACATATTCATATTGATTCATATTTTCTAAATGTCCCAAATACACATATTCATATTGATTCATATTTTCTAAATGTCCCAAATATATTTGGATTTGGATTTATTTTCATTAATTTAATTTGACTCATTTTGATGTATTATTTTTTTCTCTTCTCGGTCTAGTTTTTAACATTTTCTAGGATTGATATTCAATACCTCCCACATATACACATACAAACTATTATGGGTGAAGAAAACACACTATAAACACCACATGATGCCTTACCACAATGCATGTGGGATAAAGAATAATCATATAGATCAATGGTCCAAAATTAATCTAAAAGTGAAATCAATGGTTGTTGATTGATATGTTTCATGAACCATATCTTGAATTTGAGATGATTGAATTAAAAAGGAAATGGCACATTGGAAACCTGAGAATGTGAGGAATATTTTGGTTAAATTATCCATATTAAGGTAAAAATACTAAAAAGTGAAAGCAAATGGGCCATGAATTTACTTTATCAAAAGCAAATAAAATACACATAAATGGGGCTTGAATTTTTTGAGAATTAGATTATGAGTTTGCAACAAGAAATATCTATGATATTATATGAAGACATCAAATTTACATGCAAAGAAGAAATTATTTAAGGTTACGAGGATATTTTTAAATTTTAATTATTATATATTTGTTTTTGATAGTTGTTTTGTTGTATTATTTTGAATTACAATTTATATCATTTTTCTTTATTAATTGATTTAATTAGTGTACAAGTAAGTTCGAGATGATATAATTTTATTGATATTAGAGTGGTTATTTCAATTATTTTAGGAAAATAAAAACAATAATACTAAAGAAAAAAAAGAAGTTAGCGAGAAGGTTCCTTATTTTAATTTATTTTTGTGGATATATATATCTATATATATATATATATATATATATATATATATACTATTAAAATTATTTTGTATAGGATATAAGTGGATGAATAAGAAAAGGAGACCTCTTTATGAAATAATAGTAACCTAGGAGAAAATGGAAGGAAGGAGGAGATTGGATGTAATGTAGTTAAAGAGAGTTTTAAAGGAGAATATTTATATGGATAAGGGGTTGGATTTTATTTCAGGTTGGGACTCTTGAAATTATTCTTGTGTATTAATGATTTTGAAGGTGATTCTATCAAGGATTTCTTGTTTAAATTTACGTCAATCTACTATATGGTTCCCTTCCGTGACAAACCTACTAGACATATTTAACGAAAGGTTTGATATATATATGTTCTATCATTCCACACAAGAACATAAAATTAATGACAGATTTAAAATTAATTTATCTCAAAATATACATGTTATGGAAGACATTAATCCATTGGTTAACTTTTAATCTAAGTATGATTCTTTTTAGACCATTAATATGTTGAAATTATGGCTAATATGTTGCCCTTGATGGCAACCTGCATGTCAAGTATATCCTTTATGTCAATTTGGTTATAATATGATGTGGTAACCTTTATGATTATATAATTGTTGCAAATGACATGAATATTGATACATGCATTACACAAATAAGGAAGTGTATTGGCATCCTTGTCATAGGTTTAACTTGAGAAAGGATGAAAATGTGAATTTGAAAAAGTACATGTGACCTCTGTGAAGAAAATTCGCATACATACACAGGTTTAAAGAACAAACTTCATGTATGCGACCCTAACCATGGAAATAGAAAACCATGGGCTTTTCTCATGGTAGTATCCCACAGTTTGTGACGACAACAATTATTTGATCCTGTTAAACAATTACTAACAAAAAATCCAGGAGATTTTCTTGTGGTATTAACAAGAAAAATGGATATAAAAGGAGAATGAGATAAAGGGTTTTTGTGTGCATTTGATGTATTATTCATGTGTGATATGATCTAGAACAGGTGTGCACCATGGATCAAGGAGAAGGCTCAGATTCGAAAGATTTGAAAGTATATTGGAAAGCTAATGGATATATTTTATTGATTTTATTAAGTTGTCGCGTCAATGATTATCTGTGATTTTGATAGTGGTGTATGCAATTTAATTAAATGATCATAAGTTACTTCCAATAGTAGACTCGAGTTTGATGTTACCAGTTTTGTAGTCTGCGTGCTTAAGTCAATCAGGAATTTAGTTATACACATGTTGTGTTCCTGAATACTATGTACATATGTGGATCTTCTTCATAACAGTCGTGTTTACTATCTGAGTTAATGTGGGTTGATTAAGTTAGCTGCTTGTTGGTGATTCTCATTGATTATTGTCACTGTGATGTATGAGAGTGTTTAAATGACAATTTTTTTGTTACTAGTAGATCCGATATAAAAATTTTGAAACATGGTCCATGATGTTGCTGACGGTTGGAGCCTTCAGTAAGCGAGTTAGAGCTTCCTTCTAGTAGGAGTCGGTAAACTTGATAAGGGAGTAGTAGCTCCTTTCCAATAGGAGTTAGAGAATGAGTGGCGGTTTTAGACTCCTGCAGGTAGGATCCTAGGTGCTAGCAAGAGTCTGCACCAGTACAAAATATAAGAAGACATTATCTATAATAAAATAAGAAGACAAATAGATATTAGTAGTGGTTTTCTCTCACATTGGGATTACGCCTAAAATCTCAGTTTCCATATGTGTTGTTTTGTTCTTATGTGTTATGATTTATCGTCTATTTAGTTCTCATGGTTACTACATAATATATTGCTAATGAAATAATGATGCAATGGTTAAGTTAAAAAATTGATAGAAATTTTGAAAAATTGGTAATTTGCACATAAACTACTTTCATTTGTTGAAGGCATGTATAGACATGAGTTGCCTGAATAAAGTAACGTACGCTTCTCTGAATTTGAAATTGAAGACTAAGTGAAATAAAAAGACTAATTCACCCCCCGCCCGCCCCTCAATATTTTTCTTAACAATTGGTATCAGAGCATGTCTCACCAGCAAATCTTAACTTCTTGAGAGTGGATCAGGGACAATCAAAATGAGCACAAGAAGAAAGAAACACAAAGGAAAAATCCAAGTCAAGAAAGAAGTGATAGTGATGTATCTGTTTTCATGGCAATATCTTCATTCATAGAACAAGGATTAGCTGTTGGGTGTGAAGCTTGATTATCTTCTTTATTTCGAGGTATCGCCACATTGGACCCCTGTTCGTAATGTGGTAGCAACATTTCCCGTAAAATGTACGCTGCAAGGGGGGTCCAGGGGGGGTGACTGTGATATTTGAGAGCCCTCGTCTGGCAGTGGATCAGGGGCAGTGCCCCCGAAGCCAAAAAATAGATGTAAAATTGCCTTGTAAAATGTTGTAATTTTGCAGTCAATCTGGGCCATTCTTAGGCAGAGATCTGATGGTAGAAGTTATGTTTAATTTAGGGTTTTTTGCACTAGAAGGAAACCCCTCACTATATACGAGGGAATTGTATTGCGTCTATGTAGATCTGTATTCTGAGTGAGAAAGAGAGAGGAGATTATGTGAGAGTGAAGAGGGAATTACAGCGGATCTGCTATAGGTTGTATCTCTTCATTTTGCTGGATAATATAAAAGGAAATACTGGTTGCTTCTCCGTTGACATAGCCCACGTATATCTGTGTCTCTCTTGTTTTATGTGTTTTCTGTGTTTATATTTCTGCAATATATTTTATGTGTTCCATTGCTATATAATATATAATTTTCTAACATTAGCAGTAGTAGAACAAGTCAAATTAGAAAGTATGGACAATAAAGTCATGTTTGTATGTGACGATACTAACTATCATTATGGGAAAGAAACGATGAAGATGATGTTTCTCAGAGCTAATGTTTTGCATTTAGTCTGTAATGGTTATACTAATACTCCTCCATCAAGAAAAAAACTCTAAAAGAATAGATAGGTATTAAATGCAATCTTTAGTGCCATACCCGATTATGTACTAGAGAAAGTTATGCATTATGAAACTACAAAGGAAGTATGGGATAATTTGTAGGCCATTCATGAAGGAAAAGGAAATCTAGTGACAAAGGAAGTTTATTCATTAGTTAAACCAACGGTTAATCTTGTTTCTAAGACATTAAATGAATCTAAAGGAAAATGTGGTTTGTTAAAGGATGAGACTAATCATGAAACAACCTTTATAATTACTAATTCATAAGAATACAGGTTAGAGGAAGTACAAAATGTTATAAGAAAACTTACTTATGCTTTGAAAAGGATTAACAACCTTGAGAATAAGTTGCAAGAAAATAAAAATATGGATCATGATAAATCAGTAAATACTATAGAAAAATATGAACAACTTAACTAAATAAAACAATATTGTGAAGGAATTGAAGCTGAGATCATCTCCCGAAGATCAGATCTGGAAAAGTCAAACATACAAAAATGAAGAGATGCTCCAAGTATTTGAAGAACAAGAGAATGGTCTTAGGGAATATATTATTGAATGAAAAATGCAAATTGAAGAAGGAAGAAAGGTTGAAGAAGGAATGAGGAAGCAGTTTATGGAAAATCAAGCTTGGTGTCAAAGACTTAAGGCTAAGGTAAGAATTATAAGAATTACATTAGTAGAAAAGACAAACATTTGAAATTCCATGATAGTACCAAGATATTGGACAATCTTCTTAATAGTCAAAGATCCCCCTCCACCAAATCTGGCATTGGTTTTCATGAATCTATTACGGGAGAATCTAGTTCACAAGCCTATGCAAGCAATTCTGAGGATAATAAAGAAATCTATGAAAATTCAAGTAAATAATTAAGAACTCAACCAAAGAAGCAACCAAGGAAAGTGAACTTTCAAATGAAATCACTTGCTCCCAATAATAGAAATATGAATCAAATCCCACCTTTGAAGAATGATATGAATGTTTTATCTGTCATAAATGTGGACACATTGTAGCTAATTGTAGAAGAAAATTGTTCATATCTCAAGCAAATAGTTACTCCACAAGAAGATCATCAGCTCCCAAGTACTCAACTTTCTTTCAGGGGTATTTTTTTTCATGCAATGTATTTAGTCACAAAGCCATTGATTGCAATAGCAGGAATATGAAGCAAAAATATTATGATTCTCTTTCTCCCTTCTCTGGTCATGTAAGGTGTTATACATGTAACAAGTTTGGACATGTAGAAAAAAATGCAAGAACAAAATAATGAATTCATATAGATAACAAGTAAATTATGTCCAAAACAAGCCACCAAACAAGAATATTGTCATTAAAAGACCTAAAAAAGATGGATCCACTAGCATTACTCATCTTGAGCATAAGAAAGAGGAAAAGAGTAAGGTGTGGCCTTTCTTTGTCACATTTGAAGAAGAATATCAATGGTACATAGATAGCAGATGCTCTCATCATATGTCTAGAAATAAGAGCAAAATTATATCTCTCAAGAAAATAAAAGCGGTAAGATTATTCTTGGAAAGGGTGCATCTCCAAAGATACCAAGTAAGGGTAATGTCGATGTTGATATTAAGAATACAGAAGTAAATAACGTACTATTGGTTGATGATCTAAAGGAGAAAATTCTAAGTTTAAGCCAAATAGTTGATAAAGGGCATGTAATTGTATTTACATCAGCTGGATGAAAAATTATAGAAAAGTAAACTGGAAAAACGATAGTAAAAGGATTCACAAAATTCATACAATTTATATGTTCTAAAGAAGGATCCAAACAGAAATAAGAGGTCTAGTGTTGATTTTTGGTAGCATCGGATGTGCTCTAAGTCTCAAATTTTGCAAGGAGGCTTGGGAACATGTATTCAAAAGAACCCAAAAAGTAATTTGGGAAATTCCACCTAGAGACAGTTTTATTAAAATAATTAATTATTTTTAATAGGTCCCTAAGTCTAAAATTAGGAAATTAAAATAATTAATGGGTATTAATCTAATTGTGGGTGTAACTTCTAGAAGAAGATGAGGATCAAGAAGAAATGATCTTAGCCATTGATTAGCTTCTAATTTGGGCCATTGAATTTCAATGAGAAGGTAAATTAAGGAGGCTTCAAGGTCATTTGGAAAACACACCGAGAGTTGATCAGTCAGATAAATTGGTAAGCCAGAGAGAAGCACAATGATTTCATGGTGATCACGGAAAGATGGGCAGAGATAGTTTTGGTTGGAGAATCTTAATCGGAGCCAATAATACACAACATAGAGGCAGAGAAAGATGCAGAGGAGGTAGTTCAGTGCCCAATGAGGGTGATGCAAAGTCAGGAAGCACTCACGCAAAGTAGCATAGTGTCTTCCAAGCAGAAGTCTGAAACTTTTCTCGGGGTTCGACGTTCTAAGCCGAGAGGGCGGAAGTCGAAGCTCCTGAGAGAAAATCCATCTAGCAGAGAGGTGACGTAGTGCCTCAAAGGCATTGACGCAGGACCACATAGTGACTGCGTAGGGGCAGCGCAGAGGTAGTCAGGGACTCGTTGGTTCAGCTATCGGATCAGCCAGGACTTACAGTGTAGAGTGAGGTAATCTCACTAATTTCTTCCGCTGAGTGAGATTCTCTGTACTAGATTTCTAGAAAGGCATCCAAAGTTTGTAATGAGAAATAACTTCTGCTTAATAATAAAAACCCTCATATCCGCTCCACCAGTTTTCCCACATTGGGTTTTTCTGGGGACATTTGTCCAAAAATAACGGTGTCATTGTGTTTTATTTTCTTTCTTGCTTAGTTTCTTGTTTTCATATTATATTAAATTAGGTGAAGGTTGCAGTGTATGTATTTTGATATTTGCTATAGGAAACTGCAAGTAATTTTTTTAAAGGGATCTAACAAATAGGAGAAATATCATCAATTGCAGCAGTAGGGATTCAAGTTTAGGAATTTTCACATGGTATCAGAGCAATGCAAGCGAGATGAGAACAACGGTGCTAGAGAACCAAACGCTGAGCAGAGAAAGATGTTGAATAGCTATCAGAGGCAGAAGTTCAAATCCCTAGAGAGATTTCGATTTCCAAGCCAGGGATGCTAAATTTTCAAGGAAAATCTCTTTCTGAGTAAGTTGACAAAGAGGAAATACTTTTAGATCGAAATATTTCCAAGCCAAAGGGAGCAGCGCAGAGCCTCAGCATGAGGAAAGAGCTAGTGGGATGTAGTTTTCAGAAAGTAGACTGCTGGAATGAAAGACGTCAAAAAAGAGAGGAGAAACATAGCGTGCCAATTTTTCCTCAATAGACTTCCTGCCAAGAAGTTTGTTTTCTTATTTCCTAAGCAGCAATACTAAGAGACAGAGAGGAGTAGTTCAACATTTTCATGGTAGAGATGGCATCTAGTGGGTTGAGGGATTAGGACAGGTTGGATGGGGCATCCAACTATGTGATTTGGAAGGCAAGGATGTCATGCCTTCTAGATGAGCATTTTCTCAAGGCCTATGTTGACAGCGCGGTGGTCGAGCCTTCAGATCCAAATCACTTGAAGAAGTACAAGGGAGAAATGGTGAAGGCCAAGAGGATGATCCTTGATGGAGCAAAGGATCGCGTGGTATGTAACATGACTAGTAGAGGGACTTCTAAGGAGATGTGGGATGCCTTGGCAATGTTGTATCAAGTATCTTCTGAGCAACGGAAGATGTACTTAGAGTAGAAACTGTGATCTGCACAAATGTAGAAGGGGGAGCGCATTGATCTATTCCTCACGAAGCTTCAGGAGACCCGGGATGAGTTAGTAGTTGTGGGGTCTACACCTCAAGGTTTGGATATGGTGAGACTAGCCCTAAACTCAGTCTCAGAAGAGTGGCAAGTCTTTTTCCAGAGCATCCTGGGCAGGGCAACTTTTCCAGACTAGGATAGTATGTGGGAATCCCTCAAGCAAGAAGAGCTGAGGAGAGATCTAGTTAAGTGTAAGCTTGATAGAAGTAGTAGCAGTGGGTTGAAGCCCAAGGAGAAGGAAGAGAATGCATCCCTTGTATCCAAGGGGCAGTGGGAGCAACAGACGCAGAAGAAGGACGTCTCGAAGATCAAATTCTTCAAGTGTGGTGAAATGGGTCACTACACAACACATTTTCCTCTCAGGAAGAAGGAAAAAGATGAGAAACACGATCTGAAGGTTGTACCCGCGAAGATTGAGGAGGAGGCTCGAGATACCTCCAGGAGGGAGGTGGGCTTATTTAGAGTTGTAGTTCGAAAGATCTACAGATTAGCAAGATAATTAAGGAGCCCACCTCTTGGATCAATTCCTTACTACTGGAGCCCAGATTAGAAGTAGTAGGATGGACCATTATCATTTTGTGTAAATTAGTTTTTGAGCGACAGATGCAATGGCTAGAACGCAAGTTTGAGCAGTGTAGTGCAGATTTGCAGCAGTGCAGGGAGGCACAATGCGGTAGCAACAACAAGCAGTGGCTTCAAAAGGATAGAGTGGGACTAGCAGCGGTCAGATCTTCAGCATCAAGATGCATCTATGTTGAACACTTGTTTAGATTTTGGGATGTTTTTGCAATTGCAGTTCAAATGAAGTGTTATCAGTGGCAATGCTAGCAGCGGCACAAATGCAACACTTGAGAGGGATTTTTAGTACGGATACAGTGATGACAGCGGCAGTGTTAGCAGTAGTAAATTTGTAGTTGTAGTGCACTGGTGGATAGCATGTCAAACATCAGCAACATAGAGGACGATGTTATGAAGTCAAGGTGATGCTTCAGTGGGTGGCATTTCTAGAGCACATTCCTCGCTAAGAGGGAGTGTTGATTTATGGTAGCATCAAATGTTCTCTAGGTCTCAAAATTTACAGTGAGGCTTGGGCACATGTATTCTAAAGAACCCAAAAATAATTTTGGGAAATTCCACCCGGAGACAGTTTTCTTAAAATAATTAATTATTTTTAATGGGTCCCTAAGTCTAAACTTAGTAAATTAAAATAATTAATGGTATTAATCTAATTGTGGGTGTAACTTCTAGAAGAAGACAAGGATCAGACAAAAATGATCTAAGCCATTTATTAGCTGCTAATATGTGATGTTGAATTTCAACAAGAAGATTATTTAAGGAGCCTTGAGGGTCATTTGGAAAACACACCGAGAGTTGATCAATCAGATGAAATCGTTGAGCCAAAGAGCAGCACAGTGATTTAATGGTGATCACGTAGAGAGGGGCAGAGATAGTTTTGGTTGGAAAATATTTCTCCGGAGCCAAGAATATAGAGAAGAGAGGTAGAAAGAGATGTAGAGGAGGCAACACAGTGCCTAGTGAGGGTGACACAGAGCTAGGAAGGGCTCATGTAGAGCAGTGTAGTGTCTTCCAAGCAAAAATCTGAAATTTTGTTCTGGGTTTGACATTCTGAGCCGAGAGGGCTGATGTTGAAGCTCCTGAGAGAAAATCAATCTAGCAGAGAGGTGATGCAGTGCCTCAAAGGTAGTAATACAGGGCCATGCAATGGTTACATAGGGGCAGTGCAAAGGTAGTCGGGGACTCATTGGTTTAGCTGCCAGATCGACCGAGACTTGCAGTGTAGAGTGAGGTAATCTCACTAATTTCTTCTGCCAAGTGATATTCTCTTTACTAGATTGCCAACAAGGAATCCAGAGTTTCTATTCATAAATAACTTATGCTTAATAATAAAAACCTTCATATCTATTGCACCGGTTTTCCCACATTGGATTTTTCTGCGGGACATTTGTCCAAAAATAACAGTGTCATTGTGGTGTATTTTCTTTATTTCTTAGTTTATTGTTTCCGTATTATATTAAATTAAGTGAAGTTTGTAGTGTATGTATTTCAATATTTTCCGTAGGAAACTACAAGTAATTTGTTTAAAGGAATCTAACAAATAGGAGAAATATCATCATTTGTTGTAGCAGGGATTCCAGTTTAGGAATTCTCACATCTATATCCTCTTCTTCAAAGTCAAAGTAGATGTAGATAATCCCCACTACAGTCTATTATATTTTATGCTTATTTCTAAAAGAACTGCTGACGTACATATGGAGCATTTTTTGTCGGGTCCATGGGATCAGTGGTGCATGATCTCAGGGAGAGCTATGAATGTCTAGGTTGATTTTTTTTTTTTTTTTAAGTTGTCCGGTTTCGATTTACGTTTTTGTTAGATTTAGTTTATGATTAGATTTTAATGTGAGGTTTTGTTTTTTTTAAGAAAATATAAAAAGTAAAAATTCATAAAAAGTTTTGTTCTATAGTTTAGGTTTTAGATTTTAAATTTAGATTTAATTTTTTATAGTTTAGTCTTAGATTAGATTAAATTTTATTTTTTTTCATTTTTTAGTTTTAAGTTTAAAGCTTTAAAAAACATAAAAAATAAAAAAAAAAAAATAAAAAAAGAAAAAAAAAAAAAAGAAAAAAAAATTAAATTTTAAAATCATAAAAATTTAAAAAAATATATAAAATATAAAAAGTCCCTTTAGTCAGGGTTTTAGTTTTATATTTTTAGACTTTAGTTTTAGTTTGAATTTTAATTTTAAGTTTTATTTTAAAATATAATCATAAAATTCATAAAAATTATAAAGCCTTTAAAATCATAGAAAGGGTTCCAGATTTTAATTTTATAGTTAGTTCATTTTTTTTTTTGGATTTAAAGTTTCATTTTCATTTGAAAAGCATAATAATATTGTGGAAATTTTTTGCCAGATTCAGTATTAGCTCAGGGATTTATCACATTTTATCTTCTCTACTAACGCTAAAATTTTGATGTGGAATTAATGTTTATCATTTTATGAGATTTAGCATGCTTGAATGATCTTTTTTGAAGATTAGCTACATGAATGAGATATCTGGTTAGCGTTTAAAATTACATGGTTGTGTATCGAACTTTATCTTTCGAAATTTTAAATTGCTGGAGTATCATTAAGCCGTTAAGCATTTTCTTGCATTTGATAAAAGTTAATCTTCGCTCGGGTTATTTGAATTTAAATGATTGCTCTACATGGTTTACATTTCTGCAACATTTAGTAAGTAATCATTTAAACATTAACTTCATAAGGCACTGGTCTATTTATTTAACAAATCAATTTAGTGCTTGTTCCTTCGTGTCTCCCAACCCAACTGGTTCACAGTTGGTCATCCATTTTCCTATAGGGTCTACCCCCCTTAGCCGCAGGAGACAGGCTTAAATGGAGAGATCAGAGATCAAAGTGACAGCCCCCGGTCTGAGCGTTGTCGTGACAATCTATGTGACAACATTTTTTGGTGCCGTTGTTGGGGATAAAGTTTTTTCTGTCCTTGGTTCTTCCATTTCGAGCTTTTCCGTGTTTCACTTCTTTTCCAGGTGGCGACTCCACTTCATATATTATCTTCAAGAGTGTATACTAGAAGACATCCAAGCAGTCTATGCAATCCTACTCCTGATCCTGAAAGGGTCCTCAGGGTACGATTACACAAACTCTCTTCTCGTACACTTCTTGTTAACCTCGGACAAGAAGCCCTCTCCGATATCCATTTGCTTTTTAATAGTCAAGTTAGGCACAACATCATGGATATGTATGCCCCTTGCAATTTTTCTAACATTCCAGGGTATCCCAATGCTCTTCCATCAGTTGGGATAGATAAGTTGCCTAGCTTTCAGGGAGATAATGCGATTAGTGCAAATTCGTATTTGAGGGATTTTAGCATATGGATGGCTAAGTACGCAAGGTCTCCTGATTTCGACCATGAAGATGTTAGAATGACTCTTTTTATTTTAACCTTGGGGGGCGATGCTCATGAATGGTTTACTGAAAAGCCTCAGAATTCATTTGATTCCTTAGAATCAATCATTAATGCATTTAAAGAAAAATATGGAGATAAGAGAGAAGGAAGACACCTTGTAAAAGCTATTAGCATAATAAAAAATAGAGAGAATGAAAATGTTGAAGAATTTAATAAAAGGTTTAATGGTATTGTTAGAGAATTACTCAAGACTATAAACCTACAGATAAATCTCTCAAAGATTTTTAAATTGATGCCTTTAGTCCTGAGCCATCTTATGAATTAAGGCGTGCTAGGCTTAATGATTATAGAGATTGCCAAGCCTTGGCTATAGAGATTGAAAAGGACAAGGCAGTGTCTGGGAAGTCTGAGATCCCAGGTTTTGATAGGGCTGCTACGAAACTAAAGGAACCTAAAGGAAAAGCAGTTCAAGTTCCTGAAAGCGAACTTGTTCTCAAGTTGCTCCAAAAGATTGAAACCATGGAAATTAATCATAACAAGGAAATAGCCACTTTGCAGAATAGGTTGATTCAAATAGAAAGAACACAAACGCAAAAATTCCAACCTCGAAATAATAATAACAGAAATAACAATTGGCAAGATAAGGGTCAGTCTAGTGAGCAAAGACCTCCTAATCCGATAACTAATTTGGTTGATAATGCTCCTCCTTATTGTCGGGTTTGTGATGCTCTTCATGAAGAGGCCACTTGCCCCATCGTTAGAAGAATCTTGGATAATGGAATGTTTGGAACAGGTGATCAAATAAATGTGGTAGGTAGCAAGTTTCCTTTGTCTATGGATGATTGGATAGAGGTCAAGGAAAAGAGTCGTGACGTTATAAATCCTTCATCAGCTTTTAGTATAAATAACCTTGAAAATGAATATGACATTTTGGCTAGGTTATATGGTGAAAAACCCTCTCCCGAGAAAATCTTGGAGATTGCTAGAGATAAAGGTTTGGCATACCAGAGAAGGGATAAAGATCAAAGCGGGAATCAAATTCCCCCTCGAACTTTTAACCCTGGTATAAACTCTGGATTAGATGTCGATTTGGGAAGTTGGTTTAACAACGCAAAAATCTAGGTTCCTGTCTCTGAGATTGCTAAAATCCCTTCCCAAAGAGACAAATTACTAAAAGCTATTCAAGGTTCTCAAGTAAATACTTCTCAACAGAAGAATCGGGAAGTTGACTATCATGATGCTCCCATATATTTGAAAAGCTTAGATGCAGATAACAAAGATCACCAGCCTTTCTTTATCACCTTGTTAGTTAATGGATATAAATTGAATAATTTCATGTTGGATTCTGGTGCATCAACTTGTGTAATGACTAAAAGGGTCATGGAACAGCTTAACTTAAGAGTTTCTAAACCCTACTATAACATATGTGCCATGGATTCGAAGAAAATTGAAGTGCATGATTTAATCAAAGATTTGCAAGTTCATCTATCAGTTTACCCAGACATCATGATTGTCATGGATATTGTTGTTGTGGATGTGCCTGATGCCTGGGGTATGCTATTATCCAGAAAGTGGGCCTCTGATCTAGGAGGAAGTATTCAAATGAATTGGTCATATGCTATGATTCCTTCTCCTAGGGGTGATGGTTTTGTAAGACTAAATAGAGAGCCCGAAAGAAAATTTCATGTCGAAGATCCTAAGAGACCTCATAACGAGATAATCAAAGAGCAATCTGACATTGGGAACTATGCCATCATGTCTAATTTGATAATTCCTCCCGATGATAAGATTAAGGATCTCAAGGATAAAGTTTGGTACATGTACTTTGATGGTGCATCGTCTAGGCATGGTAAAGGTGTTGGAATAGTGCTTAAATCTCCCCTTAATCACAATTTCATGTTTGCCTATCGATTAGAATTTGAAGCAACCAACAATGTCGCTGAGTATGAGGCTATATTGTTGGGGCTTGAATTGGAAAAAGCTTTGAAGATCAAGTTGCTTAGCATTAAGGGGGATTCTGATTTAGTTATCATGTAGCTTAAAAATAAATTCACATGCAAAAATCAAAGACTAAGGAATTATCGAAATGCTGTGTGGGATGCTATGGAGCACTTTGATGCCCTTGACCTCAAGGCTATCCCAAGAGAGCAGAATAGTTTGGCAGATGAACTTGCCGTAGCTGCTACTACTTTCCAGTTATCTGATGAGCTAATTAATGATAAGATCAAAATGGAAGTAATATTTAGACCATCTGTTCCAGATAACTCAGAGCATTGGCAGGTATTTAATGATGAAAAACAGGTCATTCGTTTTCTTAATAGTCTGGATGAGTTTGAATATTTCCGGATAGATTCTCAGGAGGATGGATCTTTAAATTATGAGCATATCATAAATCCTACTCCTAGGAATGTGGTTGCCTTAGAGCAACATCTTGATTGGCATGATGCCACTAAGTTGAGAGAAGAAAATAAGATGGACCTAGGAGAATATCTCGAGATAAACATTGGTACTTCTGAAAACCCAAAGATGATTAAAATTGGTAGAGGCACTAGTGTGGAGGAAAGAAAAAAGTTAACTAATTTACTTCGCGAATATCGAGATGTTTTAGCTTTTTCTTATGATGAATTAAAGGGCTATAGGGAAGATGTCATGGAACATACTATCCCCTTAAAAGATGAAAATGCTAAACCCTTTCGCCAGAAACTTAGGCAAATTAATCCTAAACTAGCCCCCTTGGTTCAGAAAGAACTTGCGAAAATTCTTGCAGCAGGAATTATCGCTCAAACCAGGCATTCGACATGGTGTTCAAATCTGGTGATTGTTAGGAAAAAGAATGGTATGATAAGGATGTGTGTTGATTTTCGAAACCTTAATCTAGCATGCAAGAAAGATAACTACCCTTTGCCAAACATGGAGACTTTGTTGCAAAGTGTAACTGGTTCTGGAATGGTGTCGTTGCTAGATGGTTTTTCTGGGTACAATCAGGCATGGGTTAAAAAAGAAGATCATCATAAAACCACATTCACCACACCATGGGGTACCTTTGAATACATCATAATGCTGTTTGGACTAACAAATGCTGGAGCTACATTCCAAAGGGCTATGGATTATGCCTTCAAAGGGTTAATCGGGAAATTTATTGAAATTTATCAAGATGATCTTACTGTATTTTCTAAAGATGGTATCAGTCATGTAAATCATCTTAGGCAGGTTTTGGATAGATGTAGAGAATACGGGATTTCTTTGAATCCAGCTAAGTCTATTTTTGGAGTAACGGAAGGGAAATCACTTGGCCATATCATTTCTAAGGAAGGAATCAAGATTGATCCTGAAAGAATTGAAGCAATCCAAAAGATTCCTCTCCCTCATAATCTTAAATCCATTTAGTCTTTCCTTGGAAAGATAAATTTTATTAGAAGGTTTATTCCAAATTACGTAGAAATAGCTAAGCTTATTCAGAGTCTTCTAAAGAAAGATGCAAAATTTTTTTGGCAAGAAGACAACAAAAAGGCTTTTCAAGAAATCAAATGCGCTATTGCTAGAGCTCCTGTCTTAGTTAGTCCCGATTATTCCAATGATTTCATGATTTTTTCTTTCGCTTCCGAAGATACCATTGCTGGTGTCCTGCTACAAAAGAATAAAGATGGTCACGAGCAGCCTATCGCTTTCATGAGTAGAGCACTTCAAAATTCCGAATTGAAGTACAATACCATGGAAAAGCAGGCTTATGCCTTGGTCAAGTCTCTTAAGCACTTCAAAACTTATGTGGGTTATTCTAAAATCGTTGCTTTCGTCCCACATTCTGCTGTTAAAGATATATACTCAAACCGATTGCTTAGGAGCTCGTGCTAGGTGGGTTACTAAAATACAAGAATATGATTTAGAGATCAGACCCACCAAGCTAGTCAAAGGCCAAGGGTTGGCTCAAATGTTGACCGAAGGTAACGAAAAGACTCTTGGTTTGTTTTGTCTTAGTGATCTATCTTCGTCGGAGTTGCAAATATTAGGAGAGCATGAGTGGTACAAGGACATAGTTTATTACTTGATGAACCTTACATGTCCTAACCATTTAGTTGCTCATAAGAGAAGGGCTCTTAGACTGAAAGCCACTAAGTATTGCCTTATGAAGGATGGCCTTGGATGGAGAAATCCTGAGGGCATAGTGCTTAGGTGTGTTGATGACGTTGAGTCCAAGAAATTAATCTCTGAGTTTCATTCAGGATTTTGTGGTGGTCATTATGCTGCTAGAACTACCGCCCACAAAATCCTGAGAGCTGGTTATTATTGGCCTTCAATTTTTTCTGATGTGCACAAGTTTGTTAGACCTTGTCAAGCCTGTCAACTATTCACTGGGAAACAGAAGCTTGTTGCCCTGCCTCTACAACCTGTCATTGTGGAGGCACCTTTTCAGCATTGGGGTCTGGACTTCATAGGGAAGTTCCATGAAAATTCTAGCAATGGCTACTCATGGATTTTGACTGCTACAGATTATTTCAGTAAATGGGTTGAAGCCATTCCTGCTAAGAATGCCACTGAAAAGGTTATTATGGATTTCATTGAAAATAATATCATTACTAGATTTGGTGTCCCTGCTAAGATCACTACTGACAATGCCAAAGCTTTTAGTTCCTCAGAGTTTTCATATTTTTGTTTCAAATATGTCATTGTCTTATCTCATTCATCAAATTACTATCCTCAGGGTAATGGTCTGGCTGAATCAAGTAACAAGAATCTCATAACCATTATCAAGAAGATAGTAGGAGATAATAAGAGATCATGGGACAGCAAAATCAAGTATGCTTTATGGGCAGATAGAATCACTAAGAAGAAAGCTACTGGTAAATCTCCCTTTGAATTAGTTTATAGCTTAGATGTAACTTTACCTGTGCATCTGAGATTGCCAGCTTATCAGCTCCTTCAGAATTTTTCTACTAATAAAGACGTTGTTCAGAATAGAATAGATCAGATTGTGGAGTTAGATGAAGCTTGTAGGACAACTTTTGATGCTATATGTAAAAATAAATCTAACATTAAGAAAAGCTTTGATAAATTCTCTCGATATAGATCTTTGCAGGTGGGAGATATGGTATTGCTTTGGGATCGCAAGAATGAGAAACCAAGAAAACATAAGAAGTTCGACAATTTGTGGCTGGGACCTTACATCATTCGAGATATAGCTGGACCAAACTCATTCCACTTGAGCAGATTGGATGGCGAACCACTTGATCTACCTGCAAATGGCCAAATGCTCAAGTTGTTCTTCAAAGATGATATCTGATGCCATAGGGCATCCTTTGTATTGTATTTCTAACCCTACTCCTTATTATTTCAACATTTTATTTCTATTTTAGGATTAGATTTACTTTTCATGTTACTAGAAAGTTAATAAATGAAGAGCTTATATCTTTCCTGTGCTTAAATGTTGTATGATGATGTTTGAATGGACGCTACTTATGTTTTGTTGTGTGTTGCGTGGATGCAGATTCTGGATTCTCACATTCCTACAGTGCAGCAACGTGTCCCCAAGTAGAGCCAGATGTTGACCACTACGTGTCAACTACCCGTAGCAGTACACCCCCTTTTCTTCGCAAAAAGGGATAGCGCTTGATCGACATGTCTGTGCCATGCGACAGTCATCGTCGACTTGATCATACTATGTTGTAAACCCAGTCTACATGTGTGAATTGTAAATAATCTTAGCAGATATGAGTCATGTATGTAAATTGCCTAGGTGGACCTAATTTTCTAGTGATAATCTACGTTCCGGAAGGTTTTTCGTCTCACCGATCCATGATTGGCAGAGTTTTCCTTCAGCCTAACCCCAAAGCTGGAATGAATTTTGTCATTAGCATCTTAGAGGAATCCTAGTGTGTTAATCTGTTAGATTATAGTTGTGTCGCAGAACTGAGTGGTTTATGAGGGTCTATGTCAAATGGGTTTTCCCCCTTAGGATGTAAAGTTGTAAAAGTCATGATGTAAAGTGTCTTGAGGGTTAGGAAATGTTTTAATCCCCTCATAAGTCCTAAGTCCTAGGTCCTAGGTGATTTTTCCAAAGGCTAAATTCGAGGATCCATTTAAAAATAAATTAAAAATTAAAAATTAAAAAATTGAAAAAATAAAAAACAATAAAAAATTAAAGATATAAATAAAAAAAAAAATAATAATAATAATAAAAAAAAATAATAATAAAAAAAAATAATTAATAAATAAATTAAAAAAATAATAAAAATAAATAAATAATAAATAATAATAATAAATTAAAAAATAATAAAAATAATAATAATAATAATAATAATAATAAATAATAATAAATAATAAAAAATAAAAAACAATAAAAAATTAAAGATATAAATAAAAAAAAAAAAAAAAAAAAAAATAATAATAATAAAAAATAATAAAAAAAAAAAAAAAAAAAAAAATTAATAAATAAATTAAAAAATAATAAAAATAAAAAAATAATAAATAATAATAATAAATTAAAAAATAATAATAATAATAATAATATTTTGAGTAAATAAATGCAGAATTTCAATTTTTTAATGCATTAAAAATTCGATGGATGAGATTAAGAGATATCTTGATCCTCATCGACGGTCGAGATCATTTTGACGTGGATCACTCGAACTAGCTGTTGGGAATTTTTCCTTTAAATAGGGTGCTAGGGGTCATTTGAGATCATTCGATCTGTGAGTCTTGTGTTAAAGAAGCTCTCTTGTAAACCTTTTTTGGTGCTAATAAAGAAAGACTTTGGGGTTGAAATTTTGCTGGTGTTACTCTCTTGAAGTGCTGTGAGCTATTTTATTTTCTGCATATTTTAATTTTCAGCTATTAGTAACAGCTCATTGTAGAGTATTGTTGAACACATGTATCTTGTTCACTTGCTAGGGTTTGAATGGTATTATGATTTCTGAAATAATGGCAAGTATATCCATTGCATCTGAGATCTAATACTGTTTTTCTCTCTTTATTGATGGTTGAAGTGAGTTGTGCAGGAAACCTTTATTGAAGAAGATCAGAGGGCGTTTGGGGAAGTTCTCGGCTAAACCAGCCAACTCCCACAAGCATTCTCTTGCAGAGCCCAGCTAGTTTTGATCATGGGTTTATCATTTAAGTTTGTTTTTTCTGATTTGCATGAGAGATTTCTGAAGTACTTCATAGTAAATATGATATTATGAAAATATCATGGAGGGTTACTAACAAATATGGCTATTGCAGAGTCACAAAACTGTAAATAATTTTCGCCGGTTCTTAGGGTTTCATTTATTTTTTATTGTTTTTAGGTTCTGATTGCTTGTTTCATTGTTTTCAGGTCACAGGTGCAGGTTTTGAAAAATTTTCAGGGTTTTATCAAGTAAATTTGGAGCAGGGAATTTCAAATATTGATTTTGTGGAGAGATTCAGTGGTTTTTCTGGGCAATCTAGGCAATCAGTTCCATCTCCACATTGCTGGCTACTCAGAATCGAACCCGTAGCCCTGTTTATGCTTTCCATCTGCCGCTATATCTACCTTACTTCACGTTGTTACTTAAACCCACAACGGCTGCAATACATTGCTACGACTCTTTTCCAGCTCCACGTTGTCTCAGCAGAGTCTATTGCCCCTCGTCCAGCTACCAAAGTTGCTATTGATTTTTCGCCCGTTCCTCTTTCTGCTGCCAAACACTCAGACCTGTAAGCACAGCGCATCACTTGCGTCGTGCATCCTCACGCTCTCCTCTACCTCCGTCGAGCTGCCATCCTCACCTTCATTCCTACAGCAAAACTTGCACACATTACGCACTGCAAACTCCGCCGTCGGATTCCTTCAACCACACGCAGCAAGAAACGCTTCGAAATTTTACAGTTGTTCCCTCAGTGCTGAGCTGCCTTTCTATCTACACCTGCAGTTGCTCGTTGGCCTCATTCCGCGCATTCGTTCCATTTCAAACGTCACCAAACTGCAGTAAGAATGCATTTTTTGTTGGTATACACGGGCCAGGTAATGTCTTTTGGTGGTATTACGTGCAGGTGAACTGTTGGTGCGTAAATCTCCTTTCCGTATGCGTAGTAACAAGTCGTTTTTGGTTCAGGGTAAATGCAAATTTCAAAACCTTAGATTTTGGCTTCATTACATTTAGATTTTAGTTTAGGTTTCGATAGTCATTTATTTTCATGGTTAGGAATTAGCGTAGGTTGATTTTTTTTTAAGTTGTCCGGTTTTGATTTACGTTTTTGTTAGATTTAGTTTATGATTAGATTTTAATGTGAGGTTTTGTTTCTTTTAAGAAAATATAAAAAGTAAAAATTCATAAAAAAAAATTGTTCTATAGTTTAGGTTTCAGATTTTAAATTTAGATTTAATTTTTTATAGTTTAGTCTTAGATTAGATTAATTTTTTTTTTTTAGTTTTAAGTTTAAAGCTTTAAAAAACGTAATTAAAAAAAAAAATTAAAATTTTAAAATCATAAAAATTTGAAAAATAATATATAAAATATAAAAAGTCTCTTTAGTCAGGGTTTTAGTTTGATATTTTTAGACTTTAGTTTTAGTTGGAATTTTAATTTTAAGTTTTATTTTAAAATATAATCATAAAATTCATAAAAATTATAAAGCCTTTAAAATCATAAAAAGGTTTCTAGATTTTAATTTTATAGTTAGTTCTTTTTTTTTGGATTTAAAGTTTCATTTTCATTTGAAAAGCATAAAAATATTGTGGAATTTTTTTGCGAGATTCAGTATTAGCTCAGGGATTTATCACGTTTTATCTTCTTTGCTAATGCTAAAATTTTGATGTGGAATTAATGTTTATCATTTTTATGAGATTTAGCATGCTTGAATGATCTTTTTTGAAGATTAGCTACATGAATGAGATATCTGGTTAGCGTTTAAAATTATATGGCTGTGTATCGAACTTTATCTTTCAAAATTTTAAATTGTTGGAGTATCATTAAGTCGTTAAGCATTTTCTTGCATTTGATAAAAGTTAGTCTTCATTCGGGTTATTTGAATTTAAATGATTGCTCTACATGGTTTACATTTTTACAAAAAAAAAATTCGGCGAAGATCACATGAGACATCATTTGTGATGATCTTCGCCGAATTTTTTTTTGTAAATTTGATATGGATCACAGAAGCCTAAACTCTACAATGGTTTACATTTCTGCGACATTTAGTAAGTAATCATTTAAGCATTAACTTCATAAGGCACTAGTCTATTTATTTAACAAATCAATTTAGTGCTTGTTCCTTCGTGTCTCCCAACCCAACTGGTTCACAGTTAGTCATCCATTTTCCTATAGGGTCTACCCCCCTTAACCGCGGGAGACAGGCTTAAATGGAGAAATCGAGGATCAAAGTGACAGCCCCCGGTCTGAACATTGTCGTGACAATCTGTGCGACAACAGGGTTTCCACCTAAAATTCTATGTCCATATGTGTTGATGTGTTTTTTATGTGTTATAATTTATCTACTATTTATTTCTCACAGATACTACATAATGAATGGCTAATGAAATAATGATGCAATGGTTAAGTTGGAAATTATGAAATTTTTTTAATCTCCATGTATACGACTTTCATTCACTAAAGGCGTGTACACATGAGTTGTATGAATAAAAATGGTGTACACCTCTCTAAATCTGAAATTGAAGACTAAGTAAAATAAAAATACCCTTACGCTGGGTGTCACAACAGTGGAGAACTTCCTAAGCAATGAGATGGCACGTTGTATGCTCATGTCGGCAGATAGCCTTCCTAACCAATCATAGCTTTTCAGGGTTTGCCCCACGCCCTACTCATTGGCATGGAATACGCCCACTAATCCCTACTAGAATACCCTGCGGGATATCTATCCAGATGAAATGACATATCTAGAGCTCGTTTATTTATAAAAAGCATGAGAGATCGAGTGGGCTGTGCCCCTTCTATTTTTCCTAACATAATAACCTTGAAAACGTTATTTAATCACACATGATCATATGATCCATAATTTCTTTAAGCTGAGAGGGAAACAAATCTTAAACTTGAAAAAATATATAATTTTGAAACTCTTACTACTACTTGTGTTGAAGAAAATTTAGTAGAAATTAATATAAAGTCTCTAACTCAAATCGCAAACCTTGACGTTAAAAAAAGATCATGTAGTCCAAAAAAAAGCGTTTACCTTTATATACTCTAAAATTATTTCTCTTTATATCTGAATCTATTTTATGAGCATAATCCATAAAATTGCGCCTCTTGCGATTTTCATTTTGAGACTCTTTTATGGATAGATCCACATTTAGATGAAAAGGAAACAAATCATAAGAAGAATGAATTTTCCTTTTAACTTAGTTGAGGAATATGAGATAGAAGATGATCATGTCATGGTTAGTGTTAACAAAACACATGCCTATCCATTTACTTCATGTAGTGATATTAGTGATTATAATATCTTCTATGACTTGGAAGAAATAAAAGCCATTATTGATGAGTCTTTGGATATTGATGAGACTGAAGCACTTTTCTCCCATAGGGTTGGTTATACTAAGTTATGATGTTACTAGTTCCAAATTGTAATCAACAACAAGAAAACAAAAAAATAGACAACTTAAAGTAAAGAAATAAATTTAATAAGTTATCATTTCGTTTCTTCTTAAACTGAAACTGGTCATCTTTGTTTAGATAGAGCATCCATAACCAAATATGATTTTGAATTAATTGTTCATTATACTGATGAAACACGTACTTTTTCTATGAATGAGTTTCAAGATAGAATGACAACATGGTTGGAGGGATTTTTTCACGTAAATTTTTTTGTAAATAGTAACAATAATATTTTTGTAGAAGGCTTTTTATTTCAACTTAAGGTGGATTTGAGATTATTTCAATTCTAATAAGTTCTTCCACTATAAGTTCCTCATTATTATTTATAACATTCATTTATTTAAATCAAATTTTATTTAGCAAAATGGTCAATTTTAGAATAAGATATGTAATTTTTTTTCTACAAGTTTAATTAGGGAAATGTGTGCATTGTTAAGGCATTCTTTTATGAAACTTTCAACTATATCAACCACATTTATATTTTTAATGTGGTTGTATTACTTCTTATGATGAGTAGAATACCAAGTAATGTAATTCTCTTATTTCATTATTTTATTTCTATTATTAAGTTTTGATATACATGTGGGTGCAAGTTTGGAGTTAGATGAATCGCTACATTAACATTTTAATTTTACCTAGTTCATTTTCAACTAGTTTAATGGAGAACGAGAGTAAGTAAGTAGATTAAATTAGTTAATTTTCTTTCTTATTTGTTGTTTTAAGCTTTCTTTTTGTTTTTTTAATTTCTTATTAGTTGTTGTACGCTTTATTCTTGTTCTTTTCTCTTAGATTTTCCACGTTATATTATTTAATAAAAGTAACTTACTTTCATGACTGAAAAGGAAAAAAAGATAAAATTCAACATACTATAAGCTTAAGGTATGCTAAATTTAATAACTTAAATGATCGACATTTTTTATTTTCTCTAATTTAATTTTATTTCAATTCAATATAATTCTTTTATTTGAATTTGGTTTTAGTCCTTCACTTTATCATTTTCCTTCCTCTCAATGAATGTATTATACTCATTTTATTATTTATAATTTTTTTATGATTTTTTTTATTAAATTTGAGCTTTTTAAATTGGTATAATTTTGTATTTGTTTAATGCTATTAATATTATTTTTAATGATTTATAGTGGTTACATAAATCTATTTTGAATTTACAATTATTATTATGAGTAGAAGATTAAAAACATTATTTTCGCCATAAATAATAAACATTTTTATCTTATGATAATTTGAAATTCCAAATACAACCATCCCTTGTTGCAATGAATCTTTCTATGTGATTAGTCCAATATTTTAAAAGTTTCCTTTTTCTGAAAAAATATCATTTATTGTTTGTATATGTGCTTTACTTACCAAGAAATTTAATATTAAATAATGAATGGAAGTGAAGAACCAATATTTTCCATTGACTTGGATATTTTGATACACATATCCAAATCTCTATTTAAATATTGGAAAAGATGGTTGATAAGTATCCACATATCTGGATGTTTTATATTTCCTATAGAAATAAAGATACATTTTTTATATAATCATCGCTTGCAATTATCTCTCAGGGCTATTATCTATCATGCTTGGGGTTATACATGTCTGTGCTAACATGTTTTATGAGATGCCATGTTGACATGTCATTTCGTGCCACATTCGTATATTGAATCATACGGAGCAGGTGCTGGGAATAATGGCATCTCTCTAATTTTAATTTATATATGATTAAATACCTATGAAAATCCTTTGGATTCTAGATGTATAATTTGTATTTGAATCTGTTTTAAGTTTGTATTAATCCCTGCTCAAACTCATTGGGTTTGGATCCTATCCGTCAACCACTTCTGATTGGTATGTCTGGTAGAGATAGAATGTTGGTATGACTTGTTGTTGAGATAGAATATAGATCTAGATTATTTATATAATTTTTTTTAATTTTTTTTTTAATTTTTTATATTCATCCTAATAGATGTTGGAATATTTTATTTTTTTGGATAATTTATTGGGTTTGGATTTGATCTGTCAACTACTTGTTATTCCATGTCATTGTTGTTGAGATAGAATATAGATCTAGATTATTTTACATAATTTCTTTTTAAATCTTCTATATTTCATTATATTTATATATATGATTCTAGATATTGGATTAATTTTTTTTATATGATTCTAGATATTGGATTAATTTTTTTTGATAGTTTAAACTCACTGGATTTGGATCTTATTTGTCAACCACTGGTTGGGCATGTCTCATTCCATTCTGATTTATATATATAGACATGCTTTATTCCATTCATATATATATATGATTCTAGATGTTTGGATGATTTTTTTTGGGGGATAATTTGTATTTCAATCTAGTTTAAATTCATTGGGTTTTATTCTTATCTGTCAACCACTTGTTGTTGGCATGTCTTGTTGAGATGGAATATAGATACATATTTGTCTCATTCCATTCTGATTTGACACTGGTTGGGCATGTCTCATTCCATTCTGATTTATATATATAGACATGCTTTATTCCATTCATATATATATGATTCTAGATGTTTGGATGATTTTTTTTTGGGATAATTTGTATTTCAATCTAGTTTAAACTCATTGGGTTTTATTCTTATCTGTCAACCACTTGTTGTTGGCGTGTCTTGTTGAGATGGAATATAGATACATATTTGTCTCATTCCATTCTGATTTTTATATATATATGCATGCCTTATTCCATTCATATATATATATATATGATTGTAATGCATGCCTTATTCCATTCATATATATATATGATTCTAGATGTTTGGATGATTTTTTTTTGGATAATTTGTATTTGAATCTAGTTTAAACTCATTGGGTTTTATTCTTATCTGTTAACCACTTGTTATATATATGATTCTAATTTATATATATATATGCATGCCTTATTCCATTCATATATATATATATATGATTCTAGATGTTTGGATGATTTTTTTTTGGATAATTTGTATTTGAATCTAGTTTAAACTCATTGGGTTTTATTCTTATCTGTTAACCACTTGTTGTTGGCATGTCATATTAATGTATGTTACTGATTTATATAAGGGTTTACTCAATATGCGACTTTTCACACAAGATATGTTATATAAGAAAATTATTATAAACCATTTATATAATTGTACTCAATCAATATGGTATTAATTAATGTCAATAATGCACATCCCTTATAAACCTTCTTGATTTTAGAAACTAAATTAGGCTAAGTCATAGAGGATAAATTATTGAACTAGATTTGTTGTTGATGGTTCAAATATAAGTTTATGTAAATAAAATTTATTTATTTGTATTTATCATAATTTATTTTATGAGATGTATACTATTACATTTTTACATATTTATAGGAAATAAGAACAATTATGATGACCAAGGTTTTAGGCAGAATGAGGATAAGGAAAGGATTGAAAAAAAGGTTAGATTTTATTAAAAGATTTATTTGTTTCATTATGGAATTTCATAATTTTAAGGCTACCACTACTTTCTACTTATTAAGAACTTTGAGATGATATAAAAAATTTCTTATTCTAAGATTAATACACAAGGTTATGACCAAGAGAAATTTTTGTATTGTTGTCTCATTTTGATGGTGTGGTAAGTCAGCATGGATGCCATGTATTTTGATTGGATTATCTCTTGGTTTAATTCTCGGGCCATTTAGATTTGGGAGATTCATTTGTGTGATTTTTCAAGATGTTTTTGATCCTAGATATCTGAATATTCAAAAATCTAGATATCATCCAACATCCAAATATATGAAGATATCCTATGTGTTAACCACTTGTTGTTGGCATGTCTCATTGAGATGGAATATAGAAGTAGATTATTTTATACCATCTCTCTTTAAATCTTCTATATTCCATATTCATGTATGCTAATGATGTATATAATGTTCTATGCCATATGCCACTTTTAATACAAAATATTACATAGGAAAATTATTATACGTTTTTGGTATAATTCTATTCAATCAATGTGGTATTAATCCTCAAATCAATGTAATGTTAAAATAATAATCATTTATTAAATTTAACAGTGAAATCCCCTATAAACATTACTATTTTTACAAATCGAATTAGGCTAAATAAAGTCATTGAGGATAAATCATTGAACTAGATTATTTGTTGATTGTGCAATTACGAGTTTATATAAATCAAATTTATGTGTTTATGTTTATCATAATTTATTTTATGAGATGTATACTAATTACATTTTTGTACATCTTTTTATATATTTATAGGAAACAAAAATAATCATGATGACAAAGATTCTAAAAAGAATGAGATAATAAAGAAAGGATTGCAAAAATGAGTTAGATTTTATTAAAAAAATTATCATTCTAAGTTTGAGACACAAAGTTATGACCACTAAAAAAAATTGTAGTTGTCTCATTTTTATAGTGTGGAAGATGATGTGTCCCCCAAATACATGTGTTATAACAAGGATATTGCTTAGTCATCATGGATGCCTTCTATTTTCATTGCATCATCTCTAAATTTAATTTTCAGGTCATCTACATCTAGGAGATTCATTTGTGTGATTTTTCAAAATGTTTTGGATTCCAGATAGTCGAATTGAATATAGATCTAGATTATTTTATATGATCTCTTTAAATATTCTATATTCCATATTCATTGATGCTAATGATGCATATAAGTGTCTACATCATATGCCACTTTTAATACAAAATACATTACATAAGAAAATTATTATAAACCATTTGTATAACTCTACCCAATCAATGTGTTATTAATCTTCACACGAGTGTAATTTTAAATAATAATCACCTATTAAAGTCAACAATGCACATTCCTCATAAACATTCCTATTTTTAGAAATCAAATTAGACTAAATAAAGTCATGGAGAATAAATCATTGAACTAGATTGCTTGTCGATTGTTCATTTACAAGTTTATGTAAATAAAATTTATTTGTTTGTGTTTATCATAATTTATTTTATGAGATGTATATTAATTGTTACCTTTTGTACATTTTTTACATATTTATAAGAAATAACAATAATAATAATAATGATGGTAAATGTTCTAGGATGAATGAGGGAATAATGAAAGGATTAAGAAAATGTGTTAGATTTTATTAAAAATTTTCTTCATTTCATTATCATTTCATGTCAGGCCAGGTAGTAACTCTCTAAATGCAAAAAAAACTGATTCATTTTATTACATTAGGTAGCTATTGTTATATACAATAATGTGACTGCTCAGTTCATCTTCTGATGACTGTTCACATTCCAGGTTTACCCAACCGCAGAGGATTAGGTGTCAACATTCTCCCCCTTAATCTGAAGAGATGTTGGTGAGTCCAAGCATCATTCTGAATCTTTCAAGCTTTTCTCTTCCAAGCGCTTTGGTGAAGATGTCTGCAATTTGCTCATTTGTGGGACAATGACGGAGATGGATTGTTTTGGCCTCAACATGATGTCGGATCAGATGATATTTAGTATTGATGTGCTTTGTACGATCATGGAACTTTGGATTCTTGGCCAACTTTATTGCAGAGGTGTTGTCAATCATGAGTGGAGTTGATTGTACTTGTTTTACCTGCAAATCTTCAAGAATTTTCCTGAGCCACACAATTTCTTTCGTTGCTTCAGCTGCTGCCACGTATTCTTCTTCTTTTGTGGAATCTGCTGGAACTGATTGTTTGCGTGATCTCTAAGAGACAGCTCCTGATCCAAGACTCATAGCATATCCTGAAGTAGATACTCCAATTTATTTGTCTCCATCGAAGTCTGAATCAGAGTATCCAATCAAGTTGAAGTCGTCCACCTGTGTATACTTGATTCCAAGGTCTTGAGTTCCCTTCAAGTACCTTAGGACTCTTTTTACTACAGACCAATGTCCCTCACAAGGCTTTTGCTTAAACCTGGAGAGGATTCCAACAGCAAATGAAATGTCTAGTCTTGTAGTAGTGAGGTAGATGAGACTTCCTATAAGCTGTCTATACTTTGTTGCATCCTCAAATTCCTTTCCTTCAATAGATGTGAGCTTTAAGTTTTGTTCCATTGGAGTAGAAAGAGGATTGCACTCTGTCATTCCAAATCTGTTTAACAAATCTCCAATGTATTTCTTTTGAGAAAGAAATATGGATTTTGGATGTTGGGTTACTTCAATACCAAGATAGTAATGAACATAGCCCAAATCAGTCATTTCAAAACTTTTCCCCAATTCCTTCTTTATGGATGCAATGTAGCTTTCATTGTTACCTGTCATTAAAAGATCATCTACATATACCGCAAGATATACAACTGTTTTGCCAACTTTCTTGACAAATAAAGTTGCATCATCAAGATCAAAATGATTGAAGTTGAGTTTCAGAAGATGCTCAGTTAGTTTTTCATACCAGGCTCGCGGTGCTTGTTTGAGGCCATACAAGGACTTCACAAGTTTGCATACTTTTTGTTCATGTCCTTTCACAGAAAATCCTTCAGGCTGGGACATAAAAACATTCTCTTTTAGATCTCCATTCAAGAATGCAGTCTTCACATCCATTTGACGGACTTTCCAACCGTTCTTAGCTGCTAGTGAAAAGAGTGTCTGAATGGTGGCCCATTTTGCTGTGGGGGCAAAATTTTCCTCATAATCGACCCCTTCCTTCTGTGCAAAACCTTTTGCCACAAGCCTAGCTTTGTGCTTGTCAAGTGAGCCATCAGCTTTGTACTTGTTCTTGTAGACCCACTTGCAGCCAATTGGTTTGGTTCCAAGTGGAGGGTCAACCAGCTTCCAAGTTCCATTCTTTATGAGAGCATCATACTCCTTTTGCATCGCTTCTTTCCATTCATCATGAGAAGCAGCTTCTTTGAAGGAAGTTGGTTCAAAATCTGTAGACAAGTTCAATTCACAATCATAAGTAACATCCATATCAACAGGTGAATTAGAGTCATCTACATCACCTCCATTTTGTCGGTTTGAATTTCTGGTTCCTGTTTTTCCAATTTCATCAGGATGAACACTTTCAACTGTCTTTGTCACCCACTTTGGGGGACCTTTCTGAGATGGTCCAGGCTCCTCTGTTGATTGAGTTGGGACTGGATCAAGATTGAGTCTCCCAATTCTATCAATTACATCACTTAAAGCATCATCCGTTGTTGGAGTTTCATGCAGGGGAGATTGTGCTTCAGAAGAAGATTCCACATGTTGATCCAGTATAGGAATCCCCCCTTCAAGATGTGGAATCTGATTATCAAATTCTTGAAATGATTTCGTTTTTGCGAATCTATCCAAGCGTTCAAGTTGCCGCTCAACAACATTGTCAGATTTGGATGATTCAAGAAAAATGACATCTCTAGATACAACAAATTTTTTATTTACTTCATCATAGAGGCAGTATGCTTTAGAGGTGTTTGAATACCCCAGGAAGATACACTTACGACTTCTAGCACCAAGTTTGTTTCTATGTACCTTTGGTATCAAAGCATAACACGTGGAACCAAAGATCCTGAGATGTTTTACCGAAGGAACATGTCCATACCACAATTCATAAGGAGTCTTGTTTCTTATAGCATTAGATGGACATCTATTCTTTATATATACAGCACATAGAACAGCATTAGCCCAAAACATTATCTTTACATTTTTGAAGAAAAGCATGGATCGTACCATATTCAAGATTGTTCTGTTCATTCTTCAGCTACACCATTCTGTTGGGGATTATAAGGCACATTTGTTTGATGTTTGATCCCATGTTGGCGAAGATAGTTTTCAAATTCATTTGATGTATATTCTTTTCCATTATCAGTGCGAATAGACCCAATATGAGATTGTGCATCATTTTCAATCCATTTATGAAAATTCTTGAATGTTTGAAAAGCATCAGATTTGTTCTTCAATAAATAAACCCAACATATTCTGGTCTAATCATCAATAAATGTCATGATATATTAATTTCCATTTGCAGAAGGAACAGTCATTGGACCACATAAATCCGAATGAATGAGTTCAAGCTTCCTATGTGCTCTTGAATGTGAATCATGAAAAGACTGTTTTCTATGCTTTCCTAGAATGCAAGCATCACATTGCTTATGTTTCCTAGGAATTGTAGGCAAACCAACAACACCATTTTTCTTCAATAAGCGGAGACTGTCATAATTTAAATGTCCAAATATAGCATGCCATAATAAACTTGATGGAAGTGTACCTTCTTCATGATGAGAAATATATGAGAAATTTTGTGCATGAGCAGAGGTTCCTTGTAGTTTGAGAAGCCTTTCTTCTTCTATTCCCCTCATGACGAGTGAGTGGTCAGATGATTTTCTTACCTCAAGCTTGCCATCAAACATATGAATGGAGTGACCTTGCTGGTGGATGTGGACCAAGGACAACAAGTTTCTCTTGAGCTGTGGGAGATATAGAACATGATCCAGAAGAAAGTCTGGAAGACCAGGCAGTTTAAGCCTGATTGTGCCAAGCACTGATGGCTTGATTTTTGACTGATCTGCAAAGTATATTGATCCATCAACATTGTCAGTGAAATCTTCAAAAAAATCTTTCCTATGAGTCATATGACAGGTTGCTCCTGAATCAAGCAACCAATCATTTTTCGAAGAAGCAAGTGAAGCATTAAACAAATCTTCATTTACTCCAATGTTACATTGTGCCTCAATATAGTGAGTGGATTCATGTGCTTTACCGTTGTCTGTATCATCAGTTTTACCTTGTTGCTAGTTTCTTTTCTGCTCAATTTTGTCCCATGGTAGCTTGCATGTAGATGCATCATGTGATCCATTTCGTTTGCAGCGAATGCAATGCAGATCTGCTTTTTCTCCTTGAGAATGTCTGCCCCCCCTGCCTCTGAAGTATCTTCCTCTTCCTCTTCGTCCACCTCTTCCTCTTGTAGAATCTTGAGCAGGATGTTTTTCTTTATGAGCAAGGCAAACAGTCTCTTCAGAGGATTCAGGGACTGTCTTCTTTCCAAAGGCGTTCTCTCTTTCAACAAACTTTTTCACAAGAGAGTCAAAGGTTATATCTTTAAGATTTCCATTTGCTTGTAAAGACTCAAGATAATTGGAGTAGGTAGGATAGAGTGCCTTGAGAAAAGAAATAAGAGGGATATCCAGCTCAACCTTAGTGGATTTAATATCATGTATTATAGACTTTACTTCAGATGCAAGAGCAAGAGGATCATTATTTTTCAGTTCAAGAGTGAAGAGTTTAATCATGAGCTGAACAGTGCAGAATGTGAGTCATAGAGTTCTTTCAGCTTTTGTAAAGCTTCAAAGGAAGTTGAATATGATGAAATATGGCGACGTACTTCTTCATTTACAGATGCTGCGATTAATGCATAGGCTTTGCTGTTCTTGTTTTCCCAAATGACGAGCTCTTTGTCTGATGTAGACTGTACTGGGTCATTGTCTCCTTCTCCAACACACACTCCCTTCCACAACTCATTGAAGATGAGGGTGTGTTTTATCATCCAGGACCATTCAGGATAGTTCTCCTTGCCAGTGAGAACTATTCCTACCATAGAGATGATTGAATGCATTCTGTAAAAAATACTTCTGCTGATAAAAAAAAACTTCCTTACGTTACAGCCTTATGCACTATATTTTCTTCAAATCCCTCTTATGTTTGATAGAAGCATCAACATTTCATTGAAATATTATGTACATATCAATATTACATATCACTTTATGCTTCAACACAACATTACCATTCAAATGAAAAAACTGTGCAATACTACTATGTCACACCATTCCAAAAAATAATACGTCCACCAGCAGCTTCAATGCGGGTCATAAGACTTCTCTGGAATTTAAGCATCAACCATACCTCAAAATACTTAGTCACAATAATATTTTGTCGTATTCAATAACAGTGGTAGAGGCTAATAATTATTATTGGAGCAGAGCAGAGTTCGGTTCATATCGCATGGTCAATGCCATGAAATTCTGCTACTTAAAAGAACAAATATGGCGTAGACACAACGATAGATTTGGTCCTTTTTGTGGGGTAGAAATTAATGTTTGCGTTAGCGAATTGTAGCCTTGTGGGCTTCCATCGACTTTCACCAAACATGAAGCAAAATAAAAATATATTGATAAGGTTAACAATGTTGTGCATATAATAACCTTGCTCTGATACCTGAGCGAGGGAGACTTCTGTAAATCGATGGTGGATCCGTTCTCAATACCGTGGGGGACTATGCCGGCCGGCCAATAATCCGTTCATCATGAGAAGTAGCAAATATTGGGGTCCCATTGATTTCAAAGCTGTTTGGAACAATTGAAATTTGTTCGAATATCAACCACAACGCACTCTGTTATGGTCTGTGTGATCCAACCATCAAATATCGAACTTGGACTCCAAATAGACCGTCAGATTTCTTGGAATGGATGGTGCTTTTGTTGGGATCAAAGAAATCTACGACATTTCATATGTATTATAAACATGTGCAGGTACGTAGCTCTCCATTCATCAATCCCTTTAAGTGGGGTCGAAGATCTTATGATGTGGATGCGACTAGCCGCACTTCCAACCTTCAGGAAGTTGTATGGACAGATTGAGGAGGACCTCAAAGAAGTCAACCCGCGTGAATATATGAATACCAGACCGTCCGAGTTCTTTGTTTTTGGGTGAGAGTGAGGAAGCGCAGACAATAGATTTTAAGTTCGGCGTATACAAAAGTATAACACTAGGGCAGAGACTCGTAGAGTACAGAGATCCATGGCTTCTGGGCGAAGGAAAAAATGTTTTTTTTGGTAAGACAGAGGCGAGGTGAATCCAGCGACTCCTGCTCCACTTCTGGAAGATTGAGACGTTACAATCATGCAAAAAATTGTGCGAACTGTTAAAGGGCGGACTGGGCGGACTGGTCTATGTGCAACGTTTAGACAGTGGCAGTCACTGTGGATGGAACAGAGGGACAGAGAGCCCAACAGTGGACAGACTGCATGAAACTAGCAGAAGGGAGTTACAAGATTATGCCAAAAATGGAGCTGGCTCTGATACCATGTCAGGCCAGGCAGTAACTCTCTAAACGCAGAAAAAACTGATTCATTTTATTACATTAGGTAGCTATTGTTATATACAAGAATGTGACTGCTCAGTTCATCTTCTGATGACTGTTCACATTCCAGGTTTACCCAACCGCAGAGGATTAGGTGTCAACATTTCATAATTTTAAGGTCATTAGTACCACCTTCTACTTATCAAGAGCTTTTAGATGATATAAAAATTTTCTCATTTTAAGTTTGAGACACAAAGCTATGACCACCACGAAGTTTTGTATTGTTGTCTCATTTTGATGGTGTGGCAGATGATGTGTCCCCCAAAATCCATGTGTTATAACAAGGATATTGATTAGTTAGCATGGATTCCATGTATTTTCATTGGATCGTCTATCAGTTTAATTTTCAAGTCATCTAGATCTAAGAGTTATTCATTTCTGTGATTTTTCAGGATGTTTTGGATTAGAGATATCTGAATATTCAAAAACATGGATATCACCCAACATCCAAATTTTGGATACACCACCTCTTCATCCTCATTATATAGAATCTATAGCTAAAATTAATTTCCATTTCTCATCTAATGGTTAACATTCATGCAAGAACCCATAACGATTTCAATATTTAATTTATTTTGTTTGTTTTATTTAATTAGTCTATTTTTTATTTATTTGAAAGTGCTAGTTGTATCCAAATCCATATTTCATGGACCCAAATATGTGGATTTTATAGAAGTCTCAATTATTGTGATTATGGTCTTATTTTTATTATTCTACTTTATTTTATCTTATTTTATTTTATTTATTTGGTTTGGTTCTAGCTTTTACATATTTATCGAAATCTAGATGCTTCACACTTTGCAACACTTATATTTTTTGAATATGTTGAATCCCCAATTTTCTTGATCCTATGGATTTTCCCATATAAACAAAGTATTAGTGTGGGCTATATGTTCCATCATTCCTGTAACTTCACATACAAATTATTATGTACAACCAAAACAATATAAACACCATGAAATAACTTCTCACAATGCATGCAAAATAAAGAATATATCAGTGATCCAAAATTAATATAAAGGAGAAATCAATGGTTGTAGGGTCCAAAATGAATATGTTGAATCCCCAATTTTCTTGATCCTATGGATTTTCCCATATAAACAAAGTATTAGTGTGGGCTTTATGTTCCATCATTCCTGTAACTTCACATACAAATTATTGTGTACAACCAAAACAATATAAACACCATGAAATAACTTCTCACAATGCATGCAAAATAAAGAGTATATCAGTGATCCAAAATTAATATAAAAGAGAAATCAATGGTTGTTGGGTCCAAAATTAATATAAAGGAGAAATAAATGGTTGTTGGGTGCTAAATTATATGAACCATATCTTGAGTTTTAGACAGAAAAATAACAAATGACCCATCGAAAAGATGAGAATGTGAGGAACATTTTGGGTATATTACTTTTGTCTAGTTGATAGTATAAATACCTAGAAAAATAAAAAATAAAAGGACCAAAAATTTAGTTTATGAAAATAAAATAAAATACAAAAAAATAGAGCTTGAATTTCCTTAGAAGTACATTATGAGTTTGCATCAAGAAACATTTATGCAATTTCTATATGAACACCATCAAATCAACATGCACAGAAGAAATTAATGAAGCTTATGAGAACCTTCTTAAATTTTAATTATTAAACATTTATTATGCATGGTTATGTTGTTTTAAGATTTTGAATGACAAATTGTATTAAGGTGAATGCATGAATATGGGTTACACTTTTGGGCCAAATGTGGCAATGAAATTTTAAAATTTTACTCTTTTATCGAATTGAAACCCTCAAGATTCATATAAGCATTGTGAATTTAGGTTCGGAGTAAATAGACAATTTTTGCAGAATTATGTTGTTTTCCTAATGATATTTTTTGCAAAAAAAATTGGTGTCATATAATTTGTCAATTTTCCATTAAATGAAATGCATGTCCTTGCAAATTTTTGCACATATTAATAGGTATGTGCCTATTCATGTAGCATAACTTAGTTCTAAATGTGTAGTTTTTAATATATATATATATATATATATATATATATATATATATATATATATATATATATATATATATATATATATATATATATATATAAAAAAAGAAAACTAAGTTATGCATCTAAAAACTTTATTTTTTTATGCAAATTTATATTTTTTATTACTTTTTTGAAGTTGGAAAATTAATATTTCAATTGCATTTTTCAGACAAGTGTTCACATAAGATTTTTTTCTACTATTTAAATCAATTCAAAAACCAAGAGTACCCTTTTTAAGACGACTCATAAATTAATATAGTGGTATTTTTTTAATTTTGTATATTTTATGTTATTTATTTTTTATTTAGCCCCTTTGAAACTATCAAAAACATTTCAAGCATTATGTTTAAAAGAAATTAGATGAAAAATACCATATGAATTTGAAAATGTCAAAATCATATACAATTGGATAGAGGATTTCTTCACGAATCAAACATGATCAACTCCACCGCTTAAGGAAAATTTATGTCTTAAGTCCGCGAGGGTACAAAATGTTGTTAAAGAGAAATTTGTAGAAGGGGAGCTAAAACTATGTTTTTTAGGACCTTGAAAGCTCGATCAAGTGCTTAAAACACTTGATCAAGCTCTAGAGATAAAATTTAAAATAGCTCAATTGACGGTGTAAGAAACCCTCAATCAAGCCCTTAATCTGGTTAAAGAGAGGCTTGATCGAGCCCTTGAAAAAATTACTACCCACCAACCAAACACCAACTATATTGATGGCATTGATGAAAAAAGCTACGGACTTAGGAGTTTCCACCCAAAAAAAAAGAAAATAAAACAAATATGAATGTTCATTCATGAAAAATTAATAGAAACATGCATTCATGGAAAAATAACACAATGTGGAAATTACACAAAAATTGACAACAAACATGGGAAATTAGAGATTTCAATCTCGAAAAGGAGAGAAAGTGGAAAGCACTAAAGAAGTGCAAGAAAAATCTAAAGAAAAGATGGGAAAAAGACAACATACATTGAGAGAACAATAGGATTATGCAATTCAACAAATTCATGCAAATATAAGTAATTCAAGTTGTCGCACTTCTCATATTACCTACGCCATATTGTATGCATTTGGAAATATGATTCAAGACAAGAAAAAAATGGAGAATGAAATAATAGAACTAAGATAAAATAATCTTTGAAAATAAAACCATGTAGTTAAAAATTGAGATGTAACAATAATTACAGAAAAATCACTTGGTATGATTAATGGTTCATTACAATTTTCCAAAATCACTTGAATTAATGCAAACTATCAACCACATTTGAATTGTAATGGTTTCGCATAACCCGCAAAAACTAAGGATGTGATTTAACCAAAGAAAATTGTTACACTTTCATATATTATTTACATGAATTACAATTCATGGAAATATTTACAAGAGGATTAGCAAAAAGGGTTGTCATATAGGTGCTCCAAAACCTCTAAACACTAGTTTGAGTAAAGCTTGATATCCTTGTAGGAGTTAAAAGAGAAAAAAGGTGTCAAGATCTAGAAGGAGCAAGAGTATCCCTCCTTCCAATTTGCATGTTGAGAAGACATTCTTCATTAGACATATAACAACATTAAATATTCGTGACATCCATCAACATACAACATAATGGTTCGTTGAATCCTAAATGATAATCCCCACCTTTGAAAAAATCACAAGTTTCATCCTTCAATCCTCATGAAGGTTATGAGAATATTTTAAATAGAGCATGTTTTTTAAAGACATACAAAGTGTAGTGTATATTTGTGCTTGTACAAAAAGGAGTTTATTATTGCATATCACTATAATGCTCCATGGAAGGCTCATGTGATTAATCAATATTAAATTCATATATTATAAATCAAAAAGAAATAAATTAGCATTCACGTATTGATGATATGTTTAATGTCTACAATGCTAATCTTCTTAGACTATGGAAACCTAATGTCTATTTTCATCTAGTTGGTCTCAACATGTAATACTGAAATACATTGCAAAGTGTGCTTCAAAAGTATAAAAGAGGTTATAAAACTGTCAATATTTTATGAAAAGAATTGAAAACATAAAAGGAATTAGATATCCTTCTTTACACATGCATAAAAAAGGTTCCTTGTAGAAACATATAGTTTTTTAAATCCTCTTACTCCTCCGTGTGCTCTACTTGATTGTTGTGCTAAAATTTCCATGTACATTCTCCCAAAAAAAACTCAAATCACTTGTGCCCCTCTTCACCGCAAATGATAACAATGTACATCCATTTTTTATAAGACCATGAAGCATCTTCTTTGTTCTATAATTCCACTAAAACTTCTATCTCTTGATTTCTTTTTATTTCCTTATCAACAATTTCATTGGTCTTCTCATACTTCTCATCTCACGTTTCTTCCACTTTTTGTTTGGAATTGTGAAATTATTTGTAGTTATGATAAGTTACTCCTTTAAGAAAGTTCTTCTTACTATTGTTTTATGGTAATTTTAGTTACACATTTTAAAACTCTAAATTATATGGTGCTTCTAATGAAGAAAAGCTTTTCCAACTAATTTCATCTTGTATAGTGATTTTCAAATCTTAACATTCTTAAAAACTAGTTGAATAGGTTCCTTTTTGTATAGAGTGTATATTTATGTATTTTATGGGTTCTTAGTCACAAATTATCTTATATAATTAAATTTTTATAAATATAGATATAGTTTTATTTTCTCACATGAAATCAACTTGGCCCTTCAATTTGGTAATCACTAGATTGATTTTTCAAGAATCTCCCATTCTCTCATATTAAAAATACTATCCATATCATTAAGTTAGCAATAATTCCCTCAATATGTATTTACAATTCCTATATAATAACAAACATTACTTTATATTAGGATTTAGTTAAACAACCTCACAAATTATTATGCAATATCTTCTTCATCAAGTTTTCTATCTTCATCCTCTTCTCATTTTTGAGCCACTTTATTTGGCTTCTTTAGGTTTCTATTTACTCTCCAATTCTTCTAATTTTATTCCTAACACCTATTATTTTTTAATCACTTAAATCTATTTCCTTCTCTTCTCACAATCCCTTCTACTTGGCATTGGATTTTAATTGAAATGTTTGGTGAATGATATAGATGAACAAAAATTTAATACCATCCTTGTTGTAGGGATCACTTTTAGTTTTGGATTTATATATTCTTTTTAAGACATTAAAAATTGTTGCTAAGAGGAACTAGTTTTGAAAAAGGTCAAATTTTGAAAACTTGGCAGAAGTGATTTGTTTTGAAACTAAGCAAAGCTTCAAACCTATTCGCTAGTAAAATTTTTGGGTCATATGTATAAATAGATCACCTTTATAACAAGCCCTTCAATGATATGCCCAAATTGTTAGGTTTTTTCATTTCCTAAACATATGTTGGGCGGAGAGTGAATATAGATGATTTCTTGTTGGACTAGATTACTTAGGGAATAGGTATATTTATTTTGAAAATATTTTACAAATTCCATACCTTCAACTAATTTGTAAATTTTTTATCCTTTAGTACATGGGGGTTCCTCTATTGGGTGTCCTTAATTGTGGCATCCCTTGAATTTAAATCATGATTTATGCATAAGCAACAAATTTGAGTTATTTCAATGGGTTGGTTTGATGAAATTTATTTGTTCATATTATTAATCTATAATGGTTGCATGTGACTTTGATTTGTTCCAGGAATCAACATGTATAAGTTGAGTAAATATTAAGAAAACGCATATCAATTTAGGTAAGTATACAAATATTTGCATGGTTCTTTTAGAATATTTAATTATCAAGTTACATAATTCAATTTAGTTGGAAATGGCAATATAATGTTTCCCAAAGTACTAATTTTCCATCTCTATATATGCTCACATATCATAATTTGGAAAAGTAAGTGACCCATTATCCACACATCTTTTCTTTTGCAAGGAACAAACATCACATAGTGTAGCTAAAGGAATTGTATTAAAGGATCACCACATATCCATATACTTGCAATTCAAACACTTTGTATGTCCACTTTTCACCATGCACACACGATCGCTACTAACTAAATTTCTTTACTAACCATTACACGTAGAGTAATTGATTATCTTTTACTTTGAAATTTTGCACACAAACATAGTTTAACTAGGAGGAAAGTAAGTGGCCCTAATCCACATATATTTTTTACTTTTTTTTTTCTCTTTCCAATTCACACCACA
Organism: Pinus tabuliformis; assembly: GCA_031772625.1. Classification (NCBI taxonomy): domain Eukaryota; kingdom Viridiplantae; phylum Streptophyta; class Pinopsida; order Pinales; family Pinaceae; genus Pinus; species Pinus tabuliformis. Next base: position 1,111,202,626 of record CM062820.1, on the reverse strand, counting down.
CCTAACTTAACTAGAAGGAAATTAAGTGGCCCTAAATCCACACATCTTTTTTACTTGTTTTCTAACCAAATCCATTATTTTATTTTATTTGGAGCTAGGAGTTGGTGTTAGTAAATAAAGAAAGTAGGAACTTCCCCCCTTGCACCTTTCTGGTGAACCTTTGGGGGTATGTGAAATCTTTCTCAAAACATTAATTTTTCCATCTCCCTATATGCAAGAACATAACATAATTAGGAAGGAGTAAGTGGCCCACTATGCACACATATTTTCTTTTCTTGTAAGGAACAAATATCACATAGTGTAATTAGGGGAATTGTAAAGGATCGTTGCATATCCACATCATTGCAGTTCACAATTTGACTTGCACACACCTTCATTCCACACACTACGCTCACTTAAACTTGGTATAAAGGGTATCCTCTTTTGGAATATTTAGACTTAGTTTATTTAAGCTTACATTTTTTACACACCCTAAGTGAAGAAAACCTTAACTTGAACACATTAAATTCCTCATAGGGCCATAAGGTAATTTATAATTCGGGTTAGGACCATGGGGGTAGGCATCACATATGTTGTTGTGGTTGTTTTCATCTTGAAACATAGAATTTATCTTTTAGGGAGCTTAAAATCCTACATCATCCGTTGATGAATCTGGTATGAGGGAGAAACCCATGAAGGGGGTAAGGCCTAGGTGGTGGATTATCATGAACACCCTTACTGTCTCCTGATACTTGGTAGGGGTTCTAGGTCTAAAACTAACAACCATAAGCTAATATTCACACATTCCCACTTGACATAAGTAACTTAGTGGTCAAATATTAGGGGGTCTTTCCCTATAGGTAGCAGGTGCGGGAGAACTCTACCTGAGGCGATTTTGGTTAGGTTACTAGAAGTGTCTCCAACTCTTTTAGGATGTAGCCCTAGTACCCCCCACTATAACCCTCTCCACGATGTGGTTTGTTTTTGGTTGTTGGAAGCGTTGCCAATGACTTGCATGATGTGACCCAGTACCCTATCATAAAATATTCACAAGGCCCAATTACTACTTGAGTGGAAGGATGATAGGTCTTTTTAAGAATTTTTCTGATATGCAAAACCTCACAAAACAATTTTTTTTTATCATTTCACACACTAGAATTAAAGGGAAAATTAACCATTTATTTTTCACTTTGTCTTATGTATGTGATTCATTTGGTTTTTGTAATTAAAATTTCCCTCACTATATTTTCCCAGAAACTTACTAGGGAACCATATGGGACCCAAGGGTAAGCCGTCACTCTAGGTACCTACAAGATCTCCCACCATTACTAGGAGGAGTGTCTAGTCTCTCACCATTCTGGCACAAAAGATAGTATCAAGCCACCTTATTGACACATCCATTCTTGGAGCCACCTTATTGGGATCTAACTCCTCTCAAGGCACCCCCACCACCATCTCTTAGGGAAATATAAACACTACCCTGTAGGGTACACCAATACCAACACCAACACATAAGATCATTACTTCATGGCTAACACTAGTCAACAAGATACCATTTTTCACTTCCTTAAATCTCCTAGATTTGATGAAACTCATAAATGATCCCATTTCCCATAATTATAAATGGCCCCCCATGCCAACCAATTTTCCATCATATATCCCTAAATATGAAGGAAAATAGGAGGAACACCTTGCCAACCATATCATGAACTTCCACCTATGGTGATTTGTTAAATAAAAATGTATAGATATACTATTAAATACTTACGATTCACTTGACTTACAAGTATATTTTGTATTCCCCTATGTAGGTGTGGAAATTGATTAGCCACATGAGGAACAAGATGTTCCTTATCAAGTTGATAAACCACTAAACGAACAATATGTGCCCTATCAATCTAATCAACCACTAGAGAAACAAGATGTGCCCTACCAAGTTGATCAACCACTAGAGGAACAAGATGTGCCCTATCAAGTTGATCAATTGTCAATAGGGGAACAAGATGTTGCCTATCAAGCTAATCAACCACTGTAAGAACAAAATGTGCCCTATCAAGTTGATTAACCACCAGAAGAATGGGTTGTGCCCTCTCAAGTTAATAGGATAACAGGGAGAAACAATGTTTTGGAAAGGGGTGGAAGGTTTATAGAAAATTTAGATGCAAGCATAATAGAGGAACTTGGGGATCCTATCCATACTCACACTATTAGAGAGCATGTAAATAACATCATTCAATAGTATTTTGGGAAACATTCAATTGTTGCACAAACTCAGATACTACATGGGTTTAAATATAAGAAAATAAAACATGCCACAAAGATTTTGGGTTTCCAATATGCTAAAAGCATGAAGACATGTATGAATGTCACTGAAAATATATCAAAGTCATTCTCTATGTTCAGAAAATCAAGAAAACTTGATGTTCAAGCTGCTCATAAGGAAGTTACAACTATTGTTACTTCATTAAGTACATAAAGACAACAAAAGTTGGCAGCAATATCAAAATTGTTCCATGTCTCAAGAAAAACATTGCACAAGCATACCAATTTCAAGGTTCAAGTAAATGTGAATGATGAATTTACTTGTTTGACTCTTATCACTAGGCTACCCTACCAAGGCAAGCTTACAACAAGAATCAAAGCACTCATGGTGTATTTTTGAGAGAGTCATTATTGTGTTATTCCATATAGAAAGCATGTCAGATGGAATTGCCTAACTGAAGGTGAGTATGTAGATCACGCTAAGAACATTATAGAAATGAAAGAAGTTGCACTATTTGAGGAAATTTAGGGAAAAAATCACCATGTGAATATATCCATAAGGATGTTTCAGAAAGTGGAACCATGATTTATTAGGCCTAATATAATATGTGACATGTGTTGTTTCCAATATCAAATTAAATTCCAACTTCATTATCACACATTCTAGGAATTTCACAAGAATAACTATCACAAATGACCCTCCTCCTCCTATAGTGCATGATTTTGTTTCATCAATATTATGTAGAAGGGAGCCAAAAGAGTTTTTTTACTAGAAAATATGTATGGGTGGGATAATATGCATTGAATGTGGTGATTTGGAATTTTTCCATATGAACTTTCCAATTGATCCCAACCAATCTTGGATGTCAAATGTCATTGTCACAAGGAATCGATATGAGTATGTCGTGGGAAATCAACTGTATTCTTCAACTCTAGCGCTTATGAGGATCAACTATGTTAAGGATGAGATTCCTATTTTAGAATTCATGGGACCATTTCAGAACCAGATCTGCAAGTATGTCAAATATTTTCACAGATCCAGGTGGCAAGCTTTTGAATTTAAGCATTCTCACAAAGTATTTTATCCAATCACAATCTTATAAGTGGTAGAATTTATCGAGAATTACACATTTCTCCTCACATAGAGATCTAGTTTGAGTACTATCACTCAAACCAAGTGTCCATATTCATACATGTTCTTTACAGAGATGTACAGTTGAATGTTGATGGTAACGATAACATTAACGAGTCACGTGATGTGATTCAGGAGTATCACTTCTACATCAACGATGATCGTGAGCATGACACATTGTTCGTGCAACATTTCTATGGCCTAATTTATGAATCATTCAAAATAAATGGCATATCATTCATAAAGCATTGGATATGGTCATATGGTTGTGTAGGGAAATTCAATTCATCACGTAGTTTTTATTGGTTGAGTCAGCTACACAAGAAGAAAGAAATTCAACATACTTGGAGCTATTTTGAAATGGGACATGGAAAGGGTGAGCATGATGGTGTAGGCTTTTGTGTGAAGCAAGAACTTAGGAGGTACCAAATGATTCAAGATGCATATTGACTCAAATCATCACTAGAGGTGGTCAACAAGTGTAGATCCAATTTAGGACATGAAGGTCACAAATCTATTAAACATGTGCGTATATTTTCTAGAATGTTGAAATTGGTGATGTAAATAGATCCATTCCTTGGTATTGTAATATTGTAGAAGGAACAACGGGATTACACTCAATGTGGAGTAATGACATGGGAGAAATATTTTTCATTGAGACAAGAAAACTCACATGTTTTTGTGAGTTTTACATTGGTTCTGATGGATGTAGACTTGATGAATTTGAAAAACATGGGGACATGAAAGGATGGAAATGTGTCCCTCTTAAGCCAAAGGGACCTCATCAAATTCTGATGTGGAAAGAGATGCATAATGAAGAGACCATCATTTCACTTTATCATGATTGAGTCTCTCATGTTATAAGGGAATATATGTGACGTCTATCATTAATGGTTTCATATATAAATTGAAATCTTGAACATATAACTAATACATAATTTTTTTATTTTGGTTGTAGGCAATTTTTTTGCCGTCAAATCCCCTTTATGAAACAAAGAGAACATGGCCTACTATTTGTTGTGATGCACATAGGTGAAAATAAGGGGTATGACCATATGAAGATGGATAGTTCACATACCAAATTGGTGGTATGGTTGTGATGGGTCATTTTTTTTTAAAGGTTAAAAAAAGGTGGTCACATTATTTATACAGAGTTTATGCCTAAATATAGATCTTGCCAATACAGTCATCTAATCATAGCAGCTCAAATTAGTCTCACAGAAACGAAAACAAAGATAGGTAAACTAAGGAGATGGAATATGACATCATTTAACCATGAACGTATTATGAAGACTTTCATTCATATCACCCATTGGTCAAATGAGTAGATGTTGCAAATGTCAAGCCCTAAAGCCAAATCTATAGCAATCAAGTGTAATCTAACCTAGTATAAGAGATCAACATATGAATTTTGTAATTTAGAAATGTGATAGTTTAATTTTTTGTAATTTTGTAATTTTGAATGTGAATAAAATTCATAGAGAAATGTTTCCCTCTGATACTGGATAGATTCATAATGGTGTATATATGATATAAGTTTTAAGTTCCTTGAGGTGCTTAAGTTTCTAAAGTTTTCCAAATTTCAAGGAGGTTTTATTTTTAGAGATGGAATCCTTATGTGAACCCCACAGATTTAGAATAAATAGGGAACTAAAATTTAATTAAAATTTAGAATCAAGGTGATTTATATTTAGATTTAATTAAAATTTGTTATATATTTTTTTTTAATTTCATGTATCGTATTCATGTTGAGCATTGAAGAAATATTATGGATATACATCATTTTGGGTTCCAAAAAATTCATTTTTTTAGAACAACCAAGTTGACATAATATTATTTTACTTAAACTGGAAATTCAACTATCTAGGTTATGATCATTGAAATATTTTTATGCTATTAATAAATGCCATCTGTGAATTTGATATAAAACATGGAAAGAGTTACACACATGATTCATAATGGATTGTAAAAAATGCAACACACACACTGTAGGTTTTAACCCCATACATAAATTACCTGCATACGAATTCTAAAACATAGAAAATAAACAATGCAAGAGCATAACACATATACACAAAGATTTTCCCCTGGATCCCAAAACCGGGACTACCAGCTTGATTTTTCATTATGTTCCTTTCAATGTTCTAATACATATTTATACATGCTGAAGCATCCAATACCATGGACCGAAAAACCATCGCATCCAATACCATGGACCTAAAACCATCGCGTCCAAAAAACATGTGCGAAAATCATGCACAAAACCATAGGTGGGTCCGCCCAACCTAACATAGGGTCCAAAACCAAAATTTTCCGGGGCGCTACCCCGGACTCCATAAAGTGGGGTTACGGGTACACCTCAAACCCCCTGTGACCTCCCCCCCTCTAACCCCTTGTTAACTACATGGGCTAGTCATGGAAAGAATATAACACAACCCAACACACACACACACACACACACACAAACACACACATATATATATATATATATATATATATATATATATATATATATATCATGTGATGGTTATGCTCTTGTAGATAACCTCAAAAGAAATAAAATCGAGTAAAACTTATTTGTTGTTTACAAGGCATCTTTTAAAATTGAATAAAACTTATTTCAATCCTATTTGTGTTTTTTATTTGAACCTTAAGATAAGGAATTGATTGAAATACTTAAAAGAGTTGACCATGCAATGGTATAAGGATGGGTCACAAAACTTTTCGTATATATTGTAATAACATACATTGATTGCACTAAAAGGCACTTTCTACAAGCCAATATGAAGCATATTTGTAAATTTTTCCATGCTCAATATTAAATTGATACATGATATATTTTAATTCATTTTAAGTATCAAAATGACTTGCATCATAGTAAAATTGTATTTATGTGTTAGTCTATGACACTAGAAAGATTCAAACTTGGTATTTTGTAAAATTTTACTTTTTGAATGTTCTTAATTGAAGGTTTTCAGATAAGGAATTGATTGAAAACTTTGATAACCAAGTAAATTTAGGAAAGTTCATAAAATTATAGAAACATATCATTAATTGTTTAAATTAGCATACACAGATTGCACTAAAAGACACTTTCTACAATCCAATATGAAGCATATTTGTAATTCTTTCCATGCTCAATATTAAATTGATACATGATATATTTCAGTTCATTTTAAGTATCAAAGTGACTTGCATCATAGTAAAATTGTACTTATTTTCTTATTCTATGAAACTAGAAAGCAAAATTGTTATTTTGTAAATTTTTACTTCTTGAATATTCTTGATTGAATGTCTTAAGATAATGAATTGATTGAAATACTTGGATAGCCAATCAAATTTATGAAAGTTCATAAAATTACAGAAACATATCATTAATTATTTTTATGTATATTAAATTTCAATACATATGACTTATATCATATTATGACTAAGCTCTTGATCTCAAAAGAAATAAAATTGAATAAAACTTATTTGTTGTGTACGAAACATCTTTTAAAATTGAACAAAACGTATTTAAATCCTATTTGTGTATTTAATTTGAATGTTAAGATAAAAAAATTGATCGAAATACTTTGATAACCAAGTAAATTTAGGAAAATTAATAAAATTATAGAAAAATATCATTACTTGTTTTTTGGTATATTAAATTCCGATACATATAACTTATATAATGTTATAAATAATCTCTTGTAGATGACCTCAAAAGAAAAAAAAAACAAATAAAACTTATTTGTCAGTTACAAGACATCTTTTGAAATTGAGTAAAACTTATTTAATTCCTATTTGTGTTTTTTAATTGATCCTTAAGATAAAGAATTGATTATAATACTTGGATAGGCAAGTAGATTTTAAAAAGTTCATAAAATTATATAAAATTATAGAAACATATAATTAATTGTTTAAATTAGCATATATTGAGTGCACTAAAAGACAATTTTCTACAAGCCAATATGAAACATTCTTGTAATTCTTTCCATGCTCAATATTAAATTGATACATGATCTATTTTAGTCCATTTTAAGTATCAACATGACTTGCATCATAGTAATATTGTACTTATTTTCTTAATCTTTGAAACTAGAAATCAAAATTGTTATGTTTTTTTAATAAAATTTATACTATAGAAAAAAAATTAAACTAGTGAAATAATTAATATATCCATAAATTGAAATAATGAATGTATCAATAAATTGTCTATATGAAAATATATGCAAGCACATTACATGAAGATCCATAAAGTGAAATAATAAGCATCCATAAAGTGAAACAATGTACATGTATTCATAAATATTTAATGTATGAAAATATACAAAGTTTGTACGACATGTGAATGTGCCCTATGAAATGGGCCTGGAAATATACAAAACTATCCACTCTAAGTACCACTAGTACCCCTATGCGATTGTTGGTCAAACATGGAATTTTGAATATGGTATTGCAATAGAACACATTGAAATTCAAATTAATTAAATCATTATTTGTACAAAATAAACAATATAAAAAAAATTAATTTTGAACCACATTTAATTACATATGAATCTACTAACCTCACTCAAGTACAAATGGAAGTCAAGTAGGATGTGGGTCTGATCAATTTGGATTTGGTGCCCCCTGCCTATGGTTCAACAATTGGGGCTTGCATCGATGGACCCGCATCGCTAATGCCTCCATACCCAACATCCCACTCATGTGTAAACATCATTACGACAAGAACACAACTCTACATCTAAGACTGCATACACAATGGAAAAGACAAATTACAATTATTCTATGAATTAATTAGCATGCATGCAACTTAAAAAAAGAAAATGTTAAAATCTTAGAAATAAAAAAGTTTACCTCAAATGTTGGTCCATGTGGCTATACATAGTGACTTTTCTCCATATATGTGTGATGAGGTGGATGTGGAGGAGACTCCATAGAAACATGCATTGGTGGAGGTTGCTCTAGCTGTTCACCTACCCCCTTAGATGACCTCAGAAGCTCATCCATGTAGTCGGGTTGTGTCTACGTGTTATCGTGAACTTATTAGCATAAATGACATCTGATACGAAATTATTAATATAAATAATGTATAATTTGATGATGAGTCAAAATATGTGTATTTATGTACCTAGCCTATGTCACACAGGCCATGCACCCTCCAAGTGTCACGGATGACATCACAACACATATGTGCATATGACAAAACCTAGTCAGCGGTAGACTCTTGAGATATGAATCATCATAAAATGAGACAAGCGGGTCACGAGGCAATGGTGGTGGTCTGCTAATCTCTCCATGCAATGCAACCTGTGCACTCGCCAATGTTGTTTGTATGTTATCAGCAATTGTATGCATGGTATCAACATCAAGCTACAATGGATCCTCTAGCTTTGTCTGAAATACCACGCTTTGAGACAATAGTGAAAACAATCTTGGAGGTGATGGTACATGCGTAGGGTCCCTACGAGCCCCAGTATGATCATAGCTACATCCCTTTCCGGATCCATAAAACTCAGATCTAATGTTGGTGTAATTTGGCCTCATATGTAACACGAACTCTGCATATATATGCTTTGCAAAGCAAATGGGGACCTCGACATGGTGGGGGAACTGGCCCCAAACTTCAATGAATCAATCATAAACAAAAGGGGATGTATAAACATTCTTAAAATATTTTAGTGGAATTCGAATAGCATGTCTAGAACGACAATCCAAAGGGATGTCAAACAACTCCCCATGAACATCAACGTCCTTGGTGGTGGTTTTCACCACCTCCCAAATATCTGGGTCTCTAACCTCTAGCCTCTTAATCTTATTTATGGAATGTAGGAGGTGGCCCTGCGGGCCTGTCCTCTCGTATGTTTGGATCAACCTATTGATGTTGTCCAGCATGAAAGTAAAACTACGCCTAGTAGGTGACCTAGCAGGGAGTCTACCTAGCTCTGGTATGATCCATGCATGTTGGGCCCTAAAATCCTATAATGTGATAGTGGTCGTAGCATCGTTCCACAGAATGATCGATGTTGTACTAATATCCTCAGCTTTGCCCTGTTGAGGGTCTGCAAATCATAAATATAATTTAACATATATAACAAACTAAATATAATAACATATACATTAAATTCAAACACATTAATTGAAGACTATTTAAAAATTAAAGAAAATTTCAAGACATAAACACATAAAGTTTAAAGAGGATTTAAATATGCAAGAGGGATACCCACAATAGGTAAATATGATCCACTATCTATAACATGATCATCAATAGAGACAAAAACACTACTTGTGACACTCTGATTGGCATTGGAGCCAGGATCTACGAGTGGAACATGAACTCTGGTTGGGCTATGTGATCTTTCACAAGCCTAACCATGTATAGCTAATCCCCCACACTCCGACGACCTGTGGTTGATGGGTGTATAGGAGATGGATCTACATATTAAATATAATACATATGATACATACAAACTAATCCAACAAAAAATGTTGACCTAGAAAGAATGTTGACAAGAAAATTATTTCTAAACTCAGGTAGACTTAGAGTCCTTTTTTTAATAATTTATCAACAAGAAGTATTGAGTTCCATGTAAACATATTAAAAACAAGTGATCAAATCTAACTTGATATTTTTTTTCATTTCTAAATAATGCATTTTATTCAAAGAGAAAAAATATGTAAATATATGTAAAAATTGAAATAAACCTATTTGCAAAACTAATAAAATTGCATGCCAACCAAATACTCCATAATGCAAGTTCTTATAGCGTTTGACTTTGACACATGACATGTACTAGGTGCAAGCACATGAAGACAATGTTTATGGTACAACACACTACACAATGGAACAATATGGTACAAATTAGAAAAAATATAAAACACTTATTCACTTTAAATGCACTTTTCATCTTGCATTTAATGTATGTATCAATGATGCATTGTTGAAACTTATATATATATATATATATATATATATATATATATATATATATATGTAAGTCCCTACTATGCATCATTGATTTATATATGTGTTATGTTATGTCATCTATATATATATATATATATATATATATATATATATATATATATATATACAAAAAAATAATTTTGGACCTTTAATTTAATTAATATTTTATCTGAGTAATTAAGGTTTAAAACAAATTACTATATTTATTATTAAAAAGTATTTAAATATGAATTAATTTAAATTTAAAATAAAAAATACAAATAAAAATTAAGAAAAGAAAATCTTATTTGATAAATAGAGGTTAATTGTGAGCCATATTCATTATGTCAATCATAAGCATCTAATTATTTATTTATTCGTTATAGTTTGGTTGTTTTATGTTTTGGAGTTTTCTTGGGAATATGTTTGGTCAAATTTGTTTGAAATTTAAAATGCATTGTAAATAACAAAAAGCAAAATATCTTGAAAAATTATTTCACTGAATTCCTAAGAAAAAACTTCAAAACCTAAAATAATTAGAAAATAAAGCTTTTACAATTCAAAATCAGAAATATTTCATAATAAACATGCTATCATTTCAACTATTAAAAACTTATCTTTGAAAGGGAAAAAAAGGGATTTGGTTATGGTTTTCATAGTTGTTTTTGTGGTTTTGTAGGTTGTTTTTTTGTGGTTTTCTATGTTGTTTTTTATGGTTTTCATTTGGTGGTGTATCCTTGGATTTCATTTCAATATTTTTTTGCAAGAAAAAATTATGCAAATAGGGAAAAAATGATAAGAAATCTGCCTTGGCCTCTAGACTGTGGTTGGTTTGAACTTCTTGAGGTCAGTGGGGTTATTGGGTTGTAGGATTGAGCTCCTCCGTCTCAGTCAAGCTCTGCTTCCCCTAGCGGTCTACTCAAAAACACTTTTGCAGAGCACGAAAGGGGGTTTTAATGACAAATAGAAGCTCGATCAAGTTCATAGCTCGATCAAGCTCCTGTGTAACCTCCAGTTACATAGGAGCTCAATCGAGGGTTTGTTTTAACGATCAATCAAGCTATGTTTAAGCCCTCAAACAACGCGATTGAGGTCTCAAAGATTGCTCTAGTGCTTAAAATCGCTTGATCTAGCCCTTAAAATTGCTCAATCTAGCTAATTTTTTTCACCCAAAATGCACCCTTACTTGCCAAAAAATATAACTCAACTTTATGCATATACCCATTAGTTTTATTAATTACTTGATTTAATTAATATACACATAATATGGAGATATGATAAAATTTAGTTTAAAAATAATTATCTTTATTAATCTCACAATAATTATATCAATTAATTTACGAAAATAAAAACAATATACTAAAAGAAAATGATAAATTGGTAAGAAGATTCATCATTTTAATTTACCTTTTTCCTTGAATATATATATATATATATAAATTAAAAATATTCCATATAATAACAATAAGAAAAATAAGAAAATGAGATTATGTTCTTCCTCGAGTAAAAGGAAGTACAAGTTTAAGATCCTCAATCCTGAGAAGTAGCATGTATAATAATTCTAAATTTGTTATAAAATGGAAAATGTCGAAAGTTTTTAACAATTCCTTTTTTGGAACAAAAGATTTTACTTCTTGTGCATAATGAGTAAGTATGTTTGTGTTTATTTTAATATAAATAAAAAACAACTCTAACATGAAGACAATGTGTAAGTAGGTTTTTGCTCATTTTAAATAAATACAAAACAATAGTGCTAGGTGCACTTCGAGGTAACTATATTTTTCTTTGCGTAACTATACTATTCCTTCTAATTTCAGGTTCTTGAAGCAGTCTACGAGGTCAGATAATATTTTGTCCAGTGCCTTAAAATAATACCTCTGAACAACTTCATATGAATGTGAATAGACTAAGTGCAGATGCTATTTGTTTCTATGTATTAAAATTACAATAGAAAAATGATTTCCACAAAATGGGGTTAAATCGCCTCAATGATTAAACCACTTGATTTATGCAATTACTGAAACAGTGCTACTACCAGCAATTTGTTGTCATGATGAATATTGACCCTTATGATGATATTCAGACTTTTTTTTTTTAAATAAGAGGTGAACATTTTCAATTCAAAATTTTTAAAATGTAACATGCACATTTATTTTTGAAATAAGTGGATAATTTTTGTTTAAGATTTTAATAATTTTAATATTATTTTTAAAAGGTATATTTATCTTTTAATTTTAAAATGTAATGTTTATATATATATATATATATATATATGAGAAGTAAGTGGGTTTTACAGTCGATCTACTTAGTAGTATTGTAGGTGTGAAATATAACAAAAAAAAAACTTCAAAAAGCATAGTGTTAACTTTGCAGCTTCGTATAAACAATGTTGGTGTCAATTTTAATGTGTTAAAGAATGTTGTAACTAGTTGTAGACAGATTTCAGATATAACTAAACGGAATTGACTAAATAGGTTATGTGCATCTCTACTATAGTATGATAGACTTGTTGACGGTGTTGGACCCGTCAACATTCAGGGGACCTCCTTGATATGATGTCTCAACTAGACCTCACACTATTTGGAGTAGGAATCCCAATGCTAGGTGGTAATGTTATGCCTTGATTGTGAAAAGGTGCAGAGTGATGTACAATAACTTTGGGTGAGAGCAAGTGGGTGACCCTGCAGAAAGTCAAGTGTGATGCATGAAGGTTCCAACATGCAAAGGGAAAAGGAAGTGCACCCCTTGGAAGCCTGTAACAGTATACATCTTGAAAGGAACACACAAGATTAATGACATCACAAGCTAATATGCGGAATAGTCCACAAGTTAAAATGATGAATTAATACAACAACACACATTCAACAAGATACATACAAATGCAAATGAAATAGTCCATAAGCATAAGTGCAAGTTAAATAACATACATTGCAAATACAACAAGAATAGTCTTACTATATTCACAACATTTGCATGAAAGTGTGTCGACTCTGATTTTTATTATAAATGAAAGTTATATTCATACATACAACATTTACAGACCACTGGCCCCAATAGTGGAACATTAAAGTCAAGAACACTCGCTCCTCTAAAGAAGTATAATCTCTCTATGCTACGGAGAATCCAAGGCTCTTCACAATACTCCCAAGCTCCTTCAAAGCCTAAGCCTAGCGAAAAGTTTGGCTCCCAAAATCCCTTTGTACAAATTATGAGGTTCTATTTATAACAAGAGGGGGTGACTCTTCAACTCCCCTTTGTGACCTTTGGGCTACCGTCATGACTCTTCAACTTCTTTATAGAATGGCTCATTACATTACATCATGACTCTTCATATTCCAATATTGACGCTTGGAATTTCACTTACAACATAATTACAAATAATATTACAATTTACACTTGTACACATATAATACAAAACAGGGTATAGACAACTTGACAGTCTAACAAGACAAAACATTATGATGCTTGAGTTTGGGTAAACTCTAACTCAACAACTTCCACGTGATTCTTCTCGATCACATATTGATGCCAAGCTCGGTACTCTACGAGGACATACCCAAACTAGTGATGGTGTATGGATGGAATTAGACTCTAGCCTCCATAACATCTAGGTACAATGACTTGGAGCCAGTTTTAACATCCCTCTCAACCAAGAGCAACATTATTTTAATTTGGACAGGACAACCAATGTAATTATGCATGTTATGTCTGCTCCTCTCCAAATCCTCCTTGGTGGCAATCTGTCTCAACTACTCCAAGTAATCTACAATCTCCTACCTGACCTGGTGTTTGTGTTTGCATCCTCCTCTGCTGCTAGTTGATTCTGTTCTTGCTCTTTAACTTGTATTGGTGTTGATTCTTCTATTACGGCACCTTGCCTTTCTTCTTCTTTCTTCGTCTGATTCTCTTCTTGTTCTTTCCTCCTCAACTCATGTTCTTCCATCAATCCTTGTTTTGCTTGCTTCAATCTCAGTTCTTCTTCCTATAAGATATGCTTTTCTCTCTTCCTCCGCTCTACTCTCTGTATCTTCTGCTTCCTCTTCGCTTCTTCTGCTAAAGATGCTTTCATAAGGATTGGATCCACTTTCATCTTACAACTTTGTTCTCCCCCTCAACTATCAAAAACCTTTCTATTTACCTTATCTTGTATGGGATTGTTTCTTTCTGCTGGTGTTGCTTCTAGAGTTGTCCTTTAGATCTTCCTCAACACTCTTTTCTGAAATAGATTCATTAACTTACCTCCATGTTAGTGTTGATCCCTTTCTAATAAATAGTTGAGTGTCTACATACACCAACAATTCTACTGATGTTTTCTCAACTGTTTCCCCATTATTGCTTTTAGTGGTCTATTTTGAAACAACTCTCCTTGGTACCATGGTAACAATGACTATTGGATAGAAGTGCTTCACAAGTGTGGTACCTATGGGAAAAAATGGACACTCATAGAAAGCTAACATTAGCTTCAACAAATCTACCTTTAAAGCATGATCAAGCAGCAAACGGGGCAACTGGAGAGAAGGATTACGCAATTTTTATCAACAAGGGAGACCAGATGACTGTGCAAATTGTGCATTGCATAGTCCCAGGAGCCAAGGATGAATCCCGGGGCTTAAGACTGTGCAATGCATAGTCCCAACCTAGGTAGAGACTGGGAGAGACTACACATTACGCACTCTCAGTGGCCAAGGTGACAGGCTGACCCTTGGAATTGCATAATGTGTCGTTGGGGCCACCCTGTATAGAGGCCTATTTTGTGGCTTGAGCCTTAGGATTGTGCAGTGCCCAGCTAGGGAAGGCAATATATGGCTAAGGAAAGTGTAAATCTTCCCAGTGGAAGTGTGAAAAATGTGCAGAAGTGAATGATGAGGTGAGCTTGGGTGAAAAATTGACTAAGTGTGAATCAATGAATATGGATCAAGTGCATAAACTATGTTGGCTTGTTGGGGCTTGACCCAGGTTCAGAGTTAATTAGCCAAACAAATCCCTGTAGTACTTGCCCTTTCGGCAACAGTCCACGGAGCACGGACTGAGGTATCACCCGATGTAGTATGGGGGGTGCTGGAACTAGGTTTCCACACCCTTAAGATGTCTGAAGGGTTGATTTGGTCCAACTACGAGTCCCTTCTCACAAGTTACTTTTCGCACTTCCCTGACGCGCCCAGATACCTTCGCCTTCGCGCAACCCTAACCAGGGGTTATGGGCCTTCCACGCTGTTGGAGTAGAAATATATACTATTTCCCTAAGTCCCACCTAAGATCTTACTTATCCTCTTGTCACAGTTCATTATCTCCGCATAAACAGATGCCCTATATTATATTTGCTTATTCAACGCATTCTTCTTTTCTTTTCTTTTCTTTCTTTCTACTTTCAGTAGGTAAGCACCCATGGGGGATTTGAACCAGTGATCTATCGCAAGGAGTGCCTTAACAATGCACCCATTCACTGTCAATCCAAAGCCCTGTGGGATACTTATTCAACACATTCATATGAGTTCGCTTAGTAAATAAATAGTATACTTGCAATTCATACCCAATAATACATAAAACAGGAAAGATACACAAGAATATGGTAAAACTTCTCTTTTATTAATTCTTCCCATGGTTACAGACTCGACCTACTTACGCACTCAGCTGCAGGGGTCTACACACTCAGCTGCAGAACCTTCTCCTACTCTATGACCTAAAGACATGACTTACAATTTGACTCAATGCTTCATGGACTTCTTAGACTCATTGATCCATCGTTATTTCTACACTTATAGCTTCACTCTATTTATACAATCCCATGGTCTGGAAACCATGGATAGATCTTTCAAACTGACATTACATTACAAAAACAAGGGTGGACAACCCTATGACTCTATTAGGACTTCGTGCTCTACGCCCACAAATCGCAGAGTCTTTACAATGGACTTAATCAAAACTTGGGCTTTAAGCCCCAAAACATTCCTTGGGGGGATTCCATAAACAGGCCCCCAACACAAACATCGTGACTTGCCCTCGAGTCACTCTGTTGGTGTGGAGGTCTTCACATGGAGACCCTCCAACTCTGCTCAAACAGCTGCAAGGTTGGTAGCGCACTGAGTGGTTGCCTGTTGAATCTCTTGTACACATTGTTCCGAGACCACGGTGTTGGAACTGCTTCCTTGGATTTGTTCCTGCATCCCTTGCATTTGCCCGAGATTTCCTTCAATTGTTGTTGTGATGATGAAGGCCTCGTCGATCGCGCACCTTCAAAATGGCTTCCCTATGTCGTGTTGTGTCCACTTTCTCTTTCAGCGCTTTGGCCTATTGCATTCGCGCGAGCCTCTGAGTGAGGAACATCGTCTGTGTGGTCCCTTTGATGCTGTCATATTGCTGCTGGAGCTCACGCACCTCTGTCTCCAAGCGCTGGATGTTAAGGTCCTTCTGCGGATTGGTGAGGACCTCGAATGACTCTTTCAACATTCTGGTGCAGTCCCTTATTGCACTACTAATCTCTTCCATCCCCAATGTAATAGCGTTGACACACTGTTCTCTTACTTCTGGGGGAGTGGACGGCTCCTTCTTTAACCACAACTTTGCTATCTAAAGGTTCAACTCCAGTTGAACCTTGGCCATGTCTTCTCATGCCTCGCGCACCTCTGCTACTAATCTTTGGATGCGCAACTTTGCTGGTGCGTCTGCTGGGATGTCCAACTCAGGGACCATATGGCAGGGTTCTTCAATTACTTGCACCATCTATCAGTTCTAAGACACGACATCATCTCGCTGCAAGCTCAATTGTTCCATGTTGATCTTCTGCTCACTGAGCACCTACAACGCACGGCTCTCCATAGCTCACAGTTTTGCAGTAACCCCATCATGCACAACATAGAGCATCTCCCGTGGGAGCACAGCCATGTTGATCCCGATGCCTTTCAAGGCACTAACTGTAGGCCTGTCGGCCTCTTTGTTGTAGCCAGTGCCCCCTCTGGTAGCACTATTGTGTTGGTTGTCCAAGCGCATAGCATTTACTCGACTGCAGATGTCCCTACTGTGAGGTTGGTTGAAAGAGTAGCAACCTAAGGAGTGCGCACCTTCAACTCCTGAATCTGCACTCGGAGGGCCCTCAACACAATTTGATTCTCCTAGACGAAGTTTTGGAGAACCTCAATGGTGACATCACGCACCGTCTTACCTATGTCGTATAGATCCCCCTCTGTAAGGGTGATCAAGTTGATAGACAGTTTATATGCTTTGACCTTCTTGCGTGGTCCCATCCCCTCACTCGGGCACTGGCGCTTCAATTGTGTTAACGTTGTTTGTGGGTCTGCACTGCCCTCTTCTTCCTTTGTTTCCGTCTCTTTCTCCTGCTCCAGCGGAGGCGACTTCTAGCCCTCACACGCCTTCTCTGGTACCTTCTATGTTGCTGCTGCTGTGACCTTTTTCTATTTTGTTGCTGCCTGCGCAGTGTCCCATGCCTCCTACGCTTTTGTTGCCATTACTTCTTGCCTTCTCTTTTCTACCAACTATTCCATGCATAGTTTGGCCTCCTCCTTCTTCTGCGTAGAAGACTTTTCCACTGTGGCAATATCTGGGGCACGCCATTCCGGTGGCCACGTCTCCAGTACATTGAAAATCACATCATCGATGGCTATCAAGGGTAGTTCACTCCACTTCTTCACAGGGTCCTTGTGCAACCTGAGGTATATGTGGTGGAAGTATGCTTTAAATTCTGCAAAACTTTGCAGGCTATTGTAGACAGTGGGTGATAACTGCGGCTTGCAGTTAATCCCCATTCTAATGTTCATCTCCATGAACACCCAGAATATCTTACTGTCATGGACCCGGTTCACGTCTGTAGTGGCCCATAGCGAAGCGTACTTCGCAGCCTTCGGGAGATCCCTTGTAATCATGGGGAACTGGCTATCCTCCTTCAATTCCCCCACCACCAGCACTATGGACAGCATAAGCCATGCATAGTGGAACATTTTTCCTTGTTCCTATGCCTCACATAAATTTTCCAGGAACTCCTTACACAAGAACTCGGACCAGTTAAACTGGACCCCCTCCGCACACTGCTCCACAAGTGCAACCACCGACACGGGCACCTCGTCCGTGTGGCACTTCCACATAAGCTTACTTGCCAGTATCTGGGTCACAACTTTAACTGCTTTGTTGTTGATGTTGGAGATGGCGTAGCCCCTTTTCTTCTTCTCTAGCTTGTATTTCCTTTTCATGGCCTCTGCGATGACCAAATCACTGCTCTTCCCCTCCGAAATACCTGTGGGGTCCTGTCCTGTACATGGGAGCTGGGTAATGCAATGGATTAAGTGGTCCGCGATGAGGATGGGCTCCTCCAGCCACAAATACCCACCATGCACCAGGAAAATGAGCTACTTGATGATGAAGATCTTCACTCGGGCGCGGTGGTAATGCGACACCCAGAGTAGGTTTAGCAATCCTGCCTTTTCAACTCCACATAACCACTTTTGTGGCTCCAATTCTCTAACTCCCGCCATGGTGTTCTGGTTGGGCTTCATGAGTTGCTTGGTCTCTAGGTGATGGAATTTCTCATGATCAGTGAGATCCCAATCTTCAAATTTCAATTTTGGCACCCGTCTGAGGTGCATGCCCTCAAAGATGATGTCGTCTGAGAGGAGTGGAGTCTGGAGAGATCTCTTGCTCTCGTCGAGGTCCTTGAGCACTTTTGCCTCCCCCTTCTGCGGGGGGATATACGCAGGCATCTTTGTTGGAGGGTGTGCAGGCTCAGTTTCTTCCTCCATGCCCTTGTCCTCATCTTCTTCAATTATGAGGTCCTCAAGGTCTTCTTCCTCCTCGTTGCTTTCCAAGTTAACTGCTTTCCCTTTTTATTCCATCATTAATCTGGTGCATAGCGGGTTGCGAGGGGACACATGCACCGGAATCATCAGTGGTTTGTCTTTCTTCGGCGTCCGCGTGCGTAGTGATTTAGGGATTTCCACCACAATCCTGGCACCTTCAGGTTCATCTTCTACGATCAAGGCCTGTGCAGCCTTCGGTGGTCATCTCTACAATTTCCTTAGCTTCTTCAGATGCTGCCATCTTGCTCGTCCAGAAATCTCTCAATCGCTCAATGAGGGCCTCAATCAATGCTCTGCGCAGGGCAGCCAGGTCTCGGCTCAGAATACACTGGGTATATGACAGCTCAATTCGCAAAGGACCAAGTGTTGTTTGCTGGGTATCCCTTTGTAATTTACAACGCTTGACCGTTCCCACAAATTTGGTCCATTAATGCTCCCTTAGTGACATATTTTCCAAAATCTTGCCCATAAAGCACATCTTAAATGCTTGTCGCCCGCTCCATTTGGTCTCAAGTCAAGCATCACGTCGGAATAGTGCCTACAATGGTCACTTTCTAGCCAACCTGCACGGCAGCACAACCCCCCTTGCGCGGTCGCAAACCTTGTGACACTTTGCTCCTGTGCGTAGCTCCTACATCATGCAGCTCCCAGGTAGATAGTTTATAGCCTCATGCCTCCTTTCAACTTCCTGGAGCGCTAAGATTGTACTTCCCATGGCTAGTCAAGTGGTCGTGCCACCTGTATAGGGTTTCAACTGGTAATCCATCACTTTTCCTGGAAATCATCCACCTTTATTGTTACTAGCTACATCATGCACTTTATCATCTATAGTGCGCCATCATGGGTGATCCATTTATTAATATGTGGTCCAATCCAAGGCATCAGGTTGATCAAATCTTAGCGGTAGTCCCCAATTTCGTCAACATGATCGGGCACACCCTGTTTTATCACCCTGGGTTTCTTATCGAGAAAATCATTCTTTATTTTTTCCTCAAGCTTCATGACTTCTACTTCCACCAAATCGCTTTTCTCCCTTAATCACACCCTATATTTCATAAGTTCTTGGAGCCTAAGATCACCCTGTTGGATTTCTTCCTCAGGTCCCAAGCATTCTGTTTCATTCAGCTGTGCAATCCCTTCTTCCAAGGCTCCACAAGCCATCATATCTACAGGCGTTGTAATGCGCGGACTAGGAATTTTATGCTCTATGGGGATTACATTGTTCGCTTCATGCTCCAGCCTTGGAGGCGTCTGCTTCGTTAGTTTCTTGCATGCTATCCTATAAGCCCACAAAACTTCTGGTACGCGTAGGTCCCAATCAGTCTGTTGCGCATCATATACCTTGTTTAGCACTTCACATACTTCATTAAAGGCTTCTGGATGGATAACCTTCTGCCCAGTTGTTCTTTCCATACTCTGATGTTCCAACCTAAGGGGACATTCGCGCAATTGCCTCACTTGCACATGCTTGCTGACCGTGTCTCCTAACATGAAGTCTGTGTGCATCTACGCAGGTTTTGTAACATATTCATCTATCTATCTAGACAGGTGCATGTGCAGATCGTTCCGTCCGACAATCTTGTCTGCTAATAGCATCTAAGGCTTCCCAAACCATATGTGCATCAGTCTCTTGCATTTGCACCAGTCCTCAAAGCTTCCTTGTTGCGTGCCCCACCACCTCACCGGCGTAGTGCACAGTACCGATTTAAAAGCCTCGAAATGTTGATGTTTCGGCACTTCTCTTTCGAGTCAGTTCAGGAAAGCATCTACCTCACTTAATCCATCATACCTAGGCAGATCCCTTACTTGCGTTGATATGCAGCACAACGATCTTGTCATCATATTGCAGTTCAGCTTGGTTACCTCGTGTAACCGATTCTGCCATCATTCTATCTCCTCATCGGAATCCGACGTACAGGAGCTTTCGCGTTCCCATGAAATCCTTCCATCCACGGTGGGATTTACCCAGTCTTTCTCTCGCACGATTATCTTGTAGATGCAGTCCAAGTCGTCATCACTTTCATAGTCATGCACTGGTTCTGTGTAGTGTGATCCTTCTGCAAGGTCCAAAGGTACAACTATGCGCAAATACTTTTTCTCAAAAATCATCTTGCGCTTCTTTAGATTTATCACCCCGTTCATGTCAGTGGCCCAATCTATTCCTAATAATGCAAGGTAGGGATTTCTATCATCAAAAATCTCTATCACTTCAAAATCTGCCAGCGCGCTTGCTCCTTCAATATCCACTATGATTCCCTGCAATCTTCCCATAAGTAGGATCTTTTTCTAGTTCGCTATTCACAGTTTGATAGGAGACCATTGCAACGTAGGCCTCCCCATGCACTCCCATGTCTGCTTTGGTAGAACGTTCGTGTCCGATCCTAGGTCCAGAATCACTTGGTCCATCTCATATCCCCAATCTACGTGGTCAATCTCATTTCTCTTCCCGTCCTCATCACATGCTTTCCAATCTTGCGGACTACATGCGGTTCTCCTGGCACGGTCCCAACGCATCTATTTATGAGTTCCTATGGTCCCTTTACAGCCTTGCTGTCGCACAGTAGCTTTGTGCATGTTTCTAATAACATGGTGAGCATCGATGGGTCCATGTCCAACTCCAGTCTGTCTTTGCTTCCTTAAGTGGAGGCACCAGTGAAGCTCTTCCTATCTTCCATGAATGTTTCCTTAGCATGCTCCAAATCAAAATCTGGTTCTTTCGTCAGAGCCTTGCGAATCTAAGTATTATCTTCAAGCTGCTTTCCTTTGTCATCCCCTGTTGTAATTCCACTTTGGAGCACAACGTTCACATTAAGGTCTTCCTCACGTGACTCAAACCTCATCATTTGTAGGTTCTGAGTCAGGGGAGGTTGGAGCGCTTCTTTGTCGCACAACCGCGCTATTAGTCTGGGACAATCCTCCATATCATGATCAAAAAATGTACAATATAAGCATGATGGATGCGTCAGATTCGTACAATCACGGGCATAATGTCCTGGCCCTTCGCAATTGTAACATATCAGTTGTCTGTGACCTCTTCCAGGTCCTCCCACACCTCCACCTCGTCCTTGCCCCTAAAATTTGGTTCGCGCCATCCCTGCATTTTGGTCAAGGGGTCGCGTTTTAGCCTGAACTCTATAGGTAGGAGTCCTATCCATCATCAGTTCATAACTTCTACAGGTGCACTCATCATGTCCTACTAACCTAAAAAAATTACAAAACAACTGTTGCGAATTCTACATGTACTTCTGCAACAAATGGTAGTTGTTCATATCATGCTTTCCTCCTATTTGACAAATCCCGCACCACAACATAGGTGTTGTACTAGGTCTTGCTTGTGCCTCCAGTCTTAATGGCATCGTTCCTCCTCCCACGAGGTAATTCATGAATACCGGGCAATGGTCCTTGTCATGTCCCTGACCCTTGCACTTTATGCACCATACCTTATCGTGCACTTCTGGGCAAGCTGTCCTATCCTGTTTCAGACATTGCATCTCAGGGCACAAGTTTTTCAACTGCGCATGGATCTGCTGAACTCCCAGGTTAGGATCTTGTAGCAGGGTTTCATGTAGCCTCATCGTGATTTCCAAGGCCTTGTTCTGATTTGTTATCCTCTGTTGTGACAACATGTTCCTTAAATACAGCATTAGCGATGCTACAAACCATTTGTGGTGTTGTCCATTCATCAAAGTCATGTTAGCTTTGTGAATTGTGCACTTCAGTCTCTAATCCAACTACCAAGGGGTCTCATCTGGTAACATTGTGATCTCCTTGAATCTAATGATCAACTACACCTCTGACTTTAGTCTGCTAAATTCTTTGTTCAGCGCAGTTTGGATATCTGTGATCCCCACATTCGGATTCTCATTAGAATGCCTAATATAACAAGTTAGTGCACGATCCTACAGAGCGCTGACCAACATCGCTTTCTTTATATTGTCATATATAACTCCCTGTGCTTCCCATAGAGCTTTTATCATGAACCAAAACTGGTCCATATCTTCATTTCCTACACCCTTGAACACCGGCAACTTTATCGCGCTTACCAGATTGACTCGGGGTGGTGGTGGAGGTGGTATGGGCGAAGATGGGGTTGAAGAGGGTGAATCTGGTGGTGGTGTGGGTGGGGGTAGTATGCGCAGAATCCTCTGCCTTATCAATTTGATCGCACTTCTTGGTGAGACCTTTGCGAGCTCTTCCTCGTTCCCTCGCGGAGGTGAAATCAAGGGGCTAGTTTCTAGTTCTATACTACCTCAATTTCTGTAAATTCTCCCACTTCTCATAGCCCTAAACATCAATGTATTCACATAATCTACTTTTCACACAGTAGCATTTTAATCCACATGTTCAGATACTTAACGTACTTACCTCGCGGTCCTTTGAGGAAGCGTCGTTCTGCCTCACTACAGCTGACTGAAGTATCTATCGCAAACTCAGTAATGAACCCTCCTATAATTTGATCGAGCCAATGATCAACAACGTGCACGATCTTATCCCCTAATGCTTCTAATCTGTGCACCAACTCTGAGGTCCACACAATAGGTCTATCAAGATTGCACCTTCCTTGGCTATTTGCTATCTTCGTGATCCACTCGTATAGCTCAGTAGGGAAATATGTGAAGAAAATTTTGTGGATCTTTGTGTACAGGTTGCAGTCTAACCACTTTTCTTTTGATAGTCGTGGATTCCTATTCTCCTACATTGCAAACTCGTGAATCTTCCTATCCAACCAATCTTCAATTTCTTTCTTAGTTGGATTCCTGTGATATGACATCAGACATCTCTATGCAGATCTTGGTCCTAGTAACATAACCATTTGTTGGCTTGTTGGGGCCTGACCCAGGTTCAGAGTTAATTAGCCAAACAAATCCCTGTACTACTAGCCCTTTCGGCAACAGTCCATGGAGCATGGACTGAGGTCTCACCTGAAGTAGTATGGGGCGAGCTAGAACTAGGTTTCCACACCCTTGAGATGTCTGAGGGGTTGACTTGGTCCAACTGTGTGTCCCTTCATGCAAGTTACTTTGTGCACTTCCCTAGCCTTCGCGCCCAGATACCTTTGCCTTCGCGCAGCTCTAACCAAGGTTTGTGGGCCTTCCGTGTTGCTGGATCAATGATATATATTATTTCCCTAAGTCTGACCCAATATCTTACTTATCCTCTTATCACAGTTAGTTATCTCCACATAAACATATGCCCTATATTATATTTACTTATTCAGCACATTCATATGAGTTCACGCAGTAAATGAACAATAGACTTGCAATTCATACCCAATAATACATAAAATAGGAAAAGATACATAGGAATATGGTAACACTTCTCTTTTATTAATTCTTCCCATAGTTACAAACTGACCTGCCCTGCGCACTCAGCTGCAGACTACTAGGCCTTTGCGCACTCAACTGTAAAGCCTTCCCCTACTCTATGACCCAAAGACATGACTTACACTTCGACTCAATGCTTCATGGACTTCTTAGACTCATTGATCCATCATTATTTCTACACTTATAGCCTCGCCCTATTTATACAATCCCATGGTCCGCGGACCATGGGTAGATCTTTCAAACTGACATTACATTACAAAAACAAGGGCGGACAACCCTATGACTCTATTATGACTTCATGCTCCACGCCCACAAATCGTTGAGTCTTTACAATGGAATTAGTCAAAACTTGGGTTTTAAGCCCAAAAACATGCCTTGGGGGGATTCCATGCCCAACAACATAATCAAACGAAAGGAAAACCAAGTATGTGAGGAGAGTCACCACAACGACGACCATTGGTGCAAAAACAGGAAAACTAGTGCGACACTTATGAAAGGAAAACAAAACTTAGAACAACACTTCTAAAAGATAAAATAAGTTGAAATGTTAGCAACCATGACAAGAAATAATCATAATGGTACTCACACAAGCGAAATGACAAAAGGCGACAGAAAAAACGACAAAAGACAATAAAAGAAAAACTCATCGAGAAAAGTGACAACTCCACCAATGGTTTCTTGATATCTTTAGGAGTGTTAGAGCTCAAAGATTGAATGCGCAAATGGGCTCTAAAGGCATCAATTAACTAGATTTGAGCAAATGAGGTTTTATGACGCACATGCCTAAAATCAAGGAAAAGGTGACACTTGGCAGAAATTTCCAAAAAATAGCGATGTGCCGCCTTCAAGAAACTAATAATGGATCCCTATTTCCTAGGGATGATTTTTTTTTTTTTTTTTTCTTTTTTACTTTTCTCATGGAAACTTTCCATGCACAGTGTCAGGAAAGACAATGCAATTCTAGGGAACTGGGCAACTTTCCTGCCCAATGCACTCTGTAGTTTCTGATCTGAGTGAGGGATTGTGTAGTTTCTGCGATCAGTGTTGGGTTTCCTTTCATGACTGTGCTATTTCTAAGCTCAAGGATGACTGTGAGTCATAACTATGCAATTCCCATCATCAAGGTTGCTTCCCCTCAAGTATTGTGCAGTTTCTGGAGGCAAGTCTAGAACTGTTGTCAGACCAAGTCGGGAGATTAGCTTGTGAGTTATAAAGATCATCTAGATGTGAAAAAAAGAAATAAAAAGAAAAAATGAAAAATATAAGTCTTAATAAAACCATGAATACCTAAATAAGTGCAATATGATCTCTTGTGGATAGGAAAGAAGGCTCCAAAATCAAAGCATAGGTAAACTTTTGGAGGGTGGTTGTAACTGCTACAACATTGGTGACACATTGGTAGAAGTCCAACTCTCTATACGGATCTTGTCTCATGCAAAACAAGTCTAACTCTTCTGGAAGTATTGTTCATTTCATTGATTATCACAACTTATTTGCTTACCTTGAGTTAAAGATATAGTCCCTACCATTCTCTTCATCAGCAACACACATACCAAACCAAGTTAGACTAAGTTGTTTCGATTGGGGATGAGGAGTATATAAATGCACACGTAAAAGTGATTGTTAGAGTCTTAGTTTCAATGTTTGATGTTTGTCCACTACCAACAGGCCTATACAACACCACGGTGGAATCACTTTAGGAACACAAACATTTCTCCGCTGCTAGTAAGCCTAGACAATCCCCCATTAAATTTGTTTGCTTCACCTCTCTATGTAGGAATCATTTCTCTTGTTTCGCCCTTTATTTCATTTTTCATTTTTCATATATTTGTTCAAAAGACTGTGCATAGGAACCTATTTATTTCATCGAGGCAGAAGAGGGATCCTGACGTATTGAGAGCAAAAGAGGTTGTCCCTTCAAAGAAGGATATTTATATACACCTCTGACATACTTGTGAAGGTTTTTCTCCCCTCATTACTCTACTTGACTTGATTGAAAAGGATTAACTGAAAATAGAAGACCGATTAGAGTAGGCGGTACTAGTTAAAAGTGCAAGCATTGTGATTTCACTTGTGAATTTCTCTGAAAGGAAATTATTTTGCATCAGAGTATCATTGACTAAAAGAAATGAAAGATTCACATAAAGAGGGGGAATAGAAAGATAACCAAGCGTTGATAGAAGTGCAACTTTCTCTTGGACTTCACCCTGCTTGTCTAAGAATCCAAACACAGTCTCATGTTGAATCTACCCTATGACAGAAGTAAAAAAAACAAACAAAAGGAAAGAAGTGGAGTGGAAATTCAAATAAAGCAAATCAAAGAAACAAACAAGAAAGGAAAACAACTACTCCTACTCCTAACAATGAATAGGCTATTTCAGGCTCACATGAATGATACAAGCATAACAACAAACAAAAAAGATAAGACAATGCAAACCAAAACATTCGAAGTCTGAAAGAACATGTAAAAAAGAAAGAAAGAAATGTGTTGTGGAGACATTCTGTGGGTGCATGGTGGCATGTAGATACACTACGACCTCAAGAAATGCAAGCTCAAACTTTAGAACTGCGAAAATGGGCGAACATAAAGAAAGAACAAATTTTTCACTTTTCAACCGTGCTCACCACGTAAGACTCCTCTAATGACTGAGTGATGGGATCGTGTGATAAATATGGAGGATGCGAAAATTGTAAAATAGATTGATTTTAAATGTGTACTATGAAGTGATGAGGATCCTAGAAAGACTAAACACATTTCTGATCAGAAGTGGAACGGACCTCAAGACCATGAGAACATGACATAACCATTAGCATAGGCTGAAGTGCATCGACAGCTTGGGGAAATTCCATTTCACCAGAATATGGATCATCAAAGATCGGTGACTTAGAAAGATCAACAGTGGAAAAATTAATATCGTGACTGAATGAATCAATGAAAAGATCATGACAGCCATAATCAGAATATTCAAGATTACAAACAGAGGCATCCTCATGATCTGACAAATCGTAAAGAGGGGATGATGGAAAACGAGAAATTTCACCCTCTATATTTCTAGAAAGATAAGATGAGAGATTGGGAGGATCGCATAGAAAATATTTATCCTCTCCGCATTCAGATGAAATATTTTCATTCCACATGTTCCGAGAATGATTAAAAGTAGTGACATCAACAAAATCTAAATTTTCACGAGATTCAACAGGAATGACGAAATTGTAGAAAATATCAAGATAATGCAAAGGAGGTGCAGGAGGAAGGAGGTCATCCTTCATCACAGATTCTTGTTCAAATTTAGACTCCCACACATACTCTTTAAAAATGATATCACAAGTTGTTTTTTCAACACCAACTCCATCTAGAACTTGATCCTCTTGAACATCAGGAGATAGGTTCGAAATAGGTGAACACAATACATCATATTCTGGAGGATGAGGAGATAACACTTCATCAAAACCATCAAACTCACAGTCCAAACCTGTGTTGAAATTGTAAGTATGCCAAGTGGAAAAATATGGTAGTAGATCAACGGATGAATTCTGAACTTCTCCCACCTCAACCTACTGAACTAGAGTTGTTTGATGAGAAGGGGATGGAGGGTCACTTGGAACAACTACCTCATCCATCATAGATTTAGAAGCTCTAATACAAAGGTATGTTGGGAGAGGTTTGAAATATTCAATCTCATGAGGATTTTTTGAAATGTGAACAAGATATAGAAATATGTCTACCAAGAAATACCAATCAACATCATTTTCATGGAATTCAAAGAAAAAATGGATGAAATGATCATGAAAATCCTGAATAGATACATCAGGTACTTTTGGGAAATTTAAAATTTTCTTGCATATATTTTTACAATCATAGAAATCAAAAGCACGAGACAACTCTATGAAAAGTAGTTTGAAAGGGTGAATAAAGTCATAAGGAAAACTACATCCAACATCCTCATAGTGGATATTGTGCTTTGTACAAAAATTACATAACTGTGTGGTTTGCTCAAATAAGGTTGTTTCAGCCTTGCCGTTGAATTTTAAATTGGAAAAGTCATCAATAATTCTCACCAACACTTTCAGATTTGTGTGTATGAAAAAACATGTTAGGGTTATGATTTGGGGAGAATTCATTAAATGTGTGTATAAATTCAAAACAGACTTCAAGGGCTTAGCTTGTCATCTGGCCCTCCTCATAGCACCAGAAAATTTGACGGTGTTGGACCTGCAAACATTCAATGGATCTCCCTGATATGAAGTCCCAACTAGACCTCACATTGTCTGGAGTAGGAGTCCAAGCAATGGGTGGTAATGTTATTCCTTGACTGCAAAAACGATTAGAGTGAAGTATGGTAACTTTGGGTGAGAGAAAGTGTGTGACCCTGCAGAAATTCAAGTATGATGCATGAAGGTTCAAACACACTAAGGGAAAAGGAAGTGTGCCCCTTGGAAGCCTGTAATAGTATGTAGCTTGAAAGGAACACACGAGCTCAATGACATCACAAGCTAAGATACAGAATAGCCCACAAGTTGAAGTGATGAATTAATACAATGACACGCATTCAACAACATACATACAAATGGAAATGAAATAGTTCATAAGCATGAGCATAAGTTAAATAACATACATTGCAACAACAAGAATAGTCCTACTATATTCACAACATATGCATGAAAGCGTGTCGGCTCCGAGTTTTATTATAAGTGAAAGTTCCATTCATACATATACCATTTATGGTCCACAAGCCCTAATTGTGTAACATTAAAGTCAAGAACACCTACTCCTCCAAAGAAGTATACTCTCTCTACGATGCAGAGAAGCCAAGGCTCTTCACAATACTCCCAAGATCCTTCTAATCCTAAGCCTAGCCAAATTCTTGGCTCCCAAATACCTTTACATGAGTCATGAGGTTCTATTTATAACAAGAGGGGGTGACTTTCCAACTCCCCTTTGTGACTTTTGGACTACCCTCATGACTCTTCAACTTATTTACATAATGACTTATTACATTATATCATGACTCTTCATACTCCAATATCAACACTTGGAATTTCACTTAAAAGATAATTACAAATAATATTACAATTTACACTCGTACCCATATAAGAAAAAATAGGGTATAGATAACTTAACACCCTAACAAGAAAAAACACTATGGTTCTTGATTTTGGGGAAACTCTAGCTCAACAGCTTCAATTTAATGCCTCTTGGTCATATATTGGTTCCAAGCTCGATACTGTGTGATGACATCCCCAAACTGCGTAATGGTGTCTTGGTGGAAACGAACTCTAGCCTCCATAGCATCTAGGTACATTGACTTTGATCTAGTTTTAACATCCCTCTCAAGAAATAGAAACATTGCTCTAATCTGGACAGGACCACTGATGTACTTCTGCATATTTTGTCTACTCATCCCTAAACCTCCTTGGTGGAAATCTATGTCAAATTCTCTAAGTACTCTTCAATCTTCTGCCTGACCTGGTGTTTGTGTTTGGCTCCTCTTCTATTATTGGTTAGTTTTGTTATTTCTCTTCAACATGTATTGGCATTGTTTCTTCTACTATGGAACCTTTCATTTCTTCTTCTTCTTGTTGTTTCTTCTCTTCTTTTTCTTTACTCCTCATCTCCCGTTCTTCCTTCATTTCTCGTTCTACTTGCTTCAATCTTATTTTTTCTTCCTACAAGCTCTTCTTTTCTCTCTTCCTCTACTCTGCTCTCTATATACTTTGCTTCCTCTTCAATTTTATTGCCAAATTTGCTTTCATAAGGATTGGATCCACTTTCATCTTGTAGTTTTTCTCTCCCCTTGGACTATCAAGAACCTTTCTCTTTCCCTTATCTTGTATGGTATTGTTTCTTTCTACTGGTGCTTCTTCTAGAGTTTTCATCTATATCTACCTCAAGGCTCTTTGCCAAAAGAGCTTCATTAAATTTCTACCATGTTAGTGTTGATCCCTTTCCAATAAATAGTTGAGTGTCCACGTACACTGGTAAGTCCACTCATGTTTTCTCGACTGCTTCCCCAATACTGCTTTTAGTGGTATCTTTTGAAGTAGCTCTTTTTGGTACCATGGTAACAATGACTGCTGGAGAGAAGTGCTTCACATGTGTGGTACCTATCAGAAAAAAGGGACACTCATGGAAAGAAAACATTAGCTTAAGAAAATATACCTTCAAAGCATGATCAAGCAGCAATCGAGGCAACTGGATAGAAGGATTGCGCAATTTTTATCAACAAGAGAGATAGGTTGACTCTAGGAACTATGCATTGTGCAAGCCTAACAGTTAATGATGATTCCTGAGGCTTGAGACTTGGCAATGAGAAGTCCCAACCTGGGAAGAGACTGGGAGATACTTCACATTGCATAGCCTCAGTGGCCATGGTGACAGGTTGACCCTTGGAATTGCGCAAAGCACAGTTGGGGCCAACTTGTACTATGCACTACGTAGTTCCAAAGGTAAATTTTGTGGCTTGAGCCTTAGGATTGTGTAGTTCCTAGCTGAGCAAGGCAAGATCTAGCCAAGGAAGTTGAAGATCTGCCTAGTGCAAGTGTGAAAAATGATAAGAAGTGAATAATGATGTGAGATTAAGTGAAAAACCAATGAAGTATGAATGAATCAATGTGGATCACGTGAATAAATTGATCAAACAATTGGAAAATCAAGTATGTGAGAAGAGTCGTCACAACAACGACCATCGGTGCAAAAGTATAAAAACCAATGCAACACTTGTTCCAAATAAGCATAAAATGAAAAAAGCATAACAACACTCACATAAGTGAAATGAAAAAAAGCGACAGAAAAAGCGACAAAAGACGATAAAAGCAAAACTCACCCGGAAAAGTGATGAAAACTCCATCGAAGGTTCCTTGATATCTTTGGGAATATTATAGCTTTAAGATCGAATGTGAAAATGAGATCTAGAGGCATTGATTAACTATATTCAAGAAAATGAGGTTTTATTACGTGCATGCCTAAAATCAAGGAAAAGGTGACACTACTCAGAAACTTCCAAAAATAACAATGTAACACCTCAGGGAAAATAATAATGGATCCCTATTTCCTAGGGATTATTTTTACTTCATATTATTTTTTCTTTTCCTGGGGAAACTTTCCATGCACACTACTGGGAAAGACTGTGCAATTCCGGGGAACTAGGCAACTTTCTGGCTCAGTGCACTATGTAGTTTCCGAGCCCAGTGAGGCATTGGACAGTTTTTGGGCTCACTGTTGGGTTTCCTTTCATGATTGTAGTTTATGAGTGCAAGGTTGTCTATCAATTAAAACTATGCAATTCCCATAATCAAGGTTGCTTGCCCTCAAGGACTGTGTAGTTTCTGGAGGCAAGCCCAGAACTGTTGTGAGACCAAGTCAGGAGATCAACTTGTGAGTTAGAAATATCATCTAGGTGTGAAAACAAGCAAGCAAAATCACAAATGAAAAAGATAAGTCTCAATCGAAGCATGAATACCTGAATTAGTGCAAGATGAGTTCTTGTGGATAGGAAGGAAGGCTCCAAAATCAAAGCATAGGAAAAATTT
Organism: Pinus tabuliformis; assembly: GCA_031772625.1. NCBI lineage: Eukaryota > Viridiplantae > Streptophyta > Pinopsida > Pinales > Pinaceae > Pinus > Pinus tabuliformis. The sequence continues at coordinate 1,111,170,664 of CM062820.1, read as the reverse complement.
TGGAGGGTGGTTGTAGCCACTACAACAAAACTCTACATGATTCACTTTAGAGTTTATAAAAGTTTGTATATAATTTTAAGAATAATATAATTATTAAATTTAACATTAATATTAAATATTAAATATTAATATATTATAATATTGAATTTAATCAATATTATATTAAATATAATAGTTTTGGAATAATATGATATTAAATTTGATATATTATAATATATATTAATATATTAGAGCCCGATGGTGCTGACTGACCCAAATGCATTTAGTTTTGGTGACAAGGATGTGAGCATCCCAAGAGAAGGTTTGTTAGGTCATGATGATTGACGAATTCAAGTGGAAGGAGGGAAGTCGATCATTTGGAAAACTTGGGAGGCAGGTAGGTGTTATAAGCTGGAGGGAGTTTCTTCTTTGCCAGTGTATCTTTATAGTTATGGGAGCATTGAAGGGTGATTGAATTGTAGTGGAGTATGCATAGTTCATACAACTCTGCATGCCCCTTCTCTCATTTTTTATCGCAACATCATCATTGTAGGTTGCAAGGATGGAATTTAGTTTGGGTGTAAGGGGTTGAAGTGCTAGATGTAGGATCCTAGTGAGAGGTGATGTGATAATTCCATGAGTGAATGGAAGGTACAAGGACATGGTGAGAGGTCAGAGTGTTTCTTTGTTGTGAGATATATTCACACTCAAATGAGCCAAATTGGAGGCTTGGTAATTTCAATAGTATTGACCCCCTCCCTTTGGATCGATGCAACCATTATTAGAACTAGTGTGGTGCTTGTCTATTATGGTTGGGATTTTTAGTTGAAGTGCTTTTGAGTTCTGTCTAGAGGGGAATTTGTTTTCTATTTTTGTAAGTCTACCAAGGCTATTGAGTGGCCTAACAATTGGGGGCTCCAAAATTTGGGTATTATCTGGTGTTTTTCTTCATCTCTAGGTGAGCAAGGAGAAGTACTAGATTTTTGTTGAAACACCCTCCCTGGTGTGGAGTCACCACATGGTGGTCCCGAAGGTGGTGATTATAACTCAATTCTATGGGAATTTCACCTTGCACGTCTAAGGTAGTCGAGTTAGGACTTAGGTTTTGTCATAGTGATTTAACTTAGATTACAACATGCTCCACCAGAGGGGTCATGCAAAGCACGATGAGGCTCCCCGTGGAGTTGCACAAGCATGGGTAGGAAGAGTGGATGTTGATTTAGGTGGGGGGGAAGTGGGAAGATGGTGTGTCATATGGTGAAGTGGCCCAATAAATTGGGGCAGTTATTAGACCAACGGAAACTCCTCTCTCTATGGAGTCTATTGTTGGTCGTTGACTCGCTTCAAAATGTCATGGCAATTTTGGAAGAATTAAGGTAGTAGTGGCATGAAGACAAAAATGAATTGATTGATTTATTGAACGACATCTATCACAATCAGTGGGTAATGATGGAAAGGATGGATTCAATTCGATGAACCCAGATACGCATAATGGAGTGGTTGGACCGAATTGAAGGCATGGCTTGCCTCCTCCACGAAATTTTTTATTATGGTTGGCTTTCTTTGTATACTTGATGTTTCTAGATCCTATCTGCTTCTGGTTTAAGGACTAGCTATAGTGTATTTCCCTTTTTTTTTTTTTTGTTTATCTCTCCTGGCTAACAAATCTAGTCAGAGTGAAGACATGAGAGCAGTGCTTAATCTGCGCCTATGTACTCTTTTGACCTGATAATCGAATCCTTTTTTATCTACAATATATATATATATATATATATATATATATATATATATATATCTATGGATAAAGAGATTTAATACAATATTACATTTAATTTAATATAATATAATAGCTAATATAATATTATGTTATATTAAACATAGTATTATAATATTATAATATTAAACATAAGTGTGAGAGAAGGAGAAGAGAGAGGGGGAGAGGAAGAGGGAGGGAGAGAGATATACATATAGAGTGTATATGTTTGGGGGATCGGACAGGGAGAGAAAGAAAGAGAGACAAAATGATATAGAGATATAGATAGAGGAGGGAGAGAGGAGAGAGGAGAGAGACAAAGAGAGGGAGGGAGGGAGAGATATTTATTTATGGAGAGAGAGAGTGTGTGTGTGTATGGGGGGGTTAGATAGAGATAAAAAGGAGACATAGAGGGTATATAGATATAGATTGTATGGAAAGAGAGATGAGAGAAGAGAGAGACAAAGGGAGGGAAGGAGAGGTGGACAGAGAGATAGAGAGATGGGCGAGAGATGGAATTAGAGGGGGGGAGAGGGAGGGAAAATGAAATACATAGAGAAAGAAAGGTGGGGATATAGGGAGTGACAAGGGATATATGGAGAGAGGGTGAGGGAGAGAGGAGAGCGAGAGGGAAGAGTGAGAGAAGGAGAGAGAGAGGGAGAGAAGGGGAAGAGGGAGAAGGGAGAAAGAGAGGTAAAGGAAGAGGGAAGGATAGAGACATAGATAAATATCGATAGAGAGTGTGTATGTTTTGGGGCTGAGATAGAGAGATAAAGAATAAGATACATAGGGATATAGAGATATAGATGGAGGGGGGAGAGAGGGAAGAAGAGAGAGACAGGGAGGGAGGGAGGGAGGGAGGTAGGGAGGGAGAGATAGATAGATATGGAGAGTGAGATCATGTGTGTTTAGAGGGGTGATGGAAAGACATAGAGAAGGATATATGAAGGGGATATAGATATAGATGTTGGGGGGGAGATAGAGAGAAGAAGAGGGAGATAAATAGAGGGGGGTAGAGGCGAAGAGAGATAGGGATGGGGGGAGAGAGAGAGATGAGGGAAAGAAAGAGGGGGAGATACAATATTATTCAATGAATTCATGCATTAATTTCGGTGTATATGTTGATCCTAATCATATTTGTTTGATTGCACTAGATGCATTGATTTCAGTGTAGATGTTGATTTCTAATCCTATTTGTTTTCTTGCACTCGATGCATTGATTTTAGTGTAGATCTTGATTTATATTCCTATTTTATTTCTTTCCCTAGATGCATTGATTTAACTATAGATGTTGATTTCTAATGCTATTTTAATGCTTACACTAGATGCATTGATTTCAATGTAGATCTTGATTTTTATTCTTCTTTGATTACTTTCCCTAGATGCATTGATTTTAATGTAGATGTTGATATTTGATTTAATGTAACTAGATGTATTATGTATATGAATTTCAAAGTAATTAGATTAATAGTGTGCATTGATTTTAGTGTAAGCACAAAAGAATTTATCGACAAAGTGTATTTATTTCTGTGTTACAGTAATTCAACCATAAATAAAAGACTTAAATTTTCATCTTAAATAAAATGTTCACTTACCTTAAATGTCTACTTCTTGAAACTGTAAACTATTTGTAATTGACTACATTATTATTATTCCCATTTTCTATCATTTAATATTGTTAGTCACTTTTCATTCAAGTGAGGTAATAGAAAACAACTACCATTGAAAATTACTTGGGGTTTAACACTCCATAAGTCGCAATGATTGGCTTCGGAGAAAGCTACTTTTAATATTGGAGAGAAACATAGACAAAGTATGACATTTGCTACAATATTTTAACTTAAATATTTCAATGTTCTACAATTTCAACTGCCTTTTTCATATGATCCATATGAAAACATGGCAAAACTAACAGGTGTGACAATAAGAACAATAGAAGAAAATAGTCTAAAATTGATCATAGTGAAGACTATTTGTAATTGAATACATTCCTATTATTCACATTTTCTATCATTCAATATTGTTTCATGGTCACTTTGAATTCAAAATTTTAATTTCATTATTTCTTATCATTCAATTTATTAATAGTCTCTATCATCTCAACAAATTGAGGTAACTAGCAAATTTAAAATTAAAATGATTAGATTAATCTACTGCATATTCAACATATTTAAAATTATCTAAATAATTATATGTTCAACAAATTTTCCATGGTCATACATGACTGAAACCATCCTAGATACATGTTAACCCAGGATCTATCAAGCATTGAGAGGGATCAAATCTCTCTAGATACAAACCTTTCCTCAAGTTTTACACTAAAAAAATAGGTTTGTAGCTCGAGATATTTCATCCCTCTCACCACTTGATAGATTCGGAGTTAAGACGAATCTAGGTTGGTTTTTGTATATTGTTCCAATGATCGTTTAGTAAAATTATTAAAGAATCAATTGGAAAATAATAGTTGTAACCTACGAGGAAATGAAAGGATGAATGATTTTCAATGTAATGTATTAAAAGAGAGTTTAAAAGGAGGCTCTTTCTATAAATGAAAGAGAGATTGATTGGGACTTGTCATCACACAATCCTTCTTTGTTTTTGGTAGAAATATTCTAGCCATTAACAAGAAAAAAAGTTGTAGGTAGCATGCTATATGTTTGACAAAATTCCTTGAGGAGAGGAAATGGGTAAATTTTCAATATTTGACCACATATGCGGAAGGATCAAATTCAAATAATGGATGAGTTGCAAGTGCCATATTTTTTTAATCTTGTAACCATAAATTAGTATTAATGGGAGTAGATTGTAAAGTTGCATCTATGGAAGGAAAGCTTTGAAATGGGGTGAAATTCCCAATTTTGGATGAAATTTGGAGGAGAAATTTGTTAATAGCAATGAATGGAAAAGCATGAAGTTCAAATTGGTAATCATAGTCTTAGATTTGTTCCAAGAATGGGATAATTGTAGGAGATATGTTTGAAAGTTTCATGCAAATAGAGTTTTTTTGGAAAATGGGTATTATAGACATAAATTAGAAAAAATTAAAAAATTAAAAAAAAGGATATTTTTGTACCACAACCCCATCAATGACATGGCGGTTCCAAGTGGAAACTAATTTTAAAAGTTGTACGCATCTGCTATCATGGGGGTTTAATTAAAAATGGAGAGATCTAGTTATTAACTAGTAACATCCAAGCTAGAATTCAATATATGTCATCATATGAAAGGAAAGTACACCATTAGATTTATTGGATGTGAGGTAGTTCATTATTCAATAAGAAACTCTATGAATGAATTCAATCTAAATCATTTTATTAGGATCATTCCTGAACATTGGATCTTTCATATATTGGGTAGTGCATTATCAAGTGTGCATCTTTAAACCAAATTTTTATCTACATTGTTATATTATGATCACCCTCTACCATTGGATCATTGCAATTTAATCTTTCTCATTTTTTGGAAAGAACCTTTAATCCCAAAATCAATATGTATTGTCAAATCGAAATCGATCTCAGTTTTCATATATATATATATCATGTTTAAGGGGCTTCACTAACCTTTATTTTCATTTAAGAGAAAAATCGATTTGGGCCATTGGATCAAACAAGACTCTATTAGTTGATCTATCAAGGATAAAAAATCACAATAATAAGTGGGAAAAGAATATAAGCCCTGTTTGGATCTCCTCCATTGGATCAAGTCAATGGTATCTATTAGATCTATCAAAGGTAACAAGTTGGGATATGGGTTGAGCATTTGTAAGTCTTGAAATGGTTTTGTGTTATTGATATTCCCCATAGCTTGATGGTAGGATTCAAGAATGTGAAAATTGTGCACCTAGGACTAAAGATATTAGATGGCCCCTGCCTATCATTGTAGCTAGTGAGAGGGTGTCATGTGGACTAGTGGGAGATGAAGTAGGACCCCCATGTATTATTGAGGTATGGGAAAATACTTAGTCAACCATGGTGGACAGATGGGAAAAGGGGGGAGAGAAAGTACATGAAAATGGTTACATGGGTGCCAAGTGTCTGAGAATAGCAATGCAATTGAATTCATGGCCAATTTAAACTTAACAATATATATGTAGTTGTACTTGGCATATTAATAATGTCTTGCATATATACACATTTTGTGTACTTATTAGTAGTTGTAGAATATATTTGTATAGGTTTTTGGACCCTATATGGGGTGCTACAGTAGTATAAAGTACAATAATTTGGTACACATTTATCAAGAATTTTAAGTCATAAACTTACAGGGCATTTTGGAGGGCTTAAACAACATTTTTAAACACTGAAAATTGTAGATAGCCTATGATGTGGAATTAAATTGAACATATAAAGAGTACCCACCATACATAATTTTGAGTAGAGTTATATTGACAAAATTAGAAATACATAAAATAAAATAAAATGTTTCTTTCAAAAAACAAGTTTTTTCATGTATTTTTAATTATTTTCAATGTGGGACTATCAAAAAGTATGTAGATGGAGTACTTTCTAGATATGTAATTTAAATTTGCATCCAATGAGTGGATATTGTTGGAATTTAAGTAAACCTATAATTAAATAAAGTAGTTTTCTTCTTTTTCCTCTAAAAACATTTACCCCTAGGGATGGCATAATCATCTTGAATCTTATTGGTTATTTTAAAGATGATTTTGTTAGTAAAAAAATTTTAGGCCCATTTTTAACCTCAAAATTATCCTAATGATGGTTTGGAGGTAGCCAAACATATCACCATACATATATCGAATAATAATATATAAATTCAATAAATTTCAAGGAGATATTAGGAAGATTAAGCCTTCCACATTCGATGACGACCATAAGAAGGGTGAAAAAGCTAAAGCTTGGCTATTGGGGATGAGGAAGTATCTCCAATTGCATAGTTACTCGTCCAACTTGGAAGCCCAACTTTTAATATATCATTTGCAAGGTAAGTAATCAATGTGGCGAGACTAACTCAAGAGAATCAAGCGCTTGGATGATGAGAAGATACCATGGAAGAAATTCAAGAGGTACTTGTAGAATAAATATTTATCTAAACAATACTATGACATAATAATGCAAACATTATTTGAACTCAATGCTAGGGGAATAAATTTGGAGTATAAAAGAAATTTCCTTGAATTATTGAGGTATGTTGGTTTTATTAATGATGAAAATACCAAAAGACAAATTTTGTAAGTGGTTTACCATCATTTTATCATGATAAAATTAAATTTAATGAGCCAAAGACTATGGTGGAAACTATAAGGAATAAAAAATACCTTTATGAGTATAAATATAGATTTAAATAAGATCACTTTGGGCTCATATGAATTCCCAATTGGTATGGATTGTTTAGGAAAGAACCATGTTTTCCTAGACTACTACATTAAATCATTCACTTTCCTTGATGAAGAATGGAAACAAAGGCAAGTGTAGGGAAATCCAAGAACAATTCTTATCATGGATATTTTTGCGACGTAGCAAAAGAAGTTTTTTAGAAAAGTGGTCCATATTTATGTAGCGCATATGTAAGAGGTAACCAAGGAACGTACCAAGAATTGAAGTCCACCAAGTGCTAAAATAATTTGAATATGTATTTATTGAAATACTGGGTTTACCACTAAACAGGGATATTGAATTTTCCATATTTTTGGTACTTGGAGCTACCCTAGTATCAAAAGCACCATTCAAGATGAGCACACCAGAGCTTAAAGAATTACAAATGCATCATGAAGAGCTTTTGAAGAATGGATGCATACATCTAAGTGTGCCACCTTGGGGTGCCCCTATGCTCTTTGTTACAAAAAAAGGATGATACACTAAGGTGGTGCATATACTTCAAGTGGTTGAAAAATGTGATAGTGGAGAATGAGTGTCCTTTATAAAGGATAAATGACTTACATGATTACATGAGACAAGCTAAGGTCTTCTCTAATTCGAGGCCAAGATACTATCAAGTTAGTATTAAGGAGGATGACATCAGTAAGACAACCTTTAGAACCAAATGTGATCATTATGAGTTTGTAGTGGTGCCATTTTCCAAGCTACAATGCATCGACTATCTTTACCTTATGAATGGCATTTTATAGAATTTTTTGGACAATCTTGTCATTATCTTTTTAAATGACATACGTATTTAATATTATAGTTCTAAAGAGGATATTATAAGCATTTGAAAATGGTATTGCATCTACTTAGAGAGAATTATATTCATGCCAAGATGAGAAAAAGCTTACTTTACCAAATTCATATTCATTATTTGTGTCATGCCATCTTAGAGGAAGATGTGGCAGTGGACCTAGAGAAAATCAAAGCTATCAGTTAGTAGCCAACACCCAAAAAAGAAACATAAGTTAGGCCCTTTATGGGAATAGTAGGTTATTGTAGGACATTAATTGATGGGTTCTCAAGAATAGCACACCTAACTAGTTCCTTGCAAAAAAATTGTCCAAAATTTGACTAGTCTCGTAGATGTGAGAGGGTTTTTCAAGAATTATAAATATTTCTTTTCAATGCACCAATTCTTAATATAGTTGCTCCGAATGAATATTTTATTTTGTGCATTGATGCATGTAACGAAGGGCTTAGAGGAGTTCTCATGTAGAATGGTCATGTGTTATGTTATGATTCAAGGGAGATGAAGGCGAATTAGAGGAATTATTCCACTCATGATTTGGAATTGAAAACCATCATTCATGCCATAAAAATGTGGAGCCATTACCTCATAAGAAATAGGTTTGAATTGAGAAAAAAACATATTAGTTTGAATAATTTTTTTTCTAACACTCCTTAGCCACCCTCTAGGGTAAATTATTACCTTTGCACCTATAGAATAGAAAATTTACCTCTTCGAAAAATAAATTAGAAACTTTCCCTTTTACGCTCAATCATATAGCTCTAGTACTATAAAATAGAATTCCCAATAAGGTTCCAATATACCCCAAAGGACTAATTATCTACTCTACCTTACATGTCTAGTGTATACTACCATGCAATGCATAGAAACACATATCCATAAAAGCACACTACACATTATAAATTTATTAACCATGAATAACATATATAAATACATGAATTAGTCATAGCATAAAATAGAGATATATCAAAATAAATGCCTATATCTTTTAATGAATCACTAATTGGCTATAGACCTTAAATGTTCCTCCAAATGATAAAACATACTACTCATAATCTCTCAGAAGGGGGTCATCACAAAGTTAGGGCTATGACTACACTTGGAAAAATGTTTCTTAAACCTAACTGAGGTCCACAGGTAACACCAAAAAAGTAACAGGATGAGTTACCAAACTCTAGAAATATGCAACTTACAGTCTCTCATCCCTCATTAGTGTGCACAACCAAAGGTAGTGCACCCCATCTCTATACCCAAAGTCCCTTTGGATATTCCACTATACTTCTAAGGCTCAAACATAAGCCATTCGAGGAGTCTTGTAGTCCTATGTATATACAAGTTCCAAAGGTTAGGTCATTAATGTGTATTTTTCTCGCTATTTAAAACAATCTTTTACCATTTTACTGTTAGAAACCTTGAGAACTACTGAGAGGGGTGGGGGGTGAATTAGTAGTGTGACTTATGTCCAATTTTTACCAAATTTTACTTCTCTTTTCACAATTAGTGATTCATGCATAAATTAACCTGCAACATATTAAACATGAACACATTATAGTAGATGAATCATATGAAGAAACCAAACAACCATAGGAACAACAATGAAAATAATCATGAGCAGCAAAAATTACAAACATCAATCAACCACATGAGAACACCAGATGTAAGGTGGAAACCACGAGGGTAAAAACCACCATCGAAAAATAAGGTTCATCATCATCTCTTCTATTATGTAAAAATGTTTTACATCTGATTCACTGGCCACTACTAGTCTGTAAGCCACCACTTGCTCATTGAAGGCCCCAACTGTCACGCGGAAAGAGTCGTTAGTGCGGACACAACCGACCTTCTTAGAAAGCCTAAGACTCTCTAATGACAAACAAGACAAATAAGAGCAATCCTTCCCTAAATATGCTTTTACAATATGAGAAATCAAGTGTTTAGATCCTACCTGTAATCCAACGCTGTTGTAGTAGTCTAGCTTCGTTGATCCGGATGAGCTCCTCCTTCCCTTCGAAACCTGCATTCACCAACAATCAAACGATTAAATAGCACCTGAATATCACATAAAATAAAACATATTTAACATATAGACCAAGGAGTATATGAAACAACTCATTAATAACAAATTGTTGAGAAGAATGGACTAATTTGTATTAAAAGGTTGTGCAAGCTCCTCCCAGGGTCCACAAGAGTTCTCCCTTACTCTGATCAGCTCACCCACCTCCCAATGGAAACAAGTAAAGATGGTAATCTCTCCTCACAAGCTTCTACAAGGAAGTCCTAATTCCAGCAGCATCTACCCTTAGGAATGTTCAGCTTTCAACCTCCCCTCCCTTTGGCCCAATGCCTGTATTTATAATGCTCTAGAGGAAGTTATTCAGGTCCACCATCAATGGGATAAGCCCCTCTTTGGATGGGATAGCTCCCCTATTGATGGGATAAGTTCCTCTTTGGTAGGGATACATGAACCATCTGGAGGCGCTTCATACACGTCAAACATGCTTCTAGAAGGCTCTAGAAATGACCACAAGTAACTTTTTTGGAGTGAAACTTGCACTTTTGACCTTTACAGGAGTACGCACCCATCCCTTTACATACAGAGCGTACAAGTACGCAGGTATTGTGAACTTGGGTTGCGTACCCGCAGGTAAGGCTAAGAGAAACTGCGTACCAGAGATAACTTGACTTTAAATGACTTTTCTCTCTTTCTTTGAGTTTGACATGGAAGGCAGAGGCATGAGACTTGCCAAGGAGGATGGTATGACAATGGATGGAGCCATACTAACTGCAAATAGTCATGGTGACATTTTTTAGTGTAACAGATTGCCCCCTAAAGTGCGAAGCCTGTAGTAGATTAGGGTTTTTATGATCTAGGAAGGGTGAAGTACTTTATCATTTCAAGGAGTATCTTGTGGAGGACCCAGTCAGAACCTGCAAATATTCAACACAAAATACATATATAAGATGATATCATCGCTGAGGTAGGCATTCCCATACTCAGATTGAAAACTTTAACTAACAATCTAACTACTGCTCTGATACAAGAATGATTTTGCAGTACATCACAATCATAGACTTTTGTAGACACAGTATGGACGCAGCCATCTGTTTATGATTTGTCTACTGTATAATGAATACAAAACTCCTCGCAGCCTGGATGGTGGAAACTAGATCCAGGGTCTTCATTTCTACCTCTCGAATTGGTACGATTCTATCCATGCGAATAAATGAGTTGATGTCGAGCATGGTAGAAACCACTTGATTACCAGTCAATGATGTAAACCGTTAACAAGTGTGAGAGAGACCACCAGTGATGTCAATGGTTCTCAAAGTACCCAGTACAATCCATGAAATGTGAATGAATGAGTTGATGTCGAACACGTCACGGAATCCTTTGATCGAAAGTCAATGATGTAAACTGTCGTCAAAGGCGAGAAACCTGCCATTGATGCATGCAGCCTTCAAGGTACTGACGATTTCTAAGTCATCTTTCTAGATAATGTGCTGATGTCGATAGAAAGCGACTCGTTGCAGGCAAGCCCACAACACGAAATCATTGTTCAAGTTGAAGAAATATTGCTGTAAGGACTGACTCAGGGATGGTCAAATGGATGACAAGTATTTTGCATATGAATGGTTTATTTGCAGAGACCTCTTGAACACATAACGACACGACAAATGGTTTGGTGACGATTGACCCAAAGTTAATACCCGGAAACGGTTGAAGACTTTCAAAGCGGTTTGATCAACTTTTAAGGCAAAGGATTTCCCAACCCAGGTGAATGAAAAGTGTCGTGTTCAAGAGCGGTGATAAGGTTCTTCTGTAACAAAGGATGACAAATTGGTTCATTCTTCTCTCTTTTCCCCCACCATTTCTGGCAAGTACCTCTTTATTTTTTACAAGCTTGAGGAGGATAACATATGCTTGATTATAAGCTCATCCTTCGGATGAGTCCAACTTAGTTTAGATTCGGACCCTAAGAAGGAGTGGTCCGTTCCTGTTTGTAATCGAACAGGTCCTTTACTGTGAAATTTTAACGAGTCCAGTATAGGAGAAATTCAGCGTTTTTCATTTTTAGAGAGTCTGAAAAAACTAAAGAAGACTCCACGGTGAACTTTTTCGTAAATTTGTGTCTCCCAAGCCCGAAAAAGTATAAAATAATACCTGAGAGAACCGCTTGATCTTACGACCAAGGAGTACTTTCATGATTAGTGTCTCTGACCCGAAAAGTAAAAAGCGATCAAGGACACGTCGTTTTATTTCCGTATCGAGTTTGAAACGACAAAAACCCGGCAATCTTTTCCTGTTTTTACGGTCAGAAAAGAGCTATAAGGGGACCGTCTTTTAGTTCCGTTTTAACGAGTGTAAAAGAAACGCTCGGCAATCTTTTCATGTTTTAGGAGTCAGAAAAGGGCTTAAAAGATGACTCTGACATGAAAAATGATAATTTACCCTAAAGTCCCTTTGTCCTGCACAAAAACAACACGTTACTCATACCTGTTTAAGATGGGCAAAAATATATTGAAAAATATCCTTTCATGGTGAAAAATAAACAAACTTAGCATTCATTCATCCAAAAAACCTATAAAAAGACTTTTTACCATGTCATTTTTACCATTTCACTGTTGAGGTTGAGAAAAGGGCTTTTGACAAGAAACTTCCTGTGGATATTGCGGAGAATCCGACCGCCAGAACCGAACGCCGTCTCATCAGGTATTCTACAACATCCTTCTCTTGCTTTCCATCCGTTTAAAATTCATTTTTAGGTTTTTATTTGATTTTTTGGAGGTCTTGGGGTTTCAAGATGCGCCCTTCGGGGTACGCAGGTCATGCACTGCTGACCTGCGTACCCCGATATTTTCTCAATGGGGAAAATACCGGGCGTACGCACCCGGCCTTAAGGGAAGCTGCGTCCAGACGCTCTGTTCCTAAAAGCCGGGGTGTGTACCCCGCAAAACGCATTTTGAAACCCTCATTTCTCCAAAATGGACCAAAATTTTAAAATTTTATGGACTCTAACAGATGTTTTATGATGTGCAGGGTGCACACCATGCTTGATTGGCATGAAAGAGAACACGAGGACGTTGATTTGGCCGCAATAGGTCATCAACCTTCTATTGATGCGTTAAAGGCATGCGGTCTCTACAAGTACTGGGCCATACCTGGCATGAGGGCCCAGGTGCCATTCCTTGAGTGGCTGGTTGAAAGGTGGAACATTCAGGATCAGTGTTTCTACATCGGAGAGCACCAGCTCGAGATAGAGCCCTCCGACATATATTTTCTCACTGGCTTGCCTAACAGGGGCGAGCAACTCTCTCTATTCGGGACTAGGCCGGGTGGCCAATCCCTTACTAGTCTCCGGCTAGAGTGGTGCAACAATCAAAACCAGGAGAAGGGGATAGAAATCAAATACATATCCCGACCTGAACTTATGGTGATAGCCTTTACTGTTACCAGACTTTGCAGCGCGGCCGCTTTGCACCATGCCACCGGGTCCCAAATGCGGATGGCTATAGATTGCTTCCAAGGCACCATTTTCAACTGGTGCGATGTTGTGTTGGCCAATATGAAGGGCCAACTAACCAGGGCAAAGAGAGGACAACTGAAGACCTTTGGATATGGGCCTTTAGTTGTGAACTTTGCCCTAGAGAGAGTTCCAATGCTGATCCCCCAGCATCTTACAGTTCCAGTTGGGCCTCCTCGGGAGCCTAAGTTGACGAGATGGGTTGCGGTAATGGCCCGACATCCTGATGAGGGAGCAGCAGTTGTTCGATTTCCTGACGGTTACTTTCACTGGTTGGAGAACCAGGTCTTTGCGATTCAGGATTTTCCGTATGCCGAAATGGATTTTCGCAATGATCCGGACATGGTTCTTCCACAGGGAGAACAATGGGACGACAGAGGTATTTCATTTTTCACAAATTTTTAAATTATGTATTTTTTTTGTTTTTTATATATCGCCTCAAAACTGACAGCACAAATTTTCAAAATGCAGATGTAGGTCCACGGCGTCTGGCCAACCTCCGGGCTTTTGAGAGGAGAGTACCAGCTGTACCAGCACCAGCCCCACAGGATGCGGCCGCAGAGACCTTAGCCGAGCTGGAACAGGATCTAGAGCATCTGACGGCGGATATACCAGAGACCACTATAGATGACATTCCTATCCGACTTCAGCGCTACGTGGTCGCAGTCCCAGGACCTTTCAGGAGGTTCCTGTGTAGGGTAGCGCGGGCAGTGGTCTCGTATAGAGAGCACCACCAGTGATTGGCTAGTCACTTTTGTAGACACATATGACATTTTTGGTTTTTTGTACTTATCATTTTTGCCGATCATAAGGTGTTTTTCAACCTATGATCGAAGACGATGTATATTTTTGACACACTCCTATCTATATATATCATTATTACCGGCTTATTTTGTTAAACATGTGTGATGAAATGTTTATAAATTTACATTTATGATTGTTACAAATGTCTATTTAACATTCGAGATGCCATTGCATCTGCTAATGTATTTAAAGACCTTGGAATATGTTGATATTCAATGTAATCAAATTCACGTTCCAAGAGACGCACCCTCAAAAACAATCTTAATAACACTGGATTTCTAATGGCATAGACTCTATTAAGCTGTAATACAACGAGTTCAGAATCTAACCTCACTATCAAACTCCAAATCCCAAATGAAATAGATTCAGATAATAATTCAATCACTGCACTGTATTCTGCAATGTTGTTTGTTGTTTGACCGAGGCTCACCCCATGCATAGAAACTAACTTGTCAGAGGGCGAATAGATAACCCAAGCTGCGGAAGAGATATTCCGTGTACTACAACAAGCACCATCAGCAAATCCAATGTACGTTTGGAGAGGCGTCGACATCTGCAATATCAAGAGTAGAACCAAGATAAGCCAGAATAACGACAAAAACACACTCTTTAAACTAAGCACACAGTCTAAACTAAGCAAACATACCAGTTAAAAGAAAATTAACCTAACTAGGACTAACTAAATCTCCATACCCACCATTTAAGCATAATACCTCTTTAGGTAAAGTCCATTTCTGGGCTTACCCAAAGAGTCCCCATCAAAATCTACCAGCTCATAGGCCCCTTTTGCCAGCTTTCGCTTGACAATGTAGGGCCCATGCCACATGGGAACGAATTTTCCAGCACCTAATTTATCGTTAGCTTGATCATATAATAGCACTAGGTCTCCTTCCGAAAAATTACGAGGGGTCACGTTACGGTCATACTGAGCTTTCATCCTTTTTGCGTGAGTCTCGATTGCCAAAGCAGCGTCACGTCGAGTCTCATCTAATTTAGCTAAGTATAACAGACGCTTCTCCTCTTCGGAAGTAGCTGGGAGTAATTCGATAGCCATTCGAAGTGATGGGATTTCGCATTCAATGGGCAACACTGCTTCCAAACCATAAACTAGTTGGAAAGGAGTGAACCCTGTTGATGTTTTTACTGAGGTTCGATACGCCCAAAGCGCTGAGAATAACATGTTATGCCAATTCGACCGATGAATACCAATGATTCGTCGGATCATGATAACTAGAACTTTGTTGATGGATTCAACCAAACTGTTTGCTTGAGGATAATAAGGAGTAGAACTATCATGGCGTAAACCAAGCTGGCTTGTAAGTTCTGTCATCATAATGTTTCGAAAATGGCACCCATGGTCAGTGATTATCGCTTGTGGGACACCAAACCTAGCAATAATATGATTGAATACGAAAATCGATGTTGTTTTGCCGCTTGCCTCGAATGTAGGCATCGCCTTGGCCCATTTAGTAAAATAATCAACCGCAAGGATGATATACGCATGCCCCCCGGCCGAGTGAGGGTTACAAGTAATAAAATCGATACCCCATTTAGCAAAAGGACCAACGGCAATTATAGGGTGGAGAGGAGCAGGTGGTGCGCGCATCTTGCGATCAAACACTTGGCAGTTGTGGCATTTTCGGACCGCAATGATACAATCTTTAAACATGGACGGCCAGAAATAGCCAGCACGCAACACCTTCTGAGCTGTGGCATACCCAGACATATGACCGCCACATGCTCCAGAATGACAGTCATTCAAAACCCTTTCTGCCTCTTCATGAGTTAAGCAACGACGAAAAACCAAATCTGCGCCACGAAGATAAAGAGTATATAATTCTGTATTGTTGGGACTGGAATCGAATTTTCCGGCGTTCCGCCTTTGAAGCTTCGGGCCGAAAGGATTGGGTTTGGAGATAGACGATTATATCCCCATACCACGGATCTAAAGTGCTGACAAGAAACAGAGATTCGTCCGCAATGGGTTCCTCTGCCACAGTCTCCGTGTCAGCACGCGGGAAGTCACACATCAATTCCGCAAAAACTAAGGATTTCTTAGACTTGGACTTCTCAAACTCCAAATCGAACTCCTGCAGGATAACAATCCATTTGGAGTACTTGCCCCCTAGCAATTGTTTTGTCAAAATATAGATCATAGGGTTGCAATCCGAAATCACTGTAGTTTTACGAAGAAGAATGTAATGACGGAAACGCTGGACAGCTTGAACAGCTGCCAGGGCCAATTTCTCCACATGCGAATATTTTAGCTCAGTGGGATTTAACGTCCTACTAAGATAATATATTACATGTTCCGTTCCAAATTCATCTTCCTGAACTAAGACCATTCCAATGGTGGAGTGGGAGGCGGCGAGATACAAAAAGTAGTCCTGGTTGTAGTTGGGAGGATGCAGCAATGGTGCATGGGTCAACGCGTGCTTAAGTGCATCAAAAGATTTCTGAGCTATCTCATCCCAAGAAAATTGAGCGTTTTGTTTCAACAACCGGGTGAAACCCTTTGTAACCTCGGCGTAGTTAGGAATGAATCGACGTAAAAAGTTTGCTTTCCCCTGCAAACTTTGGAGTTGGCGCAAACTCGAAGGAGGAGGCAATTTGATGATGGCTTCGACCTTCGAGGGATCGACGCGGATACCGGCTTTTGAAACAACAAATCCTAGCAATCGTCCCACTTCTATGCAGAAGACACATTTGTGTGGGTTCAACCGGATTCGATAATGCCGACACCTCATAAAAATAGCGCGTAAGTGGACAAGGTGATCAGCTCGATGTAAAGAATGAGCAGGCAAATCATCGAGATACGGTTGCACAATGTGCTTGATGTCGTGAAACGCGTAAGACATTGCCCGTTGGAAAGTGGCTCCGGCATTCTTAAGTCCCCCAAGGACAGATGAAAGCCGTTTTTGGTTGATCGGCAGGTAGAATATTGATTTGGTTGTAACCGGAAAAACCGTCCATAAAGGAAAATATTTCACTCCCGGCACAATCATCAATTATTTGATCGATATAGGGTGTAGGATAGTTGTCTTTTGGACAAGCACGATTTATATCCCTATAGTCGATACATATTCTTATTGTTCCTTGTTTCTTGTTAACCGGAACAATATTCGATACCCAATCCGTTAACGGGATCGGATAAATGAAACCTGCTTTTAACAGTTTCTCGACTTCTGCTTTGATCGCAGCCGCTTTCCTAGGGTGTATCTGACGCAGACGTTTCCGAACGGGTTTAGCGTCCGGGTAGGTCTTGATTTCATGAACAACAATGGAGGGATCAATTCCTGGCATTTCCTCATAGGACCAGGCAAACACGTCGCGGAATTCTTGAAATAGGACCTTGTATGTTTGAATTTCGTTATCTGTACACGAGGCACCTATATGAATGTTTTCAATAACTCCGGTTTTGACTGAAATGTCGATGGCAATAGTTTGGGAAATGTTTCCCAAATTCAACTCTGAATCAGGATGTTTCATGGGATTCTGAGCATCCTTGACATATTCAGCTGTAAAAATTGATGAAAAATCATTTCCAAAGTCATTAGCCTCAGGTAAAAACGAAGATCTATGATGAAGATCTTCCCATGGTAGATCGTCTACACTTAGGATTTCGCGAAGTTGTTCGTCAGATGACACAACTTCAGGAAACGTTATCCGTTCCGAGGTTGATGTGGAAAATGATTCCTCACGGACCACATTCATTTGGTCGAATTGGGTTGAACTAGAGTCGGAAAAAGACTGCACGGCCTCATAAGCAATTTCATATGGACTCAAAGGCATTGTATTACCGAAGGAGTCTATTTCAGATTCAGATGGGACAATCCAAGGATCATCGTAAATAATAGCGTCTGAAGTAATCATATGAATAGATGCGAATGAAGGGTCTGCATTGATGGAAGGAAAGGGAAAAGTTCCCAGTAAACCAGAATCTTTAACCAATCCTACACCAACATCCCTGTAAGGGATAGTCGTTTTACCGACATGCTGGATACTCTCTGAAGAGGCTGGGTCGGATGAAAAGTAAGCCAGCTGGTCTATCGTCACGATCTTACCATTATGTGGGAACTTTATAACTCTGAAGACCGATGACACAACTGCTGTCATAGCATAAGACCAACTGCGACCCAAAAGAAGGTTGTAGTCTAGAGGGGCATCAACCACCTCCACATCCAGACTAACGGTTTTTCCTTCAACCCCTATAGGCAAATCCTGTAGAATGCCAAACGGATGGAACCCACGGCCATCAAAGGCCTTAAGAATCGTCGGGGATTGGTTCAGTGAAGGAGAACCAAGCGATCTCCAACACTGAATCGACATAATACACGTAGAAGCTCCTTCATCAATTACAGTCCGATGAATAGGCCTGTTTTTGACTATCACTGGAATCTGGAAAGCCATTTGATGAGGGAGACGCGGTGTACTATTTTCTAGATCAAAGATTATCAGGTTCGGGTCCTGAATATCAACAGCTCCTATAGCCGACAAGAGTAATTTTCGTTGTGCTGGGCATGATTGCAACACTTCCAAAGCCGACATTGCTGAGGGTGAAACAGCTAAATCCTCAACAATGTTATAATTCTGAGCTGCTCTCGCATGTGGATTGAAAGCAGACTTTCGAAGTATACCCTTGGCGGGCGGTTTAATTATCAAGTCCGGGTTACGTTTCTCGATCTGTAGTGGATCGGAACCGGGAGCTGAGGTTGATGGATTAGAATGAGAAGATTCTGCTTCTTTACCATCAACAGGATTCTTACTACCATAATCTTGTGATCGAGTCGCAATCCGTACATGAGACATCATCAATATGGGTTCTTCACTGGCACTCGAGGAAGAACCTATCATCTTACTCTCCTGCTTTGGAAATGGATCTTTCAAAACAGCAGGAGTTGGGGAACCTTTAACGATTTTCACAACCTCTGCCCGATGAGGGCAATCTCTTGTGAAATGATCTTCTTCACAAATTAAACAAGGATAGCGAGGTTTGCGCTTTTCGTCGTTAGATTCCGACTTCTCTTTTTTCTCTTTTGGAGCCTTGTCTGCTTTATCCTTCTTCTTGCCTTTCTTCTTACCACCGTTTTTTGATTTAGCCGTAGATGACTCTACAACATGAATATCGGCAGTAATTTCAGGAGAAGATTCTCCTGTCGGGGAGTCTGGTAAGGTTATTATTGGAGAAGAATTCTTTGAGGATTTCTTCTTACTTTTAGTATTCACCGTACCAATCATGCCATCAGCAGCATGAGACCCCGAAGGAGCAGCAGCAATTTGATTCGACTTAGGAAGATCTGGGATCTTCTCGTGCAACGTACCCGACTGAGTGTAAACTAAGTCAAGGTACTGGGCTTGAGCAATGACTTGCTCCTCAGTAACTACTCCGGCCTTAGCTACATCTTCAGTAATCTTCGGTAATAATGATTTTACAAACCATTCAGCTAAGATTTGGTCCGGGATAAAAACTTTCACTAAGCGTCTTCGACGTCTCCATTCATGAATATGATCAGAAATATAAGTGGAGGTCGACTGTTTTAATGAAGTTAATAGCTCCGTGCCGTTATCGTATCTGACCGGCAACTGAAAATGAGTTAGGAACGAGGTGGCTAACTGGCTAAAATTGTAAAAAGAGGCCCGTGGTAACTCAATGTACCACTTGGCCGCGAGACCAATGAGCGTACGCTGGAAAAGACGTAAGCGGATCGAATCATCCGAGATAGAATTTGAAGCACACCAGAGGTGGTAAGTCATCACGTGATTGGACGGATCCTCTCCAGACTTACCTTCGAACTTGGGTATATCACTGGGCAACCTATTTGGCATTGGCGGCCAGAACGGAAGATATTGAATTGGATCGTCCGTTAGGCGCGTCAAGTCTGGTAAATCCAAAGTTGCGATAAACGGTAACTGCCGGTTAAGATCTCTAAAACTCTGGGTCACAAGACCAGTCCCAGGAGGAGGATATCCAGGATAACTAGGAACAGGAATCGCATTAGGGATATTATATCCTCCTGGAAAACCAGGATTAACCGGACCGTACTGGGGTTGTTGAGGTTGTTGATAAGTGTACCCAGGATACGGTTGATACTGGTAAACCGGTTGTTGGATAGCAGGACCGAATTGGTACTGTCCCTGGTACTGTTGGTGGGTAAATTGAGGTTGAGTTGTTACAACAGTACTTAAACCAGGCTGCCCTACAGGCATCTGGACCGTGGTTTGAATCGTAGATCCGGACAACGGTAAAGATGTCTGAGGAGTGGTTGCAGAGACAGTAGAAACCGGAGCTGTCGATACTCCAGAAGTAAGTGCGGTAGATGTTGCGGTAGTTGCAGCAGCCGTTTGAGATGGAGTACTAGGTGCAATTGGCGGCTGAGTAACTACCGAAGTTACAGAAGTTTGAACATTTGACTGGACAGGTTGCGATTGCTGGGGTGGACCAGAAACTACGGGTTTTCCAGTTTGAGGTACCAACTGTATACTTGGCTGCAACACCTGTTGACCTTGTGATGGATCCCACACTATCATTCCGGGGTATTGACCCGTAACAGGTTGAGGATACTGAGATCCATAACCGGATTGAGGATAGGATTGATAATTGAAAGGCATAGTTCCCATACCTTGAACATATGACTGACCTTGAGGTGGTTGATAACTTTGACTCGAGTATTGACCTTGAGGTTGATAACCTTGGGGTAAATACTGATACTGGGGTTGACCTTGACCTTGAGGTTGATACCCTTGAGGTTGATACCCTTGGGGTTGATACCCTTGAGGTAAATATTGATACTGAGGTTGACCTTGGGGTACATATTGAGGCTGGGGTTGACCTTGAGGCATGTATTGTAACAAGGGTACATACTGACCTTGAAGCTGCCCCCCAGACACAATTTGTGTACCTTGAGGTTGCCCCCCAGGCGTTAATTGAGGCTGCCCCCCAGGCGGTAATTGGCCACCTTGAGGTTGAGAAACGGGAACTGAACCTGACATCATGTAAATGTCCCCTACACCCAACGGTTTGTTACCATTGTTTCCAGCTAATAACCCATGATCAATGGGTTGAGGAGATGCCCCCGCAAAGGTACCAGAAAGTGATTGATACCCGGTGGGAACAGAAGGACCGCCGTGCAAGAAAGATTCAGGAGATTGAGTAAACACGGACGACTGACCAGACATATTTACAGGAGTATAAATACCTCCAGGTGGAAAAGGAGTACGAGGTGGAGAAAAACCTACCCCTGAGTTGTCTAAATAATTGGTTAACGAAAGGTACCAAGTAGTACTTCTAGGAGGACTGTAAAAGATAGATTCACGCTCCCTGAGATCAATAGTAGGTTGATCTTCAAGGGTAGATACGCCTAATTCTTCCTCTGGAGCAAGTTCTTCAATAGCTATCAAACCAGTAGGAAGATTTTCGGTGATGACTCTTTCTACCCTAGGTGAATCTGGTACACTAGAAGTTGGAGTGACGGGTTCAGATATTTCAGGTTCTTCGCCTATATCACTAGTAGATGAAAAACTACCAGCAAGCTCAGAAACTTCAACTGCTTCAGGATTATAACCTGTCTCTAGACTCTGGTAATCTTGATGGACTACCAACGAAGACTCTCCTTCTTCTGGTGAACCTACTCTACTGCCGCTAGGAGGAGTTACAAGGACCTTTAAACCTTCGTAATGACTTGGGACCTCTTGAGGAGATTCACCCCGAAGTCTACGGGATCTTCTCAACAATTCGGCCATAGAAACAACCTAAGGAGACTTGCCCCGAAGTCTACGGGACTGTCTCGGTAATTCCGCCACAGTTAAAAACTTTTAACTACTGCACACGCAAACAAAGTAAAATCTCAAAACAAACCACCTAAAGTCTCTAAAGAACCAAACAAATTTGAATCATACGCCTAAAGAATCTAGGGCGTCAAACCAAACACAAACAGTAGCCTTCCAGACCGAAAACGCTAGTTGGAGATGAAACCCAACATCGTTGGATTCAGTACAGAAGTGGCGGGTGGAACAGTTACCCCGGCAACCTGCTTAATGAATAGACCGGCACAAGTTCCTCCACTTTAACCGTCTCGAGTGAAGTGAACCCCCCGGAAAATCCAAGTGAGTCTAGCCGACGTCTGCTCCAGGTACAGTGGGATCTTCCCTCCACCGTCACCTCGGTAGAATCCTAAAGATAATGGTCACTAAGGTTACCAACCGCAACAAATGCACCTGGGGGAACAGTCTACACTCCGACAGCACGCAAGGGCAGAGTATCAAGCTCAATCCCCTTGCCGGTTCCTTGACAATAATCCAAGGTTTACCGACAAGTGACCCCTGGCTCCTCGACAATGGTTAATCCGAGGTTTACCGTTTGTAATACGTGCGTGTCTGGCGTCGTTCCCAACGAGGGAGGATTGATCCCCTCACTGGTTCGGACACGAGCTCGTGCTTCTCCTTTAAGAGGAGCTTTCCCAGAGTACAAATGAGACAATTGGATTTATTCTATCACAAGATAAGCTACTTGTTTGGTTTTGTTGTCTTGGAGAGTTAATTACTCTCCTACTCCAAGACACTAGCCTGATCTAAATTGGTGTTTCAGAGCCTTAATTTTATGGTTTTTCTTAAAGACAAAAGGTAGTGGAGATGAAACTGGTGGTGTGTAGACTCGACTCGCAACCACTACAAAGATGCACTGAGATGATTTACACTACTTTTCCTTTTCAATGAATCTCCTAACTAAGAGAGTTGGGAAATGCAAATTTTATAGAAAACAACTTTCTTAGTAAAGACAATCAAAGAAACAATTCTCTTTATCTTTTCAAAACACACAACTCATGACCACTAATTACTCTACGAAATTTCCTTTTTCTCCCAAAAGTCTACAAATGTTGCCAAAGCAAACTTTTTCCAAAAGAATTTTTGTGTTTTTTCTATGTTAATAAAGCATATAAAACTATTTTATCAAATCGAATTTAACATATCTAAGACAATCAAATCAAATTCATTCAAAAGCAAATCAAAAGCAAATTTACCTAAAAGTAAAAATAATGAGGACAAAAGCCTACAAGGATGATTCCCGGATGTTTTACTTAGTCAAAATGCAACTAAGGATCAGTTCATGCAGAATCATAAACTAACCAAAAAAAAAATCGAAATCTTTTTGTTCTTTTTTCTCAAGAATGGAATTCAAGGCTTTTAACAAACAAACTTTTCGAGATTCGCAAAGAGAAGACACAAAGGTAGGTCTCTCACTAGGGTGACTTCTATGACAGGCCCGACTCCTAAGAGGACTGATCAAAACCAGGGAGATCCAAAGTTTGACAACCCCTAACGCCAAAGTCACTACAGGACCAGTTAAAAATCAAACCCTAAGGCAAAATCCCTATGAATTCCACCAAAACCCTCGACACTAACGGGACAAGTTCAGGTGAAGATCTTTGACAGTAAACTGATGGATCTGGGCAGTAAAAACAAAGTAAAAGCAAAATCTAAAAGAGCAAAAAGCAAAAATTGAAATTTTCTTAAAATTGACAGGGGTACGCAGGTCATCTGTTTACACAGGCGCGGGTACGCACTGTGCACAAAGACGCAGTGCGTACAAGTACGCACTGTGTTAAACCCAGAGACTGCGTACTGCTGGCAAGACTAAGAAAAATAAAAAACTAAATTGACTCTAAGCTAACCCACCCAAATACACATCTAGACAACCAAAAATCAGAAAACAAGCAAGTTTTCTCAGATCAAAATATCAAATCAAAAAGAACTCAAACACATTCACGAAGTCCCCAGTGGAGTCGCCATTTTGTCACGCGGAAAGAGTCGTTAGTGCGGACACAACCGACCTTCCTAGAAAGCCTAAGACTCTCTAATGACAAACAAGACAAATAAGAGCAATCCTTCCCTAAATATGCTTTTACAATATGAGAAATCAAGTGTTTAGATCCTACCTGTAATCCAACGCTGTTGTAGTAGTCCAGCTTCGTTGATCCGGATGAGCTCCTCCTTCCCTTCGAAACCTGCATTCACCAACAATCAAACGATTAAATAGCACCTGAATATCACATAAAATAAAACATATTTAACATATAGACCAAGGAGTATATGAAACAACTCATTAATAACAAATTGTTGAGAAGAATGGACTAATTTGTATTAAAAGGTAACAAAAGGAACCATTACAACCTGAGCCTTGGTGTTGTGCAAGCTCCTCCCAGGGTCCACAAGAGTTCTCCCTTACTTTGATCAGCTCACCCACCTCCCAATGGAAACAAGTAAAGATGGTAATCTCTCCTCACAAGCTTCTACAAGGAAGTCCTAATTCCAGCAGCATCTACCCTTAGGAATGTTCAGCTTTCAACCTCCCCTCCCTTTGGCCCAATGCCTGTATTTATAATGCTCTAGAGGAAGTTATTCAGGTCCACCATCAATGGGATAAGCCCCTCTTTGGATGGGATAGCTCCCCTATTGATGGGATAAGTTCCTCTTTGGTAGGGATACATGAACCATCTGGAGGCGCTTCATACACGTCAAACATGCTTCTAGAAGGCTCTAGAAATGACCACAAGTAACTTTTTTGGAGTGAAACTTGCGCCTTTTGACCTTTACAGGAGTACGCACCCATCCCTTTACATACAGAGCGTACAAGTACGTAGGTATTGTGAACTTGGGTTGCGTACCCGCAGGTAAGGCTAAGAGAAACTGCGTACCAGAGATAACTTGACTTTAAATGACTTTTCTCTCTTTCTTTGAGTTTGACATGGAAGGCAGAGGCATGAGACTTGCCAAGGAGGATGGTATGACAATGGATGGAGCCATACTAACTGCAAATAGTCATGGTGACATTTTTTAGTGTAACACCAACCCTTAGCACATATCATGGACCCTATTTCATCTATTTTCAAACTATGGCCCAATACTCTGCATACAAACAACCGTGAACCTATTTTCATCAATTTTCAAACTTGGTTCACAACATATAATAAGCTCATCCACTGAATACAATCACTTGAAACACAATCTCTAAACGACAACCAATTTGACCACAATACAAACATCAACATATGTATGAATCTGCAGTCATAACAAACCTCTTGCATACATGCACTAAACACAAATCCATTAGCAACACATATATTTTGAACACAATGAATAAACCCTCAACAATACTTTGCAACATACAAATAAGCTATGGCTCTCATACACACAACCATATTAGTAAATCAAACCCTCACTGCAAAATACAACATTATATGGATATAGAAAACCATGAAAGAATCCTCCTGCATACATACTCTCAAAAACATCTCCAACAACATAACAAAGATTAATGCACAAACTCAGCCATATAAAAATTCTGGAATAGAAATATGATATGCCTACCTATAAACCCATACATACACTATGTTATCAATACAAATGTATTGTATAAAATATGCTAACATTAAATCTCCATGATAGTAGCATTCTCCTCCATCAATGTCTTCATAAACCTGCATCAAACAATTTCTATAGCATGCACACAAAAATTTGCAGTAAACTAGTCTCCTTCAACAATTTTCCATAACTATTTATCTCCTCTCACAATTGGTCTCAGTACACTATAGTAACTCTCTAACACAAAAGAACCAACCAAATACGCCTCATAGAATTACATTATTTTTAATTTTATGAGATCATTAACTCAGTAATTGCTATAGGTGATGGAGCACTCAACAACTCTGTTCATACACTTGAATTGATCTAGATTCATCTCCATGACTTGATCTTGCCACTAAATTCATTGAATGAGAAATATTCTTCACTTTAACCACCTTTTATAAATTATTTAACCTTTTTCCAACCTTTTAATGAAAATTCTTGAACAAAAAACTCACACAAACCAATAAAACACATGAGATGCACGAGGAATGCATAGATTTTCACGTTTAGTCCAGAGCTACAAGGACAAAAAATAGATTCTAGAGGTTATAGTTTCACCCTTACCATGGCATCCGAGTGGATGAGGGCCTACAATGACACTCTGTGGAACTACCTCCCTGCAACTATGGCTTATCTTAAGAAAAACCATAAATCTTCTGCTCATACTTGAATCTCTTCCTTGGCATGCCTTCTTCATCAGTTGTAAGACTTATCCAAGCCTTGACAAGTCATAAAAACAACTCAACAACTGTGGCTTATCTTAAGAAAAACCATAAATCTTCTTCTCATACTTGAATCTCTTCCTTGGAATGCCTTCTTCATCAGTTGTAAGACTTATCCAAGCCTTGACAAGTCATAAAAACAACTCAACAACCTAAACACCTTAGCATCAAGTAAAATATATGGAGGCCTAGTTGGCCAAAAAACTCTTCATGGATCACCACCTCTGCATCAGAACAGGATTGATGCATCAGAACAGATTGATGCATCAAACCAATGAAAACTCGTCATAAATCATGAGGTCTACCATCATTAGGTTGACATCAATGATATGAAAATAGTACTAAGACCCTATTGACATCAATGTCAACACCAAAATGCCAACATGCTCCCCCTTAGGAATTGATGTCAACCTGAACCTGATCTCCAAACTCTGAGGCTGATCTTGAAACTTTCTCCATACTCAATTCTCTATTCCATATTTCCATTCTCTCCCCCCTTGACATTAATGGAAAATGGAAACACCAACACTACATATCAAAGCCAACACATAGTAAAATAAATACTCCCTCTGAAATGCTCAACACCATGCTAAATATAAGGCTGATACAAATTGATCTTCAAAAAAGAAAAGTAATCATTTGAATTAATAGAATCAGCTTCCAAATATGTCTTTATCCCAACCTTGCTCTAACACTATGCCTCTACACCAACACCATGCACTTCCTTCCATTGCTAGACTAACAACGAAGACTATCAATGTTGAACATACTCCCCCTGAACATGTAATGGGTTGTAAAACATCTCTCCCTACTATTTTTCATGCTATTTGTCGATGTTAATGCCTCCTTGTTGTATACAAGAGGCTACTCCACATGGACAAAGGACTATGACCCAATGTTGTGCAACGAAAGTACAAGGCTTCATAGGCCTATTACATGGCTACAAGAATGATAAGACATGGTTGTACAATGACATCAATAAGCCGATATATCGATGAACCATGACTCACATAATTCTCTCTCAATGCATGCATGACTCTAGAATGTTCCAACATCATGGGTGTAAGAGTATACATGAATTATATGGTTATACCAACAACACCAACATCCCATACATAACTTTAACAACTCTCATGACTCACTATATAAAACATTCCAATCGTGTCTCATAACTCTATGACTAAGACAAATGACTTACAATGAGAGTACAAGATTTCATGAGCATATTACAAGGCTTCATCAATGAAATATAAATATGGTAAACTGACACCAATACCTCATACATGGTTGAAATATAAATGTTATTCCTCCAAGTCAAATGAGCATGAAGATACATGGATAATACATTAATGAAACTCCTCTATGCATGGGTGAAACAATGAGCTCCATCTATGCATGGTTGGTACATATGATTTTCAACCAATTGTCAATGAGAACAAATATATACGTAGATCTGAAAATGTACCCTTTCACTCATGAAAACATATAAGTAGTTGTTACAAATAACTAAGTGAAAGCAATAAAGGAAATTTTAATTAATCCATGCAAATCTCATACCATGCATAGCTCCCCCTGAGCTCAATATATCTCCAATAGGCAGATTGATCGTATCGACCTTAATGTGAGGCTCATGAGCTCATATAGATGTTTTACATATACCATGTTTCTATAATCGACTAATCATGTTGCCAAACGTGGTTATGCACTCTCCTTGAGTCTATGAATTTCTCTCATGCATTTTGCAGTCTAAAAGATTTATCATGCAACCATGATTGTAATAGTGATTGACATTTTCTACTCAAAATATAATAAGGACGAGTACTTCTTTGATCTCTTATTTTTGCTCACTCTTCCCTTCAACACATACATATTATCTGGTGTCTTGACCCCTTTGTAAATGGATCGCATTGACTCTTGTTTCCATATGAAGCGACCTTTGGAGTTGAAGACCACTTCCATTCCTCCATAAACCATATTTCTCATGCTAAAGATATTTTGTTTTAGACCGGTTGTAGCTTCTACAACACCCTCCAAAATTTTGTGTACACTTGAAATTTGGAGCCTTCTGTGGATCTTACAATCGCTTGTTCTACAGTCACTTCTGGTTAGTAGATGTTTTTGAGCTCCCTTCTTGGACTGAAAGTGTTGAAGTCTCTTGCTCACACATGCTCAATTTGTAACAAGTGCATGAGCACATTCTTTTATGTAAGCTTGGACAATAATAACACTCTCTTATCAATATTAAACCTGTGTGATGTCCAATCCATGTCAATAGTTAGTGCGCACTGACAACGATAGTTTCTCACAAAATAGTTGCATTTATACTTCTATTTTGGTGAGTTTTGCAAATTGTCACTCCCGCACACCTTTTCTTTCACAAGTGTCACTTTCACTTGCTTGCACTCTAAATAATGTCATTTTCATGTTATATTTTCTCTGCCATGTGTTGTTTTCACTGGCGTTCATGTATTGCAAGTGTCCTTCACATTTTTATCTTCATATAGAAAATGTCATCTTCTAGCATGGGAATTGTCTCTTATCATGAAAAGTGGAGTTTTGGTTTGTTTATAGGGGAAATATTGTGATAATGAGTTGTTTTTATCATGTAGGCATGTTTCACACTCATTTCCAAAGATTCACACACTATCACACAAGTGTCGTCATTATCATCACAAAGTCTATCTTCAGTGTCGCACTTGTTGTAAGTTGATGAAAAGGTTGTCACACTAAGAGAAGTATGTGTTCATATGTTCTCGATGATCTATTTTGTCTTTCCAAGTGTATAATTGTGTAACCATAGTCAAGTTATATCACTGTTAACATCAATTTCCCTGATCCGTCACTTAGCCAAATTTTGGAAAGTTCTAAGCAAACTAGCCTCATCCAGCCCTCCTGAACTATGTAATGTGCAGTCTCAGCCCTTAAGTAGGAAACTTGTCTCTTGGAACTGCACAATGCATAGTCCTACCTCCCAGGACTACACATTTCAAAACCATAGTTCTTAATCCCAAGCCTTGACTCCCAAAACTACGCAATCACCCAGTCCCCTTTGTCTTCCAAAACTATGTAGTTGGCTAAACCAGTTCCCAACCCCTTAGTGTAGCTCAGTACGATCTCAAACTGCACAATATTCTTCCTCAGCCTAGCCTGAACTATGCATTGTGTAGTCTCGGAGCCCAAGCTCAGCCCTTGACTTTCTAAACTACAAAACTGCGCAATCACTACGCCTTTCCCTTGGCCCACCACTGGTTTCAGCAAATCATCATGCAACATCTTAGATAGGGGTTTATCACACTAATGTCATGTTTTCATGAGTTTATTAAAGACATAGGAACTCTACCATGCTACTGAAAGATGATAAAGAAGGATATTGAGAAGTAATGCACGTTAGATGACACCTAAGGAGCTGAGGATGAAGGATGATCATTAGGTAAGAAGACAAAGGAACACTGGAATATAATCAGGACCACATGAAGACTCCATATGATTTACAACCTTTTAAAGGATAGATATGAAAAACAAAGCACGTCTCTCATGAATTTGAAGTAATAAGGAAAACTTGTAATTGCCACATCATTATGTCTTCAATGCCATGTATTGTCGCAAACATTGAAACTCATTTCATGTATTTTCTTTAATTGTTTTGGTCCCATTTGCAACGTAGGGAAAGTGTCATCTTTTCACATACTAGTTGTTTCACATCATGTAAAATCCTATTCTAATGGTTTCAAGGGTCTACCTTTGTGTATATGAGTTTTCCTAACCATGTAAACATCGATCAAATTCATTCACAAAGTTTTGAACACTTTCACACAAGTGTCGTCACGGTCATCCCGAAGTGCATCTCAAGTGTCGCACTTATTGTAACTGGTCATAAAGTGGTCACGCAGAGGGAAATATGTTTTTAATAGCTCATGGGTGACCTATGTTGTTGTGTCATCAAGTATTCTAAGTGTGAGATTACAATTGAAGTCGTATCACTATTCACATTAGTTTAATTGGTCTTACACTTATTTATTCTAGAGAAGGCTTCCTGACTAAGAAACATGGCTTCACCTAGCCTCCCTGAACTATGCATTATGCAGTTCTAGTCCTCTAGGTAATACCTTGTCCCTTGACATTGTTCAATGCATATTTCATGCCTCCCATGACGGTTGCACTATGTAGTTTCTATGCTCAAGCTCAGGCCTTGACCTCCAGAATTGTGCACTCATTCTTCCAACCCAGCCTTCATTGTGCAATCACAAGCCTCAATCTCATCCCCCTGAACCTATGAACTCCATAATTTCGTAGTATCTTAGTCTCCCTTTCCTCCTAAAACTCTGCAATATGTCCTCCCAATGTCCATCCACTCAGCCTGCCTCACTGTCACCTAGAACTGCGCATTTGTTTTCCCTCAGTCTGGCCTGAACTATGCATTATGCAGTCTCAGTGATCAAGCCTCACCCCTAGCTACTTGAACTGTGCAATTGATCAATCACTGAGCCCTCTCTTCTGACTTGTCACTCGGTCTTGGCTCATTTAATGGATCCAAATGAACCATCTTAGGCTAGGGGTTTTCATACTGATGTCATCTTGCCATGAGTGAATTACATATGTAGGTACTCTCTCACACCATGAAATGATGATGAAGAAGGATATGTAGAAGGTAAGCATATTGAAAGACATCTTTGTAGCTAGACATGCAATTTGATTAATCGAGAAAAATCAAAGGGACACCAATTTGTGACCACAACCAAGGATTTGAGATCATTGAATACTCCTTATCACCAAGCCATGAGGAGGTGGGAGACAAAATTATTCTCAAGCATATATCAGAGACACAATAGTAGAAGTAGCATGACACTACCACATCATCAAGCATTCAATGTCAGCAGTGTCATGTCATGTCATGTTAGGAGTTTTCATAGGACACATCATCATTATGGATCATGTATATTCAAATGTATTGTAAATTGGAAGTCCAAGGGACACACATAGAATATGAAGAGTCATATAAGTTGAAAGGTCATAGGAAGTCAAACAGTCATGA
This sequence comes from Pinus tabuliformis, assembly GCA_031772625.1. Lineage (NCBI taxonomy): Eukaryota > Viridiplantae > Streptophyta > Pinopsida > Pinales > Pinaceae > Pinus > Pinus tabuliformis. The sequence goes on along the minus strand of CM062820.1, from coordinate 1,111,139,314 downwards.
GGGTAGTCAAAGAGTCACAAGGAGGGTGAAGAATCACCCCTTTGTTATATATACATCCTCATTGTATGAGCAAAGAAATTTTTCACCTTGGATCCTCCCATAAGGCATTAGAGAGATAAGCTAGTTCTTTAAGGAGCAAGGAGTGGCTCCAATGCTCCACTACTAAAGCTAGTGATGTACATTGTATACATGTGTCTTGAAATTTTACTTAATATCATAAGCCTTCAAGGCCAACACTTCTTCATGCATGGATTACTAATTTTTGTAATACTATTATATGGATGTTTTTATTTCATGTTTGCTTTCACATGTGCTAAGATAATTGAACTATCTTGTCTATTTTAGTACTTATCTTGTTGAGAATATGTTTTAATGGTTATTAATGTTTCCCCATCCTTGTGGACTACTCCATGAGATATTAGACATACCTATCTCACTAATTGGTTTTAATGATTGTTGCATTCATTGTGGACTATTCTGCTAGATGTTAGATGGATCCTTCTTGTTTGTGTGTGTCTCTTATTGGGTGGTACTACTACCTCTCACTTAGAGGCTCACTTTTTCTCCCCTCTCCATAGTAGAAGAACCTTGACAAATTTACAATTGAACAATCACCAGGCACACCTTCTTACTTTTCGAAGACACCATTGCATCCCTCTCTCTTTGGCTAATAGTTAGAGCCAAGGCATATATTTAAGAAATATGGAAACTGGGTTGATATTTTGTATGGGGCTCCTACACCAAATTATGTTATTTCTAATTGGGACTTCACATCGGGGAGACTCCTTGGTTGACGGATTTCCAGCACCATCAATAGTGATGCTAGAAGTAGGGCTAGATGACAAGTTGAGCTTGTTGAATCTGGTTTGAACCTCTTATCTAAAATGGCTCATGCACAAATATTACTCCCGGGGTGTTTCTATAATTTATCCCTTTATCAAGTTTCAATCCCCTATGAGCCTCTCAATAACTTGTCCCAGTTAAAGTTTGATGGTGAGGATGGAGCATCCATAACTGAGCACATTTCTAATTTTTCTAAATTTTGTGAATCTTACGAAATCAATAATAAAGAGTTTTCTTGTGTGCTTTTCTTCCTCACCCTTGAAGTTCATTTTAATCGATGGTTCCATACCTTACCAAATGTTTCCATTCATTCCCTTCATCATTTCATTGGGGAGCTTTATCAAGCCTTTGACAGGTATAATTGCTGAGATGTTTGTAAAAGAATCAATCTCTTAAGAATGAAGCCTAATGAATCAGTTGAGGATTTTTATGATCGATTCCTTCACCTTTGTTGTGAGATTTATGAAGAAGGCATGAATCAAGTTGTCTTGAAACAAGAGTTTGAGCGCTTGGTTCTTATCTATTTACACGGTGAACCAGAACCCCTTGATTTTTCTACTTCCCCAACTCTTGTGAATCATGAGACACCTCTAATTTCAGAGGATGAATGTACTCCTCCTTTTGTTGTTTGCCCTCCTCCTTTTCTAATTTTGATGCAGGTGCCTCTCTGCGATGCTAATAAAGTTGAAAATACACAAATCAAATTCCTAATTTGTCTTCTCATTCTTATTTGGTTTCTCATAACTCAAATTCAATGGAGGAAATCCTCGAATGGCTCATGAAGCCCATGAGGAAGACTAACTTCCCCATTCTGCAACATGATGTTATCATTCATAACTCTAACCTCCAATCTCATTTATATTTCTATTATCCTCTATCATCTACATGCCATGACTCTTTGTACTGTGATCCTCCCAATCAATCTGCTCCACTAGCTAGTCTTTCACACTCTCTTTATTTTTCATTGTTGCTTTAAACTGCAATTCAGTATGAGGCAGTCACTTTACACAAGAAGAGGAGAAAAAGGGTGAATATGCTCTCAATATTTCTTATGTTTGTCAAGATCCTCCATGTCAAGATGATGCACTTCCATTATTGGATGATTGTCAAACTGATAATCTCAGTAGTGAATCAAATGCAATCAAATCTTTCTATCTATCCGTAGCCTTGGGAAACAATCAATCTGATGATGGTGACTCTATTCACGTATGTGATCATGAATTCCCAGGTACATCATTTGATTTTTTCAACCCTTTAGAACATGTTTATCTAACCAAATTAGACATGGAATATGATCCATCCAAAGAAAATGTTTGCATCAAAACTTCCTCTTCATCTCACAATCCCTTATGCTCTACCATTTTTTATGCATCTACCTACGCCAGAGGTACTCCATGCTCTTCAAGTTCTTCATCCAATGAGTTAAATTCTTAATTGACACAAGGTGGTGATATTATCCATGATGAAAATGAACACAATCAAATAATTGAGTACTCTATCCATCCCTCATCATCTTTTCTCTTGCATGTAGAAAACTCTCCAAACTAGATTACTCGTGACATTTTCTTGTTTCACACATCTTCATATCTGTGATCATATGAATCTTTTAACTTGAGTAATCTAGTTTTTGAAGTTGAAAATATTATCAATTCAGTGATAGATATTGTTTCCACATAGTTAATAGTGATCTAATCAAGATCAGTGAAAGTTGTTATCCTCACACCGTGCACGATCTAGTTCAATTTTCATGATGTTATTTTACAATTTTGGAAAGTTTTGGGACTTCCCAGGGTGTGGGGGCACTTCAACTTCTATTGATGGTTATCTTAGGATCTCACATCGCTAGTAAGACCTCCAACTTAAGTCAGACCTGGTTTTCTTTGCAAAACTCTTCTTTCTCCATGGTTTCGCTCAATGTAAATTCTTTCTTGAAATATATTTTCCATTGCGGACATGATCTCTCAAATTTTCAAGATCTAATTTCTGATCATGTTCAAGATGTTTTGCCTTCATGCAAGTCTCTTGTATCAAACTCGGGTTTGGAATGTTTATCTCTCATAGAATCATTGAATTACATATTTTATTATCTTAAATATTATCTTTGGCCAAAGGAGTCATACCTATCACACTCTTTTGAAAGTAGTCATCTCCTCATCCTTTTTTCAAATATTCTGATGCTAATATGTTTCTTCATCACACCTAAAATCCTCTTGAATGTCAATGGATGCATAGATTATTTGATTAATCAAATTCTTCTTCATTGGTTTTATCTTGCATGGTTTCATGTGTTTATTATACTAGAATTCTTGTTTACTTATCTTGGTGATTATGATGCTAGTACAGTGTGCAGCCTGTCACAAGAAAATGGTTTGTTACACTCATCATGTGATGAAGATGATTCTACTATGTATAGAATTTCTAAAATTGTTCCAACTAATTTAACTTTTTTAATTACATTTTTGGAATATGATGCTTTAATCATCTCATATGATCATTAGTTTGTCTTTGATGATTGTCATTTTTTTATAATTTTCTCACCAGTGCATCCAATGATAGTTGTTTTACATCCTTTGATCTTCATCGTTCAACATCTTACTATTCATATTTTTTCTGAGTGGTTGATTCACAATAGCCTTCGCTGATGGTTATGCCAGGTCCTCACTTTCTCAACATGACTATTGAATATGATCATATATGCTTCCATTCACAAGATTCTCATTATAATCTTATGCCTCCAATTGAAAATCCATTTTTTCAAATATTTCAAGGCTTTCAAGAGGATCATCATGAATTTATGATCCAAACACTGAATGGTTGGAGAAATCTTACTTGACAAGATCCATTGCAATAAACAAGTTTTTTTCCTTTTCTCGGGCTTGCTAAGCAGGATTACACGGAAGAAGGTGCATTTGCAAGAAATATTTGAGGTTTGCTTGATTATGGTTTTTGTTGAAAAGGTAAGAATGTGAATTGGATGAAAGTGATAGTTGTGACAAATCATTCTTCCTACAAGAAAGACCCTCCTTTTGGTTTTTCAAGTTATTCAAGCTCTCATATTTTCTGTTGCACACTAATTTATATGTGTCTTAATCAATTGTATCTTTATGATTGCAGGTTAGGGATGACTACGGTGGATACATTGGAAATTCCATTTTATGTGACCCCAACCTCCTAGTTGGTTAGGTTAGGATTAGGTCTAGTTTCATTATAGTTTACCTGCACATCCATCCTGCATTTGTCTCTTGTAGTTTGTCTTATAATTTCTAGTTTTGATTTCAAATCATGTTTTGCTTTAGCCAATTTTTGTTTTTTTCTTTAGTTTTTCTTTCTTTTTGTATTTTGTCTTTCCTTTCTATTCTATCAATAAGAACTTGCATGAAGATTCTTTGTTGGCCCAAAAGGTAATGTGGAAAAATAGAAAATGACTTTGTGACACCACAACATTTGGCTAACTTTTGGTCCCACTTCCTTATTTGGGTTACATATTTTGGTTGATGATGTTTCGATAGAAAATATGATCCATTTGTAAGGAGAGTTTTGGTCCATACACAACCTCCATGTCTATTTTGGAAACCTTATTCTTCCACTCGGGTTTTTATGTTTCGGTATTTTCAAGCTGATCCAATCAAGTAGAGAAGGACAAGGGGAAAATCTAAATGAGAAAACCTAAATTAGAGGTCTCTATATGCTTCTTTGAAGGAAAAACCTCTTCTACTCTCAATAATTTGCGATACCTCTTCTGCACAAAAATAAATAAGTGTCGATGCACAGTTCTCTTTAAAATAAATAAATAGGGGAGAAAGAAGAGAAAGGCTTCCTATGCAGAGAGGTGAAGGAAGAAAATTTGGTGGGGTACTATCCAGGATCGCTAGCAGCGGAGCAATTTTTATGTTCCTGTGTAACTCTACTAGGGAATTTTCTAGGCCTACTGGCAATGGAACACCAGAGATGAAAAATTATACACTGGAAATCTTAAGCTCACGAGCTACACTACCCTTCCCAACTCGAAACATTGTGATATCGATGAATCTTTTTTTTTAACCAAGTAAACGAATGAATGGGACTATGTTTATGCATGAGGTAAGTGGGGAAGCCACAGTAATCTCAATGATGAATCAGTACTTCCTTAAGAACTAGACCCTGCACGAAAGAATTGACCAAGGTAGAGAAGTTGGAGTTCTACCTATCTGTCGCCAAGTGTTTTAGTTGTTACAACACCCTCCAAAATTTTTCTTACACTTGAATTTTGGAGCCTTCCATGGATCTTACGATTAGTAATTCCATAGTCACTTCTTGGTTAGTAGATGCTTTTGAGCTCCCTTCTTGGACTGAAAGTGTTGAATTCACTTGCTCACACATGCTCAGTCTTTAACAAGTGCATGAGCGCATTATTTTACGCAAGCTTAGACAAGCATAGCACTTTGCGATAAATATTGTTCCTGTGCGATTCCCAATCCATGTTGTGAGTTAGTGTGCTCTTACAATGATAGTTTCTCACATTATAGTAGTGTTTGTACTTCTAGTTCGGTGAGTTTTGCAAACTGTCACTCCCATGCACCTTTGTTTTCGAAAATGTTTCTTTCATATTTTGAGTTGTCCTTTCGCTTGCTTGCACTCTAAATAGTGCAATTTTCATGTTATATTTTCTCTGGCATGTGTTTTCTTCACCATCATTCATGTATCGCAAGTTTCATTCACATTTTTATATTGATATAGAAAATGTGGTCTTCTGGCATGGGAATTGTCACTTATCATGCAAAGTGGAGTTTTGGTTAGTTTCAAGAGGAAATATTTGTGATAATGAGTTGTTCTTATCATGTAGGCATGTTTCACCCTCATTTACAAATATTCATACACTATCACATAAGTTTCGTCATTATCATCACAAAGTCTATCTTCAGTGTCACACTTGTCGTAAGTTTCCGCAAAGGTTGTCGTACTAAGGGAAGTATGTGTTCATATGTTCTATATGATCTACATTGTGTTTCTAAGTGTCTAATTGTGTGATCAAAATCAATTTCTATCACTATTCACATCAATTTCATTGATCCCGCACTTAGCCAAATTTCATAAAGTTCCTAGCAACCTAGCCTCATCCAGCCCTCCTGAACTGCACATTGTGCAATCTCAGCCTTTAAGAAAAAAACTTGTCTCTTGGCACCATTAAATATGCACTCTCTTCCTCCCAGAGTAATGAATTCCACAACCCCAGTGCTCAAGCCCAAGCCCTCACTCCCAGAATTGTGTAATCACTTCAGTCTCCTTTTCCTTCCAAAACTACGCAGTTGGCTAAACCAGTGCCCAACCCCTCAACCTAGCTCACTGATCTCTCAAACTTTGAAATATTCTTCCTCAGCCCATCCTTAACTGCGCATTGTGTAGTCTCAGAGCCCAAGATCCACCCCTGACTACTTGAACTACAAAACTGCGTAGTCACTAGGCCTTTCCCTTGGCCCACCACTAGTTTTGTCTCACTTAGTGAATCATCATGAAACATCCTAGATACAGGTCTATCAGATTGATGCCATCTTGTCATGAGTTGATTATAGACACAAGAACTCTACCATGTTTTGGAAATATGATAAATAACGAGATAGATAAGGAAGACATGTTAGATGACACCTAAGGAATTGAGGAAAAAGGATGATAATCGGGAAAAAAGACAAAGGAACATTGGAATATGATCACGACCGCATGAAGAGTCCATATAATTTACAACCTTTTGGAGGATAGATATGAAAAAAAAATACCATCTCTCATGAATTTGAAGTAATAAGGACAAATTATCATTGCCACATCATTATGTCTTCAATGTCATTATTGTCGCAAACATTGAAACTCATTTCATGTATTTTCTTTAAGTGTTTGGTCCCATTTGCAACGTAGGCGAAGCGTCATATTTTCACATAATGGCTATCGCACAGCATGTAAAACCTATTCTGATGGTTTCAAGGGTCTACCTTTGTGTATATGAGTTGTCCTAACCATGGAAATGCCAATCACACTCATTCACAAAGTTTTGAGCACTATCGCACAAGTATTGTCACGGTTGTCCCGAAGTGTATCTTAAGTGTCTCACTTATTGTAATTGGTCATAAAGTGGTATCATGTAGGGAAATTTGTTTTTCATTTGTCCTGGGTGATTTATGTTGTTACATCATAAAGTATTTATATGTGAGATCACAGTCGAAGTCTTATCACTGTTCCCATCAGTCTAACAGGTCTTACACTTAGTCATTTCTAAGAAGGCTTCTTGACTAAGAAACTTGGCTTCACTCAACCTCCCTCAACTACACACCATTTAATTCCAGCCCTCTAGATGATACCTTTTCCCTTAACACTATGCAATGCACAGTTCCTGCCTCCCAGGGCTCTTGGACTACGTAGTTTTTGTGCTCAAGATTTGGCCCTGATATTATAGACATATTTGGGCACTACAATCCCAATATTATATGTTGATAAATCAAGGGCTTTTTAACCCCTAAAAGTGTTGTTTCATACACTAAAGGATCATGGTCAACTAATTACATCATTCCCCAAAAGTTCCACCTGAAAAAACACTCAGAACTAGCCAAAACTGGACATACTGACTGCTCCATTGTTAGGGTGCGATGCATACTGACTTCTACACTAGCCAGGTGAAATGCATACTGAAGAGGCCTTCTGTGGGGTATGATGAGTGAGGATGGACAAATGTCTGAGACAATTTGTTAAGTGGATGCTCATGGAATATTCCAGAAACTTCTCATATGACACTTGCCTCTCTGAATTCGCCCAGGGATGAGTAAGAAATCCAAGAAATCTCCAAGTGGAACAAAGAACAACAAGTGGAATGACACTAATCAAAAACCTAGAGATGACTCACACCCTTGTAGACATCTATAAATGGATCCCTCATCTAAGAGATCTGGAGGCTGGAATTTTGTAATTTGTAAGGAAGTGTTGATAGTTTGTCTTTGAGAAAGAGCATTGTATTGTTGGGTGATCTTGATTTTCATGAGGTGAAGAGGGCTTTGATGCTGGCAAGATGATGATGGATCAGACAGCTGGGTTGTAATTCTCCATTCTATTATTAATAAAGTTATTTCAGTTTTCCTTCATACAATCGTGTATTTGTGAATGCCATTGTATGAACAATGTATTGCTGATTCTGCATTGTTTATGATATAATAGATCGAGATGCTTTGATGGTGTTTTTTTACTTTGTCTCTACAGATATTCACTGAGTGGGATAAGTAGGAGAAGAGGCATAAGCTCTATCAACGGGGAGAGAAATCAAGCAAGGATTCAAGCGGAAGACCCAGGTTGGTCCCTTTGCTTCTCTCTTATCTATCATACATAAAGGAAATCACAAATTGCTTTGATTGTTTGTTTCTAGGATAGTTGCCAATCCTAGTGGGACTAGTAGATCGAAAAGACTCTAGTTTTCCTTAAAAAAAAATGGTGACTCCACTGGGGACCAAATAGTTTGTTTTTCTATTGTTGATTGTTTGTTTTATAAACTATAGATGGAGCCTGAAGTTAGCCATATAGCCTTCGAACTACTCTCGCTCTGCAATTGCAAAGTATATGAATGCTACTTCAGTCAATATCTAGTTTGGTTTATGATCTGAACATCTAAATTATAAGAATTCTATATGCCCTATTGGTAGCTCAATAACCTCCCAAGATCATACCCCTATACTTTGTTCTTTACTGTCCATAATAGCTCAGCTTAACTCATTGAATTTAGCTGCAAATTTGAGCCAAAACCCACCTCAGTTGCGCTCCCTGGCCCATCACACTGTCTACCACTGGGAACCAGTATGCATCGCACTTCCCAAGTGTAGCAGGTGAGATGAATCCATGTTTTTGTGAAGCACAGGTGCGATGAATGAGTAATCCTATTTCTTTCCTTGAAATTTGGGTTTTTTGTCCTTGTTTTCATCTCTCTTTGATTGTTTTTCTGCTTATAAATAATATCTCATTGCTGAAAAATCCTTGCATTGCATAGACCAGCCTCCATTGATTAGGATTAATAATTTTTTTTATGTATTTGTCTATCATTTGCTATCCGTTGTCGAAAAGTTGCTTAAATTGAATTTTCGTTTTGGTGCAAAAAGTGTCGCAACTATCATTTTGTGTCAAAAAGAGGAGCGTTGTAAAGTCTTCCTTCTCTAGGTAGTCAATTGAACTTTTTGTCATGTATTTGATTTGATTTGTTTGTATTTGAAGTGTCAAAAGCATTTTCTATTCAAAATTGAAAAGTGTCGTTTAAGTCTTCCTTTCATTTTGAAAAAGAAATTGTCGAATTGTCGCTTTGAAGAAAATATTTTAGATCTATACTCAGCTTTCCTTTTTGGCATTTCTCACATTAAGGGAACAAAAAACAAATACATGCATTTGCATTTGCATTTAGACTGTGTGCAAAAAATGATTTAGGAGAGTGCATTTAGTGTGTGTTTTTTGCTCTTAGTTTGAAAGAATCGTAACCTTCTTTCCTTAGTGGCTAGGATTTTCATTGTTAAAAATAAACAACGATTGTTTATCATTTTGGATTGCAAATTTAGGAATTTTACATATACATCACACGGTGAACCTTGAAAGGCAAACTTCTAAGTAATATCAACTCTAAAATAAATTTCAATGAACTTAACAACACTTTGGAACCTAACGCAACACATCTAGAGGTCTAGGCTAGAGACGTGTTCTAGCGTCATAAAATCTAGTAACTATCGTTTTCATCAAAGGTTGGGTGATTCCTCCTCTTTGATACGACAAGTGCTAGCACAGACTTTTGCTCCCCATACCGTTGAGTATATATTGGGAGACCACAATAGGCTTATATCCATTATCCATAGGAAGTCGTGTCTATCACCCTATCGATCGAAATGCACTGAACACAACATATGGGAAGATTGACTACCATACATAAGTCCTTGGTAATTTCTCTTTAATTTATCACCAAGGTGTATTTTGCAGTTTTGCAATTAGTTTGGTAATCCCTCTATCTAGATTTCCAGAGTATTCACTTTCATTCCTTTACGACTCCTTAAAAGAAAAGATCCATCTGAGCACTTGTCACTTCAGGCTCATTAAAAATCGAAGGAGACTAGAGTCATCTTTAGCTTTTTCTCGACTCTTAAAAATTGAAAAAGAAAAATTTGTGTCAAAGCATCATTAAAATTTATTTAAATTCAGAATAACATTTTTCCCCTTAATTTTGAGTTGATCTAGTAATCTAAAATCGTGGAAGAAAGTCAATCAAAACCTCGTCGTTCACGGAGACTAGCGAATCAATCGTCTTTGACTCCAGAAACGAAGCCATTCTGGGCAAAATGGTCTCATTTAACTGAGTCCAATTCACCTGATTTATTTGAAACTTGTGTCAAAACCGTCAGAGACTACAGTTACTTCGATCATTTCTAGTACATCTTCCTTTAGAGAAGAAGTTTCGCAGTTGCAAGAGGACATTAGAACTAATCCTAGTGTAACGGTAGACACTTCTATACCTAAAACAGCTCCAGATAGAGTTGATCCAGAGTCTAAAATTCACTTACCTGAGCATCTGGAAGTTGATTTCCAGAATTCAGAAGGTGTCACCCCTCCAGTATCTGTCACTGCAGAAGCAATACCTTCTTCGGCTCCAGAAATATTTTATGGACCTGACAGTCTTCCTCTTCCTCCTGGACTAATTGCAATAGAAGAGATAGTAGAGGATCTTCCATCCAGTACTCCATTACATTTTGGAATTGACATCCACTTATATCCTTCTACTCCTGAAGTTAGTTCTTTTAATCATCCTTCATCACAAGTTCCTGTCAAATCACTAGAAAATCTTTTGGATAGACTAAATATGTCTGAGCAACCATCAACATCTAGGACTGTATCATCTGATACAATTACAGCAGAGCTTCCTGCTGCCATTTCTACAATGTTTGTTGGTATACCATCTGTCCTGGCTAGTTACCAATCACTAGCTAGAGTCCATTCAAGGACTGTTTCAACAACATGGTATGTTCCTATTTGTTCATCCGCAATCCCATTTGGTATTTCTTATGTTGAAACTCATCAAGTTGATCTAGCATGCTAGTATCAATTTGGGCATACCAGTCTTCAAAGACCAATATATCCTTTGAACACTGGACTACCGTCATATGGAGGGCAGTATGCTTTTTCATTGTTCCCTGTTGGAGAATAATCATATGAGATTTTACAACAAAATTCAGGTCCAACTAGAATTACATCTAGTGGTTGGGTAGCAATACTACCTCAACAACCAAGAGTTATCTATTCAATACAACCAACCCAACCTGTGTCGAATATTCCCACTACACCTGCTATTGTGACTGTGTTGCAAGTACAAGCATTGCCTATTGTATGTCAACCTCAAGTCTCTCAGGTTGCAATATAACAACCTCTTATCTCTACGGCTCAATCACAACCTCAGGTTAGTGCTTCTTTACCTGGAACGACTCAGTCTGAAACAGGTTTCATCACTCCGCATCTTGGTCAATCTTCCAGTATTGGACAACAACAAATGGTCCAACAACCATGGCTGGTACAATACTAACAACCGCAATTCCAGCAAACATGCCGAGGATCTGAGCAACAAGGCTTTGTAGGTAACGTACAACCACATTTTCAAAACGGTTATCAACAACCATACTATAATGGTTATGTCCAACAACCCTATCAAAGTTACCACCATCAGATACTTTATGCCGGTATGCAAAGACCTAGTGCTCAGGAAATTCCATCTTATCCTGGGTATGCTTCGCCTATCCTGAATCAACAGTTGCCTTTTGTAGCGACTCTAGAATTACCAGATTTGAACCGGTTGACAAATGATCCAATTGCATATGCCCCTTCGTGGCTAGCAATTCCTCATAAATTTCCCTCTGATATTCCTAAATTCAATGGAAATCCAGGTGAAGATCCATCGAATCATGTAATGACCTTCCATTTGTGGTGCTCATCTAACACCCTGAAGGATGATTCAATTGGGCTTCACCTTTTTCAATGAACGCTAACTAGTCTAGTAGCAAAATGGTATATTGAATTGCCTAGAGCTTCCTTCGATAACTTCAGCACCCTTGCCACTACCTTTTTAACCCATTTTTAGTTACCCATAAGGTACAAAAGGGGGACAGAACTCCTTACCAACTTTAAAAAAATGATAGCCACTCACATATCTGATCATATTCATGAGTGGTGGCATCATCGTCGAATGGTAAAGATCATCTTTTAGCTAAATGGTTTATTAAGTCATTATTGCCCTCTATTACTGAGGATGTGGCTAAGGGTGGAGTGGTCATTGAAGAGCAAGTCATTGCTCATACACAATATTTAGACTTGATCTATACTCAGTCTGGCATGCTCTACGACAAAATTCCTGATGCTCCTAGACTAGAATTTTCTATTCCTCCCCCTCCTAAATCAAACAAGGACTCTCACACCAGTGATGGTGTGATCAGTACAACAAGCACGAAAACCACAAAGGCTCCATCTAAAAAAGCCCTTGCAGTTTCTAGTCAAAACGAAAATGATGAACCCATTTCCTAAGAGATTAATGTCGTGTCATCTGACAAGGGCAAGAATCCAAAGCAACCAGAGGGCAAGAAGAAAGGGAAAAATAATAAGAAGAAATGGGAAAATTCACCTCCTGAAAAATCTTCTCAAAACCCTACTGGGCAAAAGAAACCTCGTCAACCATGTTTCATATGTGACGACGAGCATTGGACAAAAGATTTTCCACATAAAGCTAAGGTTACAAAATTTTTGAAGACTTCAAGTACCTCGGCAATGTTGACTGATCCATTTCCAAGCCCAGAAACCAATTTGGTTGCTATCGAGCATGCTTCTCCATCCCAAGTGCTTATGTTATCCATCTCGAAGCAGCAAAATGATGCGTTGATATCAACAAGGAATGAATATTATGGGAATCCACAGTCGTCGAACAACAAGACTACATATCAACCCAGTAGTTTGACAACAATTTCACCTGAAGTTGTTCTACCCATCATTCCTAAACTAACTATAAAACTGCCAAATGGAGTAGTACATAAATCGACATTTAATCCTCGTGCTTGAGCAGCACAGAATTATAATATAGTGGAGGATTTGGCTCAATCGCCATATGCTATGTGGACACTTGAAGTACTACAAAATTACCCCTCCCAAAAGTAGGCTTTGTTATCAGCAATAGGTGGGACTGACCCAGCGGATTCCAATCTTGTGGCTTTCAACCATAAAGGATATGAACCTCAGTTACCAGCCCAACTTGCTTTGCTTATACAAGTAAAAGCCATCAATAAAACTGTTCATCGAACAATCATTGATGAGGGGGCATCTACCTGTATTATGTCAATGAGTTGTTGGAAAACTTTAGGCTCACCACCCTTGTCACGATCATCAATGACATTAAAAGCGTTTGATGGAAGAACATACACGCCGTATGGGATATTAAATAACTTGCGAGTTGAACTGGGGGGAAAGATAGTAGAAATTGAATTCGATGTCATTGATGGAAACCTTGACTACAATATCTTGCTAGGAAGGCCCTGGATTTATGCTATGGCAGCCGTTGTGTCAACATATTTTAGAAAGATTTCATTTCCCTTCCAAGGTGGGATTACAATCGTTGACCAATTAACCTTTTTCCCCAATAGTTCGCAAGCTATTGGAATCATTCCATTGATCCATGGAAGTTCTCAATCGCTTCAACATGTCGGAGTGGGTCTCCTAAAAGACCCTTCCTTAATGGGTACTTTTGCCCTCCCGCCTCCAAGTAATTTGGAGGAAGTGGCCATAGTGGAAACCTGTCATATGATATCTTCTATGTCATCAAAGATTAATAATAACTCTGACCATTTTGGGGATCATAAAGAAGTATTGCCCCCTAGCCCCATAGAATCTTTGTAGCAATAAATTTTCTAGGCCTGGGCGGCAAACCCAAAACAACACTCGGCAAGTGTTTAGATAGATAGGTCTCTAGAGTATGGTACCTCTTCTGATCCTTGGTCTCATGTACATTATACAGACGAAGGAATCATTCAATTGATGATGATGGGAGAGACACCGTGGGAACATTACCACCATCGTTCCCACCTTCAAGATAACAATGAAGATTATTCAAGCGACCTTAATCATCCTTCAGTCTTTGATTTTCTATCAAATACTGTAAATACAGTGGATTCCGAACGAAATCTGTCCAATATTGAAGAAACTATAGCCATTAATATCTTGACCAAACCTAATTTTGTAGAGAATATTCATGTTGGCAAATCATGTTCTTCATCAGAACTGGAAATTTATTGCACTTTATTTCGCGAATTCAGAGATGTCTTTTGCATGGTCATATGAAAAAATGCCAGGCATTGACTCAAGCATCGTTGAACATGAAATAAAGATGTATCCAAATGTCAAACCAGTCAGACAATGGCTTTGACCGATACACCCAAAGAAAGCCGCTGCCATTAAGGTAGAAGTTGAAAAAATTTTGCATGCTGGTTTCATTTACCCTGTTCCTCTCACTGACTGGGTATCGAATATTGTTCCTGTGATGAAAAAGCAAGGAACTATTAGAGTGTGCATCAACTATAGGGATGTAAATCAAGCTTGTCCAAAGGACAACTATCCTACACCATTTATTGATCAAATAATTGATGAATGTGCCAGAAGCAAAATCTTTTCATTCATGGATGTATTTTCCGGGTACAACCAAATCAATATCTGCCCACAGGACCAGTCGAAGACTACATTTATATGTCCATGGGGCACATTCACGTACCATAAACTACTTTTCGGTTTGAAGAACGCAGAGGTAACCTTTCATATGGCAATAAACTACGTCTTCCATGACATCAAGCAAATCATTCAACCATATCTCGACGATTTACTAGCTCATTCGTGAAAGTGGACTGATCATCCGCAGCATTTGAGAGCCGTATTTCTACGTTGTCGACACTACAAAATACGACTCAATCCCCACAAGTGTGTGGTTTGTGTTGGTTCCAGTTGATTACTTGGTTTTGTGGTTTCTAAGGATGGAATTCGTCTTGACCCATTTAAGGTTCAGGCAATCCTTGACATGCCTCCACCTTCAAATTTTCTTCAGATTCAGAAACTCTAAGGGAAAGCTAACTTTTTGAGGAGGTTCATTCCACCTTATGTCGAACTTGCTAAAGGTTATACTCCTCTTTTGAAAAAAGAAGTACCCTTCAACTGGGATTAGGTCGCGCAAGCTTCCTTTGATGCTTTAAAATATTCCTTGATAAAAGCATCATTAATGTATGCTCTTGATTATCAAAAAGACTTTAACCTGTATCTCGCAGTCGCAAATACAACCATCGCCACGGTTTTAGTGCAAGAAAATGATGGAATAGAACATCTAATATATTATTTAAGTCGAAACTTAAATGATACAGAAAGAAAATACTCCTATGTTGAAAAGAAGGCTTTAGCAGCTATTCAAGTAGTACAAATATTTCGACACTATATACTCTTTCACAAAACTACCATTGTGTCAGATTGCAACCCTATGACCTACATTCTGTGGCGTCAACTACTGGGGGGCAAATATTCAAAATGGATAGCCATTTTGCAAGATTTCGATCTGGAATTCACAAAATCCAAATCAAATAAGTCTCTTGTCTTCGCGGAGTTACTTTTTGACCTTCCATCGTCATCCAATGATTTAACATCTAAAGCATCAGTCATGGATGAAACTCTGTTTCTGATATCATCAAGTGATCCATGGTATGGAGATATATTGATTTATCTCCAAACCCAAACTTTTAGGCCAAACACCTCTTGCTCAGAACAACGGCGTACTCGATACCAAGCCAAAGACCACATGATCGTTGGTGTTACACTTTACTGTCGCGGTGTCGATATAGTTCTGCGAAGGTGCCTCACGCATGACGAAGCCGAAAAAGTTCTGAATGACTGTTATTTAGGTGCATGTGGGGGGAATCTATTTGGTTACGCTACTGCACAAAAGATCTTACGATCTGGTTACTTCTGGCCCACTATCTTCAAAGATTGCATAATTGCAGTCAGAAGTTGCCATGCTTGTCAGTTTTTTGATCGCAAAACCATAATACCACCTACACCACTACATCTAGTATTTTTTGTTGGGCCATTCGCTAAATGGGGCATTGATTTCATGACATGTAACCCCACCTCGGTTGGGGGGCATGGATATATTATAGTCACTGTTGACTATTTTACAAAATGGGTCGAGGCGATGCCTACATTAAACAACAACGGCGAAACGACTGCTCTATTATTTTTCAATCATGTAGTCTCTAGATTTGGTGTTCCACAGGCTATAATCACAAATCATGGATCGTATTTTTGCAATCACATTATGGTTGAATTGACTTCCAAATTAGGACTATCCCACGATAGTTCTACTCCATATTATCCACAGGCTAACAAATAGGTTGAGGCGATCAACAAAGTCCTTAAGTGCATGCTACACAATATGATTGGAGTCCACAAACGGAATTGGCATTTAATCCTGTACTCAGCTCTATGGGAATATAGGACTTCGGTAAGAAATGCGACCTAATTTACGCCTTTTCAGTTGATGTGTGGTCTGGAAGAGGTCTTACCAATTCAATGCGAGATTTCATCTCTCAGGCTCACAATTGATTTACTTTCCGAAACTTCAGAGGAAGAGGCTTGTTTCTTGGAACTAATCCATTTCGATGAAACCCGTCGTGACACCGCGCTGGCTAATGAAGCACATAAGAAACGTGTCAAGGTGCAATTTGACAAAAATGTAAAGCCTCGTGTCTTCTCAGAAGGTGACCTGGTCTTGCTCTACGATCAGGACTATGATAAATTGTGAGTGGGTAAGTTCAAACCATTATGGATTGGCCCCTACATTGTTAAGCGGGTATTGACCAAAGGAGCCTATGAGCTAGTTGATTATGAGAGAATTCCACTATCGCAACCCCGAAACGCGTTGTATTTTAAACATTACTATGCTTGATTAAGTGTAGTATGCTCTTTGCATATATCTTTTGTTACATTTTTGTTTTCTTTTAGAGTTGTCATTTTGGTTAGGTAATCCTCTTTGAATTTGTTGCAGATGCCGGAATTTTTGGAATCATTTGTTGGGTACGCTGACGGAGCTATTCGTAGTACGCAAAACCTATCTTTTGCAGCCTGGGCCATTTTTTCTCCAAGCGGCAAGTTAGTGAGTTTCAGGGGGACATGTATTCGTCGATCAACGAAAAACATCGTTGAGTATAGCACGTTGATTGAACTTCCCTCTAATGCCATTTCACATGGAATACGCTGACTTGTTGTCAGGCTAGATTCACAACTCGTCATTCTACAACTTATCGGCGTTTATTCCGTTCGGAACCCAACTATTTATCACATGTTCCTAAGAGTCAGAATTTTGGAAAGACAGTTTGATTCCATTCAATATCAACATATTTCTAGAAACTTAAACACATTAACTGATTTGTTAGTAAACTATGTGTTAGATAGACATTTGTAGCATTTGTAAAGAAAGCATTTTACATTAACATTTGCATCAGGACCGCATAACTTAACCAAGATAAAACTCCAAAAATAAAAAATATATAACTGTTTATAGTTTTTACAAAATGTTTTGTGTCCAAGACAAAATCAGTCACATGACCAAGAAACTCAAAAATGAATGCAAAAAATCATCTTAGACTAATGATGCTTTTTATAACATTTCACTTCTTGTGCAATCATACGCAAGAGCCTAGTCCATCGACTCAGCACGCCAGTGGTATGGCACTGTAACCTTAGAGGTAACTCATCGGTCCTCACTTCCTGAATACCAAGAGTGAGGTCGTCGAATTGATCCTACAGCACTGCCAAGGTCTCCTCTATGTCCAGATCGCGAAGAACAACCCTCCCTACAGCCTCTCCAGCTGGAGCATTAGTTGCCGCCTGTGGGCGTGCCGCTGGTCACACTGGCCCAATATCTTCACACACATTTGAGTTTGATTAGTCTTGATAACATTTAAAAACACAAAAAAATATAAAATTGATAAAAAAAAGATGTGGTCAAATCATTTTACCCATCACACTCCACTACTTTCCAACCGGTAACACCAAATCCAGGTCGCCCGAAAATCCATCCCGACATATGGATACTCCGCAAAGACCATCTCCTGATAGTCAAACCACTCAAAGAAGGCATCAAAGAAAGAAATCTGTGACTAACCAGCATGTTTGGCCATAAGATCAACCCATCTCTGCATCCGTGGTTCCCTCAGTGCAAGCAATCCTAGTGAAATGTACTGAGGCTGCATCAGTGGAATCCTCTCCAAGGAAAAAGCTGTCAGTATGGAACCATAGCCAAAATTCTTGGATCTTCCATTCTTTACCTTGGAGAGCTATTCTTTTATAACAGGAAGTACCGCCTCACACTAGTTGAACACCTTTGGTTCCAAGCATTCCAGGGCGTACTGCATGTAAGATCTGTTTGCCAAATGAAGGGTCATGCTACCAGCCAATCTAGCAAAGGTAAATAAGATGGTCTTCAAGGGCTGATCAAAGACATCACAGATATTGATCTTGCCATCTATACTGGGCTGAGATCCATCTCTACAAAATTGATAGATATAATCTCTCACGGATTCACCCCCACGGGCGAATCTTGATAGTGAAAGAGGGGCACCCGATCTCAATAACCCGTCAGAAAGTAAATATCCTCAACTATCAATGGAATAGATTTACCTCTTATCTAGAATACCTGGTCGATTGGATCCTAAGAATCAAGAAAATATTGCAAAAAATTGATTTGTTGCCTCATGCTAGATATGCGGAAGAATTTGAGCAAAACACAGTTTCGTAATGTAGTAACTATGCCCTAATCGTGTAAGTAAGGCAATCGTGTCCTATTCTTCATGTTTGTGTTCACACCATGTAACAACCATATTGATCCAACAAATATCTGAAACACAGACAAAAGATAAGTTAGGATCCAAATTTAAGCAAAAACAGGCAAAAATTTCATGAAAAATCATTGTGCAAAGTTTCCCTTCTATGCCCATCGCACCTTGCCTTTGAGCAAGGTGAGATGCATACTTACTGGCCAGTGGATAGCTCATTATGCATCGCTCCTTTCGATGCAGAACAGGTGCAATGGGGAGAGAACGAATTCTTCAAACCCCAGGGGCCCAGAAGAATCGGAAAACTTGCTCAAAATCAGGAAAGGATGGAATGAAAATGAAGAGCTCAGGGTTAGCTCCTACCTAGTCTTGACGGCACGGAGAATAGTCCACCGGATCTCCTTAAATCAACTGGTGAAATTTGAGGGGGAAAGCCACTCCAGAACTCCAAAATTCCGAATTTGAAATGAAATGATGAAAAATGAAAGGTAAAACTACTTTTTATGCTACTATTCATGTATTTCAAGTAAGATGTTAGTTTTAATTCATTTATCATACATATATATGTATTTCTAATCAATTTTATGGAGTGATTGAGCAGGTTAAATGACTGTTGAAAGAATATCATGTGTTAAACAGTAAAAATCTTTGACCACTTCAATGAGCAATGTTATCTATTGGACACCTAATCCTCAATGGGTTAGTGTGGAAGTCAAATGGACAAAAGCAGTCCAAGAGACCTTGGGATCTGAAACCCAAGAGTCACATAATCTACTATAAATGTATATCTCCTGTTAATAAAAAAATGTACTCACATGATTTATCTTTCCTATTCTATGTTTCCCATGTGTGTTTAACATGGTATCAGAGCAGGCGTATTCCTGCCCTGCATAATTAATGTGAGCCATTTGTCTTATGGCCTTTTTGTGCAGTCATTTCTGCCATCAATTCTGCATCTCAGGAATATTTTCTCACGAATATTTCTTTAGCTAAATGTTAGCTGCTCCTGGCGCTGTCCAACACTGTCCAAGCGGTTCTTCTGACATGTCTATCTACCATATTTTTACCTGCGCTCTCTGTCCATAAGCATTTCATGCTCTCTCACTGATTCATAAAACGTCTATGATTGTTCAGCTCTCTCACTGATTCATAAAACATCTCTGACTGTTCAGCTCTCTCACTCATTCATAAACGTTTCTGACATAAACGTCTCTGACCTGGTAACTGCGCCTGTTGCATACGATGTAAGTGCGGATTCAATTGAAAATTGTGGCTTTGTGTTGAACGTTTTGGAATTTTGAACGTTGTTTAACGCTGTTGTTGATATGACCTTGGAGCAAACGAGCATACGCCCCAACCGCGTGAACCCATTCCAATTGGTTAGGATTTTGGGGTGCCAGAGTTTCATGTCCAGCACGCGGACCTTGCTTGTGCAAGACCAGTGACCCCCTTCATCTTTGCATAGAATCCACTGCGTCCAAGTCCAGCGACCATCGAAGAAGATATTCCGAGACTCAATGGTGTGGCAATCCTTTCCATAACGTCTTAGGTGAATGAAGCAGTTGGCCTAACATGGAAAAGTTGCAACGAATATGTGTTGAAGTCTCTTTTGATGCCTAAGCGAGGAGTTGATATGAGTCACTGAGTTTTTTAAAACCATAAGTGTCCTTGTTACTCTTCCAGAGTGCTCACACGCCAAGTCTACAGTATTAACTTCGGAATCCATATATATCTATCCACAGTTCCTCCCATCAAAAAAAAAAAATTCCTTCATAGAAGTTACTGGGACTGGATTCCTGAGTCTGTTTGATTACATTCAAGGGAAGCATGCTAAATAGGAAAAGATGCTGATTGCGGCCCCAGTTTTGACATAAATCTTTCCGTCAAGAGGTCCCTTCTACGAAGTCTTCCTTTGTCGTAAGCTTCTACATGTTGGAAAAATTCCAGGAAAAGCCACCGGAAGTAGAAAAACGCTTGGCATTGCAGGCCAGGAAAATGGGATGTTGCGTATGCTTCTGTGAGAAGGTTCAGAGGATTTGTGACTGATTCCAACATCAGAGAGGAGGTGGCGCAGCTACAAGTGAGCCTCATAGGGACCCCCTGGGTTCCAGATCCCAACAAATAATTGCAGAATGGGAAGGGAAGGAGCTATCTCTCTTCAACGTGGCATAATACAATTCTCCATTTGAATTCAAGAACAGAGTAAATGAAATCTGAATGTTGTTCCACAAGCTCTCTAAGATGTCGTCAAGATATCAATAGTTCAGGTTTGGACTGTGATTTATCAGAACTAACGATTTGCATTAAGAGAATCATATAAGAAAAATAAGTACTTGCCTCTTGATCTTCGTCCCAAGAAGACTCGTGCTATTAGGTGACGCCTTACCAAGTGTCAGAAGTGTCCAAACACCACCACTGAAGTTGGTAACAGAAATTTAGTGCTGATAGGAGTTGAAGGAGCCATCAAAAGCCCTTGCTGGAGAAGAACAGTGAATGCATTCCTGAAGATATTTGCAAAACCTCGATCCCTCAATCCCACTTCGTGCCCGGGACCATAAAACACCTAGGTTTCAATGAATAGTTTCATTTTCATTTCCATCTGGCTCTCTGCAATGCCTTGCACTCAATTTTGCCTTTGTTTCTGATTGAAAAAGTGTTGTAGTGTTCTGCGATTTTTCAAGTTTATGTTATTTTCTGCCGGCCTTGTCATATTTAGCTATTTTTGTATCAAAATTGTCATCTTTGGGCAGTATATCAATTTGGGGATTCGCTGTTTGTACAATATCATCCAGGATTCATAATTGCTGGGAGAGAAACCAAGTGTCAAAGACATCCAGCTTGCGCTGTAGCTTGATTTGCGCATTAGTAAGTTCAGGGTTTTTCATCAAGATTGATGATCCGGGATAAACTCCAACATTGTCAGGCTATTCACACAGACAGTGCAAATACCATGTCAGGGAATAAAGGTACATCACAGGGACAAGTTCTTTTCCCTTCTAGTGGCCGACTTTAGTCTAAGAAATAGGTTGAGTTTTCCATCACAATGAGTTGTGCTCTTCCTGTAAGTTGCTGGTGTGAACAAAATGCAAACAGAAAATCATTCTGGAAGATTGTGCGAGTTGTAGTTGGGGAGAGGGTAAGGGCATAAAGAATGATCTAGCCCCAAGGCTACAAACTTGTATTTTCTGTGGTTGTTTCAGTTGAGCAGCATATCACTGTACCTGTGCTTGAAATCTTAATGAGTATAGACTATTGGAAGTGATGTTTGGTGATGTACCTCTGTTATAAAGGGTCTCAAACTTCCTCATCTCATTGGATGTGTGGCTGTGAATATATTGAAGACACTCCATATTTATTTCTCTGTCTTGGAGCTGAATACGTTGCATATATTATCACTGTGGTGTTTTCTCTGTAATGATGGAGCTTCTTTGATGTTATAACACTTATCTACAGCCACTGTTCTTCCTAACATTTGCTGGTATATTCTACTTCAGATCTCTGTTATTATTAGAGTTGATATATCAGAGGTATATGCAATCCATTCCTGTAGTTGAAGTTCGAATTTCAAAGAAGGAAGAAGTCATTTAGTTGTGCATCCATACCTTCAGCCAAGCGTATCTTGGTATACCTGAGCATTTTAAGGGTGAAACATATCTATTGTATCTGTGTTGGAAGGACTTTGAGCCTCTCATTCTTGCTGGACACAAATCTGTTAGTGATTGGATAAATTCCTAGCTAGAATCTCTGTATTTTGAGGGCGGAATACATAATAAAGCCTTGCTGAAGTTTTTAACACATTGCTGGTGGTATTTTGATTTGTTTATAAGAAAGTTGAAGTGCGAATTGATTGAAATCAACCTTTGCAATAACATCAAGAATGTGTCGTCCAGGAGTGTTTTCAAATCGATGGTGAGATTCGACCAAGAAATTTTGACCTAGATATTGTTTTGTTGGTGATATTAGGGGCGAAAATGTTGCAGCAGACAAAGGATGTTGTCTTAAGGTTTCAGAAACAGTCCTGGTTTAGTACAAAACTTCGCGGATTTTTTATTATTTTTGCATTCCTGAGCTTCCAGAAGGGATATAGAGGCAAGTTCTATAAAGTTTGAAGGAATCAGCTACGTAACTTAATTTAAAAAGTCTAGAACAGAATCTCTGAAAGTCTGGTATTGGACAATGTATTTTTCAAACTAATATTCTTAATTTTTGAAATCTTCAATAGCTGGGGTTTGTTTAGACTTTCTATAGTCTCCATTAGGATTGTTGAGTGTTCATTTCTTTGTTGAGACAATGGCTAGATTTGATGATGTATTAGAGTTACTGAATACACTAATACACTCCACTATTGGTGAGAAGGTAAATGTTAGCAAAGACACTCTTTGTGACATTCAGACATGTCTACAAAATGCACAGGAAAAGATCGATTTTTTGCAGCTTGAATCACAGCTACAGCAAGAAGAGCTACATCAAAATAGACACCATTCTGAACCTGTTTTTGTTCAGAACATTGAGACAACCACCCATCAGCAGCATGTTAATAATGCTACAGTTTATTCAAATAAAGCAGCAGTTGAACATGCAGATGTAGAAACTCAATCTGCACTTCCCAAGCCCATCATCAGACCTTGGGAATGGCTTGTCCACAACAAGCACAGAACTAGTCTTGGATATGACAAGGACTTGTCCTTTCATATTCCAGACTACGCCAAGCCCATTCAATTTCAAAGTGTCGGATTCATTCATGACAGTTCACCTACTTCTCATGACAGTTCAGCTTCAGTTGTTCCAGATTCTACTCCTCTTCCACAGCAACAACAACAACAACAGATTGTGAAATGCCAACACTTTAACTGAGTTGGCCATTTGAAAGATCATTGTTTTGATCTTCATCCATGTAAGCACTGTCATAAAACCAGTCATTCTCCACACAGATGCTTCAGAAATAAACGTCCTGCAAGAACAAAGATTCATCTTGGATGGATCGCTTCTTGGCAATGGGCATCAACAACCAAGAAGATATTCCAAACACATGTCAGAACTTGTTCCAGAGTATTGAACAGTCTTGGAGTTGAGTTTTCTCCATATTCTCAACTTGTATCTGACAGGGGGGAAAATGATGGTCATCTACAAGCTTCAAAGTCACATCAAGCGAGCCTGAGCCACAACCTGCCACACCAGTTTCAGAGTTGTAGCCAGAGACAAAGATGCCCGCGAAAATGCCTTCAGTTGGCAATCTGGGACACTTCCTCTAGCAGAAGACTTCAGCTTCTTGCCAGTTTTGGAAGAATTCCAGGAACACAATTGAGAACACTTCCTCTAGCAGAAGACTCCAGCTTCTTGCCAGTTTTGGAAGAGTTCCAGGAATTTCATTAAGCATTCCAGAGTTGTTGGTTATCCTTAAACCATCACAGATTGATACTTCCCTTTTCAGGTTGAAGTTTTACCTTTTATGCGGGGTGAGACCTCCCTTTTATGGTTGAAGGTTTCCCTCTTTAAAACAATAGGATCACTTCCTCTAGCAGAAAACTTCAGTTTCTTGCCAGTTTTGGAAGAGTTCCGGGAATTGCACTAAGCGTTCCAGTGTTGGTGGTCATCCTTAAACCACCGCCCTTTATACCAACATTTCAGAGAGCACATTCAGCCTAGTGCTGCCGTGCAACTTTTTGCACATTTTGTATTACAACTCTCTTCTTGGACTCATACATAACCCTTCGGATTAAGGGGGGGAATGTTGGACACCTAATCCTCAATGGGTTAGTGTGGAAGTCGAATGGACAAAATCAGTCCAAGAGACCTTGGGATCTAAAACCCAAGAGTCACATAATGTACTATAAATGTATATCTCTTCTTAATAAAAAAATGTACTCACATGATTTATCTTTCCTATCCTATGTTTCTCATGTGTGTTTAACATTATCGTATGGTTCAAGCTCATTAAAAAAAAAAAACTACCACTAAGCGTATGTTCCCCAAGAGTTCAAGCTCTTTAAAAAATGAACCTACCTTTGGTAAATAACCTTTGTGAAAGCCATTACATTGGCCTTTTAAGCCTTGGTTGTGTTCCTGCCATCACCTCCATTCTTTTGGTTGATCATACGCTTCCACTTGATTGTTTACATTTTTGAGGAACAACTAAGACGAGTGGTCCTGTTAGCCACCCTCTTCACATCACCATGTTTTGAGAAGTTCCAAACTCACCCAGAACCAGCTACTACCCTGAAACACCACTCGTTCCTAAAAAATGAGTCCCCTTTAAAATCTTTTCAAACTCGCTAAATATGAAAATATTGTCGAGCTATTGGCCTCTCTAGCTCACTAAAGTAATTGGAAGTGCCATCCCTCCTGTATATTTTAATATTTTTCAGACATGAGGGATTATCTTGACAAAAAAGATCGAGCGCTTGTCTTTTCATCTTGCCAAAGTTATCGAAAACTCATCCCTTTTGTATTATTTTAATCTTTTTCGAACTTAAGGGATTATGCTACAAAAAAGAATTGTTGGAGTTTCCTTTTTGCCCCTTTCCAAACTCTCTAAACATGAAAAGGAACGAGTTATCTTTATCGTTAAACTCGTTAAAACAATAGTGAAAAACTTGTCCACCCAGACAAGAAAGAGTTTCATTGTCGCTAGGCTCGCTAAAACATAGCGACAGGTTTGCCTGAAGGGAAAATTATAGAACAAGCATCTGTTATCCTCCTCAAGCTTGACAAAAATAAAGAGATACTAGTCAGCAATGACTGGGGAAAAAGGGAAGAAAACTTGAAGAATTTTATCGTAGTAGGTCACTCTTGAACATGACACTTTCACTCCATCACCATGATTGAGTCGGGTTGGGTCATTCCGTTCACCGATCATATCACCATTGGTCCTCCATACCATCCATCTTTTGGGGTTAATGCTACCAATCCATCTCAGTTTTGCCAATATGTTCAAGAGAAGTCATTTAGAGAATTCACCATCCAGTCAATGTCTCATCCACTACAATACCTTCAACCTCCATTTTTCATGACCGCCATTCCAAAACCTTGTATCGTCGATCGTTTTCACCTCCAGAAAATCATTCGATCCGTTTCATGTCATAGACGTGGGATACATTAAGGCCCTCCTACGATGAGTCACTTCTTGTCGACATCAACTCATTATCCAAGAAGTTGACTTAGAAACAACCCTTTCAGTACTTTGAAGCTTGCATGCCTCAATGGCAATTTTCTCACTTACGGCGACAGGTTTACATCAATGACCTTCGACCGAAAGCTTTTATGTGGTGTTTGACATTAGATCATATATTCACACCACATGAATTGTACTATAGTACCTTGAGGGTCACTATCATTATCAGTGATTCCTCTCGCGCCTGTTAACAACTTACATTATTTGCTGGTAATCAGGCGATGTCTTTCCATGTTCGACTTCAGGATATCTTTTCACATGGATCGACTTGTACATCGGGCGAATATTGAACGATTTTTGAAGACCCTAGATCTACTTTCATCCATCTGGGCTGCGATATATTCAGGAACATAAAGAAATCAAATGTACACAGAAGCTGCACAGATAGTCATCTAAGCCAAGGAACATGACTCTTCATAAGAAGAACCAGTCTGCAAGTGCAAACAATTGTCTGTCCTATGTACATGAAAATGAATTTATAAAGCTAAGTATGGGAATGCCTGCCTTAGCTAGATAATGAAAATAATATGATGATGATGTATTGTATTGTATCTTATACAGGTCATCTTCCAATTCGAATACCTCGGATCCTCATGATAAAGCATTTCACCCAACATCAAAATATTTACAACTTCATGCTTTAGGGGGTAACTGTTATAGACATATTTGGGCACTGCAACCCCAATCTTATATGTCGATAAACCAAGGGCTCTTTAACCCCTAAAAGTGTTGTTTCATACCCTAAAGGATCATGGTCAACTGATTACATCATTCCCCAAAAGTTCCACCATAAAAACCACTCAGAACTAGCAAAAACTGGACCATATTGACTACTCCATTGTCAGGGTGCGATGCATATTGACTTCTACACTAGCCAGGTGCGATGCATACTGAAGAGGCCTTCTGTGGGGTTCGATGAGAGAGGATGGACAAATGTCCGAGACAGTTTGCTAAGTGGATGCTCATGGAATATTCCAGAAACTTCTCATATGACACTTGCCTCTATAAATTCGCCCAGGGATGAGTAAGAGATCCAAGAAATCTCCAAGTGGAACCAAGAACAACAAGTGGAATTACACTAATCAAAAACCTAAAGATGAGTCACACCCTTGTAGACATCTATAAATGGATCCCTCATTTGAGAGATCTGGAGGCTAGAATTTTGTAATTTGTAAGGAAGTGTTGATAGTTTGTCGTTGAGAAAGAGCATTATATTGTTGGGTGATCTTGATTTTCATGAGGTTAAGAGGGCTTTGATGTTCGGAGGATGATGTTGGATCAGACAACTTGGTTGTAATTCTCCCTTCTATTATTAATAAAGTTCTTTGAGTTTTCATTCATACAATCATGTATTTGTGAATGTTGTTGTTTGTGAATGCCATTGTATGATCAATGTATTTATGATTCTGCATTGTTTATGATATAATAGATCGAGATTCTTTGATGGTGTTTTGTTACTTTGTCTCTATAGGTATTCACTGAGCAGGATAAGTAGGAGAAGAGGCGCAAACTCTATCAAAGGCAAGAGAAATCAAGCAAGGAGTCAAGCGGAAGACCCAGGTTGGTCCCTTTGCTTCTCTCTTATCTATCATACATAAAGGAAACCACAAATTGCTTTGATTGTTTGTTTCTAGGATGGCTGCCAATCCTAGTGGGACTAGCAGATTGAAAAGACACTATTTTTCTCGGAAACACCTGACCTCCAAAATTGCACATGCATTCCTCTTAGCCCGACCTTCACTGTACACTGCACAATCACAAGCCTCAATCTCATCCCCCTAAACCTATGAACTACACAATTATGTAGTATCTCAGTCTCCCTTACCTCCTAAAACTGTGTAGTATGTCCTCCTAGTTTCCATCCACTCATCCTGCCTTATTGTCACCCAGGACTACGCAGTTTTTTCCCTCGGTCTAGCCTGAACTGCGCACTACATAGTATCAGTGATCAAGCCTCTCCCCTAGTTGCTTGAATTATGCAATTGCATAGTCATTGAGCCCTCTCTCCTGACCTATCACTCATTCCCGACTCAGTTAATAAATCCAAATGCACCATCTTAGACTAGGGGTTCTCAAACTGATGTTGTCTCGCCATGAGTGAATTGCATATGCAAGTACTCTCTCACACCATGATAGGATGATAAAGAATGGGATGAAGAAGGGATAAATTCTAAATACATCTTTTTAGTTGGACATGCGAGTTGATCAATTGAGGAAAAGTAAAGGGACACCAGTTTTCATCCACAATCCAAGACTTGACATCATTGAAGACTCCTTATCACCAAGCCATGAGGAGATGGAAGACAAAAACATTCTCAAGCATATATAAGAGACACAACAGCAATAGTAGCATGAAATTGCCACATCATCAATCAGTCCATGTCGGCAATGTCATGTCATGTCATGTCAGGAGTTGTCATAGGACACATCATCATTATGGACCATGTATATTCAAAATTTATTGTAAAGTGGAAGCCCAAGGGACACACATGGAATGTGAAGAGTCATGTAAGTTTAAAGGTCATAGGAAGTCAAACGTTCATGAGGGTAGTCAAAGAGTCACAAGGAGGGTGATGCTTCACCCCTTGGTTATATATATACCCTCATTGTATAAGCAAAGGAATTTTTCACCTTGGCTCCTCCCGCAAGGCATTAGAGAGATAAGCTAGTTCTTTGAAGAGAAAGGAGTGGCTCAAATGCTCCACTATTGGAGCTAGTGATGTACATTGTATACATGTGTCTTGGAAATTTTACTTAATATCAAAAGCCTTCAAGGCCAATACGTTCTTCATGCATGGATTAAGAATGTTTGTAAGACTATTCTACGGATGTTTGTATTTAATGTTTGCTTTCTCATGTGCTAATATAGTTTAACTATTTTGATTATTTTAGTACTTATCTCGTTGATATTAAGTTGTAATGGTTATTAATGATGTTCCATCCTTATGGACTACTTCGGATGATATTAGACAAGCATATCTCACTAATTGGTTGTAATTACCGTTGCATTTGTTGTGGACTATTCCCCTGGATGTTAAATGGATCCTTCTTGTTTATGTGTGTCTCTTCTTGGGTGGTATACTACCCCTCACTTAGAGGCTCACTTTTTCTCCCCTCTCTGTAGTAGAAGAACCCTGACACATTTATAATTGAACACTCACCAGGAATGCCTTCTTTCTTTTTGAAGACACCATTGCATCCCTCTCTCTCTAGTTGATAGTTAGAGCCAAGGAATATCTTTAAGATATATGGAAATTGGGTAGATATTCCATATGAGGATCCTACACCAAATAGTGTGAGGTCTAATTGGGACTTCACATCAAGGAGACCCCTTAGTTGACGAATTTATAGCACTGTCAACAAGACCCTCAATGATCCACATGTCATGTACATTGGTCCTCTTTCACCAAGGTTGGATTTATTTCTTCCCAACACTATTGTTGGTTCATTACCTTCAAAAACAACATGCCCACTAATGGTTCTCTTCGGGAAGTGAAATCTACTCCTGTCTCTTGATGTATGGTGTTAATATTTTCTATCAATATACCACTTATCATCTTCATCATGGAAGCAAAGGGAAATACCACACTTTCCTAGCTACACTTGCTTTTTCCTCCACACGGTTCTTGGTTGGTTCCTTGGTTGAGCATTATCCTTTGTCTCATCCTTTTGACTAGATGGCTTGAAGGATCTAGGCATCTTACAATATTTTTCCATGTGTCCAAAATTGTGACACACATAACATTTTATATGACCCATAGTATGAAGCCAAGGGATCTAATCTTTTATTTCTCATGTTGGATCTCCATCTCCTCATACTAGATTTGTAATCAATGGAATTACGACCAAACAAGATACAAGAATAACAGAAAACATTAAATGAACTTGGATACCTAAAAGCAGGTCCTCTTCCTGGCTAATCAAATTGTTGCATAGATGTGTGCATTATGCTCTTATAAGTTGATTCCACATGTCCAAAATTTTGCTAATAAAAACACATGCCCTCGTCCATCAAGGGAAAAGAAGTTTTGACTCCTCCTCTGAAATCTTCCACTATCATCTCTCTAGGAGCAAAAGATCTTCTGGATGTAAATTCTCCTCTTGGTTCTTTTCTTTGTTTCTTCTTATGGAATTGGTGTCTCTCTCCTTTCTCATTTCTACTGCTAGTCACAACCTTTGTTGTAGGCTTCTTTGGTTCTTCATTGTACGCTTTCCTAGTTGTGATCTAGACTCTCCAAAGCCAAGAATAGATATTTTCATTGGGGATATTTGGCTCTCTAGCATACTATCCAAGATCTAGGTTCTCTCACCTTGCCTCAGCTGAACATTCTTCTTATCTAATTGTTTCCTCATGGAAACCACTTGACCTTCCAAGACTAAAATTCATATTTCTTTATCCTTTTTCTTATTATTCAATATATCCTCTATTATTTTGGCCTCCTCCAACTAAATCTTCAGGCTAAGGATCTCCTCTCTAAGTGCATTTTTATTTTATTCAAAGATATGCAACAGCGTCTCATGATCCCTACACATAGTTGTTAGAGTACTCACTCCATTGGATAATGTTTCAATGACTACCCTTGTTGATTCATATTATGCCTTAAGGAGCATGTAATCATTATCTTATTCACTACATACATCATCATATCCATTAAAATCATAACTCAAATGTAAATCATCCATATTTTTACCTTTAGATTCGTTCTCTTGATGCACAATTGGTTTAGCTTCACTTTATGATTTTTCACTTGTTGAACCATTCGCAGTAGGGGTATTTGTTCCTTCAGGATAGGCATTTTCCTTCTTTGAGCCCTTATTCTTTCCTTTCTTTTTGTCGCTCATTTGTAGATCTCCACTATTAATGCTACTATCACCACAGTATAGGATCTCCAATCTTTCCCAAATCTCTTTTACATATTTCCAATCCATTAATTTCTCCAAATTTACATTATGGATATTTTCATAAATTAAGCACCTTGTTATAGAATCCTTCTACAACGCCTTTGTTGAGCTAGACTTTTCTCCACATCCTTAAAAAATAAGCCGCCAAAAGTCAAATCCATGAGATAATAATAAAGATATTGTTTTTACGTGCCATACCTTGAAATTAGTTATAATGAGTGCAGACACTTGAAGAAATCATTCTAAATTTTTTATATTTGTTTTGCAATTTTCAACCAACTCTTCCTGAATCTACTCTTTAGCAATCAAATTGCAACCAAGATCCCTTTCTTTGATACCAACTGTTAGAAACCTTGAGCACTACTTAGAGGGGGGGATGTGAATCAGTAAGGTGAATTATGTTCAACTTATACCAATTTTTACTTCTTTTTCACAATCACTAATTCATGCATAAATTAAGTTTCAATAACATATTAAACATTAACAAATCATAGCATGTGAATCATAAGAAGAAACCAAACAACCATAGGAACAATCATGAAAATAACCATGAGTAGTAACAGTCACAACACATCAATCAATCACATGAAAACACCATATGTAAGGTTGAAACCATAAGGGTAAAAATAACCATCAACAGATAACCTTCATCATCGTCTCTTCTATTATGTAAAAATTCTTTACATCTGATTCACTATCCACCACCAGTGTGCAAGCCACCACTCGCTCTATACAAAAAACATGAATAAATTTTCATACCACAACCTGTTGGAAGCCACCACCCCAACATTTTCAGAAAACCACCTGAAGGATGCCTCTACACCTTGAACATGAAAGCCACCACTTTCGTAGTGAAGGCTCAACCCCCACCACATATCATGGAACTTATTTAATCTATTCTCAAACTATGGCCCAATGCTCTACATACAAACAAACGTGAACCTCTTTTCATCAATTTTCAAACTGGGTTCACAACATACAATAAGATCATCCACTAAATACAATCACTTATACCGCAATATCTCAACCACAACCAATTTTATCACAATACAATCATGAACATATGTATGAATTTGCAGTGACAAAAAACCTCTTGCATGCATGCACTAAAAATGACTCCATCAACAACACATATATTTTGAACACAATGACTCATCCCTAAACAATAATATGTAGCACACAAATAAGTTGTGGCTCTTACACACACCACCATATTAGTAAATAAAACCCTCACTACAAAATACAACATTATATGGATCTACAACACCATGGAACAATCCTCTTGCATACACACTCCCAAAATCATCTCTAGTAGCATAACAAATATGAATGCACAAAATCACACATATAAATATTCTGGAATAAAAATATGATCTACCGAGCTATAAACCCCTTCATACACCATGTTAATAATACAAATGTGTTGTATAAAATATGCTAAGATGAACTCTCCATGATAACAACATTCTCCTTGTTACACTAAAAAATGTCACCATGACTATTTACAGTTAGTATGGCTCAATCAACAGTCATGCTACCCTCTTAGGCAAGTCTTATGCCTCTGATCTTCATGTCAAACTCCAAAAAAAGAGAGAATGTCTTGTATAAATGTATTTATCTCTGGGGACGCAGGTTCTCTCAACCTTACCTGTGGGGACGCTCCCAACATTCACAAAAGCTGCGTCCAAAGACGCTCTGTATGTAAAGGGACAGGTGCGTCCCCCTGTAAAGGTTAGAATGCGCAAGTTTCATCTTTAAAAAGTTACTTGTGGTCATTTCTAGAGCATTCTAGAAGGTTGTTCGACGTGTATTGGGCGCCTCCAGATGGTTCATGCACTCCTATCAAAGAGGAACTTATCCCATCAATAAGGGAGCTATCCCACCCAAAGAGGGGATTATCCCATTGATGGTGGACCTGATTAACCTCCTCTTGAGTACTATAAATACAGGCATTGGGCCAGAAGGAGGAGAGGTTGAAGCTATACATTTTCTAAGGGTAAATGTTGCAGGAATTAGGACTCCCATTTAGAAGCTTGTGAGGATAGATTGCCATCTTTGCTTGTTCTATTTGGAAGTGGGTGAGCTTTGTCAAAGTAGAGGAAGACTCTTGTGGACCCTGGAAGGAGCTTGCACAACACCAAGGCTCAGGTTGTAATGGTTCCTTTTGATTACCTTTAATGCAAATTGGTCCATTCTTCTCAATAACTTGTTGTTTATGGGTTATTTCATGTACTCCTTGGTCTATATGTTGAATATGCTTTGTTTTATGTTATAATCAGGTGCTATTTAATTGTTTGACTGTTGGTGATTGCAGGTTTTGGAGAAAAGGAGGAGCTCATCTAGATCAACAAAGCTTGGACTTCTACAACAGCGTTTGGACAAAGGTAAGAACGAAACACTTGATTTCTCATATCATAATGCATGTTTAGAGAAGGATAGCTCCAGTTTGTTTTGTTTGTCATTAGAATGTCTTAGACTTCTAGGAAGGTCGGTTGTGTCCGCACTCTTGACTGATTCCGTGTGACAAATTGGCGACTCCACTGGGATAATCCTTGAAATGATAAAGTGCTTCACCCTTCCTAGATATTACAAACCCTAATCTATTCCAGGCTTCGCACTTTAGGGGGAAATCTGTTACACTAAAAAATGTCACCATGACTATTTACAGTTAGTATGGCTCAATCAACAGTCATGCTACCCTCTTAGGCAAGTCTTATGCCTCTGCTCTCCATGTCAAACTCCAAAAAAAGAGAGAAAGTCTTGTATAAATGTATTTATCTCTGGGGACGCAGGTTCTCTCAACCTTACCTGCGGGGACGCTCCCAACGTTCACAAAAGCTGCGTCCGAAGATGCTCTGTATGTAAAGGGACAGGTGCGTCCCCCTGTAAAGGTTAGAATGCGCAAGTTTCATCTTTAAAAAGTTACTTGTGGTCATTTCTAGAGCATTCTAGAAGGTTGTTCGACGTGTATTGGGCGCCTTCAGATGGTTCATGCACTCCTATCAAAGAGGAACTTATCCCATCAATCAGGGAGCTATCCCACCCAAAGAGGGGATTATCCCATTGATGGTGGACCTGATTAACCTCCTCTTGAGTACTATAAATACAGGCATTGGGCCAGAAGGAGGAGAGGTTGAAGCTATACATTTTCTAAGGGTAAATGCTGCAGGAATTAGGACTCCCATTTAGAAGCTTGTGAGGAGAGATTGCCATCTTTGCTTGTTCTATTTGGAAGTGGGTGAGCTTTGTCAAAGTAGAGGAAGACTCTTGTGGACCCTGGAAGGAGCTTGCACAACACCAAGGCTCAGGTTGTAATGGTTCCTTTTGATTACCTTTAATGCAAATTGGTCCATTCTTCTCAATAACTTGTTGTTTATGGGTTATTTCATGTACTCCTTGGTCTATATGTTGAATATGCTTTGTTTTATGTTATAATCAGGTGTTATTTAATTATTTGACTATTGGTGATTGCAGGTTTTGGAGAAAAGGAGGAGCTCATCCAGATCAACAAAGCTTGGACTTCTACAACAGCGTTTGGACAAAGGTAAGAACGAAACACTTGATTTCTCATATCATAATGCATGTTTAGAGAAGGATAGCTCCAGTTTGTTTTGTTTGTCATTAGAATGTCTTAGACTTCTAGGAAGGTCGGTTGTG
This sequence comes from Pinus tabuliformis, assembly GCA_031772625.1. Lineage (NCBI taxonomy): Eukaryota > Viridiplantae > Streptophyta > Pinopsida > Pinales > Pinaceae > Pinus > Pinus tabuliformis. Next base: position 1,111,104,871 of record CM062820.1, on the reverse strand, counting down.
TCCGCCATTTCTGTACTGAATCCAGCGAGGTTGGGCTTCATCACCAACTAGCGCTTTTGGTCCGGAAGACTACTGTTTGTGTTTGGTTTGATGCCCTAGATTCTTTAGGCGTGTGATTCAAATTTGTTTGGTTCTTTAGAGACTTTAGGTGGTTTGATTTGAAATTTTATTTTGTTTTCGTGTGTAGTAGTTAAAAGTTTTTAGCTGTGGCGGAATTACCGAGACAGTCCCGTAGACTGCGGGGCCAGTCTCCTGAAGTTGTTTCTGTGGCCGAATTGTTGAGAAGATCACGTAGACTTAGGGGTGAACCTCCTCAAGACGAGTCCAGTCATTTAGAAGGTTTAAAGGTCCTTGTAACTCCTCCTAGTGGCAGTAGAGTAGGTTCACCTGAAGAAGGAGAATCTTCCTTGGTGGTCCATCCAGATTACCAAAGTTTAGAGACAGGTTATAATCCCGAAGCTGTTACAGTTTTTGAGCTTGTTGGTAGTTTTTCGTCTGCTAGTGATACAGGCGAAGAACCAGAAATATCCGAACCTGTTACTCCGACTCCTACTGTTCCTGATTCACCGAGAATAGAAAGAATTATCACTGAAAATCTTCCTGTTGGTTTAATTGCTATTGAAGAACTTGTTCCAGAGGAAGAAATAGGCGTCTCTGATCCTGAAGATCAAATTACCCTTGATCTAAGGGAGCGTGAATCTATCTTTTACAGTCCTCCTAGAAGTACTACTTGGTACCTTTCGTTAACCAATTATCTAGACAACTTTGGGCTAGGTTTTTCTACACCTCGTACTCCTTTTCCACCTGGAGGTATTCATACTCCTGTAAATATGTCTGGTCAGTCGTCCGTGTTTACACAAAGTCCTGAATCTTTTTTACATGGCGGTCCTTCTGTTCCTACTGGCTATCAATCTCTTTCTGGTACCTTTGCGGGAGCATCTCCTCAACCCATTGATCATGGGTTATTAGTTGGTAACAGTGGTAATATACCATTGGGTGTAGGAGACATTTACATGATGTCAGGTTCAGTTCCCGTTTCCCAACCTCAAGGTGGCCAATTACCGCCTGGGGGGCAGCCTCCGTTAATGCCTGGGGGGCAACCTCAAGGTACTTCATTCGTGTCTGGGGGGCAACCTCAAAGTCAGTACGCTCCTATGGGGCAATACATACCTCAAGGTCAACCCCAGCCTCAATATGTACCCCAAGGTCAACCTCAGTATCAATATCAACCTCAAGGATGGCAACCTCAAGGATGGCAACCCCAAGGGTATCAACCCCAAGGGTATCAACCTCAAGGGTACCAACCTCAAGGTCAAGGGCAAACCCAGTCTCCGTATTTACCTCAAGGTTATCAACCTCAAGGTCAATACTCAAATCAAGGTTATCAACCACCTCAAGGTCAATCGTATGGTCAAGGTATGGGAACTGCACCTTACAATTATCAATCCTATCCTCAATCCGGCTATGGATCTCAGTATCCTCAACCTGTTATGGGTCAATACCCTGGAATGTTAGTGTGGGATCCTTCACAGGGTCAACAGATGTTGCAGCCAAGTATGCAGTCGGTACCTCAAGCCGGACAACCTGTAGTTTCTGGTCAACCCCAGCAACCGCAACCTGTCCAGTCAAGTGTTCAAACCTCTGTAACTTCGGTAGTTACTCAGCCGCCAATTGCACCTAGTACTCCATCTCAAACGGCTGCTGCAACTACCGCCACATCTACCATACTTACTTCTGGAGTATCGACGGCTCCGGTTTCTACTGTCTCTGTAACCACTCCTCAGACATCTGTACCGTTGTCCGGATCTACGATTCAAACCACGGTCCAGATGCCTGTAGGCCAGCCTGGTATAAGTACGGTTGTCACTACTCAACCTCAATTTGTTCAACCTCCGTACCAAGGACAGTATCAACCTGGGCAGGCTGTCCAACAACCGATTTACCAGTATCAACCGTATCCTGGGTACACTTATCAACAACCTCAGCAACCCCAGTACGGTCCGGTTAATCCTGGTTTTCCAGGAGGATATAATATCCCAAATGCAACTCCTGTTCCTAGTTATCCTGGATATCCTCCTCCTGGGGCCGGTATTGTGACCCAGAGTTTTAGAGATCCTAACCGGCAGTTACCGTTTATCGCAACTTTGGATTTACCAGACTTGACGTGCCTAACGAACGATCCAATTCAATATCTTCCGTTCTGGCCGCCAATGCCAAATAACTTGCCCAGCGATATATCCAAGTTCGAAGGTAAGTCTGGAGAGGATCCGTCCAATCACGTGATGACTTACCACCTCTGGTGTGCTTCAAATTCTATCTCAGATGATTCGATCCGCCTACGTCTTTTCCAGCGTACACTCATTGGTCTCGCGGCCAAGTGGTACATTGAGTTACCACAGGCCTCTTTTTACAATTTTAGCCAGTTAGCTACCTCGTTCTTAACTCACTTTCAGTTACCGGTCAGATACGATAACGGTACGGAGTTATTAACTTCACTAAAACAATCAACCTCCACGTATATTTCTGATCACATTCATGAGTGGAGACGTCGAAGAAGGCTAGTGAAAGTTTTTATCCCAGACCAAATCTTAGCTGAATGGTTTGTTAAATCATTATTACCAAGGATTACTGAAGATGTAGCTAAGGCCGGAGTAGTTACTGAGGAGCAAGTCATTGCTCAGGCGCAATACCTTGACTTAGTTTACACTCAGTCGGGTACATTACACGAGAAGATTCCGGATCTTCCAAAGTCGAATCAAATCGCTGCTGCTCCTTCGGGATCTCATGCCGCTGATGGTATGATTGGCATCGTGAATACAAAGAGCAAGAAGAAGTCTTCCAAGGCTTCAACTACTCCTATTATCACTTTGCCTGATTCCCCGACAGGAGAGTCTTCTCCTGAACTTACCGCCGATATTCACGCTGTAGAGTCATCTACGGCCAAATCAAAAAACGGCGGAAAGAAGAAAGGAAAGAAGAAGGCTAAAGCATACAAGGCTCCGAAGGAGAAAACAGAAAAGTCGGAAACTAATGACGAAAAGCGCAAACCTCGATATCCTTGTCTTATTTGTGAAGAGGATCATTTTACGAGAGATTGCCCTCATCGGGCCGAGGTAGTGAAAATAGTCAAAGGTTCTCCCACTCCTGCTGTATTAAAAAATCCATTTCCGGAGCAGGAGAATAAGATAATAGGTTCTTCCTCGAATGCCAGTGAAGAACCCATTTTGATGATGTCTCATGTGAGGATTGTGACTCGATCGCAAGATTATGGTAGTAAGAATCCTGTTGATGGTAAGGAAGCAGAATCTTCTCATTCTAATCCATCAACCTCAGCTCCTGGTTCCGATCCACTACAGATCGAGAAACCTAACCCAGACTTAGTAATTAAACCGCCCGCCAAGGGTGTACTTTGAAGGTCTGCTTTCAATCCACATGCGAGAGCAGCCCAGAATTACAACATTGTTGAGGACTTAGCTGTTTCACCCTCAGCAATGTCGACGTTAGAAGTGCTGCAATCATTTCCAGCACAACGAAAATTGCTTTTGTCGGCTATAGGAGCTGTTGATGTTCAGGATCCGAATCTAATGATCTTCGATCTAGAAAATAGTATGCCGCGTCTCCCCCATCAAATGGCTTTCCAAATTCCAGTGATAGTCAAAAACAGGCCTATTCATAGGACTGTGATTGATGAGGGAGCTTCTACGTGTATTATGTCGATTCAATGTTGGAGATCCCTTGGTTCTCCTTCGTTGAACCAATCCCCCACCATCCTTAAGGCCTTTGATGGCCGTGGGTTTCGTCCGTTTGGTATTCTACAGGAATTTCCTATAGGGGTAGAAGGTAAAACCGTTAGTCTGGATGTGGAAGTGGTTGATGCCCCTCTAGACTACAACCTTCTTTTGGGTCGAAGTTGGTCATATGCTATGACAGCGGTCGTTTCATCGGTCTTCAAAGTAATTAAATTTCCACATAACGGTGAGATCGTGACTATTGATCAGCTGACATACTTTTCATCCGACCCAGCCTCTTCAGAGAGTATCCAGCATGTCGGTAAGACGACAATCCCTTATAGGGACGTTGGTGTAGGTTTAGTTAAGGATTCCGGTTTACTGGGAACTTTTCCTCTCCCTCCACTCAACGTAGAACCTTCGTTTGCAACAATTCATATGATTACATCAGAAAACATTATTTATGATGATCCTTGGTTTGTCCCATCTGACTCTGAGATAGACTCATTCGGTAATGCTATGCCCTTGAGTCCATATGAAATTGCTTATGAAGCCCTCATGTCTTTTACCGACTTTCATTCGACCGAGGTCGACCAAATGAATGTGGTCGGTGAAGAGTCATTTTTCACCTCACCCTTAGAACGGATAGCGTTTCCCGAAGTCGTGTCATCTGACGAACAACTTCGCGAAATCCTAAGTGTAGACGATCTACCATGGGAGGATCTCCATCACAGATCTTCGTTTTTACCTAAGGATGATGCATTTGAAAATGATTTTTCATCTATCTTTACCACTGAATATGTCAAAGACGCTCAGGATCCAATGAAACATTCTGATTTAGAGTTGAATTTAGGGAATATTTCTCGTACTATTCCCATTGATATTTCAGTGAAGCCCGGAATTGAGGAGAACATTCATATAGGTGCCGCATGTACAGAAGAAGAAATCCAAACTTACAAGGCCCTATTCCAAGAATTCCGCGATGTGTTTGCCTGGTCTTACGAGAAAATGCCAGGAATCGATCCTGCCATTGTTTTTCATGAAATAAATACCTACCCAGATGCTAAACCCGTCCGGCAACGGTTGCGTCAGATTCACCCTCGAAAAGCGGCTGCGATTAAAGCAGAAGTCGAAAAGCTGTTGAAAGCAGGTTTCATTTATCCGATCCCGTTAACGGATTGGGTATCGAATATTGTTCCGGTCAACAAGAAACAAGGAACAATAAGAATCTGTATCGACTATAGGGATATAAATCGAGCTTGTCCAAAAGACAACTATCCTACGCCTTATATCGATCAAATTATTGATGATTGTGCCGGAAGTGAAATGTTTTCCTTTATGGATGGTTTTTCGGGCTATAATCAAATCAATATTCTACCTGCCGACCAACCAAAAACGGCATTCATTTGTCCATGGGGGACATTTGCTTATTGCAAATTACCTTTTGGGCTTAAGAATGCCGGGGCCACTTTTCAACGGGCGATGTCTTATGCATTTCACGACATCAAGCACATTGTGCAACCGTATCTCGATGATTTTCCTGCTCATTCTTTACATCGAGCTGATCACCTTGTCCACCTACGAGCAATCTTTATGAGGTGTAGGCATTATCGAATTCGTTTGAATCCCCACAAGTGTGTTTTCTGTATAGAAACAGGTCGATTGCTGGGATTTGTTGTTTCAAAAGCCGGCATTCGCGTCGATCCCTCGAAAGTCAAGGCTATCATCAAATTGCCTCCTCCTTCGAGTTTGCGCCAACTCCAAAGTTTGCAAGGGAAAGCGAACTTTTTACGCCGATTCATCCCAAACTACGCCGAGGTCACTAAAGGTTTTACAAGGTTGTTGAAACAGAACGCACAATTCTTTTGGGACGAGATTGCTCAACAATCTTTTGATGCACTTAAACACGCGTTGACCCATGCACCGTTGTTGCATCCTCCCAACTACAACCAGGACTACTTCTTATACCTCGCAGCTTCGCATTCTACCATTGGAATGGTGTTAGTTCAAGAAGATGAATTCGGAGCGGAGCATGTGATATATTATCTTAGTAGGACCTTAAATCCCACTGAGCTAAAATATTCGCATGTGGAGAAATTGGCCCTGGCAGCCGTTCAAGCTGTCCAGCGTTTCCGTCACTACATTCTTCTCCGTAAAACTACAGTTATTTCGGATTGCAACCCTATGATTTATATTTTGACAAAACAACTGCTAGGGGGCAAGTACTCTAAATGGATCGTCATCCTACAAGAGTTCGACTTGGAGTTCGAGAAGTCCAAGTCTAAGAAATCCTTAGTTTTTGCGGAATTGATGTGTGATTTCCCGAGTGCTAACACAGAGACTGTGGCAGAGGAGTCCATTGCGAACGAATCTTTGTTTCTTATCAGTACTGTAGATCCGTGGTACGGGGATATAATCATCTATCTCCAAACCCAAACCTTTCGGCCTGAAGCTTCAAAGGCGGAACGTCGAAAAATTCGGTTTCAATCCCAGCCATACAAAATTATTGGAGATACACTTTATCGCCGGGGGGCAGACTTAGTTTTTCGACGTTGTCTAACTCACGAAGAGGCTGAGAGAGTTTTGAATGACTGTCGCTCTGGAGCATGTGGCGGTCATATGTCTGGGTATGCCATAGCTCAGAAGGTGTTGCGCGCTGGTTACTTCTGGCCATCTATGTTTAAAGATTGTATCATTGCAGTCCGGAAGTGCCACAACTGCCAAGTGTTTGATCGAAAGATGCGCGCACCACCTGCTCCTCTCCACCCTATAATTGCCGTTGGTCCATTCGCCAAATGGGGTATCGACTTTATTACTTCTAACCCTCACTCGGCCAGGGGGCATGCGTATATCATCCTCGCGGTTGATTATTTCACTAAATGGGCCGAGGCGATGCCTACATTCGACGCAAGCGGCAAAACAGCTGCAGTTTTCATATTCAATCATATAATAACTAGGTTTGGTGTCCCACAAGCAATCATTACTGACCATGGGAGCCATTTTCGAAACACCATGATGACTGAACTTACAAGCCAGCTTGGTTTGCGCCACGACAGCTCTACTCCTTATTATCCGCAAGCCAACGGTTTGGTTAAGTCTATCAACAAAGTTCTGGTTATCATGATCTGACGAACCATTGGTATTCATCGGTCGAATTGGCACAACATGTTATTTTCGGCGCTATGGGCATACCGAACCTCAGTGAAAACCTCAACAGGGTTCACTCCTTTCCAGCTAGTTTATGGCTTGGAAGCAGTGTTACCCATTGAATGTGAAATCTCATCACTTCAAATGGCTGTCGAATTACTCCTAGCTACTTCCGAAGAGGAGAAACGTTTATTGTACTTAGCTAAATTAGATGAGACTCGACGTGACGCTGCATTGGCAATCGAGACTCACGCGAAGCGAATGAAAGCTCAGTATGATAGAAATGTGACCCCTCGAAATTTTTCGGAGGGAGACCTAGTGCTTTTATATGATCAAGCTAACGATAAGCTAGGTGCTGGAAAATTCGTTCCTATGTGGCATGGACCCTATATTGTAAAGCGAAAGCTAGCAAAAGGGGCTTATGAGCTGGTAGATTTTGATGGGGACTCTTTGGGTAAACCCAGAAATGGACTTTACCTAAAGAGGTATTATGCTTAAATGGTGGGTATGGAGAATTTTTAGTTAGGTTAGGTTTTCTTTCTAGCTAGTATGATTGTTAGTTAGTCAGTGTGCTTAGCTTAGTGAGTGTGTTTTTCGTCGTTATTCTGGCTTATCTTGGTTTTACTCTTGATATTACAGATGTCGACGCCTCTCCAAACATACATTGGATTTGCTGATGGTGCTTGTCGTAGTACACGGAATATCTCTTCCACAGCTTGGGTTATCTATTCACCCTCTGACGAGTTAGTTTCTATGCATGGGGTAAGCCTCGGTCAAACAACGAATAACATTGCAGAATACAGTGCAGTGGTTGAATTATTATCCGAATCTATTTCATTTGGAATTCGACGTTTGATAGTGAGGTTAGATTCTGAACTTGTTGTATTACAGCTTAATAGAATTTATGCCATTAGAAATCATGTGTTATTAAGGTTGTTTTTGAGAGTGCGTCTCTTGGAACGTGAATTTGATTACATTGAATATCAGCATATTCCAAGATCCTTAAATACATTAGCAGATGCAATTGCTTCTCGAGTGTTGGACAGACATTTACGATAATCATGCAAGTAAATTTAAAAACATTTCATCATATATGTTAAACAAGATAAGCCGGTAATAGTGATATATATATAGATAGGAGTGTGTCAAAAAATATACATCATCTTCGATCATAGGTTGAAAAACACCTTATGATCGGCAAAAATGATAAGTACAAGAAGCCAAAAATGTCACATGTGTCTACAAAAGTGACTAGTCAATCACTGGTGGTGCTCCCTATACGACACCACTGCACGGGCTACCTTACGCAAAAATCTCCTAAACGTTCCAGGGACTGCGACTACAAAGCGCTGAAGCTTGATAGGAATGTCATCCATAGTAGTCTCAGGCATATCTGCTGTCAGACGCTCTAGATCATGCTCCAACTCAGCTAGTACTTCTGCAGCCGCGTCCTGTGGGGCCGGTACCGGTGCAACTGGGTGTCTCCTCTCAAAAGGCCGGAGGTTGGCTGGACGCTGTGGACCAACATCTGCATTTTGAAAATTTTACTGTCAGTTTTGAGACGATATATAAAAAAAAATAAAAAAAATACATAATTTGAAAACTTGTGAAAAATAAAGTACCTCTGTCATCCCATTGTTCTCCCTGTGGAAGAACCATGTCCGGATCATGTCGAAAATCTACTCCGGCGTACGGAAAGTCCTGGATCGAGAAAACCTGGTCCTCCAACCAGTGAAAGTAACTATCAGAAAATCGAACAACTGTCGCGCCCTCGTCAGGATGCCGGGCCATCACCGCACCCATGGTACCAGCTTTGGCTCCCGAGGACCCAAGATATCAACAGTGAGTTGCTGAGGGATCAGCATCGGAACTCTCTCTAAGGCAAAGCTCACGACTAAAGGCCCATATCCAAAAGTTTTCAGTCGTCCGTTCTTTGCCTTGGTCAATTGGCTCTTCATATTAGCCGACAGAGCATCACACCAGTTGAAAATGGTGCCTTGGTAACAGTCAATTGCCATCCACATTTGGGACCCAGAAGCAATGTGCAAAGCGGCCGCGCCACAAATTCTGGTAACCGTGAAAGCAATAACTTTGAGTTCACGCAGAGAGATGTGTTTGATCTCCACGCCTTTCGAATGGTGTGCCCCAGGTGTGCACCAATCTTCCCGGAGACTAACAAGGGATTGGCCACCCGGCCTAGTCCCGGCTAGATTGAGTTGCTCGCCTCTGTTTGGCAAGCCAGTGAGAAAGTATACATCCGAGGGCTCTATCTCGAGCTGGTGCCCTCCTATGTAAAAGCATTGCTCTTGAACGTTCCATCTCTCAACCAGCCATTCTAAGAATCTTACCTGAGCCCTCATGCCCGGTATGGCCCAGTATTTGTATAACCCGCATGCTTTTAGGGCATCCAGGGAAGGTTGGTGTTCTATTGTAGCTTCATCAACCTCTTCGTGCTCTCTTTCTCTCCAATCCAACATGGTGAGTGCCCTACACACCAAGAAATGATGATTAGAATTAATTTGGGGAATTTTGAATGGTTATTTGTGAGGATTGGGGTTTCAATTTCCGCGTTCCACGGAGGACGCACCCCGCGTTTGGAACACAGGGCGTCGGGACGCAGCTAGCCTGAAGGTGGGCTGCGTCCCCCGACCATTTTCCTGTATAGGAAAAAGTTGGGGGACGCAGGTCACCCGAAGGGCACCTGCGTCCACCAAGGAGTGCATTTTGAAACCTAAACCCTCCCAAAAAACAAAACTAAAACCTAAAAAATAATTTTAATCGGATAGAAATGAAGAGTAGGATGTTGTAAAATACCTGGAAGAGACGGCGTTCGATTCTGACGGTCGGATTTTCCGCAGCGACCACGGGAAGTTTCTTGTCAAAAGCTCCTTTTTCAACCTCAACAGTCAAACGGTAAAAATGACATGGCAAAAAGTCTTTTTATAGGTTTTTGGGATGAATTTGTTCATTTTTCACCATGGAAAGATATTTTTCGATGTATTTTTGCCTATCTTAAACAGGTATGAGTAATGTGTCGCTTTTGTGCAGGACAAAGGGACTTAGAGGGAAAATTGTCATTTTTTCACGAACAAAATATCAGAGTCATCTTTTAAGCCCTTTTCTGACTCCTAAAATATGAAAAGATTGCCGAGCGTTTCTTTTACACTCGTTAAAACGGAATTAAAAGACGGTCCCCTTATAGCTCCTTTCTGACCGTAAAATCAGGAAAAGATTGCCGGGTTTTTGTCGTTTCAAACTCGATACGGAAATAAAACGACGTGTCCTTGATCGCTTTTTACTTTTCAGGTCAGTGGCACTAATTATGAAAGTACTCCTTGGTCGCAAGATCAAGCGGTTCCCCCAGGTATTATTTTATACTTTTTCGGGCTTGAGGGACGCAAATCTACGAAAAATTTCAACTTGGAGTCTTCTTAAGTTTTTCAGACTCTCTAAAATTGAAAAACACCGAGTTTCCCCTATACTGGGCTCGTTAAACATTTCACAGTAAAGGACCTGTTCAATTACAAACAGGAACGAACCACTCCTTCCTAGGGTTCGAATCAAAACTAGGTTGGACTCATCCGAAGGATGAGCTTATAATCAAGCACATGTTATCCTCCTCAAGCTTGTTAAAAATAAAGAGGTACTTGCCAGAAATGGTGGGGGAAAAGAGAGAAGAATGAACCTGTTTGTTACCTTTTGTCTCAAAAGAAACTTTATTACCACTCTTGAACACGACACTTTTCATTCACCTGGGTTGGGAAATCTTTTACCTCACAGTTGATCAAACCACTTTGAAAGTCTTTAACCGGGTTCCAGGGATTAACTTTGAGTTATTCGTCACCAAGCCATCTGTCGTGTCGTTATGTGTTCAAGAGGTCTGCAAGCAAAACTTTCATCTGCAAAATACTTGTCATCCATTTGACCATCCCTGAGTCAGTCCTTACAGCAACATTTCTTCAACTTGAACAATGATTTCGTGTTGCGGGCTTGCCTGCAACGGGTCGCTTTCTATCGACATCAGCACATTATCTAGAGAGATGACTTAGAAATCGTCAGTACCTTGAAGTCTGCATGCATCAATGGCAGGTTTCTCGCCTTTGACGTCAGTTTACATCATTGACTTTCGATCGAAGGATTCCGTGAAATGTTCGACATCAACTCATTCATTCACATCTCATGGATTGTACTGGGTACTTTGAGAACCATTGACATTACTGGTGGTCTCTCTCACGCTTGTTAACAGTTTACATCATCGACTGGTAATCAAGTGGTTTCTACCATGTTCGACATCAACTCATTTATTCGCATGGCTAGAATCGTACCAATTCGGGAAGTAGAAATGAAGACCCTGGATCTAGTTTCCACCATCCAGGCTGCGAGGAGTTTTGTATTCATTATCTAAGTAGACTAATCATAAACAGATGGCTGCGTCCATACTGTGTCTACAAAATTCTATGATTGTGATGTACTGCAAAATCAATCCTATATCAGAGTAGTTAGTCTGTTAGTTAAAGTTTTGATCTGAGTATGGGAATGCCTACCTCAATGATGATATAATCTTATACATGTATTTTGTGTTGAAAATTGTAGGTTCTGACCAGGCTCTCCACGGGATAATCCTTGAAATGATAAAGCGCTTCATCCTTCCTAGATATTACAAACCCTAATCTATTCCAGGCTTCGCACTTTAGGGGGCAATCTGTTACACTAAAAAATGTCACCATGACTATTTACAGTTAGTATGGCTCAATCAACAGTCATGCTACCCTCTTAGGCAAGTCTTATGCCTCTGCTCTCCATGTCAAACTCCAAAAAAAGAGAGAAAGTCTTGTATAAATGTATTTATCTCTGGGGATGCAGGTTCTCTCAACCTTACCTGCGGGGACGCTCCCAACGTTCACAAAAGCTGCGTCCAAAGACACTCTGTATGTAAAGGGACAAGTGCGTCCCCCTGTAAAGGTTATAATGCGCAAGTTTCATCTTTAAAAAGTTACTTGTGGTCATTTCTAGAGCATTCTAGAAGGTTGTTCGACGTGTATTGGGCGCCTCCAGATGGTTCATGCACTCCTATCAAAGAGGAACTTATCCCATCTATAAGGGAGCTATCCCACCCAAAGAGGGGATTATCCCATTGATGGTGGACCTGATTAACCTCCTCTTGAGTACTATAAATATAGGCATTGGGCCAGAAGGAGGAGAGGTTGAAGTTATACATTTTCTAAGGGTAAATGCTGCAGGAATTAGGACTCCCATTTAGAAGCTTGTGAGGAGAGATTGCCATCTTTGCTTGTTCTATTTGGAAGTGGGTGAGCTTTGTCAAAGTAGAGGAAGACTCTTGTGGACCCTGGAAGGAGCTTGCACAACACCAAGGCTCAGGTTGTAATGGTTCCTTTTGATTACCTTTAATGCAAATTGGTCCATTCTTCTCAATAACTTGTTGTTTATGGGTTATTTCATGTACTCCTTGGTCTATATGTTGAATATGCTTTGTTTTATGTTATAATCAGGTGCTATTTAATTGTTTGACTGTTGGTGATTGCAGGTTTTGGAGAAAAGGAGGAGCTCATCCAGATCAACAAAGCTTGGGCTTCTACAACAGCGTTTGGACAAAGGTAAGAACGAAACACTTGATTTCTCATATCATAATGCATGTTTAGAGAAGGATAGCTCCAGTTTTTTTTGTTTGTCATTAGAATGTCTTATACTTCTAGGAAGGTCGGTTGTGTCTGCACTCTTGACTGATTCCGTGTGACACTCCTCCATCAACGTCTTCATAAACCTGCACCAAACAATTTTTATAGCATGCACACAAAATTCTAGTGTAAACTGGTCGCCTTCAACAATCTGCCACATCTATTTCTCTCCTCACACCATTGGCTCTCAATACACTATAGTAACTCTCTCACACAAAAGAACCGGCCAAATAACCTCATAACATTCTGCTATTGTAATTTTCTGAGATGATTAAATCAATAAATGCTATAGGTGATGGAGCACTTAGCAACTATGTTCATACACTTGAATTGATCCATATTCATCTCCTTGACTTGATCTTGACACTAACTTCATTGAATGAGAAATATTCTTCACTTTAACCACCTTCTAGAAATTATTTAACCTTTTCCCAACCTTTTAATGAAAAATCCTAAACAAAACAATAGGAAAAAACAATAAAACCCCTGAGATGCATGAGGAATGCAGAGATTTTTATGTTTAGGCCACAGCTGCAAGGATGATAACTAACTCCCAAAGACTATAGCTACACCCTTACCATGGCCATCCCAGTGAATGAGATTCTACAGCCACACTGTGTAGGTCTAACTCCCTGCAACTATGGCTTATCTTAGGAAAACCCATAAATCTTCTACTTTGACTTGAATATCTTCCTTGGCATGCCTCCTTCATCATCTGTAGGACTTATCCAAGCCTTTAAAAGTGACCAAAACACCTTAGTAACATAAACATCTTAGCATCAAATCAAGGACATGGAGGACTAGTTGGCCAAACACCTCTGCATGGATCACCATCTTTGTATTAGAACATGATCATTGCATCAAACCAATGGAAACCCATCACAAATCATGAGGCCTACCATCATCAGGTTGAAATCAATGATATGGAAAAAAGTACTAAGACCCTGTTGACATCAATTCCATCACTACAATGCTAAAATTTATTTCATATTTCCTCCCATTCATTGCCATTATTACCTGGATTTCTCATGAATATGTCGAAATTAGCCTTATAATGCTAAAGTAGTTTACTGTCATTATTTTCCTTTATTTTTAATGAATTAGATAGGATTATCCTTGATTCTATTCATGATAGTTGTGCCTAGTTCCTGTAGCTTCTATGCAGTTCCTGTAACCAACCTCTGAGATTGGCATACCTATGCAACTCCAAGGGAAATTATAAAATAATGCAAGTTTTGTTCCTAAGGACATTGAAATGGTTTCATATTATCTTTCATCAAGGTCAATTACGTGCACCTACAGCTCAGGATCAACAATTCGGATAACGTGTGCCAATCATAATGGAGTGACTAAATTTGGATGTGATTTCCAAGAAGATAAAGAAGAATATGTAAAATAAAAGACATGGGTTTTGTTTAGAGAATATATAATTAGACTAAGAAGTGAATTTCCTCCAAAAATTGTGTGGATTGGGAGATACACATCATTCTTTCAATGGTATATTTTTGGTTGTGGTGATTGACTAACTACACCCCAAACTAAGAAACCAGTTAGAAAAATAAATCGAATCAAGCTATTCTCAGAAGATTTCATGCTAAATAAGTCCTATCGAATTAGATCTTCAACCAAGAATACATAAAAGAAAATATTTTATAAACTAGTGATAGTTTGACATGCCATTTTTGAAGGCAATGTTTCCAATTTCCCCCATGCTCTTTATTGTATAAATGTATGGGTAGAGAATAGGTTATTGATTGCAGAGGGGAGATTCTTCCATTATTACAACCATGTGTGGTGATCAGTAGAGTGCTACTGCATGTTAGTATCAATGTAATCTCTAGATATTTTTGTAATGAAATATTGTTGTTGTTATTTGGATTCATTTCCTATGCAATAATATAATTTGAGCTAACTTTGTTTATAGGCGGAGTTGTTATATTGGAAAGGGCCCACCAATCCAACATGTTTCCTCATTTTTTGGTGTTTATAGTAGGTAGTCTGGTGTGCTTTTTTATAGTTTGCATGTATACCTTGGTTTATTCTTTACAAAATGCTTTGTGTTCAATATATCAAGTACATAATGTTTGAGGCATGTATTTAAGTTTTGTGGTAGCTCTGTACCATAACCACTATGTGAATCAAAGTAATACAGGTTTTATCTGATCTTTGGACTCTGGATCTGAGTTGTGTGATCATGTTTTATATACAAATAACGTATATGATTTTGCTTACTATAACCATGTTGATATATTGACCTGTGCCCCATTTTATTACATAAAAAACTGATGCGATGTATGTTCTTTGCAATTGATTTGTGAGTTCAGGTTTAATTGATCATGTTAGTGATTGAAGGCATCGTAGAGTAATACTTTTTTTGTTGATTGATTCAATAAGTAATAATGTATCTTGTGGACATCATATTTATATATTTGGTGCTTGGTATTTGTATTTTGGTACAAATATTTCTTACATTATAATGAGATTTGATATAATAAGTCATAGTTTGCTCAATAGGAACATAGAGTGAGTATATGAGAGTTTCATTTGGTTTGTATTCATAATGTTTATGCTATGTTTATGATATATAGTAATTTTTTATTTTTTATTTTATGAATCAAATGAATACTTGATTGCTTCCTATTCATAGTGTAAATTGTAATATATATGAACTTAACACTCATATTTGTAACTCTATAAATGACAATAGGTATGTCTTTAACAAGTTAACAAGATTCACATGTGATTTATACCTTATCCTACACCTTACCTAATTGATAGGCACATAGTAGGACTTAATGCACATAACAATGTTTCATTGATGAATATAGGTTTTATTGTGTTAATCAAGCTACACCACTATGTCATGAGATTTACTTTATGAGATTAGTTTGGTAGCATTGTGCATAGTTGGGTGGTTTTAAGTTTTCTTTTTATGCATTGATTCTTTTATTGTAGATTTCTTTGGATTTGCAAGACTGAGCACTGAAGCTTCTTTTAACGAATCAAACCTTCCATGGATGTAAGAACACCTTCCTTTTGAGTGTGAAAAACTACAAACCTTGAGGGAAGGGTTCTGTGACATGACCAAGTGGTCCCCATACATTAGGTTTTCTTATCAAAACATTAAAATAGGTTCAATTTCATTATTAGTGAAGGAAAGACCTAGAAGTACCATGTATGAATTTGATTGGCCTCATAGGAGTTAGCCTTATAAGTTTTTTGCTTAGAGAATAAAAGTCGGATACTAGGTAGAAGCCTTATTATAGTAGTTGAGTAGAAAATATTACTAGTGTCCATATCTCCACACATATTGTGTAACACCTCTAAGCCTACACTGTTATATTGACATATTTATGTTGTAAATTTGTTGTAAATAAATTCACCCAACCTCAACTACCTTATGGATTCTCTAGGTACCCTCCAAGCCTCACACTAGGAAACATATACATACACTTCTCCCTCCAAGTCTTTAGCCTAAAAGAGAACATTTAGATCCACCGAGGATTGATAGGGTATCTTAGTAACATTAGTATCCATCTCTCCCCAAAGAAATTCCCATAGTCATAGGCGTAAAATTGAACAAAAATAATGGAAAGAATGATGGGAATTATACTAAACTCCTCACTTTTTTATACATGTCCTCTTTTTGACAAGTGGCACCTAAGATGCCTATTTTCCCATGTTAGGATAAAAACATGTACACTTTTGACTTTATGCCCATTTTAAGAATGGCTTAGCCCTGAGGCTTAATCCCCTCATCCTTTAGCCCCTTACTCTCATTTCTCACTCATGGAGCCCTAGACCCCATACTCTCTTGTTTGATTTAATATACAACATTGATATATTTTTATTAATATGGTTGTGATTACATATTTACATAGCTAGGATCATTGGCATTTTTACACATCGGTTCACCAGTCTAAAACGACATAATCACATTGACTTCCAAATGATATGAACATAGGCACACTAGCCAGAAACACACGTATACGTGCGGCCACATCAGCCCAACACATCTTGGCTCATTAATCTTGTAAGTATATGTGTTATCACTCTATAAATTCCTCCAAGTTGAGGAGAGAAATCATAGAGGTAACCATAAACCTCATTTAGGCTAAGGTCTAGCCCCGCTAGACTTTGAGAGGGCTCTCTCACTAATTTTCAATTCAATTGGATGACAGATAGGATCTAGATTTTAGGTTGGTTATGATCATCAGGAAGATTTTGATTTTGATTTATTAAAGGTGTGTGCAGAGGGTAGGACTACTTAAAATCATAGCATTGTTATAGGTCTGAATGAATTATGGATATGGTGCAATTCACACAAGGGAAAGGTAGGAAGACCTATGGGTAATTGATCAAATTTGTTGTAGTAGTGGTATGAATAGAATAAAGAGCAGAATGTAAACCAAGGCATCCATACAAGGATGAATTCAAATTTTTCAAGGAAGAAACTAACACACAAATAGTGATTAGTTGAATTTGTCAGAGCAACTTATGAATTTTGAGCAAAAATTTCAAATTGAACATGAAGAAATTTACTATATGAATTTAAAACTATAAATAGATGTGAAAAAAAATATATCATGCAACAAGAGGAACATGTACCACTGTGTAAAGATTTACCTGCCTTATTGTTGTAGCAGATAAAACCACCCTCCAAATTTTTTACTTCGCCTCGTATTGGAGCCTCCCTCCTTAAATCTTAGCAGCTTGTCTTGCACTGCTTAGGTAATTTTGATTTCATTTGAATTTATCTGTCTCTTTACAGCTTGTGTTCAGTTACTTTCTTTGTTATCTAACTATAAGATAACCCCCCATGAATTGGTTGATCTAGTTCTTGCACTACCTTGGAAAACTGTGTAGTCCTAGAGGGTAGTCAACCTTGCTCTTAGGAACTGTGTAGAGTAGCCCAGAAATGAGCCTTGCTCTCAAGAATTGCACAAATCATCCCAGAAGTGAGCTTCATCTCCATAAATGTGTAGACCCAGCTGAAATCTTGTCTTCAGCTTGGAAATTGTGCAAAGCATGAGAGGAAGTCAGAGCCACTCAACCCAAGAATTTTGTAGAAGAATTCCCTCAATTTTTGTCCAATGCATGTGTCTGAAACTTGCCCGGTTCCCTCCGGAACTGCACAATCTCTCCATGCATGCATGGCATCCTTTCCTGAAAAATAAAAAATAAAAATCATCCCTAAAAAATAGAGATCTATTTTTAGCAGTGGGAGTTACACTTGAGCTAATTTTAGAAATTGTTGTCACTTGTTGCTTTTTCCTAAATTTTTGGGATGCGCATCATAAACCATAAATTGATCAAATATCTTTAATGGACGATACTAGAGCTCATTTTCAAATTTGATCTTGGAGCTCTGGCATTCCCAAGGCATCTAGGAACCTTCGGCATAATCGACACAACTTTTCCAGGTAAGTTTTGTGTTTCAATTCTTTTGCTGCTTTTTCTATCGCTTTTGTTTCTTTGGCTTGTGTGAGTGTTGTTTTGCATTTTTTATTGAACGACCACTGGTGTTTTAGTTTTTTTTAACTTCTATAAGTGTTGTTTAATTTTTTCATTGTCTTTCTTAAGCGTCGCATGCATAACCTTGTTTTTGCACTAAAGGTCATTGTTGCGATGACTCTCCCGACAAGCTTTGTTGTTTGTCCATTTGACTGATTCCTATACTTGCTTCGATTGCATACATGACCATTCACTCAGAGCTTCACCATCCTTTTCTTATGCATTCAGATCTACTCGCTTTCGAGTTTATCTTGGTCAAATCTCGGATACCTTGGCTCAAATCTAGCTTCTCCCAGTATGCACTGCACATCTCTGGAACTCAAGGCTCTGCCTTGGCTCTAGGAATTATGTAGATTCTTCTAGTGACTGGCTCCAGCTATGCTCTGCATAGTTCTGGGAGATAGTCCCCAATATTTCTCACTGGGACTACGCAATGCACATTCCTAGCCAACATCAAGCCAGACTGAACTATGCATTATGTAGTTCCAATCCACAACTAACCATACTGGACTGCGCTCTGAACAGTTTTAGTCGGCAGTACTGTCGAGCAGTAAAAAGGGTCTTTTTCACCTATATTTACCCTACATTAACTTGTCAATCTAGGAACGATTTGTTATTTCAAAGAGTGTACTCAGTTTGAGGCGGTCATTTGTCAGAGTAATGCTAGTAGTATAGTGCTCTAAATACAAGAGTAAACGGATGCTTGAAATAAGATCTACTTACAGAAAAGAACCTCAAAACTCAAATCATGCACTCAGAAAACTCTAGTAATTTATCATTCAAGGGTATAGTAGTGGTAACTCATCCCTCTGTAAACTAATGTAATTAAAGACAATCAAGGAAAAGATCATCAATCTGGGAACTAGACAACAAATGTCAATGTTCACTATAGTCTCAGATCGTTTTGCACACCAAAGCAATGATAATACAAATGACAAGAAATGGAATAACAACTAGTCTTATAAACAAGATTGAACAACAAAACCTTAGTCTACTGAAATAAATGCAGCAATTGTATCCTACAAAGAATTAGATAACAATCTTTACTTTAAAGATAAATCAGACAGCAAACAGAAATAGAACGACAACTACAGAGATGAAATATAGAACAAGAATTAGAATCAAATATAAATGTACAATCAATATCTCACACGGCACGCTTCATATTAAAGAACAGTAATCTGACTTCGTCACATCAAGTATAAATCTCAGTTATAAACAATGACAATTGTAATTCATAATGGAACAGCAACACTAGTTGAACAACAATCACGATTAAGTGTAAACCGTAGATAAATATAGTAATACCGACTTATGAATGTTACAGCACGGTTACTTTGTAATTGAATAGGAATGGCATTTTGTAAGGAACAACAATGTTATATCAATGGTTAAAGGAACATCAATGCGTTACAAAGTCAAACTGAACAACACATCATTTCGAACATAGCTAATAATGAAAACCACACACGAATTAGAAATAATGGTACAGGAGCAAGTGTTCCACCAGGGCCGAGCCCTTAGCCTCCAGGGACACACCGCTTGAGATTACTCCAGAATCAGAGATGGAACGGCAACTAGATTTATATTAAAACATCAAAATAGAGCTACAATGGATCTCTCTTTAACGAGAGTCGATGATCAAAGTTTCAAATACAAAGGATAATTACATAAAAACAACAACAAGTCATCCCTGCGCTAGCAGTGCTGCCCCTTCTTATAACAGCCGAGCGGAGATATCAATGATTCAAAAATCATTAAGATAGTGATCCCTTAGGATGAAAGGATCCTGAGGGATTCACCAGACGGTTAATCTTCAGCTATCCTCTTGTTCCCTTGCACCAATTTGATATCTCCTTTTCCCCTTCCTGGCTAATACGCTCCAATTTCGATCGCCTTGTTTGCATGCGGTTTCCTGCCAAAGGGACAGTAGTTAACTTTGTCCTGTCTTTTCCTTTGGGACGACAATCTTCCGTTTTCTCCTTTTCCTGCATAAGAAAAGGGAAATTATTAGTTATTTTGCATTGCATACAAATCCCATAGATTTTGTCATAATTTCTTATTATCTACCTAGTTCATGATGCAAAGAGGTTATGAGTTTTAAAGAAAATATGACAAAATAAACGATAATAACATACGTTCTTCAGTACTCCACACACCCCCCTGCTTACCCTTTTTCATGCCCTCATGAAAACATTGTAGTTGACATGCAAGGTAGTGAGAGAGTAGGCCGGAGATGGGATCTCATGGGGTGGTCTACAACCATGATGCCTGGCTAGGTGTTCAAAAAGATATTTTGTCTGACCCTCAGGCATTTCATACAAGGCTTGGTATCCTGGTGCAGGGTGCCAAATAACCAAACTATGAAACCTACAGCCTAACCAAGATGGTCCTTCTCTCAAGATAAGGTCACCATAAAGACCCAAGCGATCAGCACCTAGCTTAAAGTTCTTATAGTTAAACGGTTCCCTGAGTTGGATGTTCGGATTAGAAGTCTGATATCGAAATTTGGCAGCTGCAATGGAAAGGTTCTTAATGGTAAATAAATATTCTATCCCTTGCCGATTTATTGTTGTATGAATGGATCCTAATGCCTCAATCACATCCAAAGTCCTCATGAGGTTCCTATGTTTATTCCACAACTATAATGGATCTATAGACTCAGCTCTTACCCATAAGTCTAATCCGTTTTCTTGTCTTTGGAAGGCATTATAGGCTTTACGCCATTTTATTTGATTAACTCCAAATGAAATAAATGCCTATAGTTGGATATCCCCAACAAAAGGGCCAGGTTTTTGCTTTGTTTCTTGATCTAACACAAGGTTATACAGATATAATTCACATAATAATCTTTGAACCTTCACCCCATAGTGCTTACAACAATTTATGAAATTGTCAATAGTATTTATTTCTATCGGGGCTCCTGCTTTGACAGCTTTAATTTTCAATTGCAAATATCGCTCCATTAAAAACAAGGCATAATTCATAGCAGGGGCTCTACATGCTAGGATGTCAGTGTACAAAGAGCATAAGGTATCCATTTGTTTGATAACTACATCTAGTCTATGAGTTACCTTTTTGACCCTTTCTTCTTCCTTTCGCCATCCTTCAAAGGCTTGGCTTTTGGATAAGTTAACATTCCTCAGCCGTTGTTGTAATTTTTCATACTTTTCTCGAGAGACAGTCTGTTCTGTCAGTTTCTCTACTACTTGCTGGGCTTGCATCAGACCCTCTCGTAGGGTTACTGTCCTCGAATCACTGTCCCACATGGTAGTTGTAAGTGGAAGGTTCACTTGAATCTTCTTATTGCATCATCTCATGTTTATGGTTCACATTCCTCCAGAGGACTGTTCCTCTGTCTGAACTTCTTTGTCACAGGTCGTTATATCATCTATTTGTACTTCAACATGGGCAACAGCTGAATGTTGTTCCTTTTGGTTTTGAACAGCAGGCTGGACTTGAGTCCTCCTAATCTTTTTCTTCAGGGGTTTCATCGGAGTGGTTGCATGTCTTACCCCTGAGGTCCTTTTTGCTCTTTTTCCCATTTTCAAAACCCTGATTTGTTGTCGAAGTCGTTCTATCACATTAAGAAGTCTTTAGTGTTCTTTTCATAATCTTTTGATCTCTTTTGTTTTCTTGGAAAGAACAACTGTCTGTTTACTTGGGCCTGGACTGCTGTCTTGGCCAATTTCTTGGTTTTCTTCATGGTGTGCTTCTTCATTGTTCTGATTGGGTTATCTAGGAGTAAAAACCCTAGCTTGTTCTGTTATTTCCTGGGTGACTTCTTCTTCCACCCCTTCTCCTCCATGAAATTCTTCCAGTGTAGTCTGGCTGGGATCAGATTATTCCTCCTCTATGTCTTCATCACTTTCCTCTCCAAACATACTTTCGTCATGAATGGAGTGATTCTCTTCTTCTTCTTCCTCGTCGCTCAATTCTTCGGATGCATCTTTGTCATGAGCAGAATGCTCCTTCGGTTCTTCTTTGATGTGGAGGTTTAATGGGCTGAGAGGTTGAGCGTATTCGCCCATATTGGCCAGAATTTGGGCTAATTCATCCTCCTCCAATGGATTTTGTAATGGGATCTCTTTACATTGCCCTAGCTCTCCTTCCTCATTTTCCTCTAACTCTTTTTCATTCTCCTCTCCTTCCAATTGTGGAGGTTGCTCATCCCCTGAATCATCTATCTCCACCAGTTGATTGGTATTCCCTTGGGAATTTTCCAGCCTCCCTTCGATCCATGCCAATCTAACTGATTTCCTCTGTTTCAATGGTCTATTTAGTGTACTGGTAGCATGTTTTTGTTTTAGGGTTGGCAAAGCCAGTCCCCCGTCTATTATGACAATCAGTTCTTCCCAACTAGTCTGTTTCTAAGGAAGACTGTGCCTAACTATCAGTCGTATCAGCCCATGGTGACTTACTACCGATTCTACGTGTCGTGATTTTTTCATGCTTCAGGCAACATCATGTAGTAAAGAATTTAAAAATGCAGGCAAATTCACAGAGCATTTCTGTTTTAATACAGCTAAAAGCTTAAGGTGGCGTTGTCTTACCATGTCTTTCCTGCCTTCACAGGTGATGTAGCTCTAGATGATCTTTGCCAATTCTTCCCACGGCTCTCCTAATGTTATTGGTAGAACTCCCTTTCCTCTTACAATCAGGTTCTGGCCTTCATCTTGGAAGATTTTTATGACTTTTCGCAGTCTCTCCTTCTTTAGAGTCCACACAGGTCCAACGACTGGCAGTCCTGAGACCTCTGCAATTATGTCATCGATGACTGCTATGTGTCTCCCTCTTACCGTGGAGTGATATTCTTATAAGTTCTGCAAGAATTCTATTGCTATGGTCTCATTGGATTCTTGTAAATGATTGCAATAAACTATCCATCCTTCCCTTGTTAGGATTTCCCATGCAGCATCAGAAACTGTCAATACCTATGGCTCTCTCTGAATTGATCTTCCTCCCATGCTTTAGCACATTGTAAAAATGCAGAGACGATAATGGGATAGCAGGCTGTGCGAACTATTAGAAAATATAGAGAAAATAATGAAACAGAAAGCTCATTCAAATCCCGAGTCACTTACTAATTGTTGCAGAGCATATTACGAAAATAACTTAGGAACAACAAGCCATGCAAATTGGAAAACAATATACCGTTAAGCCTTGCTATTCCCAAGTGAAAATTCTCTGAATAATAGTTTGACATGTATACCAGAAAATTATGATCACCTGCTTCCCCCCTACAATGTGATAGGCCATCCTTAGCCATCAAATGAGGGAGTGGCATGCTGAACTGACGTGGTACAGAGTCATAAAGGAACATCGTATACCGAGATTCCATGTTTACAAAAGGAGTAGGTTGCTGAAATCGAGGTGTATAATAGAATCGCTTAATAAATAAGAGAATGTCGTGATATGATGTGAGGCTGGGAGGATAGGATAGTTGATGTGCACAAAAAGTCTGATGTGATCATTATCAAATTTTTCTATCATGATTAGTTGTAATAGATTTTCATGTGTTTAAAGGGTCGGGGAAGTTATATACATAATCTCATTTGACCTATTACAGGGGTATAAGACAAAGAAGAGTCTTGATAATTGCTATTAGTGTATAAGGAATGTGACTTCAATACCATCAACAGAGTTCTGTTGCCCACAGGTGTCCATAACCTTGACAGAGTTGTTTGTTTCACCCATGGAACAATGATCCTTTGTGTATGCTTAGGAAGTGCTCTGAAATGTCAAAATGGAGGTCATTATGTTGGCTTGGTAACCAGATACCATAATGCCATTCACCAGGAAGGAGTGAAAGGTGGGCAGGCTGGCTTATGATGAGACCTTCTGTTCCAAGGTCTCATTTTTTTCTGATGTGCCTCTTGGATCATATCCCTAGTGTGATGGCCATAGTGGGAATGCCACTTCACTTTCTTCCTTATGATCATGGTAGGTTGGCTCTTGATGAGACCCTCTATCCTTCATTTGACAACCCATATTAGCAGATCATATAAACATTTTTCTCTTTTTTTCTTTTATAAAGTGATTTCCTATTTATACATAAAGGGTCGTTCAACACTCCTTAAGAGTAGGAATGGTGGAAGAAGTCTTAACATCTCAATAGAAAAATATACCCTTTGTTCTTATTCCTTAATAATTATTAAAGAAGATTATGGGAATTTAAAAAGAACCACTATGATAAAGATAACCAATCATATTAGTATTAATAGAATAATGACAGTAAAGCGATGAATAATTGTGTCCTTTCCTCTTTCCTCCTATCAATTAAAAGCAATTTCTTGAAAAATAGTGATTTTATGTAATTTTTTGATTTCAGTATGCTCTAGTTTTGTATCCATTGCATAAGTGTATAGTCGTGCTCCAAATCACAAAAAAGACTCAAAACTGTTGTATATTGAGAGGAACAGCAGTTTTCCTTTAATTGAAACAACAAGGAGAACTAGCGTAAGTGAAAGGAATACGAAAATGCTGTCCTTTCAAAAAGGAACAGAAAAGAACACAAGTGTTGTTCCTTCGAAAAAAGGAACAACAAAAAAACAAAAGTGTTGTTCCTTCGGAAAAGGAATGGAAAAACGAAAGTGGTGTTCCTTCTTAAAAGGAACAGCAGAAAAAAAAAAAAAGTGTTGTTCCTTCGGAAAAGGAACAACAAAACGAAAGTGTTGTTCCTTCGAAAAAGAAACAACAGAAAAAAAATAAAAATAAATAAATAAATAAAATAAAATAAAAAAGTGTTGTTCCTTCGGAAAAGGAACAGCAAAACGAAAGTGCTATTCCTTCGGAAAAGGAATAGAAGAAAAACAAAAGTGCACACAGATGTTGTTCCTTCTGAAAAGGAATAGCAAAAATGACAGTTTTGTTCCTTCAGAAAAAGGAACAGCAGAAAAATGCAAGTGTTGTTCCTTTGGAAAAGGGAATAGCAAAACGGAAAAGAACAACAAAATGCAGAGGTGTTGTTCCTTGAAAAAGGAACAACAAGTCAGTGAGAATGTTGTTGCTTCCTAAAAGGAACAACAAAATGCAAATATAAAAAAAATATGTACAAAGAACAGTTTTATGCTAGCAAAAGAAAAGAATTATATACAGAATGTAAGAATAGTTGAATCACTTATTGAACCAGAGGTGAGGAAGATTTCTCTTTCTCCACCAAAATCTGCATGTCGAAGTCTTCGCGACGTTACTGGTAGAAGGATTCCTAAGTAAGTGGCTTGCGGTATAGTCAAACTCTGTGTGGTTAAAGTAAGGGTGCCATTATCATGTACCTTCTGGATTTCATATGGCCCTAACTAATGAGTCTGAAGCTTCCTGGGAAAATCCTGAAACCTAGAATCATATAGGAGCGCCCAATCTCCTTCACGGAAGACTTTCTTTTTAATGAGAGCATCATGCCATTTAGCTCGTTGTTGTTGGATCAATGTAGTGTGTTGAAGGGCGGAGAGCCTGATTTCATCTAGCTCATTGATCTACTGCAATCTATTAATCTATGCCTCGTTTAGATCTAGACCGAATTTTTGTGCTATTCATAGTGTTTTTATCTTGAATTCTATCGGAAAGATGGGTTCCTTTCCAAATACTAATTCGTATGGTGAATAGCCGGTAGTGCTTCTCCATGTTGTTCTGTAAGCCCACATGGCTTCTGGCAATCTTACAGCCCAATCGCATCTATGTGACGCAATGGTTTTTGTTAGGATTGCTTCTATTATTTTATTGTTGCTTTCTACTTGACCATTTTCCTGCGGGTGGTATTGAGTAGTAATTTTATGGTGGATATGATAGTTTTGTAGTGTTGCAGCAATCTTTTTACTAGCAAACTATGGTCCACCATCTGTAATTATATCCCTTGGGAGCCCATACCACACAAATATATGGAACAGGAACTGTATGACGGAATCCTTTGTAGCTCTCGGCAATACTTCCGCTTCAACCCCTTCAGTGAAATATTCTGTTGCTACCAAAATATATGTTTTCTGGTTCGATGATGGGTTAATTGGACCAACAAAATCGAGGGCCCATCGCTCAAATGCTTCAATAACTAGCTATGGGTTGAGGGGAATTTCGTCGAACTGTCCAGGGCATCCTTCTCTTTGGCAGCTGTCACAAGCTTGAACAAACTTCTTTGCATCTTTGAAGATCGTGGGCCAATAATATCCTGTTTGCAGCACCTTGTGTTTAGTTCTTCGATCGGCAAAATGTCTGCCACATGGTCCATCGTGACAAGCTTTCAAAATGTAAAAAATTTCATCTTCACGGATGCTTCTGATGTGTATATCTGCCCCTGTATGGAACAGGTAGCCCCCAATCCAAGAAAATCGAGTACTTCGTTGGAAAATCTATTTTCGTTCATTGGGGGTCAGATGTTTCAGTAATTTTCCTACTGCTAAATAATTTGCAACATCAGCATACTAGGGTGTTTTGACAGTGATAGCAAACAAATACTCATTTGGAAATTGATCTTCAATTGTTGTTGTGTCCACTGGTTTTGGCATTCGTGAGAGAAAGTCAGCTACAGAATTTTCCTTCCCAGGTCAGTCCTTTATTTCGATATCGAATTCCTGCAATAAAATCGGCCATCTGGTTACTCTACCATTTGTGATTGGTTTATTTTCTAAATATTTTACAGCAGAGTGATCTGTATATAAGATAACAGGATATCCAGTAATATAATGCCTGAATTTATTGACATCATGTATTACAACCAAAAATTCCTTTTCAGTAACAGTATAGTTCAGTTCAACAAGGGATAAATTTTTGCTAATATAATAAATTTCATATGGTTTTTTATCTTCTTCCTGCCCAAGGACTTCTCCAATAGTTGTATCTGAAGCATCTGATGAAATTTGAAATGGTAGGTCCCAATTTGAACCTCTAAGGACTGGGGTTGTTGACACAAGCTTTTTTAGATCCTGGAAAGCATGGTCACATTTTTTTGTCCAAAGAAAGTCAACATTACCTGTTAGTGCATATATAGGTGTAGAAATATGAGAAAAATGTTCTATAAATTTTCTATAATAACCAGAAAATCCAAGAAAACTGCGTACCTCTGTCCGAGTGGTAGGGGTGGGAATTAACAAAATTATTTGAATTTTGGCCGGGTTTACCTGTATTCCAGCTACTGAGATATAATGGCCTAAAATAAGTCCTTCAGTCATCATCATATAGCATTTTTCATGGCTCAAACAAAGCCTGGTGGCAATGCAGCGCTGCAACACTTTTTCCAGTGTGTCCAATGCTGGGTCGAAATCATCTCCATATGGTGTAAAATCATCCATGTATACTTCGAGCCCATCATTTATTAAGTCTAAAAAGATGTTGAGGATAACCCTTTGAAATGTGGCAGGGGTGTTGCAGAGGCCAAAAGGTAGAACTTTGTAGGCAAATGTTCCCCAAGGACAAGTAAAAGTAGTTTTTTCTTGGTCTTCAGGGGCAATCTGAATCTGATTGTATCCACTGAAGCCATCTAAGAAAGAAAAGAATTTCTTTCCTGCCAAAGTGTCTACTACTTGGTCAATGAATGGAAGGGGAAAGTGGTCTTTTTGCGTTGCTTTATTTAGCTCTCTATAATCTACACAAATCCTCCACTCTCCATTCTTCTTTGGGACCACAACAAGTGGAGAGACCCATTTACTATCGGAGATAGGGTAGATGAAGTTCACATCTAAAAGTTTTTGAAGTTCAGCTTTTACAACGTCTTTTAGATGAGGGTTAAGTCTCTTTTGTGGTTGGCGAACGGGTCTTGCATCCTTCTCTATGTAAATGTGGTGTGTACATAACTGGGGATCAATTCCTTTCATGTCAGGGTAGTCCCATGCAAATGATTCTTTGTATTTCGTTAGTAGTTGGATTAGTTTCTCTTCTTGTTCGGAAGTCAGTTTGGCGTTAATGTTTAAAGTATTTCCTGGCTCAATTTCTATAGTTTTGCTATTTGAGACAGAGGTATTGTGTATTGTTTAATCATGAGTATCATTGAGAAGATCTTCTTCTAATTCATTATCAAATGCTGCTTCTATCATGTGACATTGTATGTGGGATCTGGATTCGGCTTGGCTAATAAAACTATTAATGGCATCATCTTCTGTTTGGTCTTTGAAATCGAGGGCATTGTTACACAGTAATTTGTCACTGCCTTCCTGTCAATCACCCTGCTGTACCCAGAATTCACAATTACTAAGCTCCTGCTTCCTGAACTGGCCCAAAAACCCATTTTCCCAAAGTTTTGTTCATCAGCGCGTCTGTTCCTAAAATAACCGCGATGACTTCCGCCCTGTAGTATATTCCGTGCGCTGCCAGCGCGGAAGAACATCACTTTTCCGCGCTGGTCCACAGCGCGCCTTTCCCATGTACTTCCGCGCCGACATGTCTGTCCCAGTTATTGAGACGCGGCGACAGCGCGACAGTTTCCTGATAATCCGCGCTGATCCAGTTTGGGCGAATTTGTTCAAACAACCAGCCTTCCAGATAACTCCAGGCTTGGTTGTTAGCTTTGTGAATGTCGACTCCCTTCTATGGCATGTCTGTTCGACCCTTTCCAACAACTTCCCTTAAAGATAAGCTCTTCCTTCCACCCTTTTAGGAGACTCCTTCTCCTATATAAACTTTCACCATTACCATGAGCAGCTAGTTAGACATAGCTTGGATTGTATAGAGCTTATAGTGCTCAGATTGCTACTACTATAGGTATTTGGTGTGCTAGGTGTGGAAGTGATTGATTGCTTAGGGAAGGTTGTTTTGTGTTGCTTGTAGGTGAGAGAGAGTTGTTTGTCTTGGGAGAATCATCCTCAAAGGTGAATGCTTGAGATACATGTTGACTGGCCCCTCCTGAGAAGGTTACCGACGTCAGAACATTTGGTTGTACTCTTCTCTATTCTGATTAATAATAGATGACTGCTATTATTGTTCCATTCTCATTTGTACTTGCAATGGTTAAATGTGAATTACATCTTTTCTGACTGATGTATGGTTGCTTTTACTAGATTTCACGCTTGCGTTTGTTTCCTCTTCGTGTGTGCAGGTATCTATTCGCGGAGATCGCGGAGGATTGTGACCAGCCAAAGCGAAGGAGTGAAGGCAACATCTCTTTGTCAAACGACAGCGCTGGAATCCAAGTAGGTGCTCTTTACCTCTTGTTTAATTGTAATTAGGAACATGCATAGCAGCATTGTTTGATTGTTGCTAGACCCTTGCTGGGCTAGTAGGGATCGCCTCTATCCGTAGAGGGG
Source organism: Pinus tabuliformis (assembly GCA_031772625.1). Lineage (NCBI taxonomy): Eukaryota > Viridiplantae > Streptophyta > Pinopsida > Pinales > Pinaceae > Pinus > Pinus tabuliformis. The sequence goes on along the minus strand of CM062820.1, from coordinate 1,111,075,558 downwards.
ATTTACCTCATCAACAATTTGGCGACTCCGTTGGGGATCAGCCTTTTTGTCTCTTGAGTCCACTTTTGTGTTTGACTTTGATTGATCTCTTTTCGAGTTTTTGGGATTGTCTCTTTTCTTATGAACTTTCTGGGTATTTCTGGGAAGCATTTTTATTGTTAAAAGGCTCTTGCCTTTGGTTTGGGGAGTTTTTATTTTTGGCCTTGCTTGTTTTTGCTCTCAGCGTGTTTTAATTCCGAACAGTCGCGCTGACATCGCGACCCTGTTCGTTGGTTTTCTATCCATCGCGCCTGTACGTCTAACAGTCGCGCTGACCTCGTTTTCAGAGACAGCGCGCTTTATTCGTGTCCTTCCGCGCTGGAATCGCGGCCCCGCTTTTTTGTGGTTTTTTTCATCGCGTATGTGTGCTTTCTTTCCGCGCTGACCTCGTTTTTCTGAGACAGCGCGCTTTATCCCTGTCATTCCGCGCTGACGTCGCAAAGTTGCTACAGGCCTCCCCCTGTCAGCGCCGAGTTGCTGAAGGCTACCCGCGCTGATCCTGTAAAATTCATTTTTGACCAAATTGGCCTCTTGAACCTCTTGCTGTGACTTTCCCTTCTTCTCTCCACCTGTCTGATGACTTGTTTTTCATTGTCTGAACTCTGAACTGCTTGATTGCGGAGCTTGGTTCCATAGGGTTCCGTTTTTGCTCAGTTCTTAAGTTTGCAAATACCTTCCCTTTTTGCTTTCGCTGCTTGGTTCGTGTTTCCATCGTTACTTTTGCAATTGCTAGATTGTGTTGGGTCTCTAGTTGACTGGTTGTGACTCTCATCCTTTGGGTGTTCGCTTTTCTCCATTGATTTCACACTCTAGCCCTAGGACATCTAGAGGTCGTGTGTGTGTCAAGCCTACCGTAGGGATCTTGTTTGCTTGTTCGACCAGCCGATTTCAAATTTGTTTATGCACTTGTTCAGTGATTGTTGGAGTGTTTGGATTGTGTTTCCGAGTGGTTTTGCGCTTCCTCCTTGCTTGCAATCCTCGCTTGTCTTGCAAGAGCTTAGATCACATAGCTCGTGCGGATTTTGTTTTCCTTTGATTTGGAAGCTTTGGTTGAGTGTTTCGGGAACTTTGTGTGCTTTCATTAAGTAGTTTACTTGGTGTTCCGGTTCCTCCAAATTCATTTAGATGCTTTTTGTCATTGAAAAGAAATCAAACTAGTAGCTTTGCTTTAAAAAATTGAAAAGGAAAAGAACATTTCGTTGATTTGCATCTTCAAAAAGAAAAAGTTTCCTTTCCTCGCTTTAGTTGCATTAAGTTGCTTGTTTGCTTGTACTTGTTTTGTTTGATTAAAAATTCCTTGCCCTCTCGTAGCTAGAATTCATCGAATAAAACGGAATTTTTTGGCATATAGATTGCATCTAGGTAATTGTGAGCGAAAATACGATAGAGCTTGAAATCGAAACTTAATCTCAAGATCAACTGTAAAATGAACCAAATGAATCTAAAAATGCATTGGAACTAAGCGCAAATATCTAGAGGTCTAGGTTAGAGACGTGTTCCGGCATCTTTAAACATAGTCACTGTTGTTTCACATTAGGTTGGGTGATTCCTCCTTCTGTGACTCGATAGTGGTCTAACACGGACTGCGCTCCCACGTACCGTCGCGTATATAGGGAGACCCCACTAGGCTTTTATCCTTTATCCATAGGAAGCTGAGTCTGCCGCCTTGTGAACCGTAACGCACCGAACACAGCATTCGGGAAGATTGACTGCAGTACGGAAAGTCCTTGGCTCTCATACGATTGCTAAGGTGTATAAGCAGTTTTACGGATCGCTTGGTAAACCCTATACCTAGAGTCTCCAGAGCAGTCACTTTTGATCCTTTTCAGACTCCCTAAATGAAAAGGTGCCTGTGAGCGTCTTGTCACTTCGTGCTCATTAAACATTCGAAGGAGACTGGAGTCATATTTTCGTCCTTTTCTCGACTCTTGAAACATGAAAAGGTCAAGTTCAGTTCCTGTGTCTTAAAAATTTATTCGGCCACGATAACATCACCTGATTAGATCTCGTGTGCGTTAGCTTGAGTAGGTTTCGTTTTCGTTTGCTATGGCAACTTTTCCGGGATTCACTAACCCAGGTTCCCCATCTGATGGGAATCCAGGACAATTCCCTCCTCTTGGGAATGTTGGTGCTCCGTATATGGCGACATTGTCCCTACCAGGGTTAACTGTCGGGTTGCCTGTGTGGTTGTTTTCAACCTCTTTGGTCCCTACCGTATCGGCTGTTAGTCCATCAGTCCCTCCACCTGAACAACATCATGTTGATCCTAAGGTGGACCTCTCCCCTTCGACCCCTACTTCTACATCCTCATCTTCGAATTCGCCTGGTGAAAGTCTCGATTCGCATAACCAGGTGGCTAAGAAGAAGAAGAGGAAGTCTCATAAGGGAGAGCTTACACACACAGTCCCCCCCTCAAGTCCAGCTATCCACTCCAGTATACCTGAAGTCGGGTCACCTTCTGCTCCTCGGCAGAAGGTCAAGTTTCCTTGTCGATTATGCAAGGAAGACCATCTTCTTCGCAATTGTCCTGGCATTCCCAGGGTATTAGAAGTTTGGTTTCACGATCCGGCCCGCCCTCCATCATCCACTGATGATCATGGCGATGCTACCTCATCAGTTGGGAATGGTAAGGAGAAAGGGAAGTTTCGAATCCCTTGTCGACTTTGTGAAGGCAAACATCCCCTTCACCTTTGTCCACTCATGGATAAAGCCTCTGCTGTGTTGGAAAGTCTTGCTGCTCCTCCGAATCCATTTCCCGCTGGTTATCAACGTCTTTCCACAGCTGTAGATCGCGCCCCTGTTGACAAAGAGATCGCTTCAGATTCCCCTTTTTTCCAGGCCCCTCTTCCCGAACCTGGCTGTTCCCAGCCTGTTCCAGACCCGTCGTTGGTCAGAAAGAGTGTTGATTCGAGTTCCCCTCCTCTCAAGCACTCTGTTTCGGACGAACAAAATTCTCATGTTCTTCTCGTCTCCTCAGATTCTCCTGAGCTTGATAAAGGTTCTCCTGAAACCTCTCCAGAGAATTTAGATTCGGTTCTTTCCGAGCAGGGGGGCAACCATATGGTTCCCCCACCAAGTAGTTCGGTCATTTCCTTTGATTGGAGTCGTTTGACTACCCCTCCCCTTCCATCCCACGTGCCTTTCTGGGTCACCGCCTATGCTTGCAATAAGGCGCTGCCCGGCACTGTGTTAGACGAAGGAGCATCGGTTAGTCTCATGCCCGTTACTACTTGGCGAGCTTTGGGTTCCCCATCGCTTGTACCTGTCGCACCACATCTCACCGCGTTTGATGGAGGAACAAGTCAACCATTAGGGATCCTCCCGCAGTTTCCTATCACTTTGGGAGGCAAGACTGTCTATATAGACGTCTCAGTTACCCAAGGATCTTTAGACTTCATTCTTCTCCTTGGGCGTGATTATGTGTATGCCATGGGAGCCCTTGTTTCTTCACTTTTCCGTGTGGTTTGTTTTCCACACGATGGAAGAATCGTGACGTTCGATCAATTATCATTCGTTTGTCCACAAGCCCCTCCAGCGCACTCGTCCTTCCCTCTTGGCTTTCATCCACAAGTTGCATCTGCCTCGCCGCAAATCAACTATGTGGCCACCTACCCCGTGCCCGTACCCAATGATGACACCATCGTGCATAGTGTCCTGGGGGCATTAGGTCCTGATTTCCAAGCTGTCGGCCTTCCCTCCGGAGCCACTTTCTTGGGGGCCTCCACTTCCCATTCATTATGATGAAGTCTGGATGGAGCATAGTTCTTTTCTGGTGTCAAGCTCCTTAAAAAATGAAACTGGGTCTGGTTGGAGCACAGTTCTTTTCCGGTGTCAAGCTCCTTAAAAAATGAAACTGGGTCTGTTCAAGCATAGTTCCTGATCTTGTGTCAAGCTCGTTAAAACATGAAACAAGGGTTATGAGGATAGTTCTTTTACTGTGTCAACCTCATTAAAAAAATGAAACAACTCCCTTTTCAGATCGAGTCTTTGATTAAGATCTCGTAAAATCCCAGTCGAGTCTTTCCAAGATCTCGAAAGTGAACCTTCATTCCATCCACTTTGTCGAATGCAATGAAGCTTGGGGGGCATGTACCTCGATTTGCATTATTATGCTGGGGGCCTGCGAACTTATAACAAGCATAGTTTTTCGTTTCAAGCTTGTGTAAACATGAAACCGAATCCAAGAAAAGTTCTCCACGGTTCAAGCTTGTGTAAAAATGAACCCATACCCGATTTACATCTCGTGATTGCCATTTTTATCCACTGAATTCTGCTAGATGAGCCTTGGTTGTTTCATTCCATTGCTACCATCTCTTTTGCCGATCATATGCTCTCACTTGGTTGTTTATCCTTTCCTGAGGAACCGCAGCGATGAGTGGTTTTATTAGCCAGCCTCTTAACCATTACATGTTTTGAGCAGTTCCACCATTACCGGAACCAGTTGCTATCCTTTATACCACTCGTTCCTCTATGACGAGTCACCTTTAAGCTCTTTTCTGACTCGTAAAATGTGAAAAGATTGCCGAGTATTTTTCCCTTTTTGACTCGTTAAAGAGAATAAAAATGGAGGTCTACTTTCAGCTCTTTTCTGACCGTTTAAAGATGAAAATATTGCAGAGTCCCCCTCTCGACTCGTTAAAAAATGAGAGGCGGTCGCTTTTAAAGCTCTTTTTTCGACCGTTTAAACTAAAAAAATTGCCGGGTGTTTGTCGTTTCGCACTTGTTATTGGCTCCAAAACGACGTACTTCTGACTGCTTTTTTACTTTTTCGGGTCGAAGTTACTATTTACAAAAAGTACTCCTCGATCGTAATGGTCAGGCGGTTCTTTCGGGCATTGTTTTATACTTTTTCGGGCTCGAGAGACACAACTTTACGAAAAAGGACCCCCCTGGAGTCTCCTTTTCCGCTGTCTTTTCAGACTCTCTAAACAAGAAAAGACGCCGAGTTTTTCCTTTGTCAGGCTCGTTAAACATTTGATGACATCGGACATCGTCGAAATGACACTCTTCAAGCACATGCTATCCCCATCAAGCTTGTCATCCAAAAATAACCGGGGTACCTGCCAGAAATGGTGGGGAAAATGGAACTGTAATAATTGTCGTGTCGGCAGTATGTCGCTCTTGAACATGGCACTAGTCTGCATTCGTGTCTGGGTGGGGATATCTCATCTCGTTTCACATTAGCATCCGTGGGTTTGGGTTACCCTGTTTTGACCTCTCATCTGCTCATTGCCCTATCACCATGACCTCTGCTCATTTGATGTCAAATACTGCCAAATCCACCCTCGTGCCGCCAATATGTTCAAGAGAAGTTGACCTCTGCATTAGTACAACCTTCCTTTATATCTCACACAAATCATTTTTCCTTTGTCTCGTGTCAATGATGTGGGAAACATTATGGCGCACCTTCGATCAAGGTTACCTCCTGTCGACTTCAGCTCATTATCCAGGACGGTGACTTAGAGACCCCTTCCAGGTGCCTTAGAGCTTGCATGCCTCAATGGCAGGTTCTTCGTGTTCGACGTGAGGTTTTCATCATTGGCCTCTGATTGAATGATTCTGCGGGTGTTCGACACCAGCTCATTGATTCACATACCGCGGATTGTACCTATAGTACCTTGAGGGCCATTGTCATTATTGGTGGTACCTCTCGCGTCTGTTAACAGTTTTCATCATTGACTAGTAATCAGACGATGTTCATGCATGTTCGACTTCAACTCCTGTATTCACATGTTTGAACTTGTACTTTGTTCGGGTCGAGATGGAGCGCAAGACCCTGGATCCCTGTCTGTCACGGTCCAGGCTGCGATTTTGTGGATGATCATTACATGACTCATTGATGGATGGATGCGCCCATACCTCAGTCTTCATGGATGGCTGCGACCATACCTTGTCATTCTTTTGGTCTCTTTAGCTGGGTGGCTGTGTCCATTCCACAGACCATTTTCGCATGTCCTTTGGATGGCTGCGCCCATGCCTAGACTGCATGTACTTGATTGTCAGAGTTGTTCGGTCCTTCCTGGTGGTGTTCCAGTTCGGCGTGTGTTGTAAAGCATTTCACCCCTCCCACTCTCTCGGTCTTCATGCTTTAGGGGGCATCTGTTACACAGTAATTTGTCACTGACTTCCTGTCAGTCACCCTGCTGTACCCAGAATTCACAATTACTAAGCTCCTGCTTCCTGAACTGGCCCAAAAACCCATTTTCCCAAAGTTTTGTTCATCAGCGCGTCTGTTCCTAAAATAACTGCGATGACTTCCGCCCTGTAGTATATTCTGTGCGCTGCCAGCGCGGAAGAACATCACTTTTCCGCGCTGGTCCACAGCGCGCCTTTCCCATGTACTTCCGTGCCGACATGTCTGTCCCAGTTATTGAGACGCGGCGACAGCGCGACAGTTTCCTGATAATCCGCGCTGATCCAGTTTGGGCGAATTTGTTCAAACAACCAGCCTTCCAGATAACTCCAGGCTTGGTTGTTAGCTTTGTGAATGTCGACTCCCTTCTATGGCATGTCTGTTCGACCCTTTCCAACAACTTCCCTTAAAGATAAGCTCTTCCTTCCACCCTTTTAGGAGACTCCTTCTCCTATATAAACTCTCACCATTACCATGAGCAACTAGTTAGACATAGCTTGGATTGTATAGAGCTTATAGTGCTCAGATTGCTGCTACTATAGGTATTTGGTGTGCTAGGTGTGGAAGTGATTGATTGCTTAGGGAAGGTTTTTTGTGTTGCTTGTAGGTGAGAGAGAGTTGTTTGTCTTGGGAGAATCATCCTCAAAGGTGAATGCTTGAGATACATGCTGACTGGCCCCTCCTGAGAAGGTTACCGACGTCAGAACATTTGGTTGTACTCTTCTCTATTCTGATTAATAATAGATGACTGCTATTATTGTTCCATTCTCATTTGTACTTGCAATGGTTAAATGTGAATTACATCTTTTCTGACTGATGTATGGTTGCTTTTACTAGATTTCACGCTTGCGTTTGTTTCCTCTTCGTGTGTGCAGGTATCTATTCGCGGAGATCGCAGAGGATTGTGACCAGCCAAAGCGAAGGAGCGAAGGCAACATCTCTTCATCAAACGACAGCGCTGGAATCCAAGTAGGTGCTCTTTACCTCTTGTTTAATTGTAATTAGGAACATGCATAGCAGCATTGTTTGATTGTTGCTAGACCCTTGCTGGGCTAGTAGGGATCGCCTCTATCCATAGAGGGGATTTACCTCATCAACAATTTGGTGACTCCGCTGGGGATCAGCCTTTTTGTCTCTTGAGTCCACTTTTGTGTTTGACTTTGATTGATCTCTTTTCGAGTTTTTGGGATTGTCTCTTTGCTTATGAACTTTCTAGGTATTTCTGGGAAGCATTTTTATTGTTAAAAGGCTCTTGCCTTTGGTTTGGGGAGTTTTTATTTTTGGCCTTGCTTGTTTTTGCTCTCAGCGCGTTTTAATTCCGAACAGCCGCGCTGACATCGCGACCCTGTTCGTTGGTTTTCTATCCATCGCGCCTGTACGTCTAACAGTCGCGCTGACCTCGTTTTCAGAGACAACGTGCTTTATTCGTGTCCTTCCACGCTGGAATCGCGGCCCCGCTTTTTTGTGGTTTTTGTCATCGCGTCTGTGTGCTTTCTTTCCGCGCTGACCTCGTTTTTCTGAGACAGCGCGCTTTATCGCTGTCATTCCGCGCTGACGTCGTAAAGTTGCTACAGGCCTCCCCCTGTCAGCGCCGAGTTGCTGAAGGCTACCCGCGCTGATCCTGTAAAATTCATTTTTGACCAAATTGGCCTCTTGAACCTCTTGCTGTGACTTTCCCTTCTTCTCTCCACCTGTCTGATGACTTGCTTTTCATTGTCTGAACTCTGAACTGCTTGATTGCGGAGCTTGGTTCCATAGGGTTCCGTTTTTGCTCAGTTCTTAAGTTTGCAAATACCTTCCCTTTTTGCTTTCGCTGCTTGGTTCGTGTTTCCATCGTTACTTTTGCAATTGTTGGATTGTGTTGGGTCTCTAGTTGACTGGTTGTGACTCTCATCCTTCGGGTGTTCGCTTTTCTCCATTGATTTCACACTCTAGCCCTAGGACATCTAGAGGCCGTGTGTGTGTCAAGCCTACCGTAGGGATCTTGTTTGCTTGTTCGACCAACCGATTTCAGATTTGTTTATGCACTTGTTCAGTGATTGTTGGAGTGTTTGGATTGTGTTTCCGAGTGGTTTTTCGCTTCCTCCTTGCTTGCAATCCTCGCTTGTCTTGCAAGAGCTTAGATCACATAGCTCGTGCGGATTTTGTTTTCCTTTGATTTGGAAGCTTTGGTTGAGTGTTTCGGGAACTTTGTGTGCTTTCATTAAGTAGTTTACTTGGTGTTCCGGTTCCTCCAAATTCATTTAGATGCTTTGTGTCATTGAAAAGAAATCAAACTAGTAGCTTTGCTTTAAAAAATTGAAAAGGAAAAGAACATTTCGTTGATTTGCATCTTCAAAAAGAAAAAGTTTCCTTTCCTCGCTTTAGTTGCATTAAGTTGCTTGTTTGCTTGTACTTGTTTTGTTTGATTAAAAATTCCTTGCCCTCTCGTAGCTAGAATTCATCGAACAAAACAGAATTTTTTGGCATATAGATTGCATCTAGGTAATTGTGAGCGAACATACGATAGAGCTTGAAATCGAAACTTAATATCAAGATCAACTGTAAAATGAACCAAATGAATCTAAAAACGCATTGGAACTAAGCGCAAATATCTAGAGGTCTAGGTTAGAGACGTGTTCCGGCGTCTTTAAACATAGTCACTGTTGTTTCACATTAGGTTGGGTGATTCCTCCTTCTGTGACTCGATAGTGGTCTAACACGGACTGTGCTCCCACGTACTGTCGCGTATATAGGGAGACCCCACTAGGCTTTTATCCTTTATCCATAGGAAGCCGAGTCTGCCGCCTTGTGAACCGTAACGCACCGAACACAGCATTCGGGAAGATTGACTGCAGTACGGAAAGTCCTTGGCTCTCATACGATTGCTAAGGTGTATAAGCAGTTTTACGGATCGCTTGGTAAACCCTATACCTAGAGTCTCCAGAGCAGTCACTTTTGATCCTTTTCAGACTCCCTAAATGAAAAGGTGCCTGTGAGCATCTTGTCACTTCGTGCTCATTAAACATTCGAAGGAGACTGGAGTCATATTTTCGTCCTTTTCTCGACTCTTGAAACATGAAAAGGTCAAGTTCAGTTCCTGTGTCTTAAAAATTTATTCGGCCACGATAACATCACCTGATTAGATCTCGTGTGCGTTAGCTTGAGTAGGTTTCGTTTTCGTTTGCTATGGCAACTTTTCCGGGATTCACTAACCCAGGTTCCCCATCTGATGGGAATCCAGGACAATTCCCTCCTCTTGGGAATGTTGGTGCTCCGTATATGGCGACGTTGTCCCTACCAGGGTTAACTGTCGGGTTGCCTATGTGGTTGTTTTCAACCTCTTTGGTCCCTACCGTATCGGCTGTTAGTCCATCAGTCCCTCCACCTAAACAACATCATGTTGATCCTAAGGTGGACCTCTCCCCTTCGACCCCTACTTCTACGTCCTCATCTTCGACTTCGCCTGGTGAAAGTCTCGATTCGCATAACCAGGTGGCTAAGAAGAAAAAGAGGAAGACCAAGAAGAGGAAGTCTCATAAGGGAGAGCTTACACACACAGTCCCCCCCTCAAGTCCAACTATCCACTCCAGTATACCTGAAGTCGGGTCACCTTCTGCTCCTCGGCAGAAGGTCAAGTTTCCTTGTCGATTATGCAAGGAAGACCATCTTCTTCACGATTGTCCTCGCATTCCCAGGGTATTAGAAGTTTGGTCTCACGATCTGGCCTGCCCTCCATCGTCCACTGATGATCATGGCGATGCTACCTCATCAGTTGGGAATGGTAAGGAGAAAGGGAAGTTTCGAATCCCTTGTCAACTTTGTGAAGGCAAACATCCCCTTCACCTTTGTCCACTCATGGATAAAGCCTCTGTTGTGTTGGAAAGTCTTGCTGCTCCTCCGAATCCATTTCCCGCTGGTTATCAACGTCTTTCCACAGCTGTAGATCGCGCCCCTGTTGACAAAGAGATCGCTTCAGATTCCCCTTTTGTCCAGGCCCCTCTTCCCGAACCTGGCTGTTCCCAGCCTGTTCCAGACCCGTCGTTGGTCGGAAAGAGTGTTGATTCGAGTTCCCCTCCTCTCAAGCACTCTGTTTCGGACGAACAAAATTCTCATGTTCTTCTCGTCTCCTCAGATTCTCCTGAGCTTGATAAAGGTTCTCCTGAAACCTCTCCGGAGAATTTAGATTCGGTTCTTTCCGAGCAGGGGGGCAACCATATGGTTCCCCCACCAAGTATTTCGGTCATTTCCTTTGATTGGAGTCGTTTGACTACCCCTCCCCTTCCATCCCACGTGCCTTTCTGGGTCACCGCCTGTGCTTGCAATAAGGCGCTGCCCGACACTGTGTTAGACGAAGGAGCATCGGTTAGTCTCATGCCCGTTACTACTTGGCGAGCTTTGGGTTCCCCATCGCTTATACCTGTTGCACCACATCTCACCGTGTTTGATGGAGGAACAAGTCAGCCATTAGGGATCCTCCCGCAGTTTCCTATCACTTTGGGAGGCAAGACTATCTATATAGACGTCTCGGTTACCCAAGGATCTTTAGACTTCAGTCTTCTCCTTGGGCGTGATTATGTGTATGCCATGGGAGCCCTTGTTTCTTCACTTTTCCGTGTGGTTTGTTTTCCACACGATGGAAGAATCGTGACGTTCGATCAATTATCGTTCGTTCGTCCACAAGCCCCTCTGGCGCACTCGTCCTTCCCTCCTGGCTTTCATCCACAAGTTGCATCTACCTCGCCGCAAATCAACTATGTGGCCACCTACCCCGTGCCCGTACCCAATGATGACACCATCGTGCATAGTGTCCTGGAGGCATTAGGTCCTGATTTCCAAGCTGTCGGCCTTCCCTCCGGAGCCACTTTCTTGGGGGCCTCCACTTCCCGTTCATTATGATGAAGTCTGGATGGAGCATAGTTCTTTTCCGATGTCAATTTCCTTAAAAAATGAAACTGGGTCTCGTTGGAGCACAGTTCTTTTCCGGTGTCAAGCTCCTTAAAAAATGAAACTGGGTCTGGTCGAGCATAGTTCCTGATCTTGTGTCAAGCTCGTTAAAACATGAAACAAGGGTTATGAGGATAGTTCTTTTACTGTGTCAACCTCATTAAAAAAATGAAACAACTCCCTTTTCAGATCGAGTCTTTGATTAAGATCTCGTAAAATCCCAGTCGAGTCTTTCCAAGATCTCGAAAGTGAACCTTCATTCCATCCACTTTGTCGAATGAAATGAAGCTTGGGGGGCATGTACCTCGATTTGCATTACTATGCTGGGGGCCTGCGAACTTATAACAAGCATAGTTTTTCATTTCAAGCTTGTGTAAACATGAAACCGAATCCAAGCAAAGTTCTCCACGGTTCAAGCTTGTGTAAAAATGAACCCATACCCGATTTACATCTCGTGATTGCCATTTTTATCCACTGAATTCTGCTAGATGAGCCTTGGTTGTTTCATTCCATTGCTACCATCTCTTTCGCCGATCATATGCTCTCACTTGGTTGTTTATCCTTTCCTGAGGAACCGCAGTGATGAGTGGTTTTATTAGCCAGCCTCTTAACCATTACATGTTTTGAGCAGTTCCACCATTACCGGAACCAGTTGCTATCCTTTATACCACTCGTTCCTCTATGACGAGTCACCTTTAAGCTCTTTTCTGACTCGTAAAATGTGAAAAGATTGCCGAGTATTTTTCCCTTTTTGACTCGTTAAAGAGAATAAAAATGGAGGTCTGCTTTCAGCTCTTTTCTAACTGTTTAAATATGAAAATATTGCCGAGTCCCCCTCTCGACTCGTTAAAAAATGAGAGGCAGTCGCTTTTAAAGCTCTTTTTTCGACCGTTTAAACTAAAAAAATTGCCGGGTGTTTGTCGTTTCGCACTTGTTATTGGCTCCAAAACGACGTACTTCCGACTGCTTTTTTACTTTTTCGGGTCGAAGTTACTATTTACGAAAAGTACTCCTCGATCGTAATGGTCGGGCGGTTCTTTCGGGCATTGTTTTATAATTTTTCGGGCTCGAGAGACACAACTTTACGAAAAAGGACCCCCCCTGGAGTCTCCTTTTCCGCTATCTTTTCAGACTCTCTAAACAAGAAAAGACGCCGAGTTTTTCCTTTGTCAGGCTCGTTAAACATTTGATGACATCGGACATCGTCGAAATGACACTCTTCAAGCACATGCTATCCCCGTCAAGCTTGTCATCCAAAAATAACCGGGGTACCTGCCAGAAATGGTGGGGAAAATGGAACTATAATAATTGTCGTGTCGGCAGTATGTCGCTCTTGAACATGGCACTAGTCTGCATTCGTGTCTGGGTGGGGATATCTCATCTCGTTTCACATTAGCCTCCGTGGGTTTGGGTTACCCTGTTTTGACCTCTCATCTACTCATTGCCCTGTCACCATGACCTCTGCTCATTTGATGTCAAATACTGCCAAATCCACCCTCGTGCCGCCAATATGTTCAAGAGAATTTGACCTCTGCATTAGTACAACCTTCCTTTATATCTCACACAAATCATTTTTCCTTTGTCTCGTGTCAATGATGTGGGAAACATTATGGCCCACCTTCGATCAAGGTTACCTCCTGTCGACTTCAGCTCATTATCCAGGACGGTGACTTAGAGACCCCTTCCAGGTGCCTTAGAGCTTGCATGCCTCAATGGCAGGTTCTTCGTGTTCGACGCGAGGTTTTCATCATTGGCCTCCGATTGAATGATTCTGCGGGTGTTCGACACCAGCTCATTGATTCACATGCCGCGGATTGTACCTATAGTACCTTGAGGGCCATTGTCATTATTGGTGGTACCTCTCGCATCTGTTAACAGTTTTCATCATTGACTGGTAATCAGACAATGTTCATGCATGTTCGACTTCAACTCCTGTATTCACATGTTTGAACTTGTACTTTGTTCGGGTCGAGATGGAGCGCAAGACCTTGGATTCATGTCTGTCACGGTCCAGGCTGCGATTTTGTGGATGATCATTACATGACTCATTGATGGATGGCTGCGCCCATACCTGAGTCTTCATGGATGGCTGCGACCATACCTTGTCATTCTTTTGGTCTCTTTAGCTGGGTGGCTGCGTCCATTCCACAGACCATTTTCGCATGTCCTTTGGATGGCTGCGCCCATGCCTAGACTGCATGTACTTGATTGTCAGAGTTGTTCGGTCCTTCCTGGTGGTGTTCCAGTTCGGCATGTGTTGTAAAGCATTTCACCCCTCCCACTCTCTCGGTCTTCATGCTTTAGGGGGCATCTGTTACACAGTAATTTGTAACTGCCTTCCTGTCAGTCACCCTGCTGTACCCAGAATTCACAACTACTAAGCTCTTGCTTCCTGAACTGGCCCAAAAACCCATGTTCCCAAAGTTTTGTTCATCGGCGCGTATGTTCCTAAAATAACCGCGATGACTTCCGCCCTGTAGTATATTCCGTGCGCTGCCAGCGCGGAAGAACATCACTTTTCCGCGCTGGTCCACAGTGCGCCTTTCCCATGTACTTCCGCACCGACATGTCTGTCCCAGTTATTGAGACGCGGCGACAGCGCAATAGTTTCCTAATAATCTGTGCTGATCCAATTTGGGCGAATTTGTTCAAACAACCAGCCTTCCAGATAACTCCAGGCTTGGTTGTTAGCTTTGTGAATGTCGACTCCCTTCTATGGCATGTCTGTTTGACCCTTTCCAACAACTTCCCTTAAAGATAAGCTCTTCCTTCCACCCTTTTAGGAGACTCCTTCTCCTATATAAACTCTCACCATTACCATGAGTAGCTAGTTAGACATAGCTTGGATTGTATAGAGCTTATAGTGCTCAAATTGCTGCTACTATAGGTATTTGGTGTGCTAGGTGTGGAAGTGATTGATTGCTTAGGGAAGGTTGTTTTGTGTTGCTTGTAGGTGAGAGAGAGTTGTTTGTCTTGGGAGAATCATCCTCAAAGGTGAATGCTTGAGATACATGCTGACTGGCCCCTCCTGAGAAGGTTACCGACGTCAGAACATTTGGTTGTACTCTTCTCTATTCTGATTAATAATAGATGACTGCTATTATTGTTCCATTCTCATTTGTACTTGCAATGGTTAAATGTGAATTACATCTTTTCTGACTGATGTATGGTTGCTTTTACTAGATTTCACGCTTGCGTTTGTTTCCTCTTCGTGTGTGCAGGTATCTATTCGCGGAGATCGTGGAGGATTGTGACCAGCCAAAGCGAAGGAGCGAAGGCAACATCTCTTCGTCAAACGACAGCGCTAGAATCCAAGTAGGTGCTCTTTACCTCTTGTTTAATTGTAATTAGGAACATGCATAGCAGCATTGTTGTATTGTTGCTAGACCCTTGCTGGGCTAGTAGGGATCGCCTCTATCCGTAGAGGGGATTTACCTCATCAACAGGCATCTTCTATGGTTAATGGAGATCTAATATTTTTGGTGAGGTATGATACAGGATGTTTATTAGTTTTTATTATTGTGACACTTGGCTAGGCCGGAGGATATAAATCTAGATTCTTGATATTAGTCCCCCTAGTTATGGTCATACTGCCATGTTGGCAGCCAATATAAGTGTCAGCAGTTGCAAGTCAAGGTCTGCCTAAAATCAATGGATGTCCATCAAGTCAGTTTTTGGGGTTTATTATCAAAAAATTGGCAGGATACTCCCAGGAATCAACAGATATCATGACATCATGCAGTGTGCCCTCTGGCCTAACCACGGATCAGTCAGCTAGTTCTAATAAAGTGGAAGTCGGTTCTACTGATGTAATGCCCAGTTTTTGACAAGTGGTGGTTGTTAAGATATTGATTGCAGCTCCTAGATCAACTAAGGCATTTGAGAAGGTTTGTCCATTGATTTGTACTATTACTATTGGATTTCCTGGGTCTTCATATTTAACGAGTGTTTCTCTTCCTGATAATAGATCGGATAAGGTACCAACTACTTGGACTTTTGGGTTATTTTTTATTTTCATCCTTGGTTTTTTTATACATAGCTCTTTGATGGTATTTTCATATATTGGGATGTCTTGGATGGCATGGAGGAATGGGATTTTTATGTAAAAAAATTCAGTTCTCCCAGAATGTAAAAATCAGGATGTTGTATAGGTTGTGGTATAATTAATCGTTTTGGAAATGGGGGAGAAGATGTGGTTGCTTGATCATGAATTTGTTGTCTGGTCACATCCTCTTCTTGTGGCAGTTGTTCTACAGGTAACTGATTTTCAACTTGAGCGGTTTTATTTCCCTCTATTTCTATAATGCACCCAGATCTTAATTGAAGATCATTACACTCCTTTAGATCGGTTTCTAGTTCTAGTGTTTCAATTCTTTGGATAGATTGGACCGATCTATTATTTGGATTAGGGTTGGGCTGGGCTCGGAGTTGCGCTCTTAAATTAGACTGAGGGTTTTGTTGTAATGCTGGCAGTGTAGGTTGAGGAAGCGGAATGGTTCCTATTGGTTGATTCATTGGTCTTTGCCAGTTTGTCTGCTAGGCTTGACTCTGTGAAGTAGGAGCGGACCATTGTGTTGGATATACGTTGTTTTTCCAATATGGTGGAGTATAGGGAAAATTTAGCCAACTGGATTGACTTGTTTGGTTTGGCCATGGTGATGATGAAGGAAATGGTTGTTGTGACCAATTCGAGAAGGGAGGTTGATTTTGCCACATTGTATTATATTGTTCAGCATGATATTGTGGAGGCTAAAAAGAAGAAGTTGAATCTAGGAACATATCTAATTGTCGCGGTTTCCCTTGACGGTAGTGATTGAGTAGGTACACTGGTTCTGCCTCTTCTTCTGCTTCCTCGTATACTACTTTCAATCCAAGAAGTGAGGGACAACTCTCTGTAGAGTGGCCTTTTGTACAAATGGCGCAAACTTGGACTACATCTAATGGACACTCCTTGTGGTTGTGTTTCTTTCTGCATTTGGGACAGAAGATTGCCAAATTCTGTTTTGCCTCGACTTGCTTTTGTTTGGCCTGCATTATATCAAGTTGTGTTGTCAGTGTCCCCAATATGTTAGTTTTAAAATTTTCTAATAAATTTCCAATTTCTACGTGAGTTACTCCCTCTGCAGAGATCTTGTTGTCTCTTGTAAACCTGTCATGTTCCGCTGGTTTTAGCCTTGTGCTACCTCTCGAGTTGCTGATACATAAATCAATAATGTCAGCAAAATTTTCCTTATAAATATCTCCTTTTCCCATAATATTTAGTGTTTCAATCCATTGTTCCTTCATTCCCCTAATTAATGTTGTTTTTAATACATTATCAGGTAAGGGTAATGTTGCATAAGGAGATCTTTGAAGATTATACTGGAAACATTCAACATATTCTTCTAATGTTTCATTTGGTCTAGCTACCATCTGAAATATTTCATCTTTTAATTCTCTAGACTTGCAATAATCCTGATATTTCTTTAGAAAAGCATCTTTCATTTGATCCCAATTGTTTATAACAACACCACCCAATCCCATAAACCATCTTAAAGCAGCCCCTTTTAATGTAGAGGGGAACAATTTCAGTTTCTTGGGATCAGTGGTATAGTCTATCCTCTACACAACACATCAAATTAAAATAAGAATGCATCTGGATCTCCTGATGTAAGGTCATGGAATGTAGGGATATGCTGGAGAGGAATTGCTTTCATAGGTGCATTAGTTGCAGTATCCACAATGGGGTATTACGGTGTAGAGGTTTGGGTGTTTGGCTGGTTTTGGGCCATTTGGTCAAATATATGCCAATAACCTTTTGGGATATCTAGTAGGGTATTCCTAGGCTGTCGAGGGGGAATGGCTTTAATAGCACTTCCTTTATCTGGGATGATGAGAGTGCCTAATGTCTGGGGGGATTCTAGTTCTTGTGGTTATTCAACTTTGTTATAAATGATTTTTGCAGCACTTACCTTATCTGGGCTACTTAATGGCTAAACTATCCCAAGAGGAGATCTTGGTTCTTCAATTTCTCCTGTTTCTCCTCTCCCTTCACAGAGGTTGCTAAAGTTCCATTCTTGCAATGATTTTGGGCTAGAATTCTCAATTTCTTGAAAATCTTGCTCCTCGGTTTGACTATGCACCTCAGCAAAGGCTACAGATGGTGATCCTGTGGCCTGAAGGGAACTAGTAGGCTGTCTAGAAGTAACTTTTCTAGGTCCTACTGAAGGCTGATATTCTGCTTTCTTGAATATTTCATCTATAAAGGTTGATCATCCAAGGGTTACCGGCCCCTTAGCTTTGTCAAATTTTCGTAGGGGTTTAGGATTCCTTTCAAGTTTTTTCTGCTTAGTCATGCACATAAATCAAAGGCTAATTTCTACCCAAAAAAGAGAAACAAGTCTGCAGGAAAGTGGGCAGGGGAGCAGGGCTATTACAGGCTCTGTACACAGGTTCTTACCTTCCGTTTTTAAAACCCAGTTCTCTCCTAGCAGGTTCTTACATCAATCTGGAAAAGAAACAAATGGCTACACTCTTCCTGGCAATGGCCCCAAAATGTCGAGTAGTAAAAAGGGTCTTTTTCACCTTTATTTACCCTACATTAACTTGTCAATCCAGGAACGATTTGTTATTTCAAAGTGTACTCAGTTTGAGGCAGGAATTTGTTAGAGTAATGCTAGTAGTATAGTGCTCTAAATACAAGAGTAAACTGATGCTTGAAATAATATCTACTTACAGAAAAGAACCTTAAAACTCAAATCATGCACTCAGAAAACTCTAGTAATTTATTAGTCAAGGGTACAATAATGGTAACTCATCCCTCTAAAAACTGATGTAATTAAAGACCATCAATCTGGGAACTAGACAACAAATGTCAATGTTCACTACAGTCTCAAATCGTTCTGCACACCAAAGCAATGATAATACAAATGACAAGAAATGGAACAACAACTAGTCTTATAAACAAGATTGAACAGCAAAACCTTAGTCTACTGAAATAAATGCAGCAATTGTATCCTACAAAGAATTAGATAACAATCTTTACTCTAAAGATAAATCAGACAACAAACGGAAATAGAATGGCAACTATAGAGATGAAATATAGAATAGCAATTAGAATCAAATATCAATGTACAATGAATAGCTCACACGACACGCTTAATATTAAAAGAACAGTAATCTGTCTTCGTCATGACAAGTATAAATCTCAGCTATAAAGAATAATGATTGTAACTTGTAATGGAACAACAACACCAGTTGAACAACAATCGCGATCAAGTGTAAACCGTAGATTAATACAGTAATACCGACTTATGAATGTTACAGCACGACTACTCTGTAATTGAATAGCAATGGCATTCTGTAAGGAATAGAAATGTTATATCAATGGTTAAAGGAACAACAATGCGTTACAAAGTCAAAATGAAGAACAAAGCATTCTGAATAGAGCTAATAATGAAAACCACACATGAATTAGAAATAATGGTACATGAGAAAGTGTTCCATCAGGGCCGAGCCCTTAGCCTCCAGGGACACATCACTTGAGATTACTCCAGAATCAAAGATGGAACGGCAACCAGATTTATATTAAAACATCTAAGCAGAGTTACAGTGGATCTCTCTTCGATGAGAGTTGATGATCAATGTTTCAAATACAAAGGAGAATTACATTAAAACAACAATAAGTTGTCCTTGGGCTAGCAATGTTGCCCCTTCTTATAACAGCGGAGTAGAGATATCAATGATGCAAAAATCGTTAAGATAGCGATCCCTCAGGATCAAAGGATCCTGAGGGATTTGCCAAACTGTTAATCTTCAGCAATCCTCTTGTTCCCTTGTGCTGATTTGATATCTCCTTTTCCCTTTCCTGGCTGATACACTCCAATTTGGATCACCTTGTTTGCATGCGGTTTCCTGCCAAAGGGACAGCAGTTAACTTTGTCCTGTCTTTTCCTTTGGGATGGCAGTCTTTAGTTTTCTCCTTTTCCTACATAAGAAAAGGGCAATTATTAGTTATTTTGTGTTGCATACAAATCCCATAGATTTTGTCATAATTTCTTATTATATACCTAGTTCATGATGCAAAGAGGTTATGAGTTTTAAAGAAAAGATGACAAAATAAACGATAATAACATACCTTCTTCAGTACTTCACAAGTACCTCTCACTAGCAGATGGGACTGCGTAATCCACAGATCCAACCAATAGTTTCTCACCTATGAACGTCACAACTACGCAATCTTTCCCAGCAGTTGCCTAGTTTGTTGCATGATTGATCCTTGAAGTGCTTTGTGTTTTAGCTGACATTTTCTTTCCATGAGTGTCTCCTCTGTCTCCAAGTATATCAGTTGTTGAGCAGCTTCTCAGTAGTATAGGCATCATGGTTTCGAAGAGAGATAGATCAAAGGATATTGTAGAGAGTAGCACTAGAGACATGGTTGGACAGGTGCCAATGAAATTTCCTATCTATGTAGACACACAGTTGTTCATAGAGAAGGACATGAATATCACCTGACAGAAAATAACGGAAATATTTGTATGCATATTCAAGGAAGATTTGGAAGATCGACAAGTCTATGTCAACATTCACAAGTCAGGCTTGTACAGGGCTGCATGTAGGTACCCCACCTTCCCATGCAGAGATATCATTCACTAGATTGTCTCATATACCGATCCCAAGAAAATGACACTGAGCATTACTAGTGGAACACAAATTTCCACCTTTAGGATGGAAAACTACCATCAAATGTATCACTTGTCGCAGTAAGCGAACTACATGGATGCATTTTTCTACACTCCCAATAGTAATGCGAACACTAGAGACATCATGAAGCACTGGATAATAGTGCCATCGAATTTCAGAGCAACACCCAACCAGGTCTACAAGACAAAGTCACTTAGGAAGGCTTAGCAATTCTTGGTCACCTTTGGATGCCGCTTGTATGGCCAAGAGAGCACAAAGACCTTCCCGGAGAGTTCGATGGTTATGTCTAACATGTTGTCTCTACAATTGAAAGTGCATGTGTCTAATGCCTAGAGTCTGCCTAGGGATGAGCAAGAAATATTCTTTATTTCCATGCAACTGCTTGATGCAATCTTTGCCCAGCAGTCGTTCCCTGGCATGGGGTGGAAATGGCCACCATCATAAGGTGTTGTGAACTTCTATTACAATTTTCTCTCAGAGTGTAGCTACCAAGGAATCATGATGAGGTTTTCTAAACACTTCATCACTGTTATAGAGAAATCTAGTGTCCACTCGGATCTGCTAGTCCCACTAAGACTGGTAGCTATCTTAGAAACAAACTAAAACCACTTTCATTTTCCTTTATGAGAAGTAGATAAGAGTGGAATGAAGGACACCAACCTCAGTCTTGCGCTTGGTTCCTTCCTTGATTCCTCTCCTTTCTGACAGATCCTTGCCACTTCTCCTTCATCTACCTAGCTTCAAAGAGCACCTGTGGGATCAAAGCAGCATAATACTATCGAAGAACAGAGATCTACAATCATAAACAATATAGGACCAGATGTATATTGACCACACAAATGCATATATCATCAAACATACCAGAATGTGGAGAAAAACTTGAATAACTTTATTAATAATCAAGAATAGCAAAGAGGATTACAACCAATTGATCTGACCCAGCATCATCCTCCAGCATGAAAACCCTTCCTTCACCTCATGAAAAGCTTAGATCACCCAACACCATGATATTCCAACAAGAAACCAACAACACTTCCTTACAAGATACAAAATTCTAGCCTTTGGATCTCTGGGATGAGGGATCCATATATAGATGATTGCAGGGGGGTAAGTCAGCTTCTGGGATTCTGATTAGTGTCCTCTCTCTGATAGTTCTTGATTCCATTTGGAGATTGATGATCTCTTACTCA
Organism: Pinus tabuliformis; assembly: GCA_031772625.1. Taxonomy (NCBI): domain Eukaryota; kingdom Viridiplantae; phylum Streptophyta; class Pinopsida; order Pinales; family Pinaceae; genus Pinus; species Pinus tabuliformis. The sequence continues at coordinate 1,111,054,588 of CM062820.1, read as the reverse complement.
TCCCTGGGCAAATTCAGAGAGGCAAGTGTCATAGGAGAAGTTTCTGGAAGATTCCATGATCATCCACCTCACAGATTGACTCTGCCATTTGTCCATTCTCGCCCATCACACCCCATAGAAGGCTTTTTCGGTATGCATCACACCTCCCATGTGCATTAGGTGGGATGCATCGCACTTTGACCATAGAGCAGGTGAGATGGTCCAGTTTTGACCAGTTCTGAGCAGTTTTTCATGGAGAACTTCTGGGAGATGATGTAATCAGCTGACCTTGTTCTTTTAGGGTATGGAACAACACTTTTAGGGAATTAGGAGCCCTTGGTCTATGGACATGTTTGATTGGGGTTGCAGTGCCCAAAAATGTCTATAACAGTTGCCCCCTAAAGCATGAGGTTGTTAATCTTTGATGTCGGGTGAAATGCTTTATCATGAGGATCCAAAGTTTTTTCAAGCTAGAAGGCGACCTGTAATAAGATACAATACAATACATTATATTCATAATATTTTTCATGATCTAGCTGAGGCGGGCATTCCCATGCTCAGCTTTATAAATTCATTTTCATGTACATAAGACAGACAACCGTCTGTGCGGGAGACTGATGATTCTAATAGAGTCATCATCCTTTGATTCAGATGATCATCTGTGCAGCAGCAATGTACATTTGATGTCTTTATTTTCCTTAATATATCGCAGCCCAGATGGATGAAACTAGATACGGGGTCTTCAAACTTGTTCAATCTTCACTCGGAGTACAAGTCGATCCATGTGAAAGATGTTCTGGAGTCGAACATGGAAATACATCGCCTGATTAACAGCCAATGATGTAAGTTGTTAACAGGCGCGAGAGGAATCACCGATAATGATGATGACCCTCAAGGTACTACAGTAAAATTTGCGTGGTGTGAACAGGGGACTTGGTGTCGAACACCACGCAAAATCTTTCGGTCGAAGGCCATTGATGTAAACCTGTCGCGGGAAGTGAGAAACTTGCCATTGAGGCATGCAAGCTTCAAAGTACTAAAGGGGTTGTTCCTAAGTCGACTTCTTGGATAATGAGTTGATGTTGACAAGAGGCGACCCGCCATAGGAGGGCCTTAATGAATCCCAAATCTACGACACGAAACGGAGTAAATGATTTTGGAGGTGAAAACGATCTAATGATACAGGGTTCAGGGTGGCGGTCATGAAAGAATGGAGCGTGAATGTATTGCAGTGGATGAGACACAGGTGAATTCTCTGAGCGACTTCTCTTGAACATACCGGCGACACTGACATGATGGATTGGTAGCATTAACCCCAGATGTGGATGGTGTGACGGACCAATGGTGATATGACCAGTGAATGGAACAACCCAACCTGACTCGGATGCGGAGTGAAAGTGTCATGTTCAAGAGTGACTTGCTACCAATAAAGTTCTTCAAGTTCTCTTCCCAATTTTTCTGCAGTCATTGCTAACCAGTACCTTTTTATTTTTGTCAATCTTGAGGAGGATAACATATGCTTGTTCTATAATTTTCCCTTTGGGCAAACCCGTCTCTATATTTTAACGAGCTTAGCGACAGTGAAACTCGTTCTTGTCTGTATGGACAAGTTTGTCACTCGGTTTTAACGAGTTTAACGACAAAGATAACTCGGTCCTTTTCAATTTTAGAGAGTCTGAAAAGGGACGTAAAGGAAACTTCAATAATCCTTTTTCATCATGTAATCCCTTAAGTCCGAAAAAGTATAAAATAATACGAAAGGGATGAATTTTTGGTAATTTTAACGAGCTGAACAAGACAAGCGCTCGATCTTTTTGTGTAATAATCCCTCAGGTCCAAAAAGATTAAAATCTAGAAGAGGGATAGCACTTCCAGTAACTTTAACGAGCTGGAGAGGCCAATCGCTTGGCAATCTTTTCATATTCTACGAGTCAGGTGAAAAGAGCTTAAAGGAGACTCATTTTTTAGGAACGAGTGATAATTTCAAGTAGCAACTAATTCCAGGTATGATCCGGATTTAAACAGGAACGCAACAAATTACAGAGATAACCATATACACAAAGATGCAGCGGAAATAATACTTCATTTCATTAATGGAAAATACTGAAATATGCTTACAACCAGAAATGGAAATAAACCAGCTAGGGCGATGGTAGCTTATCTCTGAGAAGAGATGTGATGGCTACATGCCTCTGAACTGTGTTACAATGAAGGTTGAAGGACTATTTATTGTTGAGAAACAATGGAAAACCCTTAACATTCCAAAACCTAACCCTAGGAGATGAAACACCAAACTGTGGGCCCCGTTTGGGGTAAATTGGTACATCAACTTCCCGGGGTCGTAACTTTGGCATATGATCTCCGTTTGACGCGTACAATAGCTCATTAGAAAGATCTATCCGAGCACTATCATTGTTGGAATAGGCAACATCGGTCCATGCCATGGACCCATGTTTCCCCCAGATCCCCAAAAAACGTCGGTTAGGGCTTCAAAACGGCTCTGGAAGTTCAGGACCCAAAAAACTGCTAAAAATAGTAAGTTGTGCTACAATTAAGGAAACTGAAAATGCTGAGAAAGACAATGGTGGGGGTCCAGGTGGACTTGGCAGGTGGCCACCAATATCCACCTGGATCATTCCTCCCCCCTTAGGAAGCAATGGTCCCCATTGCGTTGAGCTCCTTCATGAGATGAGGAAACTTCTGCTGAACTTGTTCCCTGGTGAGCCACTTGCCCTGCTGAAGGAGTTGGCCTGCTTTGACAACTCGATACAGTTGGATATTTTGTTGGCGAGTGTTCTTGATCTGTGTGTCCATGATCTGATCAGTTGCAGCTTGTTCCATGCAATCTGGATTTAATTCTGTGGGTTTGAGCTGTTCTGCAATGTCGGATGTGTCTAGCAATGGTGGAAAGTATGGCCGAAGGCGGTCCACATTGAACACTGGGTGCAGACCAAGGAATGGGGGAATTCTGAGCTCAAATGCATTGTCTCCCATAGCCTTAGTAATGGTGTAAGGACCATATCGGAGTGGTCTCAATTTCTGATAGGCTCCAGTAAGGCGTTCCTTTTGCAAATGCAACCTGACTTTGTCGCCCACCTGAAACTTGTGTGGCACCCGGTGTTGATCATGTCGCTGCTTGTAATGGCATTTGATTTCTCAAGAATGTCATGGACCTGCTGGCAAATATGCTAGATGCGCTCAATGAAGCTGGTGGCCTTATCTGTTTCGGACTGGACATGAGCTGAATTCATGTGAGTAGCTGCAAGTGGCATGGCCACATCAATGGGGCATAATGGCTGGAATCCCAAACCCACCTGAAAAGGGCTATGGCCAGTGGAGCTGTGAAGAGCTCGGTTGTAGCTGTGCTGAACATAGGGGAGGCTCTCGTCCCATGTGCGTGGATGCTTTGAGTTATACATGCGCAGAATGTGCACAATTATCCTGTTGACAACCTCTTTCTGGCCATCAGTTTGAGGATGGAAGGCTGTGGACTTCATGAGTTTGCTGTCCAGCATTGAGCAGAGACTGGACCAAAATGTGCTGAGAAACCGACTGTCCCGATCTGAGATGATAGACTATGGGATCCCAAAGTGCACCCACACTCGTTCAAAGAAGAGTTTAGCAGTGGCTTCTACTGTGATATTCTTCTTGCAGGCCACCATAATGGCCATCTTCGAGAACCTGTTGACGACCACAAAAACACAGTCATTTCCATGCTTAGTGGAAGGAAGGCCTGACATGAAATCCATGGAGATGGATTCCCAAGGTCGACTAGGGGCAAGGCAACGGGGTATAGAGGCCTTGCTTCTTAATGGTCGGTTTGGCAATGGCACAGGCAGTACATGATCGGATGTACTTCCCAACATCCTGTCGAAGATTCAGCCAATAGGAATAATTTTGCAGTACTGCCACTGTTTTCTCGACCCCGAAATGCCCAGCAGCCTGACTGTAGTGTGCTTCCCAAATCATCTTGGCACGCTCGCTTGAAGGAACACAAAGGTGACTGAGGTGGCATAATAGGGCATCCTGGAGGTGAAAATCTGCAACATGCCGACCCTCCAAGAGTGTCTGGTATGTGTGGCCGAATTTTGGGTCTCTTTTGTAGAGAAGTGGCCAATCAGAAGTCTCGTGCCCACAAGAGTTGAGCACGGTGGTTAGCGCCATGATCGATGGCCGACTGAGGCAATCTGCAACATTATTGGTGCTGCCCTTTTTATACTTGATATTCAAGTGAAACTGTTGCAGGTATGTAGACGACTTCTGATGGCGATCATTCTGCAATTTCCCTTGGGTTTGTATGAACTGTAGAGGTCGGTGGTCTGTGTGGATGACCGTTTCCTTCCCCAAAATGTAATGCTTCCATTGTCGGCAGGCCTGTACAATGGAATACATCTCTTTATCATAAGTGGGGTACTTCCGAACTCTGTCTGAAAGTGTTTCACTGTGATATGCCACTGGATGTCCATGTTGAGTAAGGACTGCCCCAATAGCATAGTCAGAGGCATCTGTCTCGACCTCAAATGGTTGTTGTAAATCTGGTAACACGAGCACTGGTGCCGTGCAGAGGCGATCCTTCAACTCCCTGAAGGCCTTCTGTTGAGATTCAGACCAAAAGAATTTTTCTTTCGCCCCGCCCTTGGTGACTTGACTCAAGGGCCAAGAAATATGAGAAAACCCCAACACAAACCTGCGGTAGAAGTTGGCAAGACCTAGAAAGCTGCGGAGCTCTGTTAGAGTGGTTGGAGAGGGCCAATCCCAAATGACATGGATCTTGGCTGGATCGACATGCACCCCCTGTTCATCAATGATGTATCCCAGATACTGAACCTGGGTCATGCCAAAAGTGAATTTCTCCAAATTGGCACATAGCTTGTGTTGTCGCAGTGTTTGGAGAACCTGTCAGATGTGGTGGAGGTGCTCTTCCCAACTCTGGCTGAAGATCAGAATGTCATCCAAGTATACTACTACAAAGGAGTTGGTGAATGGCCGCAAGATGTCATCCATTAGCCTCATAAAGGTTGCAGGAGCATTCGTCAATCCGAAAGGCATGACCAACCATTTGAAGAGGCCCTCCTTGGATTTGAAGGCAGTCTTCCACACATCGGAGGGTTTGATTGGTACCTGGTGATATCCTGACTTCAAATCGATCTTGCTGAAATATTTCACCCCCTTTAGTTGGTCTAGGAGGTCATCAATCCGCGGGGTCAGGTACCTATTACGGACAGTGATCTTGTTCAACGCCCGATAGTCAATACAGCGTCGCCACATCCCATCCTTCTTCTGTACCAGCACGATCGGGCTCCCACGGGGCGATGAACTCGGACAGATGTGACCTTTCTGTAGGAGCTCCTGAATCTGCCTCTTGATTTCATTGTTCTCCAGAACGGAGCGCCGATAAATTGGTCCATTGGGTAGCGACGCACCTGGGGTCAGATCGATGGAGTGCTTGACTTGACAGTGTAGAGGAACCCCTACCGAGGAGGTGAAGATGTCCTCGTACTCCTCCACAACCTTGTCCATCTGTAGTTGTCGTGCAGAGGGACCCCATTTGGAGGCCGCGGCCACTGTCTTCTTCTTTCCTTGAGGGCGTATCATCAGGAAAACAAATTTCCTGGTTTTGGAAATGATCTTACTGCATTGTCTTGCAGTAATCAAAGAGATGGCGGCAGGTGGTGCTACCTCTGGTATCCTGAATAACTTATTTCCCAATGTAATAGTAACAACACGGGGCCTTGATTCATACACAGCATGTCACTTCCACAAGTATGGTTGTCCTAGTAATACATCACAAACTTCAAGGGGAGCAATGTCACACAATACCTCATCCATGAAGGGCTTGATGTTGTATGGAAGGCGACACTACTGGCTCACGCGAAGGTCTCGTCCTTGGTGAAGCCACCCAATGGTGTATGGTTGTGGATGTGTTGTGGTCGGTAAGCCCAACTGCTTCACGACCTCTGCCGAAATGAGGTTCTTTTGACTCCCGCTATCAACAATGAACTGTATCGGGGAGCCCTTTACCCACATCTGGGAGTGGAAGAGACGCTCCTCCTCCTCTGGATCTTCGGGTTCATTTTTCTGGATCTTTGCGGTAGAAACAGTGGCGCTGGGATCCGCTTCAATGATCTGCTTCCCTTTTTCATACCCCTTATCGGGTTCTGACTCAGAGTCAGAACATGCATCTGATTCTAAAACCTTTAGCTCAGCCACCAGTGACTGCTTGGCCCGACACTCACTTGTGTTGTGAGTGGAGCTCTTATGGAACTCGCACCATTTTCCAGTGTCCTTTCTCGGCTTCGTGGCGCTGTTCTTTGCTTGCAGCTTCGGCTGGTTGTCTTGGGTTGTCCCGCCTTGGCTTTGTCCTTTGTTCTGTGGTTTAGGGGCACCTTTCCCCTACTTCGGATTCGCAGATCCAAAGTCTCGCTTCTTTTGTTTAAACTTCTGCTCAACCTTGACGGCATATCGGTATGCTGCGCTGAGCGAGGGGATGTTTAGAAATTGTATTTCTTCCTGGATGTACTTGTGCTGGCAGCCACGGTATTTGAGTATCAAATGTTGCTCCGAATCGTTGATACCCAACTTTGTGCGAAGGGTATGGAAAAGATTGGTGAACTCTGGCACGTCTTGGTCCCTTCCCTGCCGCAGCGTGGTCCACTTTATGTATTCATCCTCATAGCTTCCGACAGGGTAGTACTGCTCCTTGATGGCATCCCGGAACGAATCCCAGGTGGGTGCGGCTGAAAATAGTGAGCCAGTACTTTCATCCTTCTGCTCGCAGTAGGTTTCCCACCAGTCCTTGACGTGGGGGGCTGCTTTGAGAAGAGCAAAATCAATCTTTTCCCGACTCGAAAATTCATGAATAGAAAAATAACCCTCTAGCAGATTTAACCATTTATCTACGGCATCTGCGTCTATCTGACCCTCGAATATGGGGATTTCAAAATTAACTTGTACCTTAAAGGGTGTGGCGTTTCCAGAGTAGCTGTTGGAAGCCGATGCGTTGCTTCTGGGTAGCCACTGAAGGATCTGGGCAAAGCTGTCCATCATCGCGTTCCGTTGTCGCTCGAGGGCTTCTTCGAGCAAGATTTTGATGGGATCTCCTGCCCCCTCGTCTTTCTTCTCGTCCACCATGGGAGGCCGTCGGGATTTGCGAGGGTGGTCTTGCAAAGGTTCAACCAGTTCAAGCCCTAACTCCTTATATTCCGACCTTGTTGGGGACATGCAAAGAAAAACAAAGAAAAAGCAGACCGCTCTGATACCACTGATCTAGATTTAAACAGGAACGCAACAAATTACAGAGATAACCATATACACAAAGATGCAGCGGAAATAATACTTCATTTCATTAATGGAAAATACTGAAATATGCTTACAACCAGAAATGGAAATAAACCAGCTAGGGCGATGGTAGCTTATCTCTGAGAAGAGATGTGATGGCTACATGCCCCTGAACTGTGTTACAATGAGGCTCGAAGGCCTATTTATTGTTGAGAAACAATGGAAAACCCTTAACATTCCAAAACCTAACCCTAGGAGATGAAACGCCAAACTGTGGGCCCCGTTTGGGGTAAATTGGTACATCAACTTCCCGGGGTCGTAACTTTGGCATATGATCTTCGTTTGACGCGTACAATAGCTCATTAGAAAGATCTATCCGAGCACTATCATTGTTGGAACGGACCCATGTTGCCTCCGGATTCCCCAAAAAACGTCGTTTAGGGCCTCAAAACGGCTCTGGAAATTCAGGACCCGAAAAACTGCTAAAAATAGTAAGTTGTGCTACAATTAAGGAAACTGAAAATGCTGAGAAAGACAATGGTGGGGGTCCAGGTGGACTTGGCAGGTGGCCACCAATATCCACCTGGATCAAGGTAAGGCTTGGAATTTTCCAATCACGGCAGTGTCACAAGGATGGCTAACAGGATCACTCTTCGCAGTTGTTCCTCAAAAGGGGTAAACAATCAAATGGAGGTGAATGATCGGCTAAAACAGAGTGGAGGTGATGAAGAGAACACGGCCAAGGCTCAAAAGCTAATGATAATGCATTCACAATGGTTATTTACCAGGAATTGGTTCATTTTTGAATGAGCTTAAACTCTGGGGGAACGTTTGCTCACTGCTTATGTTTAATTTTTAACGAGCTTGAACTCCACATAAAAACTGCTCGTGCTAGTCATATAATAAGGATATCTCATCTAAGATGCCATTTTTTGTGGAGCTTGTACCTTTCAAAGCTTTGCCCCGGCGCCTCTCGCATGCAAGCTAGGAACGACCAACTACGCCCCTCTACTGAACTACCAAGATCACTACCAAGGTTAGGTAGGAAACTTTTTCCTTTACTTTGTCGGTGCCATGGTGGCCCTTGCGAAGATGAATGGTCAATTTGACCACTCACCTGACCTAGGTGGTTGAAGTCAGCGGAATCATAGAGTTAACGTTAGTTGGTCATTTCTCGCTTGCTCACAAGAGGTTTGCATGCCCCCAGGTATAGCAAAACATTTCCAGGTTACCATATAGAAGTTCTTGCTTTCGCAAGATAATTTCCATCCACACCGCAGATAGAAACACTTCCTGGCTTAGTCCATCTGGACCAGGGTGGTTCTAAATCCCAACCTCCTAACCTCGATGAAGGAATCTTATTCCAATTTAATCCCATTTTCCTAAATGGACGGGTGTGTCAGACTAGTCATATATCCTCCACGGAAACCTACCCTATACCCAAGGTTTTCCTACCGAAACAGACCAAGGTGCATGCCCCCTGGGTTTCAGTCATGTCCTCCCAAATCACTCACGCTCATCAGGTGGATGGACTGGAGATTGATGAGAAATTCCTTGCGTGAAAAGACCATTTAGGGATGGTATTTGACTATTTGCTATGTGTGAGCCGGGAAACGACAGCTGATCTATGAGCTTGACCACTATGCCTTCATGCGGAAAACACATTACTCTAAAGAGTGAGGAGACAATGGCTCCCATGCAATAATTATAGTCACGCCCAAGGAGTAGATTATAATCTAGAGGTCCTTGGACTACCATTACATTCATGTGAATGGTTTTCCTTCTCAATGTTATAGGCACATTGGGAAGGATCCCTAATGGTCGACTGGTTCCTTTGTCAAAGCCTGTCAGATTTCTCATCTCAGGAAGAAGCGATGGCGAACCAAGCGCTTTCCAAGTAGTTGAGGAAAGGATAATCACAGAAGCCCCTTCATCTACGATGGTACCGGCCATGACCATTCTGTATATTTTTGTAATGATTCAGAATGGTACACTAGCCAGTAAACAAGGTTTGCTTAGTAGGTTCGAATCGAAGGAAACAACTAGGTTTCTTGGAGGTGGGACCGAATAGACAACCGGATATGACTCTGGCGAACTTCCTTCCTGCAGTAAAGGAACGGGTAGACTTCCCTCATGTTCATCGGAGTCTGTGTTTACGAAAGAATTTGGACGGTGTCGTTCTCATTCTCTTCGGTGATTGTGTCATCTGAAGATGGACATTCCAAAGACAAGACTGGGTTGACTTCCGCCTCAACCTTTTTACTTTCATCCGGTATGGGTTCAGTGGGTTTATCTTCAACGACAGATGCTTCGATCGAACACAATGGCGTGTCAGTCAGATTTTCAACCAGTGATGGACTTGGCAAGAGTTTCTTATATCCAAGAGGAAGCTCTAACGGTGAAACCGGATGGTCATCCAAAACTCTTTTAGCTTCGACAGGAAGGGACAATGGTGGAGGGCATGATTGCCTTCACACAGTCTACAAGGAAATTTACATTTTCCTTTTTTTCCAGGTGCTTCCCTTTCACTATTTGATGGTGTACTTTCAACATGGTCCTCAGAGGTTCATGACACTGGGTTGTGCAAACGAGGAGACCAGTCCCTTAAGATCCGATGGATGCGGGGACAATCTCGGTGGTAGTGGTCTCCTTTGCAAATGACACATGGCGATTTAGGCCTGGACGGTGCAGTGTGTGGATTTTCGCTAGACGATGCATGGTTGTCCCTTTTCGTCTTTGGCTCCTTCTTCTTCTCTTTCTTCTTCTTCTCCTTCTTCTTCTTAGTTACTTGGTTTTGGGCCTTACCAGCTTTATCAAGCGAAGAGGAAGGAGGAGAGGGAGAATCAAATGAAATAGAAGGTTGGGGGGTAACTTTAGTACAATCTAGTTGCTGACTTGATTGTTCAAGAATTACGGTGTTCTGAACAAAGGAGGTCGAGAAGAACCATATTGGAAAACCAATTGTCAATCCTGGAAGTGACAATGTGGCCATATGAGGTGCACCAACATCTCCCCAAGAGGAGAAAGGACTAGGATTTCCTTCAAGGGGAATTCCTTGTTTGGTGGACTCCATTTTCCTCAACCTAAGACCAACGTGGGAATGGTGATATTATTCCGACTAAAATAAATTTTATATGCTTTGACACAACTTGTTTTTTCAATTTTTAAGAGTCAAGAAAAAACAAAAGATGACTCTAGTCGTCTTCGATTTTTAATGAGCCTGAAGTGACAAGTGCTCAGATGGACCTTTTCTTTTAAGGAGTCTAAAAAGGAACAAAAGAGACTACTCTAGAAATCTAGACAGAGGGATTACCAAACCAATCACAAAACTGCAGAATATTTTTCACAGTATGGCAATCAATCTTCCCGAATGTTGTGTTCAGTGCATTGTGATCGATAGGGTGGCAGACACGGCTTCCTATGGATAAAGGATATAGCCTATTGTGGTCTCCCAGTATATACTCGATGGTATGTGGGAGCATAAGTCCATACTAGAACTTGTCATCTCAAAGATGAGGAATCACCCAACCAATAGTGAAAGCGACAGTTACCAGGCTTTACGACGCTGGAATACATCTCTAGCCTAGACTTCTAGATGTTGTGTGTTAGGTTCCAAAGCGTTTTTAGGTTCATTAAATTTATTTTACAGTTGATCTTTATTAAGAAATTTTCCTTTCAAGTTCGCCGCGTGATGTAGATGTACAATTCATAAAATGCAATCTAAGATGATAAACAATCGTTTAATCTTCTTTTTGCAATGAAAATCCTAGCTACTAAAGAAAGAGAGATGGCATTCTTTCAACATAGAGCAGAGAGCACATACTAGATGCACTGTCCTAAATCAAACCAACAAGTAGTCTAAATGCAAATGCACATGCATGTATTTTTTTCAGCTTTCTTAATGTGTGAATGACAAGAAGAATGCTAAGTACAAATCTAAATTATTTTCCAAAGTGACAATACTAACAAATTTCTCTTCAAAAATGAAAGGAAGATAATGATGACACTTTACTATTTTGAATTGAAAACTGCTTTCGACACTTGAAAAACTACTAATTCAAATCAAATACAAGAGTAACTGTAGAATCAACCATCAAGAACAATATAATTCCTTTCTTTGTCTGAAAACGACACTTGTGACACTTTCAAATCAAAAGACGATAGTTCGACTATGCTACTACTTTGTAAAATAGAACTGAAAATGGCAGAAAATACATAAAAACATTCACAGTTCTTTGCACAATGGAGGCAGAATGATGGAAAGGAAGGGGGTTTCCACAGTGGTATACTCATCACAGATATAAAAACTCCAGAATAGAGCTGAAAAGAATGAAGAAAAACCAAAACCTGGAGGAAAAATTAGCCTTTTCTGATCATCGCACCTGTAACACAGGGAAACAGGGATGCATCCCTCCTACTTCACATGGGAAGTGCCATGCATCCGGATTCCCTTGAAGAGAGGGTGCGATGGTACCAGGACGAGACTTTACTTGGCTCTTGGTCACAGTTTGCAGCTTAGTTCAGGGATTTAGGCCGAGCAAATGATGTACAATAAATAGAAATCACAGGGGCTGATCTAATGAGGTTACTAGAGCCACCACTAGGGCAACTAGAAATTTTGCAAACCAATTGTTCAATTTATAAACAATACTCGGAGATAAACTGAAGTAGCATTGATCTACTTTTCACTTGCATTGCAAATACAGTTTGAAGGCTAGCTGGCTTGACTTCAGGCTCCATCTGTAAATTTATAAAACAAACAAATATAGACAAACAAACAATCTATTCGCTCCCCAGCGGAGTCATCATTTTGTTATTGGGAAATCTAGTGTCCACTCGGATCTGTTGGTCCCACTAAGACTGGTAGCTATCTTAGAAACAAACAAACTAAAACCACTTTTGTTTTCCTTTATGAGAAGTAGATAAGAGTGGAATGAAGGACACCAACCTCAGTCTTGCGCTTGGTTCCTTGCTTGATTCCTCTCCTTTCTGATAGATCCTTTCCACCTCTCCTTTGTCTACCCAGCTTCAAAGAGCACCTGTGGGATCAAAGCAGCATAATACTATTGAAGAACAGAGATCTACAATCATAAACAATATAGGACCAGATGTATATTGACCACACAAATGCATATATCATCAAACATACCAGAATGTGGAGGAAAACTTGAATAGCTTTATTAATAATCAAGAATAGCAAAGAGGATTACAACCAATTGATCTGACCCAGCGTCATCCTCCAGCATGAAATCCCTTCTTTCACCTCATGAAAAGTTTAGATCACCCAACACCATGATATTCCAAAAAGAAACCAACAACACTTCCTTACAAGATACAAAATTCCAACCTCTGGATCTCTGAGATGAGGGATCCATATATAGATGATTGCAGGGGGGTGAGTTAGCTTCTAAGATTCTGATTAGTGTCCTCTCTCTGATAGTTCTTGATTCCACTTGGAGATTGATGATCTCTTACTCATCCCTGGGCGAATTTATAGACGCAAGTGTCACAGGAGAAGTTTTTGGAAGACTCCATGATCATCCACCTCACAAATTGACTCTGCCATTTGTCCACTCTCGCCCATTGCACCCCTTAGAAGGGCTTTTCAGTATGCATTTCACCTCCCGTGTGCATTAGGTGGGACGCATCACACTTTGACCATGGAGCAGGTGAGATGGTCCAGTTTTGACTAGTTCTGAGCAGTTTTTCATGGAGAACTTCTAGGAGATGATGTAATCAGCTGACCTTGTTCTTTTAGGGTATGGAACAACACTTTTAGGGACTTAAGAGCCCTTGGTTTATGGACATGTTTGATTGGGGTTGCAATGCCCAAAAATGTCTATAACAATCACCCCATTGTACAAAATGCTATTGAACAAGATCCACCTTGCATGTCCTAGGAAGCGATGCAAACATTGCTTAACATTGCAGTCTGGTATGCCTCACCCGGTGGCACCTTCATCGAGATGTTTTACGCAGATAAGCCTTTGCATGAGCTATCGATGTTTTCCATGGAGAAGTTGGTCATGCAAGAGGTTGCATACCACATCTCCATAGAGTTATCAGTAGGACTGCACAGGAGGGAGAAGACACAATGGCTTACTCTTCCTTTGCAGATTGGGTTGTACGAGATCCGTACCTTGAAAGATACGAATGTTGAGGCCGAGGACTTGAATAATTTTGGGTTTGGCACTAAGAGTTTCAATCTGTATGACCCCCACTGCATATGTAAGAACCACTACGAAAAGGTGTATTACCCATGGATCTAGGGGACATGTCATTAGCCAGAGGAAGATCCTTGGAGGTATTTCTATAACTCCCCTAGGCTCAATGAACCGGTCAGAATGGGTATAGAATGGAAATTAGCACTTTAGACAATAGCACCATCGAAAGAAATAACAAAAGTAGCAGTGAGTAGAAAATCAGTGCAAGGCAAAGGCAAGAGGAAGATTGACAAGAGCGTAGAGGCTAAGAAAAGCTACAAGTTCAGAGAAGATCCTCTTGTTGAGAGAGTATCTTTGGAGGTAGATACAAAAAAGTGATAGAGTGAAAGGAGAGTAGAACAGAGGAAGAGAGATAAGAAAAGGTTGGAAGATACACAGAGGAAGTTGCAGGAAACATAAAAGAAGTTGAAAGCAGAGCAAGAGCTTAGGAGGAGAGAAAGGGAAGACGAGCAAAAACAAGGATAGGAGGAAAGGCAAGGTGGACTGACAGAGAAAATTACATCTATATAAGTTGAGATAGTATAGGAGCCAACAGATGAAGAAGAGGGTGAGAAGGTGCACGTTCGCTAATTTTCTCAGTAGGTTGAGTAGGTAGTTGAGACAATAGACATGGAGATAGAACGGAAGCCACAAGGCCAAGACAATAATCACATGCCGAGATCATCTGACATCACACCACAGTCTTTGCCACCTCCAGAATCACAATCGGTCCCGAGTGAGAAAGGAGTGGTTTTTATCCTTGATGATGATTTGGAGATGGATATGTACAATCTATCATTCGAAAATTCATAGCACAAGATTGTACATGGATGTAGAAAGTAGCTCCCGGATGATCACACACCACTAGCATAGATATAGGAAAGGGTGATTGTATCAGATGTTAGAAGACATCCAACTACCATGGTTGAGGCTTCTAAGTCTTATGCAAAATCCACGAGTTCAGCGATTAAGTTCTTGATAGCAGAGAATGATCGAATGGCGAAGGACTTGCAAGAGGTGAGGCAGAGAATAGAGGAATCTGCAAAATCCAATATGGGAGAAATGAAGAAAAAAATACTTGCAGAGATATCAACTTTGGAGACCACAATGCGGACGATGTATAGAATATTTGTCACTATGCACAAAGTGGTTCTCCATCTATACATTTTTTAGCAGCAGTGCGCAAAGACAACCCAAACTCTCAAAGACATCCACACTACCATTGCTTATGTAAATGAATGGACAATGAGGTACAAAGGGGAACTTATTTAATTGCACAATATGATGAAGCTGCAGGCAGAGCTAGACAAATAAAAAATTTAGACGTTGATCCAGAACTATGACTAGCTCCCTCCGCTCATCACCAACATTGAGGCTTCCTATGAATGGTTTTATAGGAATCTGGATGTCATAGTGAGGACACACAAGATCCTTTCCATCAGAACCCTCACGCAAGCCATGAGGAAGAACCAAGTCATGCTGGAGGTCAATGGGTACATAGAGCGGTTGAAGCATGAAGCCACCAATAATGACTTGCAGCTAATCATAGATAACATGCATAAGTATATCGATGGTCCAGCCACACTCAGGACAATGTTGTGCATGCTTCAGGATGATATGGATAGAGGTTTCAGACAGAAGCCATGGAAGCGAGAGTCTGCTTCAATAAATACATCACCAAATAGTATGGGGACATGATAGTGTAGTACCATCCTTGATATGAGTTCTTCACCGAAGATCACTATGAAGAGGTTACCGAGTTGGTCTTTTCCCAAGACCCCAAGTCATGTTGTTTATCTTGTTAGGTTGAATCAATCTTATTTCTTTCCCACATGGGTATATGTGGAAATTGTATTATTGTAAATATATTGTAAGTGAAATTCCAAGCGTCACTAGTGAAATGTGAACAATCACTATGTAATGTGAAGAGTCATGAGGGTAGTCCAAGAGTCAAAGGGGAATTTCAAGGGTAACCCACCCTTTGCTATATATAGAACCTAATAACTCATAGTATAGGTTTTTGGGAACCAAGCTTTTGGCTAGGCCTTGCTTAGAGAAGGCTTGGAGAGTGTTGTGTTGAGTCTTGGTTTCTCCACAGTGTAGAGTGAGTACATATCTATGGAGGAATAGTTAGTTTTGACTGTAATGTTCCGCTATTGGGGCTAGTGGCTCTCAATGGTGTATATATGGATGGAACTTTGACTTAATATATATAACTGAGCCAACATGTTTTCATGCTTATGTTGTTATTTTAGTTCGACTATTCTGGTTACTTTAGCAATGTATGTTATTTCACATACGCATTTGTGTATGAACTATTTTGTATATGATTGTACGAATCTTATTGAAGACGTTTTGTTGTATTAACCCATCACTTTCGATTATGGACTATTCTACTTCCATCCTGTGATGTCATTCAGCTCATGTGTTCCTTTCAGGTTGTGTACTATTACAAGCTTCTAAGGGACACACTTCCTTTTCCCCTTTGTGTGTTAGAACCCCCATGCATCTAACTTGACTTGCTGCAAGGTCACACACTTTCGTCTGACAAATTTATCATGCTTACCTTTGCGCGCTACCACAGTCAAGTTACTTTTGTACTACCCACTCCTGGGACTCCTACTCCAAATAGTCTGAGGTCTAGTTGGGAATTCTTACTGGGGAGATCCCCTAACACGTTGGCCTCTCCAGCATTGTCAACATTTCTAGATGACAAGCTGAGTCCTCAAGCTAATGACAAGATGAGTCCTCAAAGTTTGTTCTGAATCTCTGCACATCATTAATAACTTACATTACAATCATACCTCTGGCATGTTTTTTCATGTAGACAATTTCAAAGTGTTGGAGGATGTTCTTGATGACTTGTCACAATTTAAGTATGATGGTGAAGGAAAAGCAACCCTGCTAAGGCACGCAGTTGCCTTCACAGGCTTCTGTTTTAGGAATGAAGTCCCCTTTGACAACATTACATGTGTGTTGTTTGCTTACACATTTGAAAGACGCGTACAGAAATGGTGTCGCACAATGCCCGCAACCTCCATTCTCTGTTTCAATCACATGACCGGATAGTTAGTTCGTGCTTTCTATCATTATGACCGCTAAGCACTCAATAAAAAAAATTATAATTACGGAAAGAACCTGATGAATCTCTTTGGAAATTTTGGGAGCGCTTCCAAAATATTTCTTTTCAAATCCCCAAAGATGAAATTGATTGGAAATTTCTCAAGGAAAGGTTTCAATATCTTCTTCACGTATCTAAAAATCTTCAAGAGTTATAATCATTCAAACCTCCCCCCATCATGACTCAATGTTAGAGATGCCAAATCTAAGATGGACAAGGTTGCTGTCACAGGTGACTCATCCTTCGATCCCCATCAAATAGCTCTAGATCTGCAGGATGAGGTGGGAGAAGTTATGAACCCATATGTTGAATGGTCACCTCCTCCTACCCCACCTGCTCTAGATTTCTACGCAGATGTGAACTACAAGCATGTTGGTTGTCGCGTAGACTTTTTTTCTCAACCTTCGTCCTTTCGTTATGTTGATTCTCCAGATTTCGTTGTCTTGTGTTCGTCCATTCCAGACTCCATATGTGATGTTCACGAGGATCAATTTTTTGATGGAGTTGGTGTTGAGAAGCCAACCTATGCTATCATTTTTTATGATTATGTGTGGGAATCTGAAGAAGAACTTGCGGTGAAGGATCACCTCCTTTTGTCCACACCTCATCCACTCTATCCTGACATCTTTTTTGATCTTTCCATTTCTGATTTGTCTTGTGAAAATTCATTCTTGGATGTTTCTATTTCCAATAATTCAAAGGACACATGGGATGTCAGTCTGCCATTTGATTGAGGAGAGGACAAATATTTCCTTCTGAATCCACTCAATCTGTCATCTTTCATTTCCAAAAATTCAGGGGGTGAAAATTTATGTTTCTCATCTACCCGTTTGTATGCTTTGTCAAATCATGAGGATGTCGATGTTCATCTCAAATTTTATGATTGTGGTTATCATGATCTCTTTACTCATTCACTCTATCACAATTTTGATTCACTTTCTTTTGATCTTTCTAAGCCACTAGTCTTTGATGATATACCTGCTGACGAAGTGGAAACTCTCTAAGTTATCAAGTCACTTCAACCTAAGCTGATGGTTATGTTAGGTCATCATTGTCTTAATGTTAGTTCTGCTCTCGATCAGAAATATGTTGAACCACCTCAGGCTCCTCATCACTCTCCTGTGCACATTAAAAATCGACCTGATCCACAAATTTCACATCCTCCACTAGAATCACATGATCCTATTGCTCATGCATTGGAGGAGTCATACGTATCAAGTCATGTTGTCAAGCGAAATTTTTCTTCTTTCATTATGCTTTATCATTTGCAAAGATCAAAGGAGAGAACATGTTCGTTGTCTTCACACAGTGCGTTGTCACAACATGGTACATCCACAGAGTGTTTGACTTGCACTTTTACATTTTTCTTTTCTGTGGACACATTCAAACTTCGAGCCTATTTGTTTTCATTGTTTTATCTTTCTTGCATGTTGGTTTACCTGAATATATTTCTTATCAACCATGCCTTCACCAACATGGGCCATCCAATTCATTAGTGGCTGCATTAGAAATATCACTTCATGTGAGCAGGCCCATGCACTGTTTAGTTTAGGAGTAGGAATAGTGTTTTGTTTCATGTTTTTCTTTGCTTACTTGTTTTCCTTTCGTTCTACTTTTGTCCTTTTCTTTTTTTTTTTTTTTTCACCTGTAGGTTTAGCTCCCCATGAAACTATGTTTGGCTCTTGAGACAAGCAGGGTGAAGTACAAGAGGACTTGTACATCTATCAACATTTGTCTATCTATATACCCTCTCTTTATGAAGATATTTCGTTCTTTCATTCAATGATACCCTGATGGAAAATACGTTCTGTTGAGAGTGAGTCTTGGTGAAAACACAACACTTTCACTTTTAACTAATACTGCCTACTCTAATTGGTTTTTCTAAATTTGGTTAACCCTTGTCAACTAATCAAGTAGAGTAAGGTGAGGGGGGAAACATTAACAAGTATGTCAGAGGTATATATACCATACTTCTCTGAAGGGACAACCTCTTCTGCTCTCAATAAGTCGAGATCCCTCTTCCGCCTCATGAAAATAAATAAATGCCTATGCACAGTTCTCTAAAAAAATGAAAAATATAATAAATGTGAAAGAAGAGAAAGGTTTCCTGCACAGAGAGGTGAAGCAAGAAACTTTGTCGGGGTATTTTGTAGGCCCATTGGCAGCAAAGCGATGATTGTGTTCCTAAAGTAAAAACATCAGGGTACTATCCAGACCTACTGGTAGTGGAGAAACACCAGAGATGAAACCTAAACTCTCAAAATCTACATTACTTGTGCAAAAATATACCCCTCATCCCCAATCGAAACAACTCATTTGACTTGGCTTGGTATCTGTGCTGACCGATCAAGAGAATGGCAGGGACTGTATCTTTAACTCAAGCTAGTGAGGAAGCCAAGACATTCAAAGAATCAAAAAATACTTCCGAAGGAGTTAGAATTTCTTTACATGAGACAAGGTCCATACAGAGAGCTGGAGTTCTACCAGTGTTTCGCCAATGTTGTAGCAGATACAACCACCCTCCAAAATTTTTCCTTCACCTCATTTTGGAGCCTCCCTCCTTAAATCTTAGCAGTTTGTCTTGCACTACTCAGGTGCTTGTGCTTTCATTTGAATTTATCTATTGCTTTACATCTTGTATTCACTTGCTTTCTTGTCTAACCAAAATCTGATCCTCTGTGACTTGGTGTATCGAGTTCTTGCACTGCCTTAGAAAACTACACAACTCTCCCCATCAGCTTTGTTGTTTGTCCAATTGACTGATTTCTACACTTGCTTTGATTGCATGCATTACCATTCACTCATAACTGCACCATCCATTTCTTATGCATTCAAATCTACTCGTTTTCAAGTTTCCCTTGGGAAAATCTAGGCTGCCTTGGCTCAGATCTAGCTTCTCCCAGCATGCACTGGGCATTTCTAGAACTCAAGGCTCTACCTTGGCTCCAGGAATTGTGTAGAGGATGTCAGTGACTAGCTCTAATTGCACTCTTCGTAGTTCTGGGAGACAGTCCCTAGTCTTTCCCACTGGGATTGCATAGTGTGCAGTCCTAGCCAGCATCAAGCTAGACTGAACTTCAAATTACACAGTTCCAATCCATAGCTAACCATAATGGACTGCACTCTGTGCAGTTCCAATCAGCAGTACCTCTCACTGGCGGCTGGGACTGTGCAATGTGCAGATCTAGCTATCAGTATTTCACCTCTGAAAGTCACAACTGTGAAATCTTTCCCAATAGTTGCCTAATTTGTTGCATGATCGATCCTTGAAGTGCTTTGTGTTTTAGCTAACATTTTATTGCCATGAATGTCTGCTTTGTCTTCAAGTACATCATCTTTTGAGCTGTTTCTCAGTAGTACAGGAATCATGGTTTCCAAGAGAGTTAGATCAAAGTATACTATAGAGAGTAGCACTGGAGACATGGTTGAATAGGTGCCAATGAATTTTCCTATCTACGCAGACACATAGTTGTTCATAGAGGAGGACATGAATATAACCTGGTAGGAAATAAAGGACATATTTGCAGGCAGTTTCAAGGAATATTTGGATGATCGACAAGTCTATGTCAAGATTCACAAGTCAGGCCTGTATAGGGTTGCATGTAGGTACTCCACCTTCCCGTGCACAAATATCATTCACTGAATGTTGGCTCTACAGTTGAAAGTGCATGTGTCTAATGCCCAGAGTCCACCTAAGGATGAGCAACCAAGATTCTTTATGTTCGTGCACCTGCTTGATGCAATTTATGCCCAACAATGATTATTTGGCATGGGGTGGACATCAACACCATAAGAGGATGTTGTGAACATCTATTGCAAGTTGCTCTCTGAGTGAAGCTACAGAGCAGTCATGGTAAGGCTCTCTTACCGCTTCATCACCCCGTTGGATAGGATGATATTTGAATAGGATCCACCTTGCATGTCCCAAGAAGTGATGCAGACATTGCTTAACATTGCAGATGGTATGCCTCACCCGGTGGCACCTTCGTCAGGATGTTTGGCACGGAGAAGCCTCCAGATAAGCTACGGAGGTTTGCCATGGACAAGCTAGTCATGCAAGAGGTTGCATACCACATCCCCACAAGGTTATGAGCAGGACTTCACAGGAGGAAGAAGGAACCATCTCCTACTTTTCCTTTGTAGATTGGGTTGTATGAGATCCGTACCTTAAAGGATGCGGATGTCAAGGCTAAGGACTTGAAGAAGTTTGGGTTCAAAACTAAGAGTTTCAATCCATGTGACCCCCACTGCATATGCAAGAACCATTGTGAAAAGGTGTATTACCCATGGATCCAGAAGGCATGTCATTGGCCAGAGGAATATCGTTGGAGGTATTTCTATAACTCCTCTAGGCTCAATGAATTGGTCAGCATGGCTGTAGAATTGAAAGCATCACTACAAGTAGCAACACCACGGGAAGCAACAACAATAGCAGCAATGAGCAGCAAATCGATGCAATACAAAGGAAAGAGGAAGATTTCCCAGAGCGCAAAGGCTGAGAAAAGTTACAAGTTTGGAGAAGATCCTCTTGTTGAGAGAGTGGCTTTGGAGATAGATGCAAAGATATGACAATGCGAAAGAAGAGTAGAACAGAGGAAGAGAGATAAAAAAAGGTTGGAAGATATAGAGAGGAAGTTGCAGGAAAAATAAAAGAAGTTGAAAGAAGAGCAAGAGCTCAAGAGGAGAGAAAGGGGAGAAGAGCATAAACAGGGACAGGAGGAAAGGCAAGGTGCACTGATAGAGAAAATTGTGCCTATTCAGGTTGAGATAGCAAAGCAGTGATTAGATGAAGAAGAGGATGAGAAGGTGTAGGTTTAGGAATTTTCTCAGCAGGTTGAGTAGATGGTTGAGACAATGGACATGGAGATGAAACATGATCCATAGGATCAAGACATAAATTTCATGCCAAGAGCATCTAAGGTCAGACCACAGTCGTCGCTACCTTCAGAATCACGACAGGTCTCGAGCAAGCAAGGAGAGGTTGTTAGGTCCCTATACTACTAGTGTAACCCCTTATTGTTATTATTGAAACCCCCTTATTGTATTATTGTGCCCATATAGTCCCCATGTTGTTAATATTATGCCCCATAAAATCCCACTATTGTCATTGTTGTTCCCTTACAATATTATTGTTATGTAGGTTTAGATTGTATTGGGACCCCTTAGACTCCTATATATAGAAACGAGGTCTTGTCATTTGTATCATCTAAGAATTGTTCATTTTTGTAATGTAAAGGAGGTTTCCCCCTCAAAGAGGCTAAGTCTTAAGTCGTTGATCTATCTTTTCTATCTTTTTGTGAACTGGTTTCATAACATTTGATATCATAGCTTTTGATTCTAGGGTTTTGCTACTCCAAACAGGTCATCGTGGAATTTTCGCTATAATATTTTCACCACGAAGTCTCAAAAGCTAAAAACAAAACCCATTTGAGCTGAAATTGTTCTAAACCTTAGGTCTAAATTCAGATCTTGTCTCGCTATATTTTCGGAGATATGATCTGAGGAAGTTAGGGTTTTTGCAAGCTCTTGAATTCCATTGCAAATAGGTTATCGTGGAATTTTCACTATAATTATTTTTATACGAAGGTTAATACTCTAATATTAAAACCCATTTGAGCCGAAATCTGGATGAAGCTCAAGCTGAATTGCATATATTGTTTCACTATAGTTTCGAAGATATGATCCAAGGAAGTTAGGGTTTTGGCAGGCTCCCGAATTACATCCCAAACAAGTGACATTGATAAAATCGTTATAACTTTCTCTCTAAGAATCAGATTTAAATTTCGTAAGAAGTTACAGAAAGATGATGGACTATAGTTTTATATGTATTGATTTCAGATCCTAAAGTCGAAAAAGTGACACATGGCAGGTCGTACAAGTTCGCTCTACTGAACTAATCTATAATTTGGTCATCGTAGGAGATTTGGCATAACACTTTATTGAATAATCAAATATTAATCAGACTAGTGGGGTTAGAAATAGGACTTAGAGGGATACCACAGGTAGGAAGTACAAAACTTAAATATCTGAAATTACAGAGTTACAGTCGTTTAAATATCGAGCTGCTAAAAGTAAGAAAAATAATGACTCGAATCAAGAAAATAGAAACACCTAGTAAGAAAAATTGAATGGATGATTTAAAGAATGATATCGAAGCTAAGATAAATAATTTTATAAGTGCCATGGAAGTTAATTTCAATGGTATGAAGGAATATTTGAAGAAATACATGGAAGGTTTGAAGGAAGGTGGGATAAAGCTGCTACAAGAAAAGCCTCCTAATGAAGAAAAGGTAGTAGAGAAAACTCATGATGAGAAAGAAATAAATGTTAATCATGATTTCATAGAATCTAACATTGGATTGAAGACCCACCATATTCAAAAGATCGATAAGAGGAATTTTGATGGCAAGGATCCCATAACATGGATACTACAGATGGATAAATATTTTCATCTACATGATGTGCAATTGTTACAAAAGGTACGTATTACATCTTTATATTTAGAACCGAATCAATTTCTATGGTATAAAGGACTTTGTTCCAATAAACCACTTGTCACCTGGTCAATTTTCATGGAGGAAATGATAGCACACTATGAGGATACAAAGAGAAAAACCTTCTTTAGCCAATTGATAAATCTCAAACAAAAGGGTTCAATGACAGAGCACATTGATGACTTCCAAAAATTGAATATAAGAGTAAATGATATTCCAGAGAATCAGAGGATTGATGTCTTCATATGGACTTTAAAGGATAACATTCAATAGGAGGTTCATTTTTGGGAACCTGATTCATTGGAGAAGACATTTAGGTTGGCAAGAAAAATGGAAAGAATAATTATGCCAACAAGGAAGCCTACCACTCACAACTATAAAGATGGAAGTTTTGTTGTTCCTAACCTTTCACCGCCTATAAGTTTGACACCACAACAATTAGAAGAAAAAAGAGCAAAAGGCCTTTCTTACAATTGTGATAGAAAATACATTAAAAGTCATAAGCCTGCTAAGAAGAAATTAATTTACATAGATAGGGAAGATGAGAATGAAAGGGAACAAGAAACATTAAAAGAAGAGGATATACACCAAGAACCAATCCCAGAGAAAGAAGAAATGAATCTGACCATATCATCTAATACATTGACAGGAATTACCACTCCTCAAACTCTCAATATAGAAGGGCATATCAAGAAGAAAAAGGTAATAGTGTTAATTGATTCGGGTAGTACCCATAATTTTATTCATTGTAAGATAGCCAAGGAATTCAATTTCTTCCTATATCCAGCACCAGAGTGTCAAGTAATGCTTGCAAATGGAGGAACCATAAATTTCTTTGGAAAGTGCCATAATATCAAGCTATCCATGGGAGAATATGCCTTGAATAGTCCAATGATTTCCATTCCAATGGGTGGCACAGATGTTGTACTAGGAATCCAATGGCTACAATCTTTGGGTACGATAGCTTTTAATTTTCAAGAACTTTTCCTGAATTTTTTTTGGGAAGGAAAGGAAGGTGAATTCAGGGGTATCATAGGGAAACTAGGAAAGATGATCAGATCTAATAGCATGAAAAAGCTTCTAAAGAAAGAACAACGTGGTGTAATTGCACAATTATGTCACTAGAGGTTCCCACATTGAAATCATCTATTTCTCCAGATCTCCAAAACGTTTTGGACAATCATTCCAAGGTGTTTGAGACTCCCAAAGGCCTCCCACCTATTCATGATTATGATCATTTTATTCATTTGATTCGAGGAAGTGTTACCCCAAACATCAGGCCTTATAGATATCCATATGCCCAAAAGAGTGAAATTGAATGTATGGTTGCAGAAATGCTAGAGGTTGGTATAATTCAACCTAGTCAAAGTTCTTTCTCTGCTCCAATGGTATTGGTACACAAGAAGGATGGATCATGGTGCATGTGTCTAGATTATAGGGAGCTCAACAAGCTTACTATTAAAGATAAATTTCCCATTCCTGTCATTGATGAATTATTGGATGAATTACATGGAGCAATTTACTTCACCAAGTTGGATCTTCGTTCAAGATATCATTAAATCAGAATGAAGATTGAAGATATTCTAAAAACAACATCTAGAACTCATGACTGTCATTATGAATTTTTGGTTATGCCATTTGGCCTTACCAATGCACCTTATACATTTCAAAGTTTGATGAATTCCATTTTCAAACCCTTCCTTAGAAAATTTTTGTTAATATTTTTTGATGATATACTAATCTAGAGTAAGTCTTGGAAGGATCATGTTCAACATCTTGAGGGGTGTGCTCAAACTATTAGAGGAGAAACAATTATATGCAAAAATCTCCAAATGTTTCTTTGGAGTACAAGAGGTGGAATATTTGGGGTACTCAATTAGCTCATAGCTCATCTTATCATCCTCAATCTGATGGGCAAACTGAGATAGAGAACAAATGTTTGGAAGGATATTTTCATTGCTTTGTATATGATAAACAGACACAATGGGTCAAGTGGTTGCCTCTGCTTGAATGGTGGTATAACAATTCCTTCCATACTACAGCAAAAATGACCCCATTTATGGAACTCTATGGATATCATCCACCATCCATCACATAATATTTAAAAGAAAATTATAAAGTTAAAGCAATGGAATATCACATCAACCATCAACAATAAGTTCTCAAACTCTTAAAGGATAACCTCACTTTCACACAGAATAGAATGAAACAACAGGCAGATCAACTTCACATCGAAAGAAGTTTTGATGTAGGTGACTGGGTATTTCTATGACTACAACCATACAAACAAATGTCCCTCAAGCAAGCTAAGCAGGATAATAAATTATCGCCAAATTATTATGGTCCATACAAGGTTTTACAAAATATTGGTCCTATGGCATACAAATTGGATCTTCCTGCATCTTCCCAAGTGCACCCAATTTTCCATGTTTCATGCTTAAATAAGGTTATAGGTGAGAAGATCCCAGTTCAAACAATATTTCCAGAACTTGATGAGGAAGGAAAAATCATATTGGAACTGGAAGTAGTCACAAAAACAAGAAATCGACAGCTATGAAATCGATCAATTTTAGAGTATCTCATCAGCTGGAAGAACTTACCAACTAAAAATTCCACATGGGAGGATGAGAATTTTATACAGAAGCATCCATAACTACTAAAACGTTGAGGACAACACCTTTTGAAGGAGAGGGGGGTGTTAGGTCCCTATACTACTAGTGTAACCCCTTATTGTTATTAGTGCAACCCCCTTATTGTATTATTGTACCCATATAGTCCCCATGTTGTTATTATTATGCCCCATAGAAGCCCACTATTGTCATTGTTGCTCCCTTACAATATTATTGTTATGTAGGCTCGGATTGTATTGGGACCCCTTAGACTCCTATATATAGAAAGGTGGTCTTTTCACTTGTATCATCCAAGAATTGATCATTTGTGTAATGTAAAGGAGGTTTCCCCCTCGAAGAGGCTGATTTTTAAGTTGTTGATCTATCTTTTCTATCTTTTTTTGAGTTGGTTTCATAATATAGGTTGTTCTCCTTGATCATGATCCCGAGATGGATTTATACAATTTTTCATTCGACAAGTCATAACACAGGATTGTACATGGAAGAATAAAATAGATCCTAGATGATCACACACCTCCTGCACAGATAGAGGAAAAGGTGACTATATCAGATGTTAGAAGACATCTAGCTTCCATGTTCGAGGCTTCTAAGGATTATGAAAAAGCCACGAGTTCAACAATCAAGTTCTTGATAGCAGAGAATGGTTAGATGGTGAAGGACTTGCAAGAGGCTAGGAAGATAATAGAGAAGTCTATAGGATCCACTATAGTAGAAATGAAGAAAGCAATACTTGCACAGATATCAACTTTGGAGACCACCATGGAGACATTGTATATAAGATTTTTCACTGTGCACAAAGTGGTTTTCCATCTATACGGTTTTCAGAAGTAGTGTGGAAAGACAACCCAAACTCTCAAAGACTTCCACATTGCCATTGCGCATGTACAGGAATGGACAATGAGGTACAAAGGGGCCTCGATTTACCTGCACAAGATGATGAAGCCATAGGTAGAGCTAGGCAAAGCACGGATTTAGATGTTGATCCAAAACTATGAGCATCTCCCTCCTCTCATCAGTAACATTGAGGCTTCCTATGCATGGTTGTAGTAGAGTCTGGATGTCATAGTGAGGACACACAAGACCCCTTCCATCGGAACCCTCAATCAAGACATGAGGAAGAACCAAGTCATGTTGGAGGTCAACAGGTACATAGAGCGGTTGATGCGTGAAGCCACTAGTAATGACTTGAATATGAGTTTAAAGAACATGTAGAAGTATAGCGGTGGTCCCGCCACACTCAAGACAATGTTGTGCATGCTTCAAAATGAGTTGGATAGAGATTTCATAACCATATACCCGAAAACCATGGAGGAAAGAGTCTGCTTCGATAAAGACATGACCAAATAGTATGGAGACACGAATGCAAAGTACCAATCTTGGTATCAATTCGTCACTGGAGATCACCATGAGGAGGTTATGAGTTGGTCTTTCCCCAAGACCCTAATTGATGTTGTTTGTATTGTTAGGCTCACTCAAGCCTATTTTTGTCCCACATGTGTATATGTAGAAATTTTATTATTGTAAATATATTGTAAGTGAAATTCCAAGTGTCATTAGTGGAATGTGAACAGTCACTATGTAATGCAAAGAGTCATCAGGGTAGTCTAAGAGTCAAAGGGGAATGTCAAGGGTCACCCCACCCTTTTCTATATATAGAACCTCATAACTCATAGTACAGGATTTTGGAATCTAAGCTTTTGGCTAGGAATTCCTTAGAGGAGGCTTGGAGAGTATTGTGATGAGCCTTGGCTTCTCCACAGTGTAGAGTGAGTACATCTCTTTGGAGGAGCAGACAACATTGACTGTAATGTCCATTATTGGGGTTAGTGGATGTCAATGGTGGATGTATGGATGGAACTTTCACTTAATATATATAACTAATCCATCACATTTTCATGCACATGTTGTTATTGTATTTTGACTATTCTGGTTACTTGAGCAATGTATGTTATTTCACTTACACATTTGTGTATGAACTATTTTGTATACGATTGTATGAATCTTTTTGAAGACATGTTTTTGTATTAACCTGTCACTATAGATTGTGGACTATTCCACTTCCAGCTTGTGATGTCATTCAACTCGCGTGTTACTTTCAGGTTGCGTACTATTATAGGATTCTAAGGGACACACTTCCTTTTCCCCTTGTTGTGTTAGAACCCCCATCCATCTCACCTAACTTGGTGCGAGGTCACACACTTTATTCTAACAAAGTTATGATACTTACCTCTGCGTGCTACCATAGTCAAGGCACTACTTTACTACCCACTGCTAGAGATCCTACTCCAAATAGTCTGATGTCTAGGTGGGACTTCTTACTAGGGATATCCCCTAACATGTTGGCAGGTCCAACACTGTCAAGACTTCTTCAATTCATTCAGCCAAAATAATAAAACACTTGTAGAAACGTAAT
This sequence comes from Pinus tabuliformis, assembly GCA_031772625.1. Lineage (NCBI taxonomy): Eukaryota > Viridiplantae > Streptophyta > Pinopsida > Pinales > Pinaceae > Pinus > Pinus tabuliformis. The sequence goes on along the minus strand of CM062820.1, from coordinate 1,111,026,470 downwards.
ATAGCCTCTAACACTCTCAACTTGAACATTTTTACATATTCTTTCATCATTAAATACAATAATTAATTTGAAATTACCACTCTAGGTGGTAAAATTCATTACACAAAGGTTTAATAGGCTAGATACAATGCATTTGCATAAAAACAAGAATTACCATATAGAAGTTACCATAATTAAGAAACATAATTGATTCAAATCTTACAAAAAATTAGAAACATCATGTATGTACTTATCAACTAAACTAACTTATCCATGCTTATCTGACCACTATAATCACTTCTAGAATGTCCAAAAATAGAAATTTCTAAAAATAACCATAATTGATAAACATGCCCAGTAGTGTGAAATAGGTTTCCAAATTAGCATGGTTGCAGGATGTAATGGATAAAATTGAGCAGGTGGGTGTGCTTGAGATGATGTTGTGTTGGTGTAAATCCTCTGAGATGCCCTCTTTAGCCTCTGCAGACCTCCCAACTAATCTAATTGCCATGTGCGTAGCACTTGTGTAGCAGATATGAAATTCTGAACTTGTATTGACAACTCCCACTCCAAATTGATTGTAGTGACCAGTCAACCACCTCATTCAACCATATAGAACCTAGCATACTTCCAACATACCAAAATATGACATTATGTCACTACATAAGAATCCCTTAGTTATACGGATTTCTCCTTCAACAAAAGGAAACAAAGCATATAACTTCAAAAACTTCAAAAATGGAAACATGAATAGGACCTCCTTATGCCACCTCAGTTTTGGGCAGACTCAGCTAATATGCCAAGGCTACCTCCTCCTACTCTTTATATATGACTTTTTGGGTTCCTTGGATTGATTTGTAACCGTGGCCTACTTGCTAGATGACTGCTCGGCTTGATTGGATGATTGCTTGGCTTTCTGGAGTTTTTTTTCTAGTCCTGGCCAGCTTTTGTCTCATCAATCTTAACCTTCTTCTCATGATCAAATTTCTTTTGTAGTATATATTTATTTGCCTATGTAAAGATAGAGTCCATTTAAAAACTACCTTGGATTTATCAATTGTTTCAAGAGTTTCCAACACTTGAGCATAGAGTTCCTCTGTGTACCTTTCATTACTTTCAACCACACCATCAACCTGATGTTGGCACTCCTCAATTTGCTCTAATAGTTTCTATTACTGGAAGGGTCTCTTTCATTTATTCTTCCCTCTTAGCTATTGACCTCATCTTAGGTCTTCTTGGTTGTTATGACACATGGAAGTCTTCCACATCAACCACTTTATTTGCTTTGTCTTGAGTTGTAGGTCTAGAAGGCCTCGTAGATGGATCACCTTCACTATATTAGGTTTCCTATGCTACTTTTTGTTTAAGCTCTCTATTTTCCTTTTGCAAATAAGCCACCATGATATGATCTTTTTCAAGGGTGTCTTGCAACTCTATGATTTTTAGGTACTTTTCCTCCATCAAAGCCTCTTGGCTATCTCCTCCAAATTCTTGACCACCTTCGTCCAATTGCTCTGATGCATCATCATTTGGCTTAATTGTCTTCTTAGAGGTTGTATCCTCAATCATATTTTTTGTAGTTGATATGGTTTTTGGTCTATGGAGAAACTGTGTTTCTTCTTGGGTAGCTTGTGGCATCTTACCTTTCCCTGCATCTACTTCTCTCTTATCCTTCAATGAATTTTCTATCTTTTCAAATTTAGGCCTGCTAACGTATTCTTCAATTGCAGGTGCTTCTTCATTAGTGCCCACTGATGGAATATCTTCTTGAGTTTTAGAGTTGTCTGAATGGGCCAACAAACCTGAGGCTAACAAGAAAGCATCCCAATACCTCTTCCTCCTCTCTACCTCATTCAAGACCAACAATTTGATTAGTGTAACTCGGAACAAACTAGGAAAATGTTTTTCTCCCTTCAACTAAACCTTTTCTGCCATTTTTCCCAATATTTTGAAGACATAATGAAGTAAGTTAAGTCTCCTCTTGCCAGTGAAGTGCACGAGTAGCCTAATATGGTATTGGTATACTTTGCTAAAGCGGCCCTCACAGGTGAAGTATCTTTGTATTACCTTCAATAGTTTGTTGTGGTGTTTCAACAGGTAATTTCTTGGAAATTTAGGCCCATACTTGCCTTTATATTGACGTTTTAGAAAGTATTTGTAGTGCGATGCATCAAGTTCCATGCCTTTGAACCAGATTTCACCAAGTAACATTATCCCTGTGGCTTGGGAGATGTTTTCCTATGAAACTGTGAACTCCAAGTCCCCAATCTTCACCTGGTTACCTTTGAGACTAAGAGCAAATAGATTGGTCTGTTGAAAGTAAACCATTGGTTTGAATCTTCTCATAAAACTCCATACAACCTATTTGTTCAAATGCTACTCGGATAATCGAGTCAGCATTGACCATCTCCAAACTCGTAGGTTCAAATTGGACCACCTCTCCTCCCTTTGTTTTCCTTCTATTCCCATGGTTTTCCATCTAATTATGTAGATTGCTAAACACCCCTCCAAATCCAATCTCGTGTAAAAAAAAAAATGTGGACAGAGGATTAAGGGACAGCGTAATGGATAGAGGATTAAGTGATAGCACAACGATTCAATAGAGGATAGCATGATGAACAGGTAATTGAGTGACAACGTGATGAACATGTATTAATCTAGCTGATATCAATTTCAATGAGGTGAATGACTTTGGGTTTTTGGGAAAAACAAACACTAACAACCTTATATGGTGAATTCTTATGATAGAACACATATTTACATATGAAATACAAGCCAAAACAATATAAAACTTAGCTGAGAGGCTATGTAGGTCTTTCAATGGTGTAAACTGAGTCTTGGGTTATATGAGCGAACACATATAAAACCCACAGAGCTGCGAAATATGGACTTTGTAGTGACCAACAACATATAGACTTTGCACAGCAAATACGAAGAAAATTTTGAACACAATCAATCTATAACAATGCCCAATCAATTATCTAATGAAAACAATGACTGGAGAGTATTATTCCTATCTCAGACAACATGAAAAAACGAGGATAAGGAGAAAAGGCTTATACAGACCCCCGTGAAGACTCTAAACCATGTGCGCAGTAGTTGAGTAGCATGGCAGTTTTCACAGAGGTTACGTAGTGACCTCTTTCCACCTGAGTTCCAAACACTAACTTTTGACCTTTTGCAAGCTTTCAAAACTTTTCAGAGTGCAAGATAAAATGGAGTAGGAATGAGCACAAATTCAAAAAAAAAATGAAATTAATGCTTCCATATGCCTTGTTTCATGTCATAAGGGTGAATTTTGGGTGGAGGAAGAGTGAGGTGACATGAGGATATTCTTCATCGATGAGACCAATGACGAGAATTAAAGGCCACTAACCAGACCCATAAAAATTTTAACTAACTGAAATGACTCCTTGAGCCCTCAATGATTCCTTTTCCCTCTATGATTACACAATTTAAATTATGACCTTATGACTCTCACATGGATTTTAGACTTTAGACTTCTACAAAAGTCAAATTTAGGTTCAAAGACCCCTTTATGACATGAACCTTTACAATGGGTATGACAACCTATGACACACACAAACCCTTTCACATAGGAACCTTTAGGCTATGACACATAGTGATCCATAAGCTAAAATTTACAAACAGACCTCCAAAATGAAATAGTAAGATAAGAGAACACTTTGATTCCTGGACTATAGGACCCTAACAATATGTACAAATACATAGACAGACACACTAGGTGTATTTCATGTTTGGACAACAAATTTAAATGTTAGAAAAATTAGATGGCTACAATTTTAGTTGAATATTAATTTGAAATCAAGCACATCTCGGTGAACAAAAATGAGGTGTTTCATGTAATCAATAGAAGGGTGCATAAATTGCATGTTATAACCATAAGTATATGAAAATTTGATTTAAAGCTTAGAGTTTTAGAGATTGAAATTTCATAACAATGATACATGAAAATAAGAAAAGATCTACAAAAGGGTAATTGACAACTAAATTACATAAATTATTAGCTAAGAAAAGATGGAATCCTCATGTACAACGGAAAAAATTATGTGCCAAATTCTTAAGTGTTGAAAAATATGGTTTTGAGTGAGATGCATAATGTATCATATGTTGGACATCCAAAGTATCAAAAAACAATTTCTGTTGTACGAGGTGAATACTTTTGGCCATGTATGAAAAAGGGAAGTGGCTGATTATATATCTAGGTGTTTGGAATGCCAAAAAATGAATTTTAAGAATAGGAATTCAACTAAATTGTTGTAACTAAGGCCTGTTCCTGCATGAAGTGAGAAATAATTTTTGTTGATTTTATTACCAAACTACCCAAGACTCTGAGGTAGCATGATTCCATCATGGTGGTGTTGGATAGGCTCATTAAGGCTACCTATTTTATTCCAATGAAGTTAACATCAAAATTTATAGAAAGGGATCCCAAGTTTACATCAAAATTTTGAAAAGGTATATTCAAGGGATTTGAACCAATTTGAAATTTAGTAAAGAATATCACCCAAAGTTAAATGGGTAAAAAAATAGGGTCAATCAAGTGATTGAATTTTTTTTGAGGATGTATGTGATGGATAAACCATTAAAGTGGGAAGAATATTTGAATTTGGTGAATTTTTCCTATAAAAATGGGTGTCAAACATATTTTATTATGAGTTCATTTGAGGATTTGAATGGAAATAAGTGTAATACATTTGTGAGTTTAGTTAACCTAGTGGATAGGGTTATTGTTGGACCATTTCTCAGGGAAATGAAAGAGAAAATGGTGAAAATAAATGAAACTTGAAGGCTACTCAAGACAAGTAGAAGAGTTATATAGATAAAGAAAGGAGAAATAGGGAATTCAAATTTGGTGATCATGCCTTCCTAAAATAAAAGCAAAAAATAACTCATTAAAATTCGGGAGTTGTTCAAAGTTGGAAGCTAGATTTTGTGGGCCATTTGATATCATGGAGAGGACCAACCTAATCATATATAGACATGCCTTGCCAATATCCATGCATATTGATAATGTGTTTCATATTTATTTACCTAAAAGGTATGTTAATCATGCCATTGATTGGAATGATTCAAGTGTAGCCTAAGAGAGACTTATAGGTTTAGACAATGGGAATTTCATCCAAGAATAGCAAGGTACCTTAGGATGAAGCCATAGCCTTGGTAAAGGTTTTGTGGAATTATTATTGTCCTGACAATACTACATGGGAGCATGAGATGTATAACAGATGAGTTCCCTCGTATTTTTGAGTAGTTCTATCTGTACATGTTTATATAATGCACTAACAGTGGTGTGTAAATAAGGGGGAGGAGAATGTAACACCCCCAAGATGACCCCTATGTATACTATACTTATTTTTGGGCCTTGTGTGCCAATGTTTACATTTTTTGAGGCTAGAATATTTGTGTGCTTTTAGGATGGTGAGCCTATGTGCTAAAAGGCTAGTAAACCTCGATATGTAAATATTTGTTCACACTAATCTTAATAAAACTGTGTTGTTACTATAGACCTGTTAATTTTAAATATTGTTCTATGTTGTTTCAATTACTTCATCCCAAATAAATTCTTCATTTAGAAATGCATCCAAGTATTAATAATGTTTCCAATCACAAACAATAATTGAATATAGAAAAATATATGCAATGACAAAGGAGACAATGTCACAACCATAAGAGACACCAGATTGGTCAAATACCAAGGGAAAACCCCATTAGGGGTAAAACCCTTTCAAATATTTTTCTTATTAGATTGTCATAAAATGTTTAAGCAGAGAGTACAATGATCCCAATAAATAATCATCCAGAAAAGATTTACCCAATACAAATAAAAAACAGACTTCTAGAATTACCGTACAACAGAGAGAAACCTTCCAGCCTTCATACATCTACGGTTAACTATCAATCCCTAGCTCAAAAATCCAGTCGCACTCGTCAAGTTATTCTACGAGTGATTTTGTCTTCCTAGTCACTCCCCGAGACACTATGAACGAGCTACTATGGCTTCTTGGTCTCTCTCTGAAGCACTATAAGCGAGTGACTCTAGTCAGATCTTCCCTGAACTCTCTCAAAGCCTTAGTTTCACCCTTCAAGATGATATGCGAGCAACTCTGGCTTCCGAATCACATCTCTAAGGCACTATGAGCGTGGGACTGTAGTCGTATCTGACCTGTGATAAGCATGCAATTGGAAAAATAAACCTTAAAGATGTATGAGCGTCAGACATATAATTTTGAACCTTGCGCGAGCTTCCTCCATCAGACCTTTGCGAACCAAACAATCAAAGAAGAGAAGATGCTTCATAATGATGATCAAATGAGCTTGAGTTCTCTTGTATTTATAGGTTTCCATGGGGTTCCATTTCATGTTGAGGCTGACCTATCTAATTGTACATGTGTGTGAGATCGACCTATCACAATGTACATGAGTGGGTACATAAATTCAAAAACCAACTTCTGCTTTTCCAAATGAGGTGTTCTTTAGGTCGATTTTGGTCCTCTCAAAAAGAGGAATTCAGTGCAAACATCATATTTGTCATATGAGCTTTCCATAGTGGAATTTAAATTTAGTTGCATAAATTAACACTCCCTCTCAACTAGGAAGAATTCCACCTGTCAATATTTGTTTATTGATCATCATATGATCCCGTTATATTGTCATCATATAGTGTCCATATTAGCTCAACTCTATTTGCTGAAAAATTCTTGAACCTAAAAGAAGAAGAATCAGGGAGCATTAGCTTCCACCCTCTCTCTCATGGGGGATTCACATATCTCAACCCCATATTGAGCAATAGGATATCCAAACACATCGGGGAGCTCATTCTCAACCCGAAACCACAAAGGGGATAAAATCTCCACCCAATCCTATTGATTGTTGATCTTCTCATCAATGACCCTCAAGATTCATGAGGTAGAACACCTGAATCATAATCCACTTGGGTTCTACACCCCAAGTACACTCAACCCATTGGCCAAACGGGGAGCAGTATTCTCAACAAGCTTGGCTTGTGGGTATGATGCCAATTGGGGTATACTATGCATAGAATAGATAGGGAAGAAACATCTCCAACCCTATGGGTAGATATGGGAGCAGTATCTCCAACCCTACGGGTAGATGTGGGAGCAGTATCTCCAACCCTATGGGTAATAGATAGGGGTAATACCCTATTGTCCAAAGATCCCTTATTAGGTCCCTATACTATTAGTGTAACCCCTTATTGTTATTAGTGAAACCCCCTTATTGTATTATTGTGTCCATATAGTCCCCATGTTGTTATTATTATGCCCCATAGAAGCCCGTTGTTGTTATTGTTTTCCCCTACAATATTATTGTTATGTAGGCTCTGATTCTATTGGTACCCCTTAGACTCCTATATATAGAAAGGAGGTCTTGTCATTGTATCATCGAAGAATTGTTCATTTGTGTAATGCAAAGGAGGTTTCCCCCTCAAAGAGGCTGATTTTGAAGTCGTTGATATATATTTTCTATCTTTTTGTGAGCTAGTTTCATAACATTTGGTATCAAAGCTTTGGATTCTAGGGTTTCTCTGCTCCAAAATGGTCATCATGGAAGTTTTGTTATAACTTTTTCTTTACGAAGTTTAAGAAGCTAAAAAAAAAACCATTTGAGCTGAAATTGTTATGAACCTTGGGTCAAAATGTTAGATCTTATCTCACTATATTTTCAATGATATGATATGAGGAAGTTAAGGTTTTTGCAATCTCAAAAATTCCATCTCAAACAAGTCATCGTGGAATTTTTGATATAATGTTGTTTCTGCAAAGGTTCTGACTCTAAAATTAAAACCCATTTGAGCAAAAATCTTGGTGAAGCATGGAATTGAATGGTAGATATTGTTTCACCATATATTTGTAGATACGGTCTAAGACATTTAGGGTTTTTTCAGGCTCCCAAATCACATCCCAAATAGGTAATCATGGGAAAATCATCACATCTTTCTCTCTGAGTATCATATTGAAATTTCATAAGAAGATACAAAAAGAGGATGGAATTTACTTTTCTGTGTATTGTTTTCAAGTCCGAAGGTTGAAACAATGACACATGACACTTTGTACAAGTTTGCTCTACTGAAAAAGTATATAATCAGGTCATCTTGGGAGATTGGGAATAACTCTTTCTTGGAGAATCCAATTTCGATTAGAATCATAGCATTGGAAAAAGGATGCATAGGGATACCGCAGGTCGTAATTTTAGACCTTGGAGATCTGAAATTTCAGAGATACAACAGATTCAAGATCGAGCTGCTAAAAGCAAGAAAAAGAATGACTCGAATCAAGAAAAAGAAACACTTAGTAAGCAAAATTGGAGGGATGATTTGAAGAAGGTGATCGAAGATATGATCAATAAGATAAATGGTATAGAAGAAAAATTGAATGGAAACCTGGAATATTTTAAGAAATACATGGAAGGTTTGAAGGAAGGTGGGACAAAGTCAGTACAAGAAAGGCTTCCTAATGTCGAAAAATTAGTAGAGGAAATTCATGATGAGAACAAAAGAAATGTTAATCATGATTTCATAGACTCTAACGTTGGATTGAAGACCCACCATATTCTAAATATAGATATTAGGAAATTGCATGGCAAGGATCCAGTAACTTGGATACTACAGATGGAGCAATATTATGATCTACATGATGTGCAACCACCATAAAAGATACATATTGCATCTTTATATTTAGAACCGAAACAGTTTGTATGGTATAGAGGGACTTGTTCTCGTAAACAACTTGTCACCTAGTCAATTTTCACAGAGAAAATGATAACACATTATGAGGATACAAAGAGAAACACCTTCTTTAGCCAATTGATAAATCTCAAACAAAAGGGTTCAATGGCAAAGCACATTTAGGAATTCCAAAAATTGAATATAAGGGTAAATGATATTCTAGAGAAGCATAGGATTGAAGTCTTTATAGGAAATTTAAATGATAACATCCAACATGAGGTTCGCCTTTGGGAACCTGATTCATTGTAGAAGGCATACAAGTTGGCAACAAAAATTGAAAGCAAAATTATGGCAATAAGGAAGCCTACCACTCATAACTATAACTATGGAAGTGTTGTTCCTCCTAACCTTTCACCACCTACAAGGTTGAAACCACAACAATTGGAAGAAAAAAAAGCAAAAGGGCTTTGTTACAATTGTGATAGAAAATGCACTAAAGGTCAAAAGTGTGTTGTGAAGAAATTAATTTACATAGATGGGGAAGAGGAGCAAGAAAAGGAACAAGAAGAAACACACCAGGAACCAATCCTAGAGAAAGAAGAAATGAATTTGATCATATCTTGTAATGCATTGACAGGAATTACCACTCCTCAAACTCTCAAGATAGAAAGGCATATCAAGAATAAAAAGGTAATAGTGTTGATTGATTCGGGTAGTACCCATAATTTTATTCATTGTAAGATAGCCAAGGAATTCAATTGCTTCCTATATCCAGCACCAGAGTGTCAAGTAATGGTTGAAAATAGAGGAACCATAAATTACTCTGGAAAGTGCCATAATATCAAACTATACATGGGAGAATATGTCTTGAATAGTCCAATGCTTTCCATTCCAATGGGTGGTGAAAATGTTATACTAGCGTTCCAATGGCTACAATCTTTGGGTACCATAGCTTTTAATTTTCAAGAACTTTTCTTGAAATTTTTTTGGGAAGGAAAGGAAGTTCAATTAATGGGTATCGTAGGGAAACTGGGAAAGATAATCATCTCTAACAGCATGATAAAGCTTCTAAAGAAAGAACAACAGGGCATAATTACACAATTATGTTCACTATAGGTTCCCACATCCAAATCATCTATTTCTCTAGATCTCAAAAACGTTTTGGACAATCATTCCAAAGTATTTGAGACTTCCAAAGGCCTCCCACCTATTTTTGATCATGATCATGTTATTCATTTGATTCCAGAAGTGTTCCACCAAACATCAGGCCTTACAGATATCCATATGCCCAAAAGAGTGGAATTGAACATATGGTTGCAGAAATGCTAGAGGTTGGTATAATTGAACCTAGTCAAAGTTCTTTCTCTGTTGCAGTGGTATTGGTACACAAGAAGGATGGATCATGGCACATGTGTCTGGATTATAGGGATCTCAACAAGCTTACTATTAAAGATAAATTTCCCATTCCTATCATTGATGAATTATTGGATGAATTAAATGGAGCAATTTACTTCACCAAGTTGGATCTTCGTTCAGGATATCGTCAAATCAGAATGAAGACTGAAGACATTCCAAAAACAACATTTATAACTCATGAGGGTCATTATGAATTTTTGGTCATGCCTTTTGGCCTTACCAATGCACCTTCTACATTTCAAGGTTTGATGAATTTCGTTTTCAAACCCTTCCTTAGAAAATTTGTTTTAGTATATTTTTTGATGATATACTAATCTACAAAAAATCTTGGAAGGATCATGTTCAACATGTTGACAAGGTGCTCAAACAATTGGAGGAGAAACAATTATATGCGAAAATCTCCAAATGTTTCTTTGGAGTACAAGAGGTGGAATATTTGGGTACTCAGTTAGCTCATAGCTCGTATTGTGATCCTCAATCTGATGGGAAAACTGAGATAGCGAACAAATGTTTGGAAGGATATCTCCATTGCTTTGTTTCTGATAAACAAACCCAATGTGTCAAGTGGTTGCCTGTTGGTGAAATTATATGTGTTATAGTTTCCAACATTAAATTATCAATCTGGGGCTCGTAATCTTCGAGGCACAAGCGCAGGAAACACAAGATTAGAGCATCTAGCCTAAACTAGAGGAAGAAATCAACTTGTTGTTTAAGTAGAGAATGCGGTTCTAATTTAAAATTAATCAATTAACAAAATAACATGCTCAAGAGCCCACGGGGCTTTGGATTGACGGTGAATGGGTGCACTGTTAAGGCACTCCTTGCGATAGGTCACCGTTTCAAATCCCCCGTGGGTACTTAGGTTAGTCTAATAGATTAAAAAAAAATAACATGCTCAAGCAACATGGATTTCTATCGCAAAAGAATATCAATCATCATTCAAATAATCTAACCATTGTTTTAAAGTGAATTATTATGTCAATCCTATTGATCAGAATGTAAATAAAAGAGAAATAATTGCACAAACTAAGGAATGTCAATAAAGTAGAAAAGAACACCTATCTAAAAAGCAATCCTATCCTAATAAACAAAAGAGGAACTATTAAAATATCCTATTCATCTAAAGAAACTCATTACAACTAATCTACGAAAACCTTCAATTTGAAACTCCTAATATAGGTGAAATAAATCACTTGAAAGGAAATTAAAAATCATGAAACTCATAATTGAAATTTAGAATTAAATGAAAACCAAATCAAACTTCTAATACTCCCGGGTCACACATATCTACTGCTTTGACTTGATAAGCAAATTTAGTTCTACACTACAGAAATTCAATGTAAAGACTATTTTAACTCAACTCAAAGAAGTTGAATCTTAAACTAAAGACTTAGGAAAACCTAATCTGGAATTAATACTATCATAATAGAACTCATAAAATCGAAACTTAAACTACCACTATCATAATAGAAGGGAAATCGAATCTTCAACTAATACTGTCACAACAAACTTAGGGAAATAACTCAAGAAAATCAATCTGAAATCAATGTTATTTTAACAAAACTCAGGAAAGTCAAATCTGAAATTAACACTACAATAAAACTCAAAAAATCTTGTATTAATGCACACCAAACTTCAACGATAATTCAACCCTTTCTCATCATATTATGTCTTCAATCAAAGGAATATGAAACTAGATATGTTTGAACATTCGTGACAGTATAAGGTTCAAAAGCACACAAAGTATAAACTTAAATTCTTTCCCAGTTTCTAGTTGTAAACTCAAATGAACAATATTTCGTAAATGCTTCTGTATAGCCATATTCACGAAGGAAATGGCGATATGCCAAAATCAGTACCCAACAAGACCTTGATTGGTTTATGTCAAATGAGAAATAAGATTTACTTATGTCGATTTAGATCTATGAATCCACAATATGAATTTTGGTACATAATCAATCTAATAATTCAAAAACCTAAACACTAATTCTCCATGTGAGATTTACACTACAAACTAGTTCAACAACGCAATCCTAAGATCTAAACTAATTATGAGACTTGTTTCTAGAGATGGTGGGCCCTTGCCACTCCTAGACCAAGTTAGATTAACTCAATAAGAATAAAATTTAAATCATAACCTTCATACTCACAGGAAAAATTGACACTACAACTGGATTATATTAAGGTTCAAGCGTCAATACAAATATCATTCTGAAATCTCCTAAACATAGTATTCTTTACAAAATAGATAAATCATTTTTTCTGCTACTCCCCCAACGTACATGTAGAGAATTCCTTTTATACATAGCCTGGACCTCTAAAATATAACAACAATTGTCTATCTAATTAATTCAAAGGATCTGTGTAATCTTCCCAGTGAAGCAAGAGAGCTTCTCGATGGCTAATTTACCCAATCAGCACAACATATTCTTGGCAATCGTGGAAAACACAATCCTTGACTACTTGGTTAGTTGAGGTGGGTGGCTGACTAGATTATTTTCCCTTCTAGATCTTCAACCCCCATCCTCCACGTGGCTGCACAACCGTTCAGAACCGAAACTGTTCACGTTCAACAATTCTGTACTTAAGATCTGTACTTAAGAATTGTTTTGACCTTAACATCCTTTTGGTGATGAATTTTGTCGAATGGTTTCTGGATTATATGAAAGAGGATATTTTGAGCACGAGACAAGTCTCATAATGTCAATATTATTCACCATTTGATCACAAACTTCATATTTTCACCTAAAGCAATTTCGTACTCAACTACCTAGTAACTAGTTAAAATTGACTTGTGGAGACTTCTGGCAATAGAATGCTTCAACAAATGAACTTGGTGAAACCATCATTAGTAAATCATCGAAAATCATCGAAAATAATAAAAATAATGATAATCGACCACAAGGCATGGATGTGATTTGGCGATAAATGATGGAATTATGACGTGAAATGAGTATACTGGTGTCAGAATTTAGGTTATAAATGGCAATTTTGTATGATGGAAAAATGGGCATATTCGAGGCCCAACATTCCCCCATGCCTAAGGGTTTGCATGTCCTCATGCAAACAAATCTCTTATTCTTTGATAGGTTCTTATGGGACGACATTACTTGGATATTTGAAGGCATTGGTCCTTGTGGAGTAGCACTTACTTGAATGTTTGGAGGTGTTGGTTCTTGTGGTGCAACACTCTTCATACTCAATAGGTCTACTAATTTACTGAGCAATATAAATTGAGGACAAATAAGGGACGAGTGAAGGAGAGATGAGTGATGGAGATAGTGAATGGGTGATTGGTACTCTGTCTTCATAAGACTAATGTCTATAGGTGCTTTCCTTTATCATTTCATGGCAGTAATGACTTCATCCTAATGTTTTTCATCATGGAAGGAGAAGACATCATAGAGGCTGCTTTATCAAAGCACCATAAGGTTTTTTCTTTTAACATGGTCTTGTAATCAGAGTATATGTGGAGTGAATGGAAGGATAATAACAAGATGATGGTTTATGAAAGATGAAATTCATGGAATGAGAAGTGGTGAATCATTAAGTTTTTTTAACTTCTAATGAATTAGAGAATCATAAGCAAAATTTACCTCAAGTTTTACCTTTATCATTGATGTGCCTGGTGTTGCAAGATGAAGTGGAGGATGGAATGGCTAAAGTTGATGTGACTACTGATTTGATCTACTGAAGAAGAGCTAGAATACAATGCAGGCTGATTTGGATCTGTTGAAGGAAGCTGAAGACCTGAAGGATGAACTGAAAAGATGAAGGATGAACTGAAGGTCCCCTTCTCCCCCATGCCTGAGGAGTTGTATGTCCCCAAACAATTGAGGAAAGGTGACTACTACTGCAAATGATAATGGAAATGTTGATACAAAAATCAAAACTACTGCAAATCTGTGTCGAGATCTCAAAACCATATAGTCTTCAACCGCTACGCACCCATGTGCAATATTTCTTATGTGAATAAATGGTGTCAATGTCGAACATAAGCAAGAATCATTGGATTACCGACCATTGAGGAGATCATTAACCAATGCAAGATATCCCACCTTTGATGTTAATGGGAATCAAGGCACCAGGTACATTCCATTAGCCATGAATGAATTTGTCAAAGTCAAATGGACTGTATAATTCATCCACTAAGAAACATTGATGTATTTCCTTAGTAGAGGACAAGGATACCTACCATTAAGGCATGCAGACTCATAGGTACCTTATCTAACCCTAACCCTAATCCCAAATAATGTGCTGATGCGGATGGGATAAGGCCTGTTGGTAGGTGGGCCTTAAGGAATCCCACATAAACCAACACGAGTACAAGACATAATGAAATACATGATTTGAAGAACTCATACAAATTTACAAACTTTCTTGGGAACCTTGCTTGCCAGTTACCTGGATTTTAAGAAAACTCCCTGTCTAGTTGCTCCAAACAATTTGGTTTTCACAAAAGGACTTTTTTTTTCTCTTTACTATTTTCATTTATTTATTTACTAACTTTCCTACTATACTAGAGAAAATATGTCCTCCTTCAAGTGAAAGATAACTTCCAGTGAAGCCATGTGCGGATCAGGTACAAGGATACATTCATGCTCATATTTATCATATAAGATTTACAGTGTACATGAGCATGTGAAACTAGAAGTTGCAAATCATATGATGCTAAGAGGGTGTGAAGAAGAGAGTGATTCCTTGCTGGATTACTGGTTTGGAATCAATGCTCGATGTAATCATAGTGGTCTTGGTTCATTTCTTCATTTGGACATTGTTGCATGTCCTTTTCATTGGCCTCTTCGATCTCTAGTTTTAGGGGCTTCTCTCCAATAGATGTTGTCCATAAGTCCTCAGTTTCCTCTAAATATTGGAAAATGTGATTATTGGAGGATTCTAGCTCTTCATGTGGTTGTGGCTCATGGAAATGAGGTTCTTTGATCACTTCTGGAGAGGTAGAAAGGTTCTTGACTGTTGTCAAAATCTGCTCTTCCTGAGAGGTAGAGACCCCAGCTACTGCTAGGATTTGAGATAACTCCTTCAAATTCTTAATCATCCTTGAATCATTGTTTCTAGTTTATAAATCTTTGTCTCCACACATGAATTAGTACTTGGGGTTATTACATCACCCCAAAAATGTTTTGTCGTTTAAGAGCTTGAAAATTTTTAATGAATAAAAATTGATTGCAATAAAACTCACCAAACTTGAACTCCTCGCTTACTTGGACAACCAGACTTTGGAGTGCCCCAAAAAAATTGGATGTGTGGCTCTTCACTCACGTCTTACCCTCATCTCCACCCTATGATTTCCCTGCAACTAAGATCACACAAAAACTTGTGAAAGAAACTATGCTCTGATCCCTCTAGCACCTCCCAGGAAAAAGCACCAAAATGTTGGTGAAATTATGTGTTATAGTTTCCAACATTAAATTATCAACCTGGGGCTCGTAAGCTTCAAGGCACAAGTGCAGGGAATGCAGGATCAAAGCATCTAGCCTAAACTAGAGGAAGAAATCAACTTGTTGTTTAAGTACAGGATGCGGTTCTAATTTAAAATTAATCAATTAACAAAATAACATGCTCAAGAAACACATATTTCTATCGCAAAATAATATCAATCATCATTCAAATAATCTAACCATTGTTTTAAACTAAAGTATGATATCAATCCTATTGATCAAAATGTAAATAAAAGATAAATAATTGCACAAACTAAGGAATGTCAATAAAATAGAAAAGAACACCTATTTAAAAAGAAATCCTAAAGAAACTCAATACAACTAATCTATAAAAAGCTTCAATTTAAAACTCCTAATCTAGATGAAACAAATCACTTGAAAGGAAATTAAAAATCATGAAACTCGTAATTGAAATTCAGAATTAAATGAAAACCAAATCAAACTTCTACTACTCCTGGGTCACACATATCTACTGCTTTGACTTGATAAATAAATTTAATTCTACACGACAGAAATTCAATGGAAAGACTATTTTAATTAAACTCAAAGAAGTTGAATCTTAAACTAAAGACTTAGGAAAATCTAATCTGGAATTAATACTATCATAATAGAACTCATAAAATCGAAACTTAAACTACCACTATCATAATAGAAGGGAAATCAAATCTTCAACTAATACTGTCACAACAAACTCAGGAAAATAACTCAAGAAAATCAAATATGAAATCAATGTTATTTTAACAAAACTAAGGAAGTCAAATCTGAAATTAACACTACAATAAAACTTAGAAACTCTTGTATTAACGCACACCAAACTTCAACTATAATTCAACCCTTTCTCATCATATTATGTTTGAAATCAAAGGAATGTGAAACTATATATGTTTGAGCATTCGTGGCAATACAAGGTTCAGAAGCACACAAAGTATAAACTTATATTATTTCCCAGATTCTCGCTGTAAACTCAAATGAAAAATATTTTATAAAAGCTTGTGCATAGCCAGATTTCACGAAGGAAACAGTGACATGCCAAAATCATTACCCAACAAGACCTTGATTGGTTTATGTCAAATGAGAAATAAGATTACTTATGTCGATTTAGATCTATGACTCCACAATATGAATTTAGGTACATAATCAATCTAATAATTCAAAAACCTGAACACTAATTCTCCATGCAAGATTTACACTACAAACCAGTTCAACAACGCAATCCTAAGATCTAAACTAATTATGAGACTTGTTTCCAGAGGTGGTGGGACCTTGCCACTCCTGGAGCAAGTTAGATTAACTCAATAATAATAAAATTTAAAGCATAGCCTTCATACTCATAGGAAAAATTGACACTGCAACTAGATTATATTAAGGTTCAAGTGTTAATACAAATGTCATTATGAAATCTCCTGAACAGAGTATTCTTTACAAAATAGATAAATAGTTTTTTTCTACTACTCCCCTAGCGTACATGCAGAGAATTCCTTTTATACAGATTCTGGCCCTCTAAAATATAACAAAAATTCTCTATCTAATTAATTCAAAGGATTTTTGTAATCAGCCCAGTGAAGCTAGAGAGATTCTCGATGGCTAATTTACCCAATTTGCACAACATATTCTCGGCAATCTTGGAAAAACGCAATCCTTGACTACTTGGTTGGTTGAGGTGGGTGGCTAACTAGATGATTTTTCCTTCTAGATCTTCAACCCCATCCTCCACATCATTGCACAACTGTTTAGAACCAAAACCGTTCAAAACCGAAACTGTTCACGTTCAGCAATTTTGTACTTAAGATATGAGAATTGTTTTGACCTTAACTTCCTTTTGGTGATGAATTTTGTTGAACGGTTTCTGGGTTATATGAAAGAGGGTACTTTGAGCACGATGAAAGTCTCAGAATGTTGAGATTCTTCACCATTTGGTCACAAACATCATATTTTCACCTATATCAATTTCTTACTCAACTACCTAGTAACTATAGACTTAGTTACCAGAGAATCCATAGTAAAAACCATTTTTCGTCAACATTTCAAATCCCAACTAGGATCCATCATCAGGACTTTCTTGAATGTTGATAGTAGAAGAGCTTAATTGAGTGATTAGGTAGTTATGAGGAGAGTAGATTTTAGGATGAAATGAATGTCGGCTTAGTTTTAAGAATATTAATTGCAATTTTTTTAATAATTTTTTATTAATTACTGATTAGTTAATTTATTAATTTTAATTTATTATTATAATCCTTAATCTTAATATCCCTAAACCTTTAAAACTTAATATTAATAATTTTAATAAATAATTTTAATAATTAATATTAATTAATATTAATTTTTTAATAATTAGTACATTGTATTAATATTAGATTTTAACTATTAATATTAATAATATTTAATATTAGTACATTGTATTAATATTAAATTTTTTATTTTAATAAATTATTAATAATAATTATTATTATTATATTTAAATTAATTAATACTAATAATATTAAAAATCAATATTAATAGTTAATAATTAATAATCGCTTAATAATTATTAATAATAAATAATTAATTGATTAATAAAAATAATTTATATTAATAATTGATATTTAATATCAAGACATAATAATTAATAATAATAATTACATTAGTAATCATTATTATGAATATTGATTAGGAAATGCTTAATTTAATAGATTTATTAATAGATCTTAATTAATTATTTTAATAATAACATATTATAATAATAGTTAGCGATAATAGTAATAGCTATTATCATCAAAGACTCCCATGATTTTGTGAAACTTATTAAAAATGAGAAGATAGAACATGAAGACATCCTTGTTAGCTTTGACGTAGTATCCTTATTCACCAAGATACCTCTTGATGAAGCCATTCAGATTATAAAAGATTTTACTGATCCAAGAACTGCAAAATTGGCTGAAATCTGCTTACGGTCAACTATTTTCACCTTCCAAGGAATATATTATGAGCAGACATCTGGTGTGGCAATGGGATCACCCC
Organism: Pinus tabuliformis; assembly: GCA_031772625.1. Lineage (NCBI taxonomy): Eukaryota > Viridiplantae > Streptophyta > Pinopsida > Pinales > Pinaceae > Pinus > Pinus tabuliformis. The sequence goes on along the minus strand of CM062820.1, from coordinate 1,111,007,912 downwards.
TGTCGCCAATCGTGGCCAACTTATACATGGAATACTTTGAAAAGAAAGCCCTTGAAGCATACCCATTGAAGCCTGCTTGGTGGAAATGATTCGTCAATGATACCAATATAAAATGGACACATGGTAAAACAAAGCTTGACAAGTTTTTTATTCACCTAAATTCCATCTCTCCAGAAATAAAATTTACTATGGAGCTTGAAGAAAACATGAGCATCCCAGTTTTAGATGTACTCAACATCAGGAAAGACAATGGCTCTTTAGGGCATAAGGTTTTCAAGAACTCAACCAACGCAGAAAGCTACCTCCACGATGATTCCCATCATCACCCTGCCCAGAAGTTCAGTGTGTTGAACACTCTTGCTATCAGAGCCCTTCGAATTTCTAACTCTGAGCATCTGAATGAAGAGAAGAAGCATTTAGTTTCAACCTTTAAGAGTATAGGCTACAAAGAAAAAGAGATTAAAAGAGCAATAGAGAAGGTTGAAAGAAGGGTGTTATCTCATCAACCTAAGGCTCAAGACCAACCTCAGTGTGGTAGGGTATTTCTACCTTATATTCATGGAGTAACAGATAAGATTGCTAAAATCCTAAGGAAGAAAAACATAATCACGCAATTCTCAGCTCTTGGAACTATTAGGCAAGGTATGAGGTCTATCAAAGATAATAGTGATAGACATCAGCGTAAGGGAGTCTATATAATAGATTGTTCATGTGGAAAAAGCTACATTGGTAAAACAGGTCGCCCCTTACAGACAAGACTCAAGGAACATGGAGCTGATATTAGGAATGAAAGGTCTCGTACTTCGGCCTTGGCAGAACACTCCTCAAAGACTAAGCACCATGTCAGCTTGGAAAACACCTCAATTATCGCAAGGGAAGAACAACATCATAAGCAAAAGATTAGAGAAGCTCTTGAAATCATCAAACATCCACATAATCTCAACAAAGACAATGTTATTGAGATTAGTGGAAGCTGGATGCCCTTAATCAAAGAAATTAAGGTCACCAATTCATCTCAGGTATAGCAATTAGTGGGTAGATATTCCTCTCCTATTCTAATAGTTAGTAGTTAGTAGCATTGCTATAACAATTTAAGTATATTAACAATAATAATTATTAGTTTTTAATTACAACATTTATAATAATTATGATAATAGCTATTACTATTATCACTAACTATTATTATAATCTGTTATTATTAAAATATTAATTAAGATCTATTAATAAATCTATTAAATTAAGGATTTCCTAATCAATATTCATAATAATGATTACTAATGTAATTATTATTATTAATTATTAGGTCTTGATATTAAATATCAATTATTAATATAAATTATTTTTATTAATCAATTAATTATTTATTATTAATAATTATTAAATGATTATTAATTATTAAGTGATTATTAATTATTATTATTAATATTGATTTTTAATTATTATCATTATTAATTATTTTATTATTATTATTATTATTATTATTATTTAATATTAATACAGTGTAATAATATTAAATATTATTAATATTAATAGTTAAAATCTAATATTAATACAATGTAATAATAATTAATTTTAATTTATTAATTATTATTATTATTAATAAATTAAAAAAATTAATATTAATACAATATACTAATTATTAAAAATAACTATTAAAAATAAAATTATTAATATTAAGTTTTAAAGGTTTAGGGATATTAAGATTAAGGATTATAATAATAAATTAAAATTAATAAATTAACTCATCAGTAATTAATCAAAAATTATTTTAAAAATATGCAATTAATATTCTTAAAACTAAGTCGATATTCATCTCATCCTAAAATCTACTCTCCTCATAACTACTTAATCCCTCAATTAAGCTCCTACTATCAACATTCAAGAAAGTCCTAATGATGGATCTCAGTTGGGATTTGAAACGTTGACGAAAAATGGTTTTACTGTGGATTCTCCGGTAAATAAGTCTAAAGATATATACCGCAGATGTCTTAAATCCAATACCCAGTAACTAGTTAAAATTGACTTGTGGAGACTTCTAGGAATAGAATGCTTTGACAAATAAACTTGGTGAAACCATCATTAGTAAATCATGACTAAATCATCTCTAATCATCGAAAAGATAATAAAACTAATGATAATAAACCACGAGGCATAGGATGTGATTTGGTGATAAATGATGGAATTATGACGTGAAATGAGTATACTGGTGTCAAAATTTAGGTTACAAATGGAAGTTTTGTATGATGGAAAAATGGGCATATTCGAGGCCCAACATCTTTGGCTAAATGGTGGTATAACACTTCCTTCCATACTGCAGCAAAAATGACCCCATTTATGGCACTTTATGGATATCATCCACCATCCATCAAATCATATTTAAAAGAAAATCCTAAGGTTCAAGTAGTGGAAGATCACATCGAGCATCAACAACAAGTTCTCAAACTCTTAAAGGATAACCTCACTTTGGCATAAAATAGAATGAAATAATAGGCAAATCAACATCGCAGCGAAAGAAGTTTTAATGTAGGTGACTAGGTATTTCTACGACTACAACCAGACAAACAAATGTCCCTCAAGCAAGCTAAGAAGGATAATAAATTATCACCAAAGTATTATGGTCTGTACAAGGTGTTACAAAAGATTGTTACTATGGCATACAAATTGGATCTTCCTGCATCTTCCCAAGTGCACCCAATTTTCCATGTTTCATGCTTAAAGAAGTTTATAGGTGAGAAGATCCCAGTTCAAACAATATTACCAAAACTTGATGAGGGAGGAAAAATAATATTGGAACCGGAAGCAGTCACAAAAACAAGAAATCAACAGCTACGAAATCGATCAATTTTAGGGTATCTCATCAAGTGGAAGAACTTACCCACTTAATATTCCACATGGGAGGATGAGAATTTTATACATAAGCATCCAAAACTACTCGAGCATTAACGACAACACTTTTTGAAGGAGAGGGGCATGTTAGGTCCCTATGCTACTAGTGTAACCCTTATTATTATTAGTGTAACCCCCTTATTGTATTTTTGTGCCCATATAGTTTCCATGTTGTTATTATTATGCCCCATAGAAGCCCACTATTGTTATTGCTATGCCCCTAAAATATTATTGTTATGTAGGTTGTGATTGTATTGGAACCCCTTAGACTCCCATATATAGAAAGGAGGTCTTGTCATTTGTATCATCGAATAATTGTTCATTTGTGTAATGTAAAGGAGGAATACCCCTTGAAGAGGTTTATTTTGAAGTCATTGATCTATATTTTCTATCTTTTTGTGAGTTGGTTTCATAACATCCCTCAACCCCAAGAGCCCTTTATTTCAATTCCTCACCCTAGGAGCTCAATAGGGGGGAGAGTTGGCTTTGTATCCTCGATCATCACTACCCCTTATCAAGAGGGGTCACATCCATCAGTCCAAACTGCTCTCTGAATACCGAGAACTTCCCTTTCAGTAAAGCCTTGGTGAGAATATTTGCAATATTCTCATCTTTCGATATGTGATGGAGTCTAGCGACTCCTCTATGTACCATGTCTCAAATGAAATGATATCGAATATCTATGTGGTTGGACTTGTCATGAAATACGAGATTCTATGACAGAGGAATTCCACTCTTGTTGTCACAATATATTATTGTAGTTTCTAGGACCTTCTCAAATAATAATAGACTAATAATTCCACTCTGCCTCGATGATACTCAAAGCTACAGACTTCTGCTTCCTGCTCATCTAAGATATCATGGAAAATCCAAGACTAAAATAGCATCCAGACGTACTCTTCTTATCGATAACATTTCCTTCCCAGTCAGCATCGGTCTATCCATGAAGTCGAACATCTTTCGTAGAATATCTCAAACCAAGTGTGATCGTCCCATGCAAATATCTCAAAATGTGTTTGGCAGTAATCCAATGTTCATGGATAGGCTGGGTCAAGAATTGACTCAACATTTTCATTGCATATCATATGTCTAGATGGGTGTTCACAAGGAACATCATAGCCCCAATAAACTATCTATACTCAGATTGATTCCCCAATTAGGTCCTGCAGCTTCTCCACATAACGTCTTGAAGTTCATTTCCATTAGTGTGGCCATGGACTTTCATTATGTCATTCCAAATCTCTCTAATAGATTCACAACATATTTTGATTGTGAAAGGAAAATCTCACCTAGTCTTTACCATACCTCAAGGCCTAGAAAGTAGTGCATGAGTCCAAGGTCCTTCATCTTGAATTCAGAGCTTAGCTCCCTCTTGCACTTGATCATCAAAGGCTCACTACCTATCAAGAATAGATCATCAACATATAAAACCAAAATCAACGTTATACCTTGGACTACCTTAAAGTAGAGGTTGAGATCAACATTTCTTCTTGTGAATCCCAACTTCACCAAATAATTGTCTATGTGGACATACCATGCTTTTAGGGCTTGCTTCAAACCATATATTGCCTTCTTCAACTTGCAAACATGTTTCTTGATCTTCTACTCCAAATCCCTGTGGTTTCTCAATATACACTTCTGCTTGTAACATGTCATGGAGGAATGCAGACTTTACTTCCATCTGATGAAGAGTCCATCGTTGACTTGTGATAAGGGCTATTATTAAATGAATGGTTGTGTATAGAGCCACAAGTGAAAATATATCATCATAATTCTCTCCATCTTTTTGTGAGAATCTTCAAGCCACGAATCTTGCCTCGTATTTCTCAATGCTACCATCAATTCCATGCTTGATCTTGAATAGCGATTTTCAAGTCACAATATATTTCCCTTTCTGTCTCGGCACAACATCCCATACATAGTTCTTCGTAATTGATTCATATTCCTAGGCTATAGAATCTTTCCAAACTTTTCTCTTTTATGGCTTCTTCGAATGTGGAAGGTTCGGCTTGATTCATAGTGCTCATGGATGAAACATATCCCTATTACCTGCATGGATGCTTCCTTTTTATAAATGATCTTTGAATGGGAACATATATCTCAACATCTTTTAGAGTGTCACAAAGCAAAATTGGTCTCTTCCTAGTAGGAGGATCACTTAGAGGAGGATCTAAGGGATCCATAGGCTCCATGGGATCATAAAAAATATCAGTCTCAAAATCGGGCACAGAAGGACCATCTAGAATATCCTTGTCATCATTCTTCTTCTCAGGAGGAGGAGGTGGAGGAGGGTCTTTTTCTTTTCCAAGAGCAGCATCTTCATCAAATGTTACATCCCTACTAATTTCAACCTTCCTTTGACCAACAGTATATATTCTATATACTTTAGAATTTTCACAATAACCAACAAACGTACATTTTCTTCCTACAACCTCGAACTTGTTCCTTTTTTCCTTCTGTACATGAAAATATACGAGGCATCCAAAGATACAGAGATGGATAACGTTGGGCTTGACACTTGTGAACACTTATTTGGGGGTCTTGCTTTCCAATGTTTTATGAGGCACCTTGTTTTGAACATATACAACAGCATGTGTTGCTTCTCCTCAAAGGAACTTTGGCAACTTTTGATCATGGTGCATAGCATGGGGAGCTTCCAATATAGACCTATTGTTCCTTTCCACAAGTCCATTTTGTTCGGGTATATATGGCACAATTGTTTGCTTTTTTATTCCTTCTTTCTTACAAAATTCCATGAATTCATTTGACATGTATTCCCCACCATTGTCGGACCTAAATTATTTGATTTTCTTCCCTATTTTATTTTTTATCAAAGCTCTGAACTCTTTGAACATTTCGAAGGCTTCATCCTTGTGCTTCAAATAGTATATCCATGTCTTTCTAGAGAAGTCATCAATGAAGGTTATATAGTAGAGATGGCCTCCAACAGACCGCACCGACATTGTACCACATATATCAGAATGGATGAGATGGAGGATGTTATTTTTCTTGTTCACGCTAGAGGGGAATTGTCCCCTTGTCTTCTTTCCACTCGCACACCCTAGACATGCTCCATCATGTTGGGTTTGAGCATCGAGAATACCAGAGACCAATTTATTCAATTTCGAAAGAGCATCCTAATGTAGATGAGCCAATATTCGGTGCCATAACTTTCTTAGATGATTATTACTATGAATCAATGTTATAAGTGGTCTTCTAGTGACTCTATAGAGTCCTTCAAATCTTGATCCCAATGTGAATGCATCTCTCATAGGTGAACTAGTATACCAAGCTAGAACTTTTCCCTTGATGAAGGAAACCCCGTCCCTTTATCTTCCAAAGCGAATGTAGACACCAGAGTCTTCTTTAATCCTAACACATACATGACATCATGCAGCAAAACTAATTCCCCAAAATTCAAATGAAACTTAACAGGCCCAAAACCTTTCACAGGATGAGTGGAGTTGTCTCCAAGAATAATCTTCAGCTGAGTCTCCCTCTCGACTACATTACAGAGAACTTCATTATATCCAAAGAAATGATGAGTGTCCCCGCTATCAACCAACCAACTATCCCATGAATCTGGAGGAGAAGAACTAGTAAGGGAAGAAATAAGAATATATTCAAATTGATTCACAACATTACTTTCATACCTCGAAAAGCTTGACTTCTTTTGAGGACGATGATATTCTTCATGGTCGCTTGGAGCATATTTTCTTCTTATTTCATATCTTCTATCATGTTCATTCCTTCAATCATCTTTTCTCCTTTGATTATTGTATTTGTAGTTGTTTCTTCTATTGTCGTAGCATGGTCCTTTGTTCTTCTCAGGACAATCTCGTGCATAATGACCCTTCTTGTAACAAATATAGCATTCAATATGAGATGATGTTCTATCATTCCACCTTTTTCTATTTTGAAGAGGAGGTTTTCATGATGTACCTCCTTTTCATTTCTTATTCTTTTTGTCATGGGTGATATATGCAATGGGATCCCCATATTCATGTTTTTGAATTCTTCCACTTGATATCATCCTTGATTCTTCATGTGTAAGCTTTTCAACAATTTCATCAAATAACAGGAGGAAATTGTTTTTGCTTATAGTAGTAATGAAGGTTTCCCAAATAGGAGGGATACCTCTAAGAGTCACAATAACTAATTCCATGTCAGACACATATCCTCCAACTCTTTGCAATTGATCTCTAAGATGAGATATCGTCATGATATAGGATTTTAAAACTTCTCCTTTGTTCATCTTGGTGTCGTTAGTTGATCTTTCAAACAGGTGATCTCATTTAAAGTGTTGATTTCATACATGCTAGCTATATTATCATACATGTATTTAGACTTCCTCAAATTTCCAACATATGCAAGTAAATGATCTTGTAAACCATCAGCTATAATTTTCTTTTCTTTGGACTCACCTTTATTGTACCTATTTTTCATGGAAGCGGAATCATTTTCTAGAGGCTAGGGTACTCTTCCTTAAATGTATTCCAACACATTGTTGTTGTCAGCTATGATATCCAACCTGAATTTCCATGAAACAAAGTTAGACGAGTCACCCAAATTCTCATGATCCTTGAAGGTAGATGAAGACATCTTGATTTTGACTAGAGAATCTCCTTCAACTTTCCAAGGATGATTGCTTCAATGATTGTCTCCTTTTGGGCTTCTCCTTCACATTAGCTATGATACCATGTTAATTTTTCATATTATTCTATGTTATTTCAATTACTTCAGCCCATATCAGAAATGCATCCAATTATTAATAATGTTTCCAATCACAAACAATAATTGAATATAGAACAATATATACAATGACAAAGGATACAATAGCACAACCACAATAGGCACCAGATTGGTCAAAGACTAGGGGAAACCCCCACTAGGGGGAAAACCATTTCAAATCTTCTTCTTATTAGATTTTCATAAAATGTTTCAGTATAGAGTAAAATAAGCCCAATAAATAATTACCCAATACAAATAAGAACTAAACTTCCAGAATCATTGTACAACATAGAGAAACCTTCCAACCTCAGACATCTGCAGTCAACTTTCAAACCCTAACTCAGAACCACAATCACACTCATCAAGTGATTCTATGAATTACTGTGTCTTCTCAGTCACTCCTTGAGACACTATGAGCAAGTGGGTATGACTTTTTAGTCCCTCTCTGAAGTGCTATAAGCGAGGGATTGTGTTCGGATCGACCCAAAACTATATTAGAGCCTCGATCGCACCCTTCAATATGATTCTATGGCTTCCTAGTCGATTTATGAGGCACTGCGAGTGTGTGACTGCAATCGGGGCTACCCTGTGACAAGCATGTGACCAAAAACTAGAAAGCCTAAACATGTGCGAGCCTCAGACCTGTAATGTCAGACCTTGCGCGAGCTTCCTCCATGAGACCTATGTGAACCAAACAATCAAAGAAGAGAAAATGCTTCATGATGATGATAAAATGAGTTTGAGGTATATTATATTTATAGGTTTCCATGGGGGTCCAATTGATGGTGAGGGCGACATGTCTAATTGTACATGTGTGTGAGGCCAACACGTCCCAATGTACATGAGTGGGTACATAAATTCAAAAACCAACTTCTGCTTGTCCAAATGAGGTGATATTTAGGTCGATTTTGGTCCTCTCAAAAAGAGGAATTCAATGCAAACATAATATCCATCATATGATTTTTCCAAGGTGTAATTTGACCCTAGTTTCATAAATTAATAATACCAAATCATACAAGAGACATTAGGGTCTAGGATTACACAAGTGGGAAAGGGGGCTAATGGTTAAGTGATGGGTTTAAGAATAGGAGGCCAAATCATTATTAAAATGAGTTTCAAGTCAATATGTTTTTATCCTAAAGTGGGATAAAGGGCTTATTGCACTGTCACTTTTCAAAAATGGCATATGCATATAAAATCGAGGAGTTTAGTGTAATTTCACATCATTTCAATTATTTTTTCCTTCCATTATTCTCATGAAGTGTGAGCACTATAATTGTGGGACTTTCTTTTGGGGAGTTGGAGACTCATGTTATTATTTACCCTATTGATCCTAGGTGGATCTCGGTGTGCAATTCTTCTTAGACTGCCTTGGGTTAGGCTAGAGCCCTAGAGGAAGAGGTGTAGGAATAGTTTCCTTAGTGTGAATCCTGGAGGGTACCTTGAGACTCTAGAGGAAAGTTACAACTCCTTGAGCCATAAGACTCTGAGAATCCTTGTCCATCCTATTCTAGAGCCCTGGAATGGTAGTGGCATAAAATAAGGGACTAGGGTGCACAGAAGGGGGTGCAATATATCTGGTTGTGTGGGCTACTAGGGAGATGAGATATTGTAGGTTGGAGAATACTAGAGTTTGGTACCTTGGCATGTTACCTTGTTGGTACTATCTATGGAATTTAGTTATCATTTGTAAAAACAATTCCCTTGTGAAGTCATATCTTTAGCTTGAGGGTGACCCACTACTAAGAGTATTGGATAAGTATGGTTTGTGGCTAGGTGGAATATCTAAGATTTGCATCCATCTTGTGCCATTTCTAAAAGATAAGTTTTATTATTGTACTCATTTGTATGCTTCTGTTGTGTTTATATTATGAGTGCATGATGTAATAATCCACTATTATATACATGGGAAATACTTTATTTAATATCATGTTATTACTCCATGTCATGTTATAGTGCCTTGAGGATACATGAATAACATTCTATTTGTTAATAAATCATAGGAAGTCATGGTCATTCATAGTATTAGAAATATATGAACCATAATTAAAGGAATAATTTGGAAATTAATTTTAGCAAAGATAGTAATGCACCCTGGTGGATGGTTGGGGGCATTCTATTAGGTATTAGGTTTGTACAAAAAAATTGTAGGCTTAGATATTGATAGTCAAAGTGCAATATTTCTTACAAAGAAACCAATTTATCATGTCTTATTGTTAAAACATTTGAATGATATGTTTCCTAGTATGAGGGAGATCTGTAATCATTTCCATGATCAACATGGAGTTGACACATGGCATATTAAGAAAATGTGTAGATCCATATCAAATATGGATCTATCATGCACTAAAACGGATCAAAATTTGAGGTAAGGTTACATCACTGTGCAATTGATACCTCTTCATTCATGGTGGTTAAATTACTTCAATGGTATGCTACTTAGTATGAGGAATATGTACAACTCCTTTTGTGCTCAACTGAGAGTTGACAAATGGATATTAAGAACTATCCTAGATCCATCTTTACTTGGGATCTATTAGGTTTCAAAAGGGCTCAAATTTTGGTGAAAGATTTGCACCTTTAGGGATTTAATCCCTCTTAGCATAAGAGAGATTTAGATTTAAAATTAATATTTAAAACATTTGATTGATATGTTTATTATTGGGAGGGAGATATTCAATTCCTTTCATTACTAAAATTTGATTTGACATGTGGTATATCATGAACCAATATAGATTCATATTAACTATAGATTTATCATGTGTTTAAAGGGATCAAAATTTGAGGAAAGGTTTGCACCTTTAGGGATATAATCCTCCATGATGCATGGTGGTTAAATCATGTAAAAATTTCCTGCAAATTCTCTACAAATCTGCCTCTGAGATCTATGTAGAAAATCTGACTGTAGATTAAACTGATTATGCAATGTACTAAAGAAAAATACTTAATCTAATTCTACAATAAAACTTGCGAAAGCTTAATCAATTTTGAGCAAGATCAAATAGATCACATATAATAGAGAAGAAGATTCAATCACACATGAAACATAGAAGAATACTCAGGGGAAAGCCTCAGCTAAAAACCCCGATCTCTGTATTATCATACAAGTGGAAATATGTCTGGATTACACAAAGATTTAGCTCACAAGCTATCTAGCTCTTAGTACAATCCCTCTGCTGCTCATAGATAGTCAAAGGCTTCTCACAAACCTTCTCCTCTGCCCTCTAAGCCTCCTATTTCCTTGCGCAATTTCTCCTGGGGTCCAATGCTACCACCTTTGTGAATTCACCTCTCACACAACACATTAAACTCAATAGTAACTGCGCAGTCCTGAAGGAGATAATTCCTTCTGCATGGATGAGTTTCCTATATAGGAAAAGTCCTCCAACTGATAGTACACTATCCCTTCCTCTGATCTCAACTAGGTCTCTGATTGAACTGACGTGCATGAGTTATTTATGAGAGAATATTCAGTTATCTGAAGTGCAACAATTACATGCATGCATGCATTAACTAACTGAACTCACAATTAGTTCAACAAACTATTTGAACTAATGTAACTGGACTTAACTCAGTTAACTGAGCTAAATAATTACAACTCAAATTACAACTCATCCTTATCTCTTTAACTAAGGGATAAATTCCTCAATCAATGGAGAAATTGTTGCATGTTTTCACATAGACTTCATGTTTGATTTCCTACAACTAATTAACTCAAGATGAATTAATTAATTATTTTACAAACAACTGCTAAGATCAAATTCGAATTTTACTTCTCAACTTTAGTTTAGGGACTAACTAAAATTGGAATCTCTCCCGAAATACTATTTATATCAATTTTATTTTTATCATTTTCATTTTTTCATTCCTTGTTGCTATGTCCAACACCGGTACTTGAGATGCTATTTATAGCATTTCTATTTTTAGCATTTATTGTTGCTATTTCCGACACTCCCTCTCAATAAGAAAGGTATTCAACTCGAATCCGATCCTGAACCTTTGGAATGTTATGCATGCAACACTTCTTCCAAGTGTTGTTGCTCCAGCAACTCTAAAAACAAAAAAAAATCTCCCAACTAACCTCCCTGTTGGGTTAGAAACATCCTCTGATGCTGAAGCTTCCTCTGCCACTAACAAGTGCTTCGTCTGTGACCCCTGAGTTGTTGCAACACTCCATGCATCTCACACTATTGCACACCTCTCTGTGCCATCCTGCACTAGTGCAACACACCTGTGCCTCTCGCATTATTGCAGCCTGCTAGCTCTTCGATGTCTTGGGATTCCTACATTGTAGCTCTCTCTACCGCTCCATCTGCATCTGCATCTACCCACTCAGCCAGTCCTGCTACTCCTTGCTAGGGCTCCTATAGCAAGGTCTAATCAAAGAGGTTGGGTACCTCAATGATCCCACCCCTATTCCAGTGTTCTTAGGACTGTCACTCCACATCACCCCACCTTCGACCTGGAGGTATGGATGCATTTGATCCCTCTGCCCACTTGGCTCGAAATTTCCCCCTACTGGAGGTCCTTGAATCAGTGGATGCCTCCACTTGATCTCCTCTCAGCTTCTCTAGTTTTGGTTGCTCCACAACCTCCTGAAGCTGCTTCACCAATTGTGGCTCCTCCACAATTGTCTAAGACTTCTTCTGGTGCTGCATGTTGAGAGGTAATTTACTCTCCCTCTCAACCACCAAGTATATAACCTTTTCCTTGCTCCTCAAGTTTTTGCATGCATCTTGTACCTCAATTGCATACAGGTTCTTGGCTAGCACACCAATTTGTTTCATCTTTCCCGTCATCACGAAATTTTCTAGAAAAAGAGTTGATTTTAAATCAGTGATCTCCCTCATCCGAACTCCAATTCAGCCGATTTTTTTTTGAATTTGGGTCTTTTTCCACAAGGAATCCAGATCTGCTATTTGTTTCTAAAAATTTTGCAAAACATTTCAGATCTGCTCTGAAAACTTGTGACCCATTTCTTTTTTACTTTGAATTCTTTTATTTTTATACTGTTCATTGCTCCGATAAACTTGGCTCTGATACCATGTAGAAATTTCTCTACATATCAGCTAGCTCTGATACCATGTAGGAATTTCTCACAAATTCTCTGCAAATCTACCTCTGAGATCTATGTAGAAAAACTGGCTGTAGATTAAACTAATTATGCAATGTACTAAAGTAAAATACTTAATCTACCTCTACAATCAAACTTAAGGAATATTAATTGATTTTGAGCAAGATCAAACAGAAAACATATAACAGAGAAGAAGATTCAATCACACATGAAACACAGAAGAATACTCAGGGGAAAGTCTCAGCTAAAAACCCCAAACTCTGTATTATCATACAAGTGGAAATATGTCCGGATTACACAAAGATTTGGCTCACAAGCTATCTAGCTCTCAGTACAATCCCTCTGCTGCTCATAGATAGTCAAAGGCTTCTCACAAACCTTCTCCTCTGCCCTCCAAGCCTCCTATTTCCTTGCACAACTTCTCCTAGGGTCCAATGCTGCCACCTGTGTGAATTCACCTCTCACACAACACATTAAGCTCAATAATAACCACGCAGTCCTGAAGGAGATAATTCCTTCTTCATGGATGAGTTTCCTATATAGGAAAAATCCTCCAACTGATAGTACATTATCCCTTCCTCTGATCTCAACTAGGTCTCTGACTGAATTGACATGCATGAGTTATTTATGAGAGAATATTCAGTTATCTTAAGTGCAACAATTACATGCATGCATACATTAACTAACTGAACTCACAATTAGTTCAACAAACTATTTGAACTAATGTAATTGGACTTAACTCAGTTAACTGAGCTACCTACTTACAACTCAAATTACAATTCATCCTTATCTCTTTAACTAAGGGATAAATTCCTCAATCAATGGAGAAATTGTTTCATGTTTTCACATAGACTTCATGTTTGATTTCCTACAACTAATTAACTCAAGATGAATTAATTAATTATTTTACAAACAACTGCTCAGATCAAATTCGAATTTTACTTCTCAATTTCAGGGACTAACTAAAATTGGAATCTCTCCCGAAATACTATTTGTAGCAATGTTATTTTTAACATTTCCATTTTTTCATTCCTTGTTGCTATGTCCAACACTGGTACCTAAGATTCTATTTATAGCAATGCTATTTATAGCATTTCTATTTTTAGCATTTATTGTTGCTATTTCTGACACTCCCTCTCAATAAGAAAGGCATCAACTCGAACCTGATCCTGAACCTTTGGAATTTTATGCATGCAACACTTCTTCCAAGTGTTGTTGATCCAGCAACTCTAGAAACAAAAAAAATCTCCCAACTGACCTCCCGTTGGGCTAGAAACATCCTCTGATGTTGAAGCTTCCTCTGCCACTGACAAGTGCTCCCTCTATGACCCCTGTGTTGTTGCAACACTCCATGCATCTGACACCATTGTACACCTCTCTATGCCATCCTACACTAGTGCAACACTCCTGTGCCTCTCGCATTATTGCAGCTTGCTAGCTCTGCGCTGTCTTGGGATTCCTACATTGTAGCTCTCTCTTCTGCTCCATCTGCATCTGCCTCTACCCACTCAGCCAGTCCTACTACTCCTCGTCAGGGCTCACATAGCAAGGTCTAATCAAAGAGGTTGGGTACTTCAATGATCCCGCCCCTATTCCAGCATTCTTGGGACTGTCACTCCATATCACCCCACCTCCGACCTGGAGGTATGGATGCATTTGATCCCTCTTCCCACTTGGCTCAAAATTTCCCCTACTGGAGGTCCCTGCATGAGTGGATGCCTCCACTCGGTCTCCTCTCAGCTTCTCCAGTTGTGGTTGCTCCACAACCTCTTGAAGCTGCTTCACCAATTGTGGCTCCTCCACAATTGTCTGAGACTTCTTCTGGCGCTGCATGTTGAGAGGTAATTTACTCTCCCTCTCAACCACCAAGTATATAACCTTTGCCTTTCTCCTCAAGTTTTTGCATGCATCTTGTACCTCGATTGCATACAGGTTCTTGGCTAGCACACCAATCTGTTTCATCTTTCCCGTCATCACGAACTTTTCTAGAAAAAGAGTTGATTTTAAATCAGTGATATCTCCCTCGTCCGAACTCCAATTCAGCCGATTTTTTTTTTAATTAGGGTATTTTTCCAAAAGGAATCCAGATCTTCTATTTGTTTCTGAAAATTTTGCATAAACATTTTCAGATCTGCTCTGAAAACTCGCAACCCAATTTTTTTTTTTTTTACTTCTAATTCTTTTCATTGTATACTGTTCATTGCTCCAATAAACTTGGCTCTGATACCATGTAGAAATTTCTTGGAAATTCTCTGCAAATCTACCTTTGAGATCTATGTAGAAAATCTGACTGTAGATTAAACTGATTATGCAATGTACTAAAGTAAAATACTTAATCTACTTCTACAATCAAAATTAAGGAAGCTTAATTGATTTTGAGCAAGATCAAACAGAACACATATAACAGAGAGGAAGATTCAATCACACATGAAACATAGAAGAATACTCAGGGGAAAGCCTCAGCTAAAAACCCCAATCTTTGTATTATTGTACAAGTGGAAATATGTCCAGATTACACAAAGCTTTAGCTCACAAGCTATCCAACTCTCAGTACAATCCCTCTGCTACTCATAGAAAGTTAAAGGATTCTCACAAACCTTCTCCTCTGCCTTCCAAGCCTCCTGTTTTCTTGCGCAGTTTCTCCTAGTGTCCAATGTTGCCACCTGTGTGAATTCACCTCTCACACAACACATTAAACTCAATAGTAATTGCGCATTCCTGAAGGAGATAATTCCTTATGCATGGATGAGTTTCCTATATAGGAAAAATCCTCCAAATGATAGTACACTTTCCCTTCCTTTGATCTCAATTAGGTCTCTGACTGAACTGACATGCATGAGTTATTTATGAGAGAATATTTAGTTATCTGAAGTGCAGCAGTTACATGCATGCATGCATTAACTAACTGAGCTCACAATTAGTTCAACAAACTATTTGAACTAATCTAACTGGACTTAACTCAGGTAACTGAGCTAACTAATTACAACTCAAATTACAACTCATCCTTATCTCTTTAACTAAGGGATAAATTCCTCAATCAATGGAGAAACTATTGCATGTTTTCACATAGACTTCATGTTTGATTTCCTACAACTAATTAACTCAAGATGAATTAATTAATTATTTTACAAACAGTTGCTAAGATCAAATTCGAATTTTACTTCTCAATTTTAGTTCAGGGACTAGCTAAAATTGGAAGCTATCCCAAAATACTATTTGTAGCAATGTTATTTTTAACATTTCCATTTTTTCATTCCTTGTTTCTATGTCCAACACTGGTACCTGAGATGCTATTTATAGCATTTCTATTTTTAACATTTCCTGTTGCTATTTCCAACAAATCATTTCAAGACGTGCTTCCCAATATGACGGAGATGTGCAATTCCTTCCATGCTCAATGTGAATTTTACATATGGCATATTGTGAATCAACACAAATCCACCTTAACTCTAGAATCAAAATTTGAGTAAAGTTTCACACCTTTAGGTATTTTATGCCCTTTGACACATGATAGATCCAGAGTTAAGATTGATCTACATTGATTAATAAAAGCTCCCCATGAGGTATAGATTGGTAATAAATCCTCTCTTGAACATCTCTAAAATTTTGGTTGTGATGCATATAAACATGTTTCAAAGGAAAATAGGAGTAAGTTGGATAATAAATATGAAAAGTGTATATTTACTAGTTATAAATATGGTATAAAAGGTTATAAGTTGGATATTAAAGATGAAAAGTGTATCTCTATTGGTTATAAATATGGTATCAAAATTTTATAACTTTGGGACCAAAAAACTAAGAAGATTGTTTGGAATGTTGTCTTTTGAGAGGTTAAAGGTGTTTCCAAATACGAAGTCCTACAAATGAAAAAAGAATTAGACAAAATAGATTTTGAGTTGAGGATGGTGAATCTAACTCAATAGGTAATATGAATAATAATAAGAATGCCTCATGCTTTAGTATTGAGGAGATGAGTTCAAGAAGGCAAGCAACCAAAAAGGTATGCTCCACTTGATTTTCTTTCTAGATTTATTTTGTCAATTATAGATGATCATCACATAAATTTAGAGAAGTACTCGATTTAGAGGGTGCTAAACTCTAAAAGAAGGTCATGGTTGGTTATTGACATCCTTGAATAAGAACGATGATTTGGTTCTAGTTGAGTTGCTATCTAGATTAAATTCCATTGGTATTAAATGGGTGTTTAAGAAGAAGTTGAATGAAAAAGGTAAATTGGAGTACAAAGCTCAATTAGTAACAAAGGCATAGTCCCATGTAGAGAGAATTCATTTTGGTGAAATTTAATCTCTTATTACTAAATTAATTTTCATTAAATTTTCCCTGATGTAGGTGTTGCGGATCGTAATTCATTTTGTTGGGCCAAGGACTATTCACGGCAAGGAGGAGGATGGCAGTGAAGGAGGATATCTACCCTCCAAAAATCCAACATATGATGATATGTCACCATGGTCCAGTATTAAGACCTCACGTCGTTGATCTCCATAGATGTTGCAAGTGATAGAAATCCTGCTCAAGCATAGGTCACCTTGCATTGAATTCACCATGAAAAGCTAATTAGGTTTGGAGACTACCATTAAAGGCACCACATAATTCAAGGTTAGCTCTAGTCATTTTACGTAGCAGGAAGGAATGTTTTCCATATTCATCGATTTTTACAGCAATCGCCAGAATTATAGGCTTGAAAACTTGTAGATTATAAAGGATTTTTGTTGCATGTTTTCTTGTTCCAAGCAAGAGGAAGGATCAAGCCCTCCTACCCTAGTTCCTCATTCGTTCCCCTACATCACCTTTAATCAATCCTTGTGCTCCTACAGGATCTCACATTGTGAGGATACTTTATTCAATTTTCACTTTGGATGAGCTAGTTGCTAATGTAGCCACCCCCCATTTTGTAGCTTCGAACTCTCATATGGAGAGGAGTCTCAACTGGCCTTTTATTCTAGATGTGTCAAGATCTTTGAATGACTTTCTTCTTAGTTTATTACCATTCTAAATCCTAGCTATTTCTTACTACCTCTAGCCAGCTCATTTCATTCTTTGTTTGGAATCTACCTAAGTTTGATTTACTAGGAAACCTTTTTCATTCCCTTATGTTATTCTCTCAAGCCCCTTTCTATGGAGGATTCTCATGTTTTCCCACTTCTCCTCTTTGTAGTTATTCTCTCCATCTCCCTCCCAATTACTTTATCATAATTCGCTCCTCATCTATTCATTCACTGTAGTCACTCATCATGCATTGCCAGAGAGCATGCTTGAGAAAGGCGGGGTAGAGGTCATGATGGCCTCAACAACTCCCAAGCTCAAGCTAGACCTCGTGCCTCCTTAGAAAAATACCAAGCATACACACCATTGGAGGCCCAACATTAAATTGAATACATTGAACAGTAAGTGGTTGAGGCAAGAGAAGACATCTCTAACTTAGAAGTTGTGGCATTCATCTCCAATTGGGTCCCCAACTTGGGCTCGGAAAGAGGATGCCACAAGCAATATCTTTTTAATTCCATAGTTTTATAATTCCAATTAATAAATTAAAGTAGTAATCTAGTTGAGATAACAATATTTTGTATTTTAAATGATGAACTTAATACATCAGAATTTGTTGGCTTTTCATTCAAAGAGTTTTTAGCTTAAATCTTTAAATATTGTGTCACATTGTCATTATTTATTTTTCTATTCTATTTTATATATGTGTGTGTATGTGAGCACCACATGTCAAATGGAAAATGGAAAAAATTGTATATCTTCCTTGTATCATAATGTATAAAGCATGCACAACAAAAAAAATATTATTATTAATTTAAATTATTATTAGATTTGTGAAAATAAATAATAAATAAATAAAATGAAATAAAATTTCAAATTTAATCTTTCTGTATAAATAGTAAATCAAAAATAAAAAAAGCTGCAACCATTGTATTTGTAAATATGATTAAAATAAATTTATCATCATTGAATTTATAAGTATGATTTAATTTACTAATATAGTAATATCATTTAATTTAAGAATATAATATAGTATATTTTTTTATCTCAGATTTTGTGATCCATATTGATTCTTCGAAACTCATTTTCTAATTAATCACATAATCATTGTTTACTGGTCAACGTTTCGAACCCTCTAATGTGGTTCATCATCTTGGTGTTGATGATGAACCACATTAGAGGGTTCCAAAGTCGACCAATAAACATTGATGATGCAATTAGTCCAAAAATTTGTTTTGAAGAATATAATATTTATTTATTTTTCTACTCATCCTTAATCGTTGGGTCAAATACAACTAGACAAATTAAAATAGGCGTAAGTTGGATAATAAAGATGAAAAGTGTATATTTACTAGTTATAAGGATGGTATAAAAGGTTATAAGTTGGATATTAAATATGAAAAGTGTATCTTTACTGGTTATAAATATGGTATAAAATGTTATAAAATTTGGGACCAAAAAACTAAGAAGGTTGTTTATAATTTGAATGTTGTCTTTAGAGAGCTTGAACTTGTTTCCAAATAGGAAGTCCTACAAATGAGAAAAGAATAAGACAAAATAGATTTTGAGTTGAAGGATGGTGAATCTAACTCAATAGGTAATATGAATAATAAGAAGAATGCCTCATGCTTTAGTATTGAGGAGATCAGTTCAGGAAGGCAAACAACCAAAAAGGTATGCTCCACTTGATTTTATTTCTAGATTTATTTTGTCAATTATAGATGATGATCCCATAACTTTATAGAGGTACTCGATTTAGAGGGTGCTAAACTCTAAAAGAAGGTTGTCATTGGGTATTGACATCCTTGAATAAGAATGAGGCTTTGATTCTAGTTGATTTTCTCTCTAGAAGAAATTCCATTAGTATTAAATGGGTGTTTAAGAAGAAGTTGAATGCAAAAGGTAAAGTGGAGTACAAATCTCAATTAGTAACAAAGGCATAGTCCCATGTAGAGAGAATTCATTTTGGTGAAATTTAATCTCTTATTACTAAATTATTTTTCATTAAATTTTCCTTGATGTAGGTGTTGCGGATCGTAATTCATTTTGTTAGGCTAGGAAACGTTCACGAGGAGGAGGAGGATGGAAATGAAGAAGGATAGCTACCCTCCACAAATCCACCATGTGCTAATATGTCACCATGGTCCAATATTAAGACCTCACAATCATTGATCTCCATGGATGTTGCAAGTGATAGCAATCTTGCTCAAGCGTAGGTCACCTCGCATTTAATTCACCATGAAATACTCATTAGGTTTGGAGGCTACCATTAAAGGCACCACATAATTCAAGGTTGGCTCTAGTCATTTTAGGCAGCAGGAAGGAATGTTTTCCATATTCATGGATTTTTACAGCAATCAGCAGAATGATAGGCTTGGAAACTTGCATATTATAAAGGATTTTTGTTGCATGTTTTCTTGTTCCAAGCAAGAGGAAGGATCAGGCCCTCCTTCTCTAGTTCCTTCATTTTTTCCCCTCCATCACCTTTGGTCAATCCTCGTGGTCCTCCAAGATCTCACATTGTGAGGATACTTTATTCAATTTTCACTTTGGATGAGCTAGTTGCTCATGTAGCCACTCCCCATTTTGTAGCCTTGAACTCTCATATGGAGAGGAGTCTCAACTGGCCTTTTAGTCTAGATGTGTCAGGCTCTTTGGATGACTTTCCTCTTAGTTTATTACCATTCTAACTCTTAGGTATTGCTTACCATGGGAGCTTCACTAGGGGAGCAATACTATACCACGTGGGTTCATATTGGGGAATATATATTAAGGAAGAAATAAGATAATATATTGAGCATATATTAGGGGGTAAAGGGTTTTTATATTGGTAGGTATAAAAACTAGAGCAAAGTTAATGAAAAATATAAAGGGGTATAAAAATTGTTAATGAAAAAATGGATATCTACAATATCTAGTGAAATTATGGGTCTTTTAAATTGGGAAGGTGTACTAGGTTCGTATTGCTAGGGGGTTAAATAATGTTGTTTTTAGAGGTATTTTTCAATGTGTAGTCAAATTAAGGGTATTGTTTAGTATGCCACGAACACACGTGATATGTCAAAGGTTCATTGAGTGAAGCTTGTGTGTTTCTTACTACCTCTAGCTAGCTCATTTTGTTCTTTGTTTGGAATCTACCTAGGTTTGATTTACTTGGATACTTTTTTCATTCCCTTATGTTCTTCTCTCAAGCCCCTTTCTATGGAGGATTCTCATGTTTTCCCACTTCTCTTTGCGGTTATTCTCTCCCTCTCCCCCCCAATTACTTTATCCTAATTCGCTCATCATCTATTCATTCACTCTTGTGACTCATCATGCATTGCCATAGAGCATACTTGAGAAAGGGGGAACAGAGGTCATGATGGCATTACCAATGCCCAAGCTTGAGCTAGAATGCATGCCTCCTTAGAAGAATACCAAGCATACACACCATTGGAGGTCCAACGAGAAACTAAATACATTGAACAAGAAGTGGTTGAGGCAAGAGAAGACATCTTTGACTTAGAAGTCATGGCATCCATCTCCAATTGGGTCCCTGGCTTGGGCTCAGAAAGAGGATGCCACAAGTAATATCTTTTTAATTCCATAGTTTTTTTAATTCCAATTAAGAAATTAAAGGAGTAATCTAGTCGAGGTAACTATATTTTGAATTGTAAATGATGAACTTAATACATAAGAATGTGTTGGCTTTTTCAATCGAAGGGTTTTTAGGTTAAATCTTTAAATATTGGGTTGCATTGTCATTATTTATTTTTCTATTCTATTTTATATATGTGTGTATGTATGAGCATCACATGTCAAATGGAAAACGGAAAAAATTGTACATCTTCCTTGTATCATAATGTATAAAGCATGCACAACAACAACAAAAAAATATTATTTAAGGAGAGTTTTCGGCTAAAATCATATCAAAATTTATTTGTTGACATGTTTCGAACCAGCAAGTGTGATTCATCGTCACGACAAGATGAAGAACTAGATAATGGCTACAAGTTAAATAGAGAGAGCAACTCACTCAACCTACAAGTTAAATAGAGAGAGCAGCTTAATCAATGGCTAGATAATAACAGCGACTGTTGACCAAGGAAATGGACTCGACAAGAGCTATAATTGACTTGACTAAGAGATAGGGACTGAAAAATTCTCCTCAAAAAACTTGATATGGATCACATAAGCCTAAATTCAATAATATTATTATTA
Source organism: Pinus tabuliformis (assembly GCA_031772625.1). Classification (NCBI taxonomy): domain Eukaryota; kingdom Viridiplantae; phylum Streptophyta; class Pinopsida; order Pinales; family Pinaceae; genus Pinus; species Pinus tabuliformis. Next base: position 1,110,986,017 of record CM062820.1, on the reverse strand, counting down.
TTAATTTAAATTATTATTAGATATGTGAAAATAAATAATAAATAAAATAAATTTTCAAATTTAATCTTTTTGTATAAATAATAAATCCAAATTAAAAGAAATTTGCAATCATTGTATTTATAAATATGATTAAAATAAATTTACCATCGTTGTATTTATAAGTATGAATTAATTTACTAATATGATTTAATTTAAGAATATAATATAATATTTTATTTTTATCTCATACTTTTGATTTAATTTACTAATATAATAATATGATTTAATTTAAGAATATAATATAATATTTTATTTTTATCTCATAATTTTGTGATCCATATTGATTCTTCGAAAGTGTTTTTCCGATAATCACATTATCATTGTTTACATCATCTTGGTCTTGATGATGAACCACATTAGAGGGTTCCAAACATCTACAAGTAAACAATGATGATGTAATTAATCTAAAAATAATGTTTATTTATTTATCTATTCATCCTTAATCCTTAATTGTTCTTAAAGCACTAAGTCAATTCTTCTCGAAGCTCTTGGGGTTGGACTCTACTAATGAGCTGAGTGCTAATGAGTCATCCTTTGAGGTAAGAAGTGATTCCTTCGAGTTGATTTGTCTTTCACAATATAATAATGCAAAATTAAGAATATGATATTGTAATTATTTATTTTTCTCCTTATTAATCGTTGGGTCAAATAAAATTACACAAATTAAGACATAAAACGTGTAGAATAAGACCAAGATGGATCTAGGGTTTTAAAGCATGAAATGTCGTGTGCACTCTAGAAGCGTCTATTTGACTTTTATTTAGGTTTAAGAAGAGAAGATTTTCCATTCCCTAATTCTTAACTTGCGGAGCAGGACGCGGGACGGGGCCGGACCGGACGGAACGGTGCAATGAATGGGCTGTTTCAATCGAATTCCATTCCGTTCCAGACATCGATGGTTATCTTTCTAGATCTAATGTACCCAGTGACGTGTGAATGACCCAAAAATGTACCAGTGACGTATGCATGAGCCAAAAAAGCACTATTGCTTGAGCTGTACTTGTCGATGATGTCACCATGCTGGAGATGATGAGGCAATCGAAGTCGCCTTCGGTCACATGTGAACTATGATCAGGCAGACCACTACAAAACGTAACCAAATGTCGCTGTCGGAACTGGTCCTTTTTTTACATTTTTTTAATGTTAAGTTGTTATCAGAAAGGAATTTGAGGATCAAATTATTCATTATCAATCATTTTGAACGTCCAATACAACTAAAATCTAGGATTACTTCTACCATTAACATAATTACAGGAAGAAAAATGGCACACCATGACCCATGGAATACATCAGAAGAGAGGTTATTGAATTTGAAAGGTGCATTTTATTCCATGTTTATTGCATCATAATTTACATGACATGGAATTATATTTTTACCATTAACATAATTACAGGAAGAAAAATGGCACACCATGACCCATGGAATACATCAGAAGAGAGGTTATTGAATTTGAAAGGTGCATTTTATTCCATGTTTATTGCATCATAATTTACATGACATGGAATTATATTTTTACATCATTACATATTAGCATAATGATATTAAAAAATGTGATTGATAGGGGTATAATGATATTGAAAAATGTGGTTGATATGGTGATTTGATGTTGTTTGTTATTTTTTATTGCTATAGTCTAGTTTATAGATAAAATGATTTTTTTTTTTATTAATTTTAATCAAAATCAGTTAAATATTTTTAAAAACTTAAGTTTAAGTCGCTTAATTTATAGAACTCGGGTACTCCTGCGTGTTGAATCCATTTATACATTCAAAAAGGTATTTTAAGCAATTTCTTGCTTGAAATTGTACCACCTGTGAAAAAAGTTATTTAGTTTACAAGCTATACCACCTTTTTTCTTGGATGTTATTTGTTATTTGATTTGATGTTATCTGTTATTTGATCATTCCTTTGATAATTTCATAATTATATTAAATGTGAAAAAATAGTAAATACTTAAAATCCCAAGAATTAATTTAATAAGGACAAAAATAATATGTCAATATTTTTGCCCAAATGGGATAAAGTAGATGGTGATGGGGTGTATTGTTTAGTCACTCTATGATGTGAAGATCACTACTTCGAAACTCCCTCGGCAAAAATCCAGCAATGTCAAGGCCTAGTGTGGCCCATGTGCAATGTCTTGTGATTTTGATGGCTTAGATATAGCTACGTTGTAGTTTCCCAAGCCAAAGGTTAAGCCTACAATCATCTCAGGACTCACACAACTTGACAAACAAACAAAAAACGTGTCATTTTTTTAATTTATGACCATAACACCATCATAGATTCATCTTAAATACAGATCTAACATGAGCCTAAAGGGATCCAATTTCTTCCCACAACTTGACAAACAAACAACAAATGTGTCAATATTTTTTTATTTATGACCATAACACCATCATAGATTCATCTTAAATACAGATTTAACATGAGCCGAAAGGGATCCAATTTCTTCACGTGCGAAATTTTTTTATGACCCGACATTATTTAAATATTTTGTATAGTTAATGTTTTGTATAGTTATTTAATTTTTTAATTTTTAGATTTTAATTTATTTTATTTTGGTAGACATGAGGAAAATTTGAATGTTGATGATGTACCTCCTTACACATCATACTGGGTTGTAGAATGACCATCTCGGCTCAGTAAAATTTGAGTTAAAAAACATTAATCCCTAAGGCTTAGTTTAAAAAATAGATGAAGTAGTTTTTCAAAACATTTTTCCTAGTTAATTTTAATCAAAATCTCATAGAAATTTTTAAAACTTAAGTTTAAGTTGTTTTATCTATATACTTTGAATGTCTTGTAAATTTTTCAGAATGTTAATTCATTTATGCATTTAAAATCATATTTTAAATAAATAAATAAAAATTACAATTTTAACAAAATTTTAATAAAAAATCATTTCATTTATAAATTAGACTATACCCTACTACTACCTTTAAATTAGACTACGCCCTATTACCACCCTAGAACCTCATGTTCAGATTGACAAGACGACAAAACTTCCTCTGGAAGTTATTTGCGTTGAGTAAAGAGACCTGGTTCATATCTGTGGCCAAGAAAAAGCATGCATGCTCATCCACATACGGTGAGTATCCATCGGGTTGTTGTAGAAAAGCTACTCACAGATAGATATACGTACAAAATTCAAAAGCCGACAAGTTATATTTATGGTCAATTGCGATATAAATATGGCTCTTCTGCGCCAAACATTTTTCCTCCAATTCCTGCTTTCTCTAGGTGCTGTACTATAGCAGAGATTCACTGTAGCCAGCCCATCCAGCCAGACTACACCAGCGGTTAACTAGCGCCACTGACATATTTAGATTTGGGGTTCTGTCAACCATTAGTTTGACATTTTGAATGGATTTTGAGCTCCTAATAACACCTAGATCCCATAATTGTGAACAATTAGTTTAACATGTTAAATGGATTTAGAGGTCCTAATAACACCTAGATCCCATCATTTAAAATCTGTTTTCACAGATCTGAATTTTTACATCAAGGTAGTAAATCCAAAAAAAAAAATGGATGACAGCATATTTGACCAGATTATAGAGTTTTTTAAATAACATAGTTAAGGAAAAATTAGAATTAAAAAAATATATATTTTTTAAATATTTTATGTTTTTTAAACTATGGTAAATTTATAGTACGTTGGTAATTTGGAGAAAGGTTTAGAATTTTTAGGCTACTGCTATAATATCGAGAGTATATTAAGCCATATTCAAGTCAGATACATTAAAGTGTGATTACTTCCTTATTCAATTTGGAGTTGAGTTGACAAATGTCATTTTAAAATAAAAAAAATTATTGTAAATATAAAAACACCACACATAGAATATATAAAGAATAAAAATGAATATACATCAAGATATGTTTTAATCAAAAGTATTATAAAACATAAATAAATCGATTTTCATTGTGCTTATTTGGTTTGTTGTTAATATTATAATCCAGTAATAAGCAGACGTAAAAATATTTCACTCTACTCTTAGCCATAAAGAAAAAATTTCATAAACACAATTTCATAGATGAAGTAAATATAAGTAAAAAATGTCTTATATTTTCACTTTGAGTATTAAAATGTATAATTTGTTTATTTCTTATGTCCATTAATTTATTCAATATCAATTCCATATATATGTATATATAGACAGAAAATAAAAGAAAACAAAGCTTAATATTGGCCATAATAAAATATTTCAATCTATAAAGAGGAAAAATTGAAAGTTAAAAAAAACAATTACTTATAATAAAAATAATAAAATGGAGATGTGTAATTCATTCAAACTCTTCATATAAAATTAATATATCACATTTAAAATAATAATAATAATAATTATAATTAATGTAAATCATAAATAAAATATTCTAATATAAGTAATAATAACTTGCATTTCAAAATATATTAATAATTAAGAAAAACTTAAATCATTTCACTGCTCATGTTAAGTAAAAGATTTCATTATCTATACATATATTATGTAGTTAAAAAATCATATGTATATATTATATAAAGAAAGTCTCACTATTCTATGTTTTAGCTTTTATTTTATTATATTTTTGGCTAATTGGATCTAAAGTCGCAAGTTTAGGTTATGTAGTTTACAAAATCCAAGTATATATATTTGAAAATGCAATTTAAACAATAAAAATTGAATATATATGTGTGTGTGAGAGAGAGAGAACCATGGATCTATCAAGCACAAAGAGGGATCAAATCTCTCAAGGTGCAAATCTTTTTTCAAGTTTTGTACTCTAAAAATGGTTTACACCTTAACAGATTTGATCCCTTACTGGGCTTACTAGATTCTTTGTTAAGGTGAATCTATACTGGTAACTTAGCAAGAGCTTGATATCTACTAAAAAGGAGAAACATGTCCTATTAGAAAGGAAAGACATGTCCTATTAAAATCACTGTAAAAAAAAACATATTCCTTTTAAAATAATTTACCATAAATAAAAAGGAAAACAAACAATTTTCCCAACCATTCAAGCTCATCTTATTAAATAAAATTAGAATTTGGAAAAAAAAATATTATCACCTCTAAATCCAATTAATCGCAAACCGTGTATTCTATTATTATTTGTATTTAATAAATTTAATAAATAAATAAATAATTAAAAAAGAAATATTCATTATATTTATACCTATAAATACTATAAAACTATTTTAAGATTTACAATTTTAGATATTTTATTAAATTTTAATTTATAATATATTTACTTAAATACGTAGTGTTATAGTTTCCCTAATATTATTTAATTATATAATTGATTATATTACTTTACTCATCTTATTAATTAGCTAAATGTTTAATATTTATTTGTTAAAAAATCACAACTTATATTTATATAATAAATATAATGAAAAGATCCTAATACCCAAACTCAGCGATCTTCTTAAAACTACAACCTGACATTTCATAAAAATGTTAAAAATAAAATTTCAACCTCCCCTAATATTAAGGATTTGTAATAATATAAAGAATTTGTAGGAATAGAAAAATAAGGAAAGTGTATCATAACTTTATATTTAAACAAGTTGCATAAATAGTTACCTTTTCCGTATGTTTTCGAAAAGAAACACATAAGTAAAAAGAAACACAGAGTCATTAGCTATGGGTGGTTATAATAATAATAGTAGTAGTAATAAGAGGTAGATTATGTATTATTTATTGGGTTTGTGGTAGCACCTCTACAATTTTGCCAGTATATTTAGTTTTTTGGTTGTGTTTTTTAACTTATTGCAATTTAATTGCAGTAAGGAATTAGGCCTGTAATCTAACCTAGGTTAGTAGATTAATGTTTTGGATAATGTGTAATACAAAAATCTTGTAGTGTGAACAATTAAGTCAATATATTGAAGAAGATAGAAGTGTGTTTTTCAGTTACACTAATTTTCTGGGAAAAGTATGGTTTTTTTGTTAAAGGTTTATAGAATAAATCTGTATGTATTACATGAGTGTTATTGTTCTTTATGTTTTGTTTAAGAATTTGTAGATAATGCTCAAAGTTTAAATTTACATCGATATAAATCTAAATTTCTAGGACAATCTATAATAATATGTTAGAGATATAATAGATTAGGTATTGTAAGAAACATTGTAAAACAAATGAGGTTGAAAATACTTAAAGTTGTAATGATGTTTCTCCCAAAAAAAAATAAGAGGTCCCCATAGAAGGAAAGGATGTATAATTGACATCTACAAGTTTTTATTCAAATCACAATGCATGGTTTATTGACTTGGGTGCATCTTTTCAAATGACTCCTCACATGAAGTAGCTTTGAGAATATGAAAAGTGAGATCAAGGAAATGTTTTCCTAGAAGATGACTTGATAGCGAAAATTTCATCACTAAAGGTATGTACTATGTCTTATTTATATATGATTTCTCCATATACCTATTGATGTGGGTTGCTTGAGGAATGACACTAAATATTGATCATAGAAATGTCACAAATACATAAAAAAAAATTAATGTAGAGGAAAAAAATAATATGAAAAATGCTTAATTATTTTTATTAAATGGTAAAAATATCATTAGACTACATCATGAGAAACTTCATGTCTTTTACAATGTTGAAGCCATGTATTTATATTATTTATGGATGCATTTTCACCTAGATTCATGTAGTTCATTATTTTTCAAACATCATAGGCAAATACAATGGGCTACAAAAATCAATGGGTAAATAACATAAATCATTATGATAAAAACTAGAAAATGGTTTTATATGGTAAAACCTAATTGTACAATTAATTTTTTTTATTTTTTTTCTTTCACAATTAAAATGACATGGGTTGATATCATGGTTTAACAAAATGTTGGACTTGTAAACCACCAACAATAGCAAACAATTATTAATCGTGGTGATTCACTAACAACCACTTAGATCAATCATCCCCCCTTTGGAAGCAGTGGTCTTCGTTAGATCAAGTTCCCTCATTAGATGGGGAAACTTATGTTGAATTTGGCTCATAGTGAGCCATTTTCTTTGGCGAAGAAGCTACCCTACTTTGACAAATTGGTAGATTTGCATGATCTTCTGGTGGATATCCTTCATCTTGGTGTCCATGATTCAATCCATTATAACCTGAAACTGTGGAACCCAATGTTGGTCATATTGTTGTTTGTACTTAGCATTGGATTTTTATAGAGCATTATGGATATATTGTTGAAGGTGTTTGATACATTCAACAATTTTGGTTACTCAATCTGCTTTAGCCTGAGCATGTGAGGACTTTGTTGGTGAAGATGCAATAAAAAAAGTGACATGCATGGCAGTTGTTGGCTGGAAGCTCTAACATGTTTGAAATGGGTTATGGGAAATAGAGTCGTGAAGAGCTTTATTGTAGCCATGTTGAGCATATGGAAGGTTGTCATCCCATGTATGTGGATGTTTGACCTAGAAGTGTATATGCATCATTGTAGGTGAGGTGAATATGTCTATAGAAACTTGTATAAGCTTGTCCACTTGTTTATGCTCTATAAAGAGCTTTTGTTGAATTTTTGGTGGTTGTAATGACCTTTTGTTCTCCTTCTAACAAAAACATGAAGAGGAAAAACTTACAAGTATTTCAAACTAGATTTTTGGTATTGTTTCAAATGCCAACATTAATGAATTCCCATAGTTGGAACTACTTCTAGCACCCCGTAGAGATTATCCCCCAGATAAATACTGACACGATGGGTTTGAGACTCATAAAAAAAATAAGATCTCCATATATAATGTTGTCTTAGAAGAACATCACTAACTTCAAGTGGGGATACAACACCCAATACCTCAACTTTGAAGGGATTGATCATGTAGGGCAGGCAACATTGTTGGATGACATTGATGTCTCATCCATGGCTCAACTAACCAATGATGCATGGTTAGGAGTGTGTCACTATCAATAACTTCAACCTCTTAATGACCTAAGTTGAAATTATGTCCTTCTAACTCCCACTGTCAATAGTTAAATGTAGTGGGGTCCCCTTTGCCCACATCTATGAAAGGAAAAGGCACTCCCCCTCCCTAGGGTCCTCTGACTCTTTTGGTTGGATCTTTGGAGTTGCAATGGTAACACTGGTTTTCACATTGATAATCAACTTTTCTTTATCATATTTTCAATGAGAATTTAAGCTAGAGTCCACTTTCTTATTTTTAATCTCATTCAGCAATGATATTTTTAAGCATCAATTATCAGTGTTGTGCCAGGGGATTTTATGGAACTCAAACCATTTTTAAGTGTCATTATTACACTTCTCATTACCCTTATTTTACTATGTTTTGGGTTAGTTATATTAAGGTTGAATCTCCTTGATTTATCCCTTGTTCTCTAAATTAGGGTCTTCTTTTCTAGTTTTTTGTTCTAGTGGATTTGTAGAACCAAACTCTTGTTTATTCCTCTTCTTCAATTTTTTCTCTATTTTAATAGCATATTGATAAGAATCTCTTATCAAGGATATTTCTACGAGATTCCTCTTCATTTGGATTCACCTATATAGGCCACTATGGTACTTCAAAACCACGTGTTGGCTAGAGTCTTGATACCCAAATTTGAGCATAAGGTATGGGAAATATTTGTGTACCTAGACACTGTTTAGTCTCTCTTATGTCAAAAATTTATCCATCTCTTGTATTGGTCATCATAGTTCCCTACAAGGTATAATTTCTTGAGGGAATCAGCAAAAGTGGCCCAAGGGGGTCCTGCATTAAATATCTTAGAATTGTCTTGGCTATATTTATCTAGTGACCTTCCCACCAATCTTTGACATGGGGAATGATTTCATGAGTGTGAATTTGATCTTCTCATAGTCAAAAATATTTTATATAGAGTAATATCCTTCTAATAGATATAACCACTTCTCCAAATCATCTGCATCTATTTGTGCTTTGCATAAGTCAGTATAAAAGTTAGCTTGTACCTTGAAGGGTGACGCACCTCCAAAATTTCCTCTTATTGAAGGTTCCCTGGCCATTTTTGGTGGTCATCAAAGGATCTCGGTGAAATTGTGTATCATCCCATTCCTTTGTCACGTGAGTGATTCCTCGAGCAACCTCGAACAACCACTTGATAGGATCTCTCGCTCCATTATTTATATTTTCTTCTACCATGGGAGGTTGCTTGGGATGGTGAGAGCAGTTGTACTAAAGTGAAAATAGATTGAGATTCAAATCTCTATAACCTAACCTCATCAGGGATATGCATTGGGAAATGACAAATAGAATATTGTTCTGATACCACTAATTTAGGTTGTCTAAGGAATGAGACTAAATATTGGCAATAGAAAATGTAAAAGAAAAATAATGTAGAGGAAAAAATATGAAACAGGATTAATTATTTTTATTAAATGGTAAAAATTTCATAAGACCATAGATTTTACATCAATAGATTGAAGTGAACTTAGCATCCCTATTTGATATTATCTTTTTAGGTATCCCGTGCAACCTAAATATCCCTTTCATGAAAATATGGACTACGTAAATTGATTTATGAGTAATTTTAATAACTATAAAGTGAGCCACCTTGCTCAATTTATCCACCACCACCATGATGGCATCATGTTGACTGGTTGTTTTTGGCATACCCATGATGAAGTCCATGGATATGACCTCACCTCCCATTTATACTCTGAAATTGGGATCAGTTGTAGTAGTCCTGCGGGTTCCTACACTCTACGTTTACTTGTTGACATTCCAAACACTTTGCAAGGTATTCAAAAATATATTTCCTCATTTCAGGCCATAAATATGTCCTTTTTATGGCTTTCATCATATTTTGATATCCACGGTCACTCGAGTAAGGTCTTTTATGAAATTCATCCATGATAATCTTCCTTAAATCCTTAGCATTGGGCACATATTTCATGTTCTTGAATATCAACATTCATCATCATTGAGCTAGTAGCTTATGCTTACTAACCCATCTAGTTGTTCTTTCCAACGCTTCTTCACATGTTGGCAATGCTCATCATTTATCAACCCTTCTTTAATCCTCTCTTAGATGTCAGGGGAGAAAGTGCTTATGGGTGCTAGGTGAACCTATTGCGAAATTCTACTAAGTGCATCTGCCAGCCTATTCTTGTTTCCTTTGATGTACTTAATCTTGAATTCAAATTCATTGATCAAATCCACCCATCTGGCTTGTTTGACCTTCAGCTCGTCTGGTCAAATAAGTATTTCAGGCCACCATGATTAGTAATTAACACGAACTTCCTTTCCAACAGGTAATGCCTCCACATTTTTAGTGTGTGCAACATTATTGCCAGCTCCAAGTTATGAGTGACATAATTCCTTTCATTCATAGTCATCTTCCTAGATTTAGGGAAGATTACATGGTCTTCTTGATTCAGGAATCCACCAAGTCCTTCCTTACAAGCATTAGTGTAAACAACAAAATCCTTTTTTGGGTCAGTTATTCTTAAGATAGGTGCACAAGTGAGTAAATCCTTCAATTGTTCAAAAATAGTTGCACATTCAGAAGTCCACTAAAATTTCACTCCTTTTCTCTGCAATGTAGTGATGGGATGCCAAAACTTGAGAAATTTCGAATGAATCCTTGATAGAAATCACACTTGTTGATCTTGGAAAATAACTTATGCTCTTTGAGCAGTTGCAAAAATATCCCAGTTGATCCTCATGTTCCTTTTCATTCCTTGACTACATTCGAATTTCATCCACAAATACCTGTACAATTTTTTCCAAACATGGCATGAGCACATTGTTTATTAGATACATAAAGGTTGTTGGGCCATTTGTAAACCTGAATGGAACTACATTGAATTCATAGTGGCCATACCTCATCTTGAACACAGTCCTATGATTGTCCTCTTCCTTGATTCTAACCTGGTCGTAACCTGACCTTAAACCGACCTTGGAAAACACTAAATCGCATATCAATTAAATAAATCATCAATCCTGGGAAGTAGGTACTTATTTTTCATAATGGCTTTGTTTAACTGCATGTAATTGATGCATAGATGCAGTGTTCCATCCTTCTTAACAAAAAGGTGAAGGGGCTACCCACGGTGAAATGTTGGGTTGTATATATCCTTTTTCCACTAACTCCTTTAGTTGCAACTTTAATTCCATAAGCTCAAGTAGGCTTATGTGATAGGGGGCCTTCTTTGTCAATGTTTTTCCTGGAATCAACTCAATTGTGAAATCAATCTCCCTATTGGGCGATAGTCCTAGTAAATCTTCTAGAAATACATTGCTACACTGATTCAATACTAGATAACTTTCAAAGGGACCTATGTTGACATCTTTCACCTTTTAAATTTGAATGGAACAAAAGGCACAACCCTTCCTGCTATAGTGCTTTATTTGCACTAGTGATATTACCCAGAGTGTTATTGGCCTTTTGATTTCGTGTAGTGATATTGGGTCACCTTCATCAATGCAACATTCCAACACTTTGTTTTAGCAATTGAGCTTTTTTTTGTTGACTTCCAACTAATCTGTGCCAATCATATTGTCATATGATCCTAATGGAAACAAATTCAATTTAACTATTGTAGTTTTTATCACAATAACTATGTTTTTAAAAGTTTTCAGAAAATGCTGATAGTTAAGTGTCAACATTTTATTTGTAATAAACTGGGAAATTGTTGTCAGTGAAATTATCATCTTATTGATGGTTTCGTAGTTTTTATTCAGAACAATGTGCTGACAATGGGGTTATCAACATTTATCAGTTGCAGAAAAATGATTAACATGAAAACGCTGACAACAAGAGTGTCAGTATTATCAGGTATTGGTTGATAGCGAGAATATCAACGCCAAAAATAAAATTTGAATTTGAATTTTTTAAATGTGCTGACACATTCCACGACGGCAAAAAAATAAACATTATTAAAATTAAGAAAGGAAAATGTGCTGACAACAGGAGTAGTAATGGATTTTTGTAAAAATGGTCAATTAAAACTCTGTTTTTCCTGTACACCACAATAATTTTAGGCATGCTTTTGAAATAAATAAGAACGATCTTTTCAAAACCGGAAGAGGTTTTTTTTTTTCTAAAACGGACCCATTTAAAAAAACCTCTCTCGGTTTTCTAACATGTGTTACAATTTAAAATATTCGAAGGGATATTTGAAAGGTTGTCCTTCAGGATTTTGCAATCTTGTTATAGTAATTGTTTTCAAAATCATATCTCGAACAAATGAAAATGAATATTTCAAAACCGAAAGAGGTTTTTTCTGTAATAGACACTCTTTGAAAAACCTCTCTCGGGTTTCTAATAGCTATCACATATTCGAAGTTTATAAGTTATCACTAGACCCTATTTTTTTTAGGAATTCATGAGGAAAAAGCTAATGGACAGTTATTGACTTGGATGCCACCTCACCAAATTCGACTTGCTGATCCTTATCTTCAGCCATGACTCCAGCAACAACATGATCTTTAGATGTAGATAGATTTGGAAAGTTTTATATGCATGTATTTGAGATGCACATTGTGATTATTTAGATTTTGTAATTAAATTTTTGCTAGAAACTGGTTTTTAGTTAATTTATCTTTTCTATAAAGACAGGGATTGTGTAATGAGTAAGGGTTGAATTTTATTGTAAAAACATTTAGCATTCGGTGTGTTTGAGCAGATCTTAAATATATTACAGTTTGAGGAACATTTGCAGAAAATTCATGTGTTGCAGTTCCCTGTCCGTTATTTCTCAATTATGAAAAATCTTCTTCATGTCTAGAAAATGTTAGTATTTGAGATTGGGATATTCATTAATACTCCTTTCTCATATTTCTCAATTTTTAGTCTTCTTCTTCTAAATTTCTCAAATTGTCAAAGGATTTATTGCTACCCTACTTTTTGAGTCATGCTCATTAGATCTGTAGCATCATTTGATAAAATTGAACTCAATGACCGATGGTGTGTTTTAGATACAACCCAACTAAATTTTCATCCTACAAAATAAATTTGGCCACATAAGTAAATTGCAAAACCTACTACTACAGTGACCTAAAGTAGTTGAGTTTTAGGGAGAGATCCCTCTCCAGGTTGAAAGGCCAGCTTTCAACCTAAAAGAGGTTTGAGGTTACCTTGGAGGTTTTCCCATATCTAGGTTTCCTCTAAGAGATACCATTTTGGCGCTGTTGTTGGGGAATGAAAGGCATATTATTCCCAGATTTTATTGTTGAAGATCAGATCTCTGAGGGAAAATAGAGATTAGTGTATCAGTTTGGCTACAATATGTTTGCTCTGACGACTCAATTTTCAAGAATCTAGAGTTAGAAGCTTCCATGGCAACTCCATTGTCTGAAGGATTCATAGCTCAAATGATTCAATTGTTATTTCACTAGGAAAATGAAAAACTCATATGCTTCTACTATTTTTTTAAGGTATACAAGTTTATATTTTATAGTTATTCATGGTTTTCCTAATCATCTACCCAAAGATGAAAATTTTCTAAGAAATGGACCAAAATTTAGTGGCGATGATTTGAGCCTAACTTTGAAATATATCACAAATATTTGTGACTTTACTGATCTTCTTAAATTCAAGTGTGAAGATGTATACATGAGATTATTTTATGATTCATTCCAAGGGAAGTGCAAAGATTGGATTGAATTTTTGTCTGCAAAGTCCATAACATCCATAATAAACTTTTGGGTTATCTTCTTGGAAACATGGATGGAGAAAAAAGAGTCTGTAGTATATCATGTTTCCATTCAAGGTTTTAGAGAATGGAATGATGGGTATATTGATGGTGAAGTGGATACATTTTTTTTTGCATTTTTGTCCTCTTATTTAAACTCATGCAAATGTAACTCAAAAGAAAAGATTCATTTCTTAGAAGAGTATTCCAAGGAAATTTAGATAGAGATTGTAATCTTAGAGGATCAACAAATTTTTCCATATCAAGATCATTCTTTTGGAATTTCTTCTCAACAACAACGAAAAGACATATTTCTTCCCTCTGTTATTGAGAGTGGGGAATTTTCTATTTTGGATTATGAATTTGAAATAGAAAACATGCATGAAAAGTTCAACCATGATTATCCAGTCATTCATTACCTTGAGGGTCATTAGATAGATCATCATTTTTATGATCCTGTAGTTGACTACATGGAGGGTTTTTTAGTTTGAATTTTCAGCCATTTTTTCACTATGGATACAAATTACATCATGAGTTTCCTTTGCCACTATATTGTCCAGTTTTGATTTTGTTGAAGCACAGTAAAAAAATGACAATATTTGAGTAGCTACTGGATTGGTTGCATTGGCATTTTTGTATTATTTGATTGAGTAGTTATTTCAGCTGGTTAGAATAGGAACAATGTACACAAATAAGCTCACAAGATGGAGCATCCTTTCATTTTGGCATTTCAGTTTTTAGTTTTCAGCAATTGGTGTTCAGGTTGAAACCAGAGTTCGAGTGTGGATTTGATTGTAATAAACAATTTTCATCTTTCACATTGCAGTATAGTTTTCAGTTTGCAGTTTTAGTATGGACTTCAGTGTGGTACAATTTACAGGTTGCAGGGTTACTGGTTGGGAGCCTCCCAATGGATCAAGCTTCTGGTCTATGGGGTTCTTGCTGCCATCCATGATTGACAACATCCCCATGGAGCCAACTGTTATCACATGAACTATGCTTTTAAAAAAATTCAGAAAATGCTGACAATTTTAGTGTCACATTTTATTTGTAATAAAGAGGGAAATCATTAGCAGTGAGATTATCAGCTTACTAATAGTTTCACAGTTTTTCTTCAGAACAATGCACTGACAATGTGGTTATCTACATTTATCAGCTGCAGAAAAATGATTAACAGGAATACGCTGACAACTAGAGTGTTAGTATTATCAGGTATTGGCTGATAGTAGGAATATCAACACCAAAAATAAAATTTGATTTTGAATTTTTGAAATGTGCTGACACATTCCACATCAGCAACAAAATAATCATTATTAAAATTAAAAAATGAAACTAATAACGGGAGTAGCGGCAGATTTATGTAAAAATGGCTAGCTAAAACTCTCTTTTGTTGTACAACACACTAATTTCGGTCATGGTTTACAAAAAAATGAGAACAAAATTTTCAAAATTGAAAGAGGTTTTTCTCCAAAACGGACCCATTTAGAAAAACCTCTCTCAATTTTCTAATAGACATTACGGTTTAAAATATTCGAAGGGATATTTGAAAGGTTGTTTTTCAATATTTTACAATCCTCTTTGTTATAGACATTTTTGGGCACTGCAACCCCAATCATACATGTCCATAAACCAAGGGCTCCTAAGTCCCTAAAATTGTTGCTTCACACCCTAAAGGAACAAGGTCAGCTGATTACATCATCTCCCAGAAGTTCTCCACAGAAAACTACTCAGAACTGGTCAAAGCTAGACCATACAGACTGCCCAGTGTAGAGGGTGCGATGCATCTCACCTACCCAGTGTAAAAGGTGTGATGCATACTGGAAAGCCCTTCTGTAGGGTGTGATTGGAGAGAGTAGACAAATGGCAGAGACAGTTTGCAGGGTGGATTGTCATGGAATCTTCCAGAAACTTCTCCTATGACACTTGCCTCTCTGAATTCACCCAGGGATGAGTAAGAGATCATCAATCTCCAAGTGGAATCAAGAACTATTAGAGAGAAGACACTAATCAAAATCTCAAAAGCTAACTCACCCCCCTGCAACCATCTATATATGGATCCCTCATCCCAGAGATCCAAAGGCTGGAATTTTGTATCTTATAAGGAAGTGATGTTGGTTTATTGGTGGAATATCATAGTGTTGGGTGATCTAAGCTTTTCATGAGGTGAAGAAGGGCTTTCATGCTGGGAGGATGATGCTGGGTCATAACAATTGGTTGAAATACTCTTTGCTATTCTTGATATTAATAAAGCTATTCAAGTTTTCCTCCACATTCTTGTATGTTTGATGATATATGCATTTGTGTGGTCAATATATATCTGGTCCTATATTGTTTATGATTGTAGATCTCTATTCTTCGATAGTATTATGCTGCTTTGATTCCAAAGGTGATCTTTGAAGCTGGGTAGACGAAGGAAAAGCGGCAAGGATCTGTCAGAAGGGAGAGGAACCAAGCGCAATACTGAGGTCGGTGTCCTTTGTTACCCTCTTATCTACTTCTCATAAAGGAAAGCGAAAGTAGTTTTAGTTAGTTTGTTTCTAAAATAGCTACCAGTCTTAGTGGGACTAGCAGCTCCGAGTGGACACTAGATTTCCTGATAAAAAAATGGCGACTCCACTGGGGAAGCGAATAGATTGTTTGCTTGTCTATATTTTTTTGTTTTATGAAATTACAGACGGAGCCTGAAGTCAAGCCAGCTAGCCTTCGAACTACATTTTCTATGCAAGTGCAAAATAGATCAATGCTGCTTCAGTCTATCTCCAGGTTTTGTTTATAAACTGAACAATCAATTTGCAAACCTTCTAATTGCCCTAGTGGTAGCTCTAGTAACCTCATTAGATCAACCCCTGTGATTTATATTTACTGAACATCACTTGCTCGGCATAAATCCCTGAAATGAGCTGCAAACCGTGACCCAGAACCAAGTTGAAGTCTCATCCCTGGACCATCGCAATTTCTCCTCTTGGGAATCTGGATGCATCGCACCTCTCGTGTGCAGTAGGTGCATTGCATCGCACTTTCCTTGTGTTGCAGGTGCGCTGATCAGACAAGACCTCTTCTGCTCTCAAATTTTGGTTTTGTGTTCACTCTCTTCAGCTTTATTCAGGTGTTTTGTTGTCTGTGATCAGTATACCACTGTGGAAACCTCCTTCCTTTCCATCATTCCGCCTCCATTGTGCAGATAATTGTAATTTTTTTTTATGTATTGTGCGCCATTTACAGTTCTCTTTTACAAAAAGTAGCGTAATCAAATTGCCGTCTCTTGATTTGAAAGTGTCGCAAGTGTCGTTTTCAGTCAAAGAAAAGAATTCCATTGTTTTTGATGGTCGATTATATAGTTACTCTTGTATTTGATCTGAATTAGTAGTTTTTCAAGTGTCGAAAGAAGTTTTCAATTCAAAATAGCAAAGTGTCCTCATAATCTTCCTTTCATTTTTGAAGAGAAACTTGTTAGTACTGTCGCTTTGAAAATATAATTCAGATTTGTACTTAGCATTCTTCTTGTCATTCACACATTAAGAAAGCTTAAAACAAATACATGCATGTGCATTTGCATTTAGACTGCTTGTTGGTTTGATTTAGGACAGTGCATCTAGTGTGTGCTCTCTGCTCTATGTTGAAAGAATGCCATCTCTCTTTCTTTAGTAGCTATGATTTTCATTGCAAAAAGGAGATTAAATGATTGTTTATCATCTTAGATTGCATTTTATGAATTGTATATCTACATCACGTGGTGAACCTGAAAGGAAAATTTCTTAAGAAAGATCAACTATAAAATAAATTTAATGAACCTAAAAATGCTTTGGAACCTAACGCACAACATCTAGAAGTCTAGGCTAGAGACGTATTTCAGCGTCGTAAAGCCTGGTAACTGTCATTTTCACTGTTGGTTGGGTGATTCCTCCTCTTTGAGACAACAAGTGCCAGTACGGACTTGTGCTGCCATGCACCGTCGAGTATATATTGGGAGACCACAATAGGCTATATCCTTTATCCATAGGAAGCCATTTCTGCTGCCCTATCGATCACAATGCACTGAACATAGCATTCGAGAAGATTGATTGTCGTACCGTAAAAAGTATTCTGCAGTTTTGCAATTGGTTTGGTAATCCCTCTGTCTAGATTTCCAGAGTAGTCTCTTTCATTCCTTTTTACACTCCTTAAAGGAAAAGGTCCATCTGAGCACTTGTCACTTCAGGCTCATTAAAAATGGAAGGTGACTAGAGTCATCTTTTGTTTTTTCTTGACTCTTAAAAATTGAAAAAACAAGTTGTGTCAAAGCTTCTAAAATTCATTTAATTCAAAATCATTTTCCCTTTATTTTTAGTTGATCGAGTAATCCGCAATTGTGGAGGAAAGTCAATTGAAACCCCATCGTTCGCGGAGACTTACGAGTCAACCGTCTTTGTCTCCAAAATCAAAACTATTCCTGACAAAGCGAACTCGTTTAACCAGTTCAAAGTCCCCTAGTCTAGTTGGAATAAGTGTTCTGACACCCTCAGAGACTCCGATTACTCCAAACATTTCTGGTATCCCTGCCTCTGCAGAAAAAGTTCCGCAGCCACTAGAGGACAGTACAACTGATCCTAGTGTGAGGGTAAACACTTCTATACCTAAATCGACTCCATCTACAGCTGATTCGGAAGGTGTTATTCCCCAAACATTTGTCGCTACAGAATCTATACCTTCTTCGGCACCGGAAATATTTTACGGACCTAACGGTCTACCTCTTCCACCTGGATTGATTGCTATAGAAGAGATTGTGGAGGATCCCCCATCTAGTGCTCCATCGCATTTTGGAGTTGAGATCGCCCTATTTCCTCCTTCGTCAGAAATTAGTCTAACGTTATCGGAAATTCTTGTAGAATCGCTAGGAAATCTTTTGGATAGACTAGATATGTCTGAACAACCGTCGACATCTAGGACTGTTTCATTTGACATAGCAGCGGCAGAACTTCCTGCTACCACTCCAACAATGTTCGTTGATGTACCATCTGTCTATTCCCGTTTGTTCGTCTGGAATAATATCTGGAATCTCTTATGTTGAGTCTCAACAAATTGATCCTTCACAATGTCAATTTTGGCAGTTCGGTCCTCAAAGGAAAATCATTCCCTTAAGCACTAGATTACCGTCGTATGGGGGACAATATGCCCTTTCATTGTCTCCTCCGGGAGGTCAAACATACGAGAGTTTGCAACAGAATTCAGGTTATGCTGGTGGTTGGATGCCAATACTGCCTCAATAACCAAGAGTTGTATACTCAATGCAACAAAGTCTTCCTATGTCAAATATCCCCACTACGCCGGCTATTGTGACGGTGTCACAAGTACAAGTGTTACCTGTTGTATGCCAACCTCAAGTCTCTCAGGTCGCAGTCCAACAGCCCCTTGTCTCTACGATGCCACCACAATCATCGATTAGTGGCTCCTTAACTGGAGTGACCCAGGCTCAAATAGGTACCATTACCCCTCATCTTGGTCAAACAGCCAGTATTGGACAACAACATATGGTCTCACAACCATGGCTAGTACAATATCAACAACCACAATTCCAACAAGTTTACCAAGGATCTGAGCACCAAGTCTTTACAAGTAATGGGCAACCGTATATTCAAAATGGTCAACATCAACCATTTCATAATAGTTATGCCCATCAACCTTACCAAAGTTATCAACATCAAATGCACTATGCTGGTATGCAAAGACCCACTGCTCAGGCAATGCCATC